>JAVLUX010000003.1:8662500-9862500 GCA_032164185.1 Moxostoma hubbsi | reverse complement strand
CTGTTGATTACCCCAAAAAACAAAAAAATAAAAAACATTTGGACTTGTCCCTCCTTTAAATATCAAAAAGCAAAAATTGAGGTTACAGTGAGGCACTTACAAAGCAAGTGAATGGGGCTGATTTTTGGAGTATTTAAAGGCATATATTTGAAGTTTATAGTTTTATAAAAACTCGAATTAATTAATTAATTAAAAAAAACATGAATTCTTCTGTAAAAACACGTGTGTTATGAGTTGTTAAGTAATTGCAGTTTTCATGATTGTTGTAGGGTTTTAGGGTTTGACGTTACATCATCATGGCAACAGTTGTAAAATTTTACAACTTTAAACAGAAAAGTTTAGTAAGTGATTTATCACTGTGGCAGGGCGGAGGGCGGGGCTGGGTCGTGATGATACACACCTGGTCCCGCCCTCCGCCCTTCCACGATCACACTTAAAACATGTTAATATGCATATTTTTTACTTTTTCACTTGTGGCTATATGTCTCGGTTACTGTTGTAACCTCCATTCCCCGATGGAGGGAACGAGACAGTGTGTCTATGTAGTGACACTACAATTCTTGAGGGCCCCAAACTCAAGAATTGTAGGCAACAAAGGCCAATACGAATTGCCGAGTGGAATTTGCATGCCACTCCCCCCGGACATACAGGTATAAAAGGAGCTGGAATGCGGCCACTCATTCAGCTTTTGTGTTGAGGAGCCGAGACAAGGTCCCGGCCATTTCAGCGGCTAGTACAGCATTGTGGCAAGAGGGACACAACTTCTCATTGCCTCCATCAGGGAATGTAGGTTACAACAGTAACCAAGACGTTCCCCTTCTGTCACTCACTCAACGTTGTGTCGATGTAGTGACACTAGGGGGTCCCTATAGAAAAATGCCACAACAGCTGAACCGTGTTACGTGAACTACTGATGCAGGTGCAAGCAAGCTGCTGCGTGCGTAATAAAAAAAAGGCCCTACATGACATGAGGGCCATCTTCAAGGAGAGGGTTTTCAGCTCGACTGACTCTAGCTGCTCAAACGGGGCTCTCCGAAGGCCCAGGAGGACCATGGAGAGATCCTATGAGGGGAAGAGGCATGGCATAGAAGGATTCAGCCTCCAGGCGCGTCTGAGGAACCTGATGATCAGGTCGTGCTTTCCAAGGGACTTACCGCCCACTGCGTCATGGCCACATATACATTCGAGGTGGAGGGGGACAGCCGCCCCTCCAGCCTCTCCTGCAGGAAGGAAAGCACTGACCTGACTGCACATCTCTGGGGGTCTTCAGCTCGGGAAGAACACCACCTTGTGAACAAATGTCACTTCAGGGCATAAAGCTGCCTCATGGAGAGAGCTCTGGCCTGAGTGATCATGTCTACCACTGCCGGTGGTAGGCCACTTAGGTCTACCGCCTCCCGTCCAAGGGCCAGACGTGGAGGGTCCAGAGGTCTACGCGCGGGTGCCAGATGGTGCCCCGTCCCGGAGAGAGGAGGTCCCTCCTCATGAGAATTTGCCAGGGAGGTACTGTCACAAGGAGCATGAGGTCCAAGAACCAAGTCTGGGTGGGCCAATATGGGGCCACAAGGGTGACTCTTTCCTCGTCCTCCCTGATCTTGCACAGGGTCTGTCCCGATGGGGGCTCCCGTCAGGGAATACAAGAGCAGGCAGTGGGAGGATTCCCGGGATTCAAACAGGTCTATCTGTGCTTTGCCGAATAGACTCCAAATCAGCTGGACCACCTGGGGGTGGAGTCTCCACTCTCTTTGAACTCCCCAAAACGCATCCAGCGGAGCCGGCCTTGTACCCTTAGGTAGAAGGCGCAGTGTGGGGTTGGGGGGGTGGGGGGGTGGTGGGTGCGGCTGGAGTGGCTTTCCCCTGGAAGAAGGAACACGAACCAGCCACGACCACTGCCTCACTGTGATCGCAGCCCTGACACGTGAGGCAGCCCGTGGCCGGAGAGATAACTGCCATATCCAGGAATACACAAAGATGGAAAGGCATTTTTAAAAAGACGTCCACATCAATGTGCTGCTCTAATAGAGTAAAATATACTCTTTGCAGAAATATATACTCTCTCGCTGTCGAAGGGCCCAGGGGCATAATCTGCACTAGGCGCGCAGAAGGAGAGAAAGCCGCTGGAATGCACCATATATCCAACAGCATATGCTTCTTTCTGAGGTCAATGGAACAGCAGTGGGATTCAGCTCGTTGATACACAACCTCTCAGCTTCGAAGAAAAAATCTGAATGAGTGGCTGCATTCTAGCTCCTTTTATACCCATATGTCCGGAGGAGTAGCATGCAAATTCCACTGGCCAATTCTCATTGGCATTTTCTCAAAGATTAGAGCTGTTTGGGGCTCTCAAGAGTGACCCCTATTGACACCATGTCGAGTGAGTGACAGAAAGAGAACTCAGGGTTAGGGAGTAATGAAATACATGTAACAGGTTTTCGTATTTAAAATACAAAATATAAGTAACTAAATAATTTGTATTTAGAACAAATCACAACAAATTTGTATTTTACAGTTACATTCAAAAAGTATTTTTCTTACTGAAGATTACTTTGCATTTTATTGTCAATTTGTTTAATTTAATATTTAGTCCTTTCAGATGGAAAACATTTATACATATAAATGATGCGATCCAAAGTGCATTTGAACAGGTTCATGAAACACTTTCTTATGATGTGTTACATTCATACGAGCAGACAGAGAAGTAAGTTTGAAGTAAGTTCGGAGCAGAAGAAATAGAAATAAACCTTGTGTTTAGCTAAGCTAAAATGCCATTTCTAGCCATTTTACATGCACATGTTACCAGGCACGATCATATTTTATAATCAAGAAAATTCACATTGGATCATAAATTTTTTTTTTTTTAATAAATAACAAAGTAAGATCTTTGTTATTAGGGCAAAAATCATATTCTTGATAATAATTTTTGTATTGTTTTCCTGACAAAATATCTAAAAATCCTTAAAACAAGATCAATATGATTTATCTGGCTTTAGAAACAAATTTATGGATTAGCCCTTTTCACTTCCATTGTAAGTGCCTCCCTCTAACCCAGATATTTGTGTTTTTTTAAGAAAAGTATGGACAGGTCAAAATGTGTTTTTGTTGTAATCAACAATATGACACAAATGCTGTCGACTGAGCGAATCTCAAGCTTGTTGAACCCAAAATATTCCTTTAAGTGGCAATGCTTTCTACAGTCAAATGTAACACTGAATTCAAATTTACTTCACATTGTTTGTCATGCTGGGTCTATGTTTAAAAGTTATTGGCAATCATAGTTTCCTCAATATACAAATATCAGCACTTACATCTGTATTGTGGAGTCATGGTGACTGAAGGATGTTTGTGCCTCCTAGTGATGGCTGGTTTTGCTTTTTAAATCAATTTGTCTCCAGTGAGAGTAAATAATTGCAAAGCAAACAAATCATCTCTGCCACACTGAACTTTCTTCCATACTCAGCCTCATCTGCCTTGGTTTCAAGCTCACTTTTTCATGCTCAGTGTCACTGTGGTTATGCTGTCCTTCATGGCAATAACAAATTAGTGAGAAATTGCAAGCAAGAGGAATAGGTTTACAGTAAGCCTCAAGTAATTACTGTTGGAATAAAGTAGTGGATAATATTATTATATGAAATAATAATTCAAATAATCCTAAATCAAACACAGGAAAATAAAAATGAGGCTTTTGTCACTCATTATGTTTAATATTAGGACCAACACCATGCTCTTTCTCTTTCTCACTGTTTCTACACTCTAAATATATGCAGGTATCTTGCCATTTGTATAGATGATATTTCAATATAAATAAATAAATAAAATATCTTCTGTTTCTGTATAAATATCGAAATATAACATTTTAAATGTATGTCAATAAAGTAATCTTTAAAAACAAAAGTTACATTTCGACTCAGTTCACATATTAGCACATTAGAATAGTTTGTACCAAAAAATAACTGTAAATACATTGGCCTAATTTAAATATATGAATGTATGCAGAGGTGCAAAAGACATTGTTTGGTCACAAGCTATTTTTGCATTTCTATTTTTCCTTAACAACAAACAGTAGCAAAGCAAAGTAGAAAAGACAAAGTTTAGGTTGTTAGTTTATATATATATATATATATATATATATATATATATATATATATATATATATATATATATATATATATATATATATATAAGTATAAGTGTGTGATTTGATACAGTTCATTGGTGCATTTTTCAGAGATTATTATAAGTACTCACCACAAATGACAAAATTATTGAAAAAAAGTAAATGCAACAGATAAAAATATCATAAATATAGTAGGCTACTGTAGATAATATTACAGCAAGTCACAATGATTATAAGTCTATCACATTTTAAGTCAAATCAAAATTGCATCATTACTTGGTTTTACTGCTTAAGAGGAGGGAATCATTATCAGGTTCATGAGTTTGGTGTTGCTCAGTCATGAAAATCTTACAGATACAATGGCGCCACTGAAGTAGATTGACACATCCTTCTGAATCATGAGACAAAACTGACTCATCTACAGTAACTGTGCCATTGTTGTGATTTATATGTGTGTAGAATGTGAGTCAGAAAATTATGTGCATATTGGTATTTATGCAATAGGGTCAGGATATTGGCATGTTGAAAATATAGTCAAATAATAATGTAGGCCTAAATAGTAGGCTATACATTTTATCCCGTCCCCACGATATTTACATTGATTTATGATTTGTACAGCAGCGACCTCTGTCGTTAAACAAAAATTCTTTCCAAACGCACATTTTTTTACCCTTTTTTCTCCTACCAGTCATGTTAATGTAGTAACGGCGCGTCTCCGTACACCTGCGTTCAGTAACATCGCTGCTACGCTGCCTCTGGGTTTTTTAGCACAACAAGGTGTTAAGTTCATAATGTAATTAATATTCATGAGTTAAGTAGCCTACATTACAAAAGAGGCGGTCCCTGTGAGAAAAGTGTATTTGCATATATCTATCTATATATATATATATATATATATATATATATATATATATATATTCCACAATAAATTACAATTATTAATGATGGTTATAATAATAATGAACTCTTAATATATTGAATTCCAGTTGACTTAATGTGTTCCTACATATAGAACCTGAAACATTTTCTAATTTCTAATTCTAATTCACCCTAATTACAAATTACTTTGCGATTACAGGCTAATTTTCGCAGGTAATTTATTTATTTAAAAAATAAATGTGGCCACTTTTATATATAAAAAAATAATATATATATTATTTTTCTTAGCTGTTAGGCTAAATATCAAAAGAACATCGATTGAAATCTAGAATAACCTCTGTTGCTCAGTTATTGTTGGGCACATTCACACTGTACAGACATTGCAGAATTTGTTACATTACAAATTCAGAACATGAACACATTTATTCTTGAATTAGGCTTGCAAATTTTTCAGACCCTTAAAATATGAAGCACAGAACTTTTTTATCAACTTTAAATGTTAAAACATTTATTGACAAGCATTACAGGCAATATTTAGCAAATGTTTGGAATTAGTTTGGCCTTTAATGAAAGATGTTACAATAAAGCTTGATTTTACAAGAAGTACTGTAACCACCTAAGAGTTTTACTCTTGATAAAGTGTTTTTACTATTTCTTATAAACCATTATTGATAGTGAATCTGACTTCAAGTGAAGTCCTGAAATAAAGATTCAGAGGCTCCATATGTTTTTAAACAAACCAGCAGATGGAACTCTAGTGACTTCTAAGTAGCCAGGTGGGTGATTGGTAAGAAGAGCGTGTGAAATAAGACCACCACCATGGATTTTCCTGTCTCTCCTCTTCTTCCTGCACAAGGTCCCTTATTTGATCTTGAGCAAACTGGTTGAAAGGGTCAAAGCGCTCATAGGCATCAACAGATGTGTCAAGGTCTGATTCTAGTGGGGCCCTTTTGAGCACAAAATCTACATGTCCGGCTTTCTGCATTTGAGCAGGGAGGTGGACCCTTTTCATGGCCTTGGAGTACCCTGGTGCAGAGGCTGTCAGGATGTGGATTCCAGGCATCAGAAGTCTCCAGTAATCCCCATTCTCAGCTTATAAGTGAAGAAGAAATGTTGTAAAATCATACATTCTCTGATGCTGCCTAATTTAAATTTACATATTGTACATTATAGCTTATTTGCTTTAAAACAACAGCAATGATGATAATAATAGGCTTTATAATATATTTAAAATATATAATTATATATATTATATATATAATATATAATTTATTGTGGAAATATATATATATACTGTGTATATATATATATATATATATATATATATATATATATATATATATATATATATATATATTTCCACAATAAATTACAATTATTAATGATGGTTATAATAATAATGAACTCTTAATATATTGAATTCCAGTTGACTTAATGTGTTCCTACATATAGAACCTGAAACAAAAAGCTTGACTGGCAGACCTGTTTTGATGTCATGCCTTATCCCCTTGACGGACACAGTAGCTCCTTTGATCCTGTTCCCATCTTCATCTTTTACAATACCTTTAATCCCCTGATGCACCTGTAAAACAATCACTTTGTAGTATATCAATTACACTTCAGTCTGGCTGTCACAGGCATGAATGGATTGATTCCTCATTTGTTCATTTTCTTTTCACATTGAAGAAGAAAATGAATAAACGTCACACAAAAGGCATATAAACTACATATGTGGTGTAAAGTGCTTAAGGAACCAAGTGTTTCTCCATTAGAATGTACTCTCTCTTTAATCTGAAAGAAAGAATGAGCTCACCGCCTCCATAAAACTCAAAAGAGCCTCTTTATTTTCTTGCCAGCCTGTGTAAAGATCCTCCTCAGCTGGAAATTTCTCACAGCCCAACTCTACTGTGATCTCAAAACAGTTTGTGTGGAGATAGCTGAAATCCGACATTCCTGCACAAGATTCAAAAAGGATATGATGAACATTCAAAAGCACTCACCCACATAGCTCAGGTGGTGAACCAACAACTATGGTCATGCAAAATCTTTTCTTAAAAGTGTCACGTCATGAGGAATAAAATGTTTCTTGATATTTTTACATATACGGTAAGAGGTCATTCTACTATAAAAACATACTGTAAATTTCAGAACTCAAAACTTCCTCCCCAATGCAATAAACGTATTTATTGAAACCAAGCTGCAAAAATGCCTCTTTCTCTACTTCTGTGACTTCCCCACATCACTAGGGGGCTCATTAATTCATAACCATAAATGTTCACCACACTTATTCAAAGGGATAGTTCACCCAAAAATTACCCTCATGTTTATCCAAATCCACATGACTTTCTTTTCTTTGGTGGAACATAAAACAAAATGTTAGGTAGAACGTTCATCCTCAGTCACCTTTCACTTTAATTGTATGAAACAAAGATGAAATGAAAATTAATGGAGTCTGAGGCTAAAATTCTGCCTAACATTTTGTTTTATGTTCCACCAAGAAAAAAAGTATTATGGGTTTGGAACAACATGAGGGTGAGTAAATGACAGAATTGTCATTTTTGGGTGAACTATTACTTTAATAAGCATGGCAAGTGTAAAGTCATCTAAACTTACCTCCTGCAATGCTATACCATTCGGCCCCATTGACTACACCACCTTTATCTGCAAACTTTCCTCCACACCTCCCTGTGTCTTTGTTTGACATGATGGCATGAGCATCTGCATATGTTCTGGCTAACTTCTTAAAAACCTGAAAGTGAAATTATGCACAGTGTTGTTTTTGTGTTTTGGATATAAAAACATTATGAGTGTTGGAGCCAAGGGAAGAAATATAGACAGTGCACAGTATATTGGCAGGGTATACCGTATATACCATATGTACAATTAATTTATGCCAGAATTTTAGTTCTTTGTTTTAGACTTTTTATTACTTTAACAAATATTATATAAGATGTTTTTTAGAGTGCAAAATACTGATTTAGCCTAGAGATGTACATTCTGTACAGTGTTGTTAAGTCATACCTGCACAGTTGAGATGATTACAATTTAAAAGCACTGACCTGTTCATCTGGAGTGGGAGAGAACATGTTATTTTCTAGTTTTGAAAGGTCATATGGGTAAGAGACCACCAGATCTCCACCATGGAGATTAGCTGATATGACAAATGGAATTGAACGCATCCATTTCATTACAGCATATGTTTCTGGAGCAATCTGTTTAAACCACACATAGCAATGTACAATGGAGTTGTGTCTATATTTGACACAATAACAATCTATAATTGTTTAAACAGTGTTTGTGACTGTTACTGTCAAAATTTAGATGTCATTTGTAACAATGTGAACTCCTACCTTACCAAACCAGTAAGAGTTGGGGATGGGAATGTGGTCAGTACGGTGTTGTTTGTATCTGAGTCGGTTGTAGACAATAGAGGTGAGGTCAGGGAAGTTTCTATTGAGGTCTATATTGTGTGCATTGGCTCGGCCGATGAAATCCACTCTGGGTCTGGCAACCTGCATAGTTCACATTTGAAGTGAGAAGGTTGATAAATAAATACTGTATGTATGTATATATTTAAACTGGCAGCCAAAATTTTGGAATAATGTACAGATTTTGCTCTTATGGAAAGAAATTTTTACTTTTATTCACCAAAGTGGCATTCAACTGATCACAATGTATAGTCAGGACATTAATAACGTGAAAGATTACTATTACAGTTTGAATTTTTTTTCAGAACTTCTTAAACTCATCAAAAAATCCTGCATGTGCATTAATGACAGTTTTGCAGATCCATGGCATTCTAGCTGTCAGTTTTCTAGATACTCAGGGGACATTTCCCCCCCCCCCCCACACTTCCTGTAGCACTTGCCATAGATGTGTCTGTCTTGTCGGGCAGTTCTCACACACCTTACAGTCTAGCTGATCCCACAAAATCTCAATGGGGTTAAGAACCATAACACTCTTTTCCAATGATCTGTTGTCCGATGTCTGTTTCTTTGCCCACTCTAATGTTTTCATTTTGTTTTTCTGTTTCAAAAGTAGCTTTTCCTTTGCAATTCTGCCCATAAGGCCTGCACCCCTGAGTTTTCTCTTTACTGTTGTACATGAAACTGGTGTTGAGCAGGTAGAATTCAATGGAGCTGTCAGCTGAGGACATGTGAGGCATCTATTTCTCAAACTAGAGACTCTGATGTACTTATCCTATTGTTTAGTTGTACATCTGGCCTTCCACATCTCATTCTGTCCTTGTTAGAGCCAGTTGACCTTTTCTTTGACGACTGTAGAAATCTTCAGTTTTTTGGTAATTTCAAGCATTGTATAGCCTTAATTCCTCATGACAATGATTTACTGATGAGTTTCTAGAGAAAGCTGTTTTTTGTTGTTGCCATTTTTGACCTAATATTGACCTTAAGACATGCCAGTCTATTGCATACTGTGGCGACTTAAAAATAAACACAAAGACAATGCTAAGCTTCGTTTAATGAAACAAATAGCATTCAATTGTGTTTGATATAATGGCAAGTGATTTTCTATTACAAAATTAGCAATTTAGCATGATTACTCAAGGATAGGTGTTGGAGTGTTGGCTGCTGGAAATGGGGCCTGTCTAGATTTGATAAAAAAATTACTTTTTTTCAAATAGTGATGGTGCTGTTGTCTACATTAGTAATGTCCTGACTATACTTTGTGATCAGTTGAATGCCACTTTGGTGAAATAAATTATCAATTTCCTTCTAGAACGGCAGAATTCCAAATTCCATTATTGCCAAACGTTAGGCCACCAGTGTGTGTGTGTGTGTGTGTGTGTGTGTGTGTATATATACAGTGAGGAAAATAAGTATTTGAACACCCTGCTATTTTGCAAGTTCTCCCACTTGGAAATCATGGAGGGGTCTGAAATTGTCATCGTAGGTGCATGTCCACTGTGAGAGACATAATCTAAAAAAAAAAATCCAGAAATCACAATGTATGATTTTTTAACTATTTATTTGTATGATACAGCTGCAAATAAGTATTTGAACACCTGTCTATCAGCTAGAATTCTGACCCTCAAAGACCTGTTAGTCTGCCTTTAAAATGTCCACCTCCACTCCATTTATTATCCTAAATTAGATGCACCTGTTTGAGGTCGTTAGCTGCATAAAGACACCTGTCCACCCCATACAATCAGTAAGAATCCAACTACTAACATGGCCAAGACCAAAGAGCTTTCCAAAGACACTAGAGACAAAATTGTATACCTCCACAAGGCTGGAAAGGGCTACAGGGAAATTGCCAAGCAGCTTGGTGAAAAAAGGTCCACTGTTGGAGCAATCATTAGAAAATGGAAGAAGCTAAACATGACTGTCAATCTCCCTCGGACTGGGGCTCCATGCAAGATCTCACCTCGTGGGGTCTCAATGATCCTAAGAAAGGTGAGAAATCAGCCCAGAACTACACGGGAGGAGCTGGTCAATGACCTGAAAAGAGCTGGGACCACCTTTTCCAAGGTTACTGTTGGTAATACACTAAGACGTCATGGTTTGAAATCATGCATGGCACAGAAGGTTCCCCTGCTTAAACCAGCACATGTCAAGGCCCGTCTTAAGTTTGCCAATGACCATTTGGATGATCCAGAGGAGTCATGGGAGAAAGTCATGTGGTCAGATGAGACCAAAATAGAACTTTTTGGTCATAATTCCACTAACCGTGTTTGGAGGAAGAAGAATGATGAGTACCATCCCAAGAACACCATCCCTACTGTGAAGCATGGGGGTGGTAGCATCATGCTTTGGGGGTGTTTTTCTGCACATGGGACAGGGCGACTGCACTGTATTAAGGAGAGGATGACCGGGGCCATGTATTGCGAGATTTTGGGGAACAACCTCCTTCCCTCAGTTAGAGCATTGAAGATGGGTCGAGGCTGGGTCTTCCAACATGACAATGACCCGAAGCACACAGCCAGGATAACCAAGGAGTGGCTCTGTAAGAAGCATATCAAGGTTCTGGCGTGGCCTAGCCAGTCTCCAGACCTAAACCCAATAGAGAATCTTTGGAGGGAGCTCAAACTCCGTGTTTCTCAGCGACAGCCCAGAAACCTGACTGATCTAGAGAAGATCTGTGTGGAGGAGTGGGCCAAAATCCCTCCTGCAGTGTGTGCAAACCTGGTGAAAAACTACAGGAAACGTTTGACCTCTGTAATTGCAAACAAAGGCTACTGTACCAAATATTAACATTGATTTTCTCAGGTGTTCAAATACTTATTTGCAGCTGTATCATACAAATAAATAGTTAAAAAATCATACATTGTGATTTCTGGATTTTTTTTTTAGATTATGTCTCTCACAGTGGACATGCACCTACGATGACAATTTCAGACCCCTCCATGATTTCCAAGTGGGAGAACTTGCAAAATAGCAGGGTGTTCAAATACTTATTTTCCTCACTGTATGTATATATATATATATATATATATATATATATATATATATATATATATATATATATATATATATATATATATATATATATATATAAGGTAATTTTAACTCTAGGCAGGGAAAGTTCTTTTCATGCACAATGGTAATTTAAAGTGATTTAGACATGAAAAAGAGAAAGAAAAATAAAGACACTTAAAAGTCAATTTTAAAATGATCTAAGAATATAAAAAACGAATAAGGAAAAAAACAAGAAAGAAAAAATATATTAAAGTTTAACAATAAAAAAAGAATAATAAAGTAAAGAAAAAGAATATATAAAAGATGTAAACAGAAAAGATATAATGCAAGTGCAGTGCTTAGTCCAGTCTAAAAGATATCCAGGACAACTGTATAAAGATATCATCAAAGACAACTCTCCTCCCAACAATGGACTCTTTATCCCCTTCCATCTAAAAGGTGCTAAAGAGTCTCCGCTATTGAACTAGCAGACACAGGAACAGCTTTTTCCCCTTAGCTATCAACCTGCTGAACCCGCTACCCACCCACCCACCCCCACACACACACCCCCCCACTAAACAAAACTGCTGACTGCTCTATTGCACATTCTTGCCCTTTCTTTATACATAACATTATGTACTTAGTACATAAATCTTGCCACTTGCACAGAGTACTATTATGTACTCCCCATAACTACAATAACTTTATGCCTACATACAGAATATTTACATAGATATACACTCACCTAAAGGATTATTAGGAACACCTGTTCAATTTCTCATTAATGCAATTATCTAATCACCCAATCACATGGCAGTTGCTTCAATGCATTTAGGGGTGTGGTCCTGGTCAAGACAATCTCCTGAACTCCAAACTGAATGTCAGAATGGGAAAGAAAGGTGATTTAAGCAATTTTGAGCGTGGCATGGTTGTTGGTGCCAGACGGGCCGGTCTGAGTATTTCACAATCTGCTCAGTTACTGTTATTTTCACGCACAACCATTTCTAGGGTTTACAAAGAATGGTGTGAAAAGGGAAAAACATCCAGTATGCGGCAGTCCTGTGGGCGAAAATGCCTTGTTGATGCTAGAGGTCAGAGGAGAATGAGCCGACTGATTCAAGCTGATAGAAGAGCAACTTTGACTGAAATAACCACTCGTTACAACCGAGGTATGCAGCAAAGCATTTGTGAAGCCACAACACGCACAACCTTGAGGCGGATGGGCTACAACAGCAGAAGACCCCACCGGGTACCACTCATCTCCACTACAAATAGGAAAAAGAGGCTGCAATTTGCAAGAGCTCACCAAAATTGGACAGTTGAAGACTAGAAAAATGTTGCCTGGTCTGATGAGTCTCGATTTCTGTTGAGATATTCAGATGGTAGAGTCAGAATTTGGCGTAAACAGAATGAGAACATGGATCCATCATGCCTTGTTACCACTGTGCAGGCTGGTGGTGGTGGTGTAATGATGTGGGGGATGTTTTCTTGGCACACTTTAGGCCCCTTAGTGCCAATTGGGCATTGTTTAAATGCCACGGCCTACCTGAGCATTGTTTCTGACCATGTCCATCCCTTTATGGCCACTATGTACCCATCCTCTGATGGCTACTTCCAGCAGGATAATGCACCATGTCACAAAGCTCGAATCATTTCAAAATGGTTTCTTGAACATGACAATGAGTTCACTGTACTAAAATGGCCCCCACAGTCACCAGATCTCAACCTAATAGAGCATCTTTGGGATGTGGTGGAACGGGAGCTTCGTGCCCTTGATGTGCATCCCACAAATCTCCATCAACTGCAAGATGCTATCCTGTCAATATGGGCCAACATTTCTAAAGAATGCTTTCAGCACCTTGTTGAATCAATGCCACGTAGAATTAAGGCAGTTCTGAAGGCGAAAGGGGTTCAAACACAGTATTAGTATGGTGTTCCTAATAATCCTTTAGGTGAGTGTATGTGTATATAAGTACCATTTTTGCACATTTAATTTCTGAACCACTTTATAGCTCATACCTTATCACGTCTCTGCACTATAATGTTCATCTGCACTATTCTACATATCTACCTCATTCGCAACTGCGCTTTAACTTTTTTTATAATATACTACTAATCGAATCAACTCAGGAGAATATTCAGGTAAATATACGTGTTTTCAGTCTTGAGTGGAAAACGTCTGAAAAAACAAAATGCTTAGGATATTTTAAACTTCAATAAAACATTTATATGATGTTCCTTTTCTAGACAAATAATATTGTCAAGACTTCCCACACCTCATCTGTCTTTACCTCATCATAATCAGAATCACTTCCACTCTGCACCTCAGCAGAGGCTAGCTCGTATCCATCAGGATTCATGGATGGAAGGATGTGAATACGAGTGTTGTTGATAAGAGTCTGGATCCGGCTGTTACCAAGCAGGTATTCAGAGCATAAGTTCTGGGCAAGATAGATCAGAAGCTCTTTGCCCATGGCCTCATTCCCATGAATGTTTCCAATGTATTTGACCTCTGGTTCCACTACCCCCCAAAAAAAAACACATTAGAGGGAAAAGTACAGTAAATGAACTGTTTGTAGTTTTTGTAGTAATTTTTTCCTCATTAAAAAGCTTTTTGCAATATATTTAGGAAATCGTGAACTTTCACATTAAATTGAAGACTCCAATCATATCAGTAACATTATAAGAGCTGTTTTATTCTACATGGAGAGGGTCCGCAAATGAGGGCTGCCATGTTAGAATCACATGGCCAGCCGAACACTACTAGCTTAATCTCAATAACCGTACTGTTATTTGACACTTTAACTCATTGATTAAAGTCATCATGACTGACTGTGACAACTAAATTTCTACAATGACACCTGTAACTGAAACTACTCATTTAAAATGATTCCATCCAAGCTGCTAGGTGTCAGTGTCTGTGTCCAAGATGACACAAAGACAAAAGTTTTGTTTTGTTAAATTATCCAAAATAAATTTTGGATAATTTATAGAACTTTTGTATAGTTTATTTTCTCTTTAGGAAAATGTGTGTGAATGTTTATGGGGTAATGTTTAGAGACTGTAATTAAAAACATTGTTCTTATCTTATGTTCAGCTTCAGTGCTATAAACCAGTATGTGGAAGAATCCCCAGAAATGTGCTCAAAATGAAAATTCTGTCATCATTTACTCACACTCATGTTGTTCCAAACCCATATGACATTGGATTTTCTTTCTTCCATGGAACCCAAAAGGCAGAATTTTAGCCTTAGTTCCCATCAGAAGTAGACCGATATATCGTTTTTACCGATTAATCTGTTTTTGGAACAATAGGTTATCAGCAAAAATCTAGTTGCCGATCCACCAAAAGATTCGACATTTCAAACAACTTAATTCTTAACAGTGACCTCTAAAGGTGAAATAAAAACAATCACTGACTAACAATATTCATCTATATATTCATCCTCACTTCAATGCAAATTCGGTTATTTTGATTAGATAAATCATGTGATCTAAATTGAAGCAAAGGCATGAAAAGAAAATTAAACTATAAAAAGTTGCCATGCCATGTCAGCATGTCTCCAACTTCATATCTTGTGAATAATAATAAAAAAACCACATCTAATGAAAATTTTTATTATCACTGGGATTTTGGTTACAGAACAAACTGCATCTGGGATTTTATTCATTTTGGACTCTTGTAGCCTCTGTATCAGTGCCCATCATAGTAAGGAAGTCTAAGAACATTTTTAACATTCTAAAAATCTATCTGAAAAAGGATCGGCTGATTAATCAGTTATCTTCTTTTCCACCACTTGAGATATCGGTATCTGCAAAATCCACAATCTGTCGACCTCTAGTCACCATTCACTTTCATTATATGGAAAAGATATGAGGGTGAGTAAATAATGACAGAATTAAATTTCTTTGGTGAACTATCCCTAAGGATTTTTTTGTCTGTTTTTTTGCTAATCCTGTAGAAGTTACTCACATAGTTCATGTTCTCCAGGGTTGCTTGAAAACTCAATCACAAGCAAATCTTTTCCTTCAACACTTTTGCCAATACTGTATGTTCTGGAGATGTGGGCACAGCGTGCTGCTGTTTTCTTCAAAATATTAAACATCTGTGTGTTGGAGTGATAGGTGAACTTTATAGTTGTCAAAGGATCCTCTGGTGGGACACTAGCCATGACCATCTCCTGCTTCTCTGCAGATGAAAAATGACTAAATGTTAGTGATTGTAACCATACAAAACTTTTCATTACAGGAAAAGCACAAACAGAAAATTGTGTGACGTTTTTCAACACAAAGTTCTATTCAAATGAGAAGCCAAATATATGACTAAGCAAATCAGAACTAACAACAAAGTACTCACATCAAAAGGCTGCAATCTATCCTCTATGAAAATAAGTAAATATAATAAAGCCTCTAAATGTTTAGACCTTTTCAAGTAGAAAAAGACTAATTAAGCTATTTGTGATCACACTAAACTAAAGGTTGCAGAACATCTGCAATACCACAGTAAACATGTTCTATAATTCTAAGAAATGTCAAGCTGCCTAATCACCCTTGGTTAGAGATAGAAAAATGTTTGCTGTAGCCTCAGTTGCCACAGACCTTTTACCAAAAGATCAAAGATGAATAAAGCTTTGTTGATCAAAACTGTGTCTAGAAAACATTATGATATGGAAATAATTAAAAAAGATTACAGGCTGTGGGAAACATCTGTTTATGTTTTGGGTTGCTTTGGGAATCAGTGGCATACAATAAATTCTGCAGTAAAAGAAAAAGACAGCATGTGCCGAAAATTAAACAAGCCTTTAACTAAAGGCTTAAAATAAAGATTATGCCACTGATTTAGAATTTATTATTGTATTCGCACACATCATAGGTCACAACACCATTGTGTAACATTTCCAGGAACAGTATATAATGTATTTCTTCAACTTCAGCCACTTTTGGCACTGCATGTGGACATATAGAAAGTAAAGTCTTAGTAAAACATTTTTCAAATTTTTTTCAATTTGTCCACTAACAATTTCCAACAGTGTATGTACATGCGCCACAGGATATTTTCATTTGTTTCTGAAAGTCTTTCTGAAAGATGAAAATGTCATCTTAAATTCTGTATTGTGTTCAATAGAATTCTGTTTTGGAAATGACGGTGATGGAAATTTTTTAATTGTTGCTAAGGATATAGCTTACATAGCTTACATTTTATGCATCATAAATACACAAAATTCAATAATGTTTTCACACTTTCTGCACAATTTGGCAAAATTATAGATAAAAAAAAGTCATATTTACCATGATTTATCTTTTTTCAAACTTTGCTTGTCTCTTATTTCACCCCAAGCAGGCTCTTTGCACACTAACTTTAAAAAAAAATGTGTATGTGTGTGGTGGAAATGATGACAACTGTGGGACAGTTGTAATTTTTTTAAACGCAATAGAAATCACTTTCACAAAACTGATATTTTATTTGTTTATTATTATAAATTAGGGCTGGCTATTGATACAGATTTACCGATTCTATTAAATTCTGATTAATTTATAAACTCTTGATTCAATTCACTTTGATTCCAATTTCTATTCGATTCCATATTGATTCATATGGGTATATTTCAGTTATAATGCCCCTTTTACTTACATATGAAAGACACTCTCTCCCAGCTAATGCTGATAATTATACAGGAGAACTTCTAACTGTTAATTTTATTAATTATGTTTTATAAATTTTTCATCATATTGGTCACATACTAGCTTTTTTAAAATAGAAATTTGAAGTATCCAATCATTAAATATGATATTATATTGTATATGTAATTTTTTCATACGTTTGATTGCATCATTTGTACTATTCATAAATATTTACATTGATTTGAACACACACTAAAACCCGGTACTGTCTCTTTAAGATAACTGGCATTTCTGTAAAGAGCATCTGTAAATAACGAGAGAGACTCAAATGGATTTATCTCATCCGTGCTATGCATGATAAGAATTAAATGTTTACTTTTTTTGTTTTTGACCAACAACTGACTGTAAAGAACTGAAAAGATATTAAAAGAGATATTATTCAATGACAAATGGGGTTGTGTGAATCTCATCTTGGACACACATTCAGTATATAGTTCAATACTATACTATAGTTGCCAAATATATACATTTTTAGTCACATATGTGAGTGATTAACTGACATTGTAGAGGGTGGTCGCATAGAGTAAAAGATTGATCTTGGGATTTAAGAATCGAGATTGTTCAAACGAAGATCGTGATGCATTGGAAAAACTAGATTTTTAACCAACCCCTAAATATTATAGTTTTAAACCTAATAATTTACATTTTTAGAATTTTAAGTTTAATATTGAAAGTATGAGCCTGTAAAAACTATTCATAAAAGGCATTTGAAAAGTATCAAAATAATATGAATAAATGAAGGCCTAGTTAAAATTTTACAATTCAGTTTTAATGAAACCATTATATAAGAAAAAGAAGAAAAAAAAAATCTGCTACTGGTGTAAGCACTGTATACACTACATTTACCTCTCAGGCCTTCCAAAGGGTCATAACAGCCCTCTTCTTCACTGACAAAGAACCGATCACAGTCTAAGAAATAGGGCCAGGCCATGTCGATGCCCTCAAATGCATGCGCACATCTTTTCTGCACTAACTCACAGGAGCTGCGGCAGGGTTTAATGATCGTTCCTTTCTCACAACGTAGGGCGAGCACTGAGCAGCCCAGCATGCGGATGTCTGGGCTGCACACTCCATTCAGTAAAGAATGAATCACACTCAAGAGCAGGTACTCTGTGCTCAGCTCAGCTTCATCACGTGTCTTGTGCCCAAGGATGTTAGGGAATATAGTCTTGGTGTAGGACATGTCATCACAGTATCCAAGCACAATGTCAGTGCATTTGGCTGAGAGTAAAGAGAAAACAAACATACTATAATATCTGCAGACTGTAACAAGTGTTGAAAGGTATATTTAAATGTAATGTCAACAAAAAATACTTTAATTGAATATCTTGCTCAAAAATTACAATTCTGTGATCATTTACTCACCCTCATGTTGCTTCAAACTTGGATGACATACTTTCCTTCATGGAACGCAAAAGGAAATGTCTGGCAGTATGTTAGTCTCAGTCACCATTCATAAAGTGAATGGTGACTGAGTCTTTCTGCCTAATATCTCCTTTTGTGTTCTGCGGAATAAAGAAAGGAACAACATGAGGGTGAGCTTATGATGATAAAATTTCCAATTGTGGCAAATATATTGATTTTAAATTACTTTAGACATGACAGTGGGTTGTTCATTTACCGTATGACTCAATGGTTATGATTAGTCATTTTGCCCTTTTTTTCTGGGCTATACACCATACATTTCAAAATCTTCAAAATGCATGCTTCATAATGCATGCTCCAGTGTGCCTTACGATATATGTCATGTGATTGTGAGCTAAAGTTAAGTGTTTAGCCTGTGATATAGGCCTTTATTAAAATGTTTGTGTATATGTATAAACAATGAATAAACAAATAACTCAAGGCTGGGTGTATATTTAGAATATTCTTAATAGACTATTCCATTGCAGTTTTTTTTTTTAGATTAATATATAAATATTTCATAGTGCAATAGATCATTGAGGCAGTCATCTGAGTTTCTAGCCTGCAGAAAGAGTCCCCTTAATTTCTCAGCAAGAGCTCATCTTAAAATAGAAAATAACATTGAGTTTTTTTTTCTTTTGCTACCTCCTTTTATTTGATGATAATATCACATTATTCTTCATACAATATCGAGAGTGTGTGGAAGAGTTCATTTACTACACCATTTTCCAAATGATTAAATGTCTATTAAATGGCATTCATCTTATTTAATATAACAAAATATCTCCTTGTATAGGAGTGACCTTTGACCTATTGATTTGTTTTTAAATTATTATTGCAAAATACAGTTGAGTGCATACGTTTGCATCCCCCTTGGAGAATATGCTGTTTATCATTAAAACAGAAAAAGAAAAAAGGAGGGATAATAAAAATAGCACTGTTTTTTATTTAATACTGTCCTGATAAAGCAATATGACAACAGATAATACATATATTCTTCAAGACAAAATAATATCTAAGTTTAGACAAGTTAAAAGTTTACATCCCCTTGGTTCTTCCTATGGTGTGTTGCTTCCTCAATAATCAATGACTGTTTGTATGTGTAGTGATAGGCGTGCATGAGTCTCTGCTTTGTCTGTGAAAGTGTCCACTGTTCTTGAGAAAAAATCTTCCAGGTACTGCATGTACTTTGGTTTCCAAGTATATTCTGCACATTTAAGCTCTTCCCAACAGTTGCAATAATATTGACATCCAGTGTTAACACTTAAGACAACTGAGGGACTCAAACACATAAACTATTATAAAAGGTGCAAACATTTATTTGAACCTCAGAAAGGCAAACCACAATATTAACAGGATGTAAAATTTGTGTAAATTGTTATTGTTTTTTGGGATATATGTAAATATCTGTAATGTAGCTTCTGAAGGGCAGTTACAGCTAAATAATAGATTTATAATAGCTAAATAATTATAATGATTATATATATATTCTACACACCTCTTTGATTTTATATATATATAAAATCAAAGAGGTGTGTAGAATACTTATGAGACAAAAGGGCGTGAAAACTTATTCACGTAACTGTATGTTAAATGTATGTGCTCTTGATTTAAGAAAAATCGTGACACTTACGTTTCTCCTCAACTGGAACCTTGCATGGTCCTGTGAAAGTAAAGAGTGCGTTATTGTGAAATAGCCTAAATGCAACACTTGATGGCGCTACTGCAGCGACTAGTGTAACAATTATCTGTATTTGCCCAAGTATTGACAACTTGTTTTTAAACAACGTTTACAACAATGTTCTAACGCATTTTTCATATATCATTTAAATGTACGTTTTAATAATTAGACGTAGCAAAATCTTAGTGAAAGAATACTGTTAAATCGCCAATTTTACTGTTGTAGATTACGTATATGGAGTTTGAATAAGTAGCCTATATGAAATTTAATATATTTTCAATAGTTAGTAAAAAAGGCATGTGTGAAAGCAACTGCTTACCCTGAAAATAGTTGCCAGGTTCGCAACGAGGCGGCACACACCGAACCAGAGTCACAAATACGCTCAGTGTAAGAACTGCCTTCATTTTTCTCCTTTTGCTATCCAGACTTTGTTGAAGCACTCTTGCGATGGTCCCTTTAAATGGAACTAAAACTTTTTGAAAAGTTTATCATGTACGGGTTCCTTGCTTGAACTTTGTTCCGTCACCTATTCAATTTTAAAGTGCACGCGGGCAGAAAACATCAAGACGAAACGATGAGATGGCGGAAGATGTTGAGCTGCCTCATTCCTGGCGCGGAAAACATTACATTTTATCGACCCTCGGTGTAACCTACTGGAGAAGGTAAACGGCACTTTATCTCCAACGTCCACTCCAGTGTTTACGGTGTACCAGGGGAAGTCTGGATATGGATAGTGATGAAATCCTCCAAACTGTACACTTGTTTGAGGATATTGCAGCGAGCCCACTGACTTATGGAATATTCTGAGTTCAAAACAAGTTAAGCTTAATCAACAGCATTTGTAACATAATACTGATTATCACAAAAAATGTATTTTGACTTAAAAAAAGCTCAAATCTGGGTTTCATTGAAGCACTTACAATGGAAGTGAATGGGGCCAATCTGCAAACGTTAAATTACTCACTGTTTCAAAAGTTTAGCCATGAGATGTAAAGTTTAATGTGACAAAATCACTTAACTAACCTTTCCCGTGTAAAATTAACTTCGTTGCCATGACGATGTAATGTCAACAAACCCTAAACGCCTACAACAAATTACGATTTAAACAACTTTACAGCTCAAATAATACATGAGTTTTAACAGAAGAATTAATCTGAGTGCTTTTATAAAATTATAAGCTTCACATTTCTGCCTTACAACCCTCCAAAATTTGGCCCAATTCATGTCCATTGTAAGTGCCTCACTGTAACCTCATTTTTTTTGTTGTTGCATTTTTTAAAGAAATGGAGGGATGAACCGACATTTTTTTGTGTGGTAATGATGCCACAAATGCAGTCGATAGAACTTAACTTATATTGGACTTAGAACATTCCTTTAACAACACTTTCTCAATTTCTTATTTCTCTTTCTTTTTTCTTTATACTTCTATGAATCGTGCATTAATGTGGATTAACATAAAAATTATTTCAGCTTTTGTTTATAAAAACAAAAACAAATTTTGGTTACGGTAAAGTGTAATGGAAGTGAATGAGGCCAGTCCATAAACATTAGAACACACACTATTTGCAAACATGGCTACATGTTAACATGATTTTAGTGTGATCAAATCAGAGATTCACTGGGTTTACCAGCATTGCGTTGCCATAACAATGTTTTTGCTACACTAAAATCATTGACAAAAAAAAGTGAATGTTTAGGTCTTGTGGCTATTCCTTTGAAACTGTGTGTATTGTAATGTTTATGCACTGTCACCATGCAATTCCATTGCAATTGCCTTACTTTAATAGCATTATTAGAATTTTTAATAAACAAGGGATGAGTCTAAATTCTTTTTTTGTGGTAATCAACATTTTGCCACCAATGCTGTCGATCGATCTCAATTTGTATTGAACCCGAAACATTCCTTTACATTTTTTCTTTATGGTTAGAAGATCATGAATATTGAAATAAAATTTAGGAAGTTTTTATACATAAATCAAGGTAATTCCAAAGAGTTTTAAGATAACTTAGATAGTAAGTTCCATTTATAAACCTTTCAGAAATAAACAAAAAAGTATAGAAATCAGTGCACCAATGATTCATTTAGTGAAATGGCTTACATCTCATTTAGAGGTTTACTTATTTCATGACTTGAATATATATATATATATATATATATATATATATATATATATATATATATATATATATATATATATATATAAATTTTTATTGCACCATTTTCACAAAACAATAACTTTAACAAATGTTTACAAATCTGGCACTAATACAGCTGCAAAAAGAAATTCATTAGTTTGAACTCTGGTACTCCATAAACCTCATCACACTGCTTAACTGAGATCATTTTAAATACTACATCAAAAGTCTAACAAAGTCACCTTTAAAAACAACTCGCAATGTTACAAGCATCTAGTACATTCAGTTACAATAAAAGCTCAGTAGTAGAGATATTCAACTTTGGCTGTTCTGTCGCTAATATCAAATACTAAGATATAACAAAGTGCATCACTGTCCAGTGACCAATAGGCTTGTGAATGAAAAGTCTTTTAATAAGAGAGTCCACTCCAATGGCAACCTTAAACACTTCAGTCAAAAAGTATGTATCGAACTTGAGAGGTATATGAATGGCATTAGTAGGTTTGCAAAGCTTCAGTCCAATGAGGAAATTCCTAGAATGTAACACACTTTTATGTAACAAACCCTTCTATATTGAATCTTATTAACTGGGACACGTTAGACCAAAAGTATATACCACTGCATAT
This sequence comes from Moxostoma hubbsi, assembly GCA_032164185.1. Classification (NCBI taxonomy): domain Eukaryota; kingdom Metazoa; phylum Chordata; class Actinopteri; order Cypriniformes; family Catostomidae; genus Moxostoma; species Moxostoma hubbsi. The sequence goes on along the minus strand of JAVLUX010000003.1, from coordinate 9,839,563 downwards.
AATGCACCATGATGTCAAGCTAATATGTGGTGCGATATTACCCTGCAACCCCCCAAAAAGTGAGTTTGTCTGTGTATATAGTATGTTTATATTCTGTACTTTGCTGGAGTCCTTGTTTATCACAACACAATCTGTTTACATTAGAGTGGGACATCACGGTTAACATTACCAACTGTGACAACACAATCCCTCTCTCTATCGCTGTCTCTTAGTCTCACACATACATACTCACTCAATCTTAAATTCTAACACACAATCAAGGCATTGGGATTTTTTAGTTTGTGTTTCATTTTGTGTTACATTAGCTGACTCTTTGAAGACTGTAGTCATTCTCTGTGTCCATAGAGCTGCTGTGTCCAGAGGAGGGGTATAAATCACGCTTCAACAGGCGGTTGGCCCCTGTTACCAAGACCTTCTTGTACTGCTGGCGCAGGAGGGAGTAGGCAAAAGGATCTGAAGCTGCCTTGCTGTATGTTAAACACTTGCTGACAATACCCCAGTGTCTGTTGATGTCCACTAAGGGAAGCAGCTCAGCCAGCCTTGGAGACATAGAAGAATCCATTAACAACAAAATTTATACTGTAGCGGCCACACTGTAAAACATTTTTGTCAGGTAAACTAAACAAATTGACTTGATGTTGTAACATCTAAATGAACTAGGTCAAACATTTGTATTTAACCTGACAAATTAGGTTACACCAACGAAAGTAATTGTTATGGGTTTGATCAAGTAGAAATAGATCCTTGAGTTGACAATTGCAGGTTCCCACTTTTATTCAAGGCAGATTAGAATCACATATAAACAAAACTAAATATAAATTTACCATCATTGCATTAGCAGTGAATTGCAAACATGCCAAAACCGTCTTTTTAAAAATACATATAATGCAATATAATGACATTAAATAATATGTTGACATTGGATTCTAAAGGGATGAGCAGAAGGGAATAGTATGTGTTACAGACATGGATATGAGAAGAAAATGGAAAGATCAGGGCTGAGTTTCCCGAAACCTTCTTAATGCTACGTCGTTCTTAAGTTACACCTTAAGCTGTACCGTATCGTTAATACGTGTTTCCCAAAAGGTTCTTAGTTAAGTATACCTTCTGTAAGTCATACACTCGGAAGGTTGGTCTGGAGCACTCTTAGCTATACCTTATCACTGTTGGCAGTTCACTCCGCTAGTGGGCACCACTGCAAAAAGCTTCTTTACATCTTAGTCTATACGAATATTATTTTAAATTTAATACACCCAGTGTTCAATTAGGCTAATTCAAGTGTTTTCATGCAAATAATAAAATTGTCATCACACTGATTGTTGTTAGCTTTTTAATTATATTATCCAAAGGTACATCAGCTGGCAAACCATTCTAAAGTAAAGGCTTATTCGTCTATTTAAAGAGAATGACTGTGGTGGGGAATTTGGTCAAACTATGGCAGCGATACAGCGAATAGTTGTGCTAAATCAAAGACGGCGCCGTCCGCGAAGCCATTTAGTGTATGTGCACTATTATATTCACGAAAACTTTAGTCCCCTGGCTACCATGTCAGAAGATACAATTCAAAAGAAATTTCGCCTGCCACGACAGCAAATTCAGCAGCTTTTAGATCTTATTAGTCCGGATGTGTCAAGACAAACTTGACGGAACCACCCCCTCAGCCCCGAAATTCAGCTGCTTGCGGCTCTCCGTTTTTATGCAGTGGGGAGTTTTCTGGAGGTGGTTGGGGATGGATATGGACTGAGTAAGACCTCGGTGTGGCGGTGCGTTCGTTCAGTCACAAACATCCTGCTCCGTCATGCCACAGATTATATCCGCATGCCTTCCGCCAGGCACGAAGTGATGGAGGCGCATCAAAGCTTCCATGCCATTGCCGGTATACCACAAATAATAGGGCTTGTCGACGGGACACTTATCCCCATAGCCAACCCATCAGTGCTCAACCAGGCCTTCATCTGTCGTAAGGGCTTCGCGGCCATCAATGTGCAGGTGGTGGTGGACCACAGGGGGATGTTTGCAGACGTGGTGGCAAAGTGGCCTGGTAGCGCACACGACAGCTTTGTATGGGCAACCCAGGTATGGGCCAATTCAGTAGTGGGTCAAGACGCAGAAAGAGGGTTTTTTGGGCAGAGCTTTTTTATAGGAGACAGCGGCTACCCCCTCAGAACCTATCTTCTAAATCCAGTCACCAACCCCACCACGTGGGCCGAGGAGATTTACAACATTGCACACATCCATACCCGCAACTTGGTGGAGCGCTCGATTGGGCACTGGAAGATGCGCATCCGGTGCCTGCATAAATCAGCTGGAGGGTTGCGTCTGAAGCCAGAAAGATGTTGTGCAGTTGCAGTAGTTACAGCAATGCTACACAACATTGCAGTCAGTGGAGGTGCAGCTTTGCCAGAAGAGGAGGAGGAAGAAGAAGAGGAGGAGGAGGAGGAAGGTGTCCATAACCCACCCCAACTTAGAGATGCCCTACACGCAGCTGGTGTACAAACGAGGCAGCAAATCATTCACAACGTTTTTGGTTAATGTATTTTTGCACCCTATTTTTCATCATCAACATAAAACTTTCCCCTTTTTGTGGATATACACAGTTTCTCCCTGTCATTTTTTTTTTATTTATTTTTTTGCTGTTGTGCACAGCCGAGTTTATTTCTCCTCCACAGTAGAGGATGGTTAAAGTAACGTATCATTCACTATTATGTGCCATTGATCATTACACAGTGAACTCTTTACAATAAAGATGCTCTGCAGACCCAACATCGATGACAGCAAGTTTGTTTAATCAAATTGGTGTTTATTCAAACAAAAGCACTGAAAATATATATTTGAAAATAAACATATATAAAGTCTGCTTTCCTGAAGCCCGCAGTCACAGGGTTGTTGATAGTTCATCTGTAATGTAATCAAATAGTTTGAACAAAAAGATAACAGACAACACTCTAGTAGTTCCGAGCATCATAATCAAGCTTACCTTGACCTGGCATTATAATTGGAACAGAAATGGTTGGCCTTTGAAATTTAGCTTCGGACAAAGCATATTGCTTCTCCAAAATCTGGAGCTTCGCCTTCTTCACCTCCAGCGTGGTCCGTGCGAGGTTGTTGGCCTCCTGTAACCCCTGCTCGATCCCTCGGAGCACTTCCAGCTTCTCCTTTTCGAGCTTCACCAGCTCTTCACTGCAGTCGCATCGGATAGAACGACGCCTTCTGGAGCCACTCGCAGATTGCTGGTGTTGGGCGACCTCAGTGGAGGCACATGAAGGTGCAGACCGGCGTGGTGACGCCGGTCGCGGAGATGCCCTGTCACTGCTGCTGGGGGGAGAGGGCGTGAGGGTGCGAGTTGGCAAGGATGGCCTGCTTTGAGAGCATGGAGTGGTATCCACACCTGCTCTCAGATCTATACCCCCTGAGATACCCTCTGAGGCCGCATCTCCAATGATTGCCAGGGCCTTTTCCTCGTCGGGGCTGAGTGCAGGCACAGAGCTGGGCCCACCACCTGTTCTTGCCCGGTCTCTCCGGATTGCAGCACCTCTTGCCTTGGCAGCACTGGCAAAATTATGCCACTTTTTACGAACAACTTCCCACTCTCTCTGTGGGCTTGAACTTGATGCTGCCATTTTCATGGCAATGCGTTCCCAGGTATCTTTTTTCGTTTTGTTGGACACAGTTGTCCGAAAACTCGAAAAAAGCACATCTTTGTGGAGTGCCACCTCGTCTAAAAGGATGTCCATTTCAGTTGGATTAAAGCTGGGGGCTCTCCTCTTTCTTTCTTTTTTCTCCGCCATAGCTATTGATTAAATGTTTCGCGTGTTGCGCTTTTATTGAGTAGGTCATCCAATCACAGAAAATTTTTATTTACACCAATAATGTGATGCAGCTGCTGGGCAATCAACCCTGGTTGTGGAGTAAATAAAGAAATTATAGCAAATATATTATGATAATATAAGTGGCCCTTTCTAATGCAATGAAAGCATACGGACAGTTACTGTAGTGGGTTAGACGCATGACACGTTTGAGCACGAGGTTGTGCGTTCGCGCACTCTTTCCGAAATTATATAAAATATCCAGGGTTTAATTTAGTTTGCAATTTGTAATTTTTTATTTTTTATAATATCCCATGAGTCCAAATAAATGCAATTTCCACTATTTCTGAAGTGCTTCTTTTAAAAAGAACACCGCTTTCTCACATAACGCAGTGAAGCAGCCCCTGCACGAGAGAATAATTGATTCTCGAGCCATCGATATCAACAAATTCAGCACCATCGCCACGGACAGCACCGGGTAACGTCGCACGTAAGAAGGTATATCTTAAGCGGCTTCCTAAGGCATGGTTCGAGGAACACACCTAGAAATGGTATACCTTCAGTTAAGTTATACCTTAAGAGTCTTCATAGCGCGCTAAGAGACAACGTTATCGGGAAACTCAGCCCAGATCAGATGAGCCTTATTACAAGATCATGTGCCAGTCATATGAAAAACGAAAAGTGTTTTTGTGTCCTGTCACCTCTGGCGCATAAGAGCTATTCTTAGTAACAATTTTTTTTAGTCTTGTTAGCGTCATCTCACGACTCAATTAAATGACGCCATTTCGATAAATTTTTTTTTATTTATTTGTACTTTTTAATAGTATAAAACATTTCTACAAGCGAATGAAGTTCATAATAATAAATGAAAGGATATTGAATGCTTGCCTTTGTTTTGTCTTAACTATCTTTTATCTAAAGATCACTTATATTTCATCCATGCGTAATACACAGTCCCTCCCAGATTATTTGAAATGTGACAGCGTTTGTACAAATGCAAAATGTTATGGAGAAAATAGCACATAGCCTACCTTGTAATGACATAAGGGGCGAAACAGATGATGAAAGACCCAATGAAAATGCTGATTTTCTTAGTGGCACGCTGTTTTCTCCTCTTTTGTTCTGCAAGACAGCGCTGCTTAACACTACAAGGGAGTAAATGTCAATGAGATGGGGAAACCTTGCGCAAACAGTCCTATTCTAATATTTGACGCTTAGTGGAATGAACTGGCATAAATACCTTGGGTGAATATCTACCAGTAAGAAGAGGGTCTGCATGGTTATAATGTCAATCCTCTTGCAGTGAAAGCGTGCAACTTTTAACACCTTTAAGTATGTAACGCACAAAATCAGGAGCGAAAGCATGAAGCTGGTGGCATGAAAGACAATGGTGAACACAGTGAATTTAATCCGCGCGCTCTCGTCGTTCAAATGCAACGTGCAGGATGCGTAAATGGGATTGTAGTCAAACCAGGAGAAAAGCAGCGGGATGAGGGAGAACGTGAGCGAATGAAGCCACGCGTAACACACCATGACCAGCGCATCCCGGTAGCGCATTTTGCTTGAGTAACTCAACGGGAACACCACAGCGATCCATCGGTCTATACTGAGGGCTGCCATGCTCAGCATGCTGTTGGCTGTCAGAAAGGTCTCCAGAAAGCTGACCGCGCGACATACGCAGTCTCCAAAAGGCTGCTGGTGTTTCACGATCCCCACTAAAGTGAATGGCATGTTCAGAACCGAAATGAGTATGTTGCAAAATGACAAGTTCATGGTGAACACCCCTGGCACCTGTCGGCGTATTTCGCTGCTGTGAATGAAGCATAGCAACACCAGTAAGTTCGACAACAAAGAAACAATCGCGACCACAACGATAAAAGAAGCTAACAGAATTTCCGCAAAGTCCATTTCTCACTTCAAAAGTCCACTTGCGGTGTATTTGACCCTGTTGATGGTAGATATATTATCAGGAGCACGATTCCTCATTTGTTAAACATGGTGTTCTTTCAGCAAAATAACTCCAGTAGTAAGTCGCAGAAGGCGCAACTTGCGTGCGCTGTCCAGAGTGCTGAAGCACAATCGCGTCTTCTTTTCGCGCCTGCACATTTCGATCTTTAGATTTGTAACGCAGCGATGGAAATCATTTTGAATGAAGACACATTGCACTTTTATAACAGAATACAAGCCATGTAATTTCCATCATCCATCTGAGGCGCTCAGTCCTGCGCTTCACTGCGCTCGTGCTGCTGGAGCTCAGGGACTCGATCACGCTCACTGCTGCTTTGTTTTGGATCATGCGCACAAGGAAGGCGAATGTGGGAGGCTGTTTTGTAGAAATTGTTAAATAAATCTTGTGGCTACGCTTAACGAGTATATTTTAAAAAGCTGTTTAAAACAAATGTGGCAAAGTCACCTGGAAACCTTTGTCATAAACTATAAAAAGTGATAAAGCAGCTTTTTCTGCCTGATTTATCCCATAAAATTATTTTTGTTGGTGTATTCTAATGTATTCATGTCGATTCAGGGATGATAATTAATATTTTTCTCTTGAATAAAACTAGTTAATTTAGATGTTTCCATATTTAAGATGTTGCATTTATTTTTCAGTATATTTCAAATTAATGATTGTTTAAAAACAAAGCACAAATGATGCTTCTGCATACAGCAACTGAGGAATGAAGAGAAATCAGTGGTGTATGCAATGGCTTGAGTTTTAAAGGGTCTGCACTTATATAGTGCCTTTTTAACCTTAAAGGTTACCAAAGCGCTTTACACTGTGTCCCAATCACCCATTCACACACACATTCACACTCACACTCATATACAGCCAATGGAAGGCTCTACTGGGAGCAACTTGGGCTTCAGTGTCTTGCCCAAGGACACTTCGGCATGTGGAGCCCTTTGGGCCGGGAACCGAACCGCCAACCCGCTCTACCACTTAAGCCACAGCCACTCCATAATCATGATGGAGATGAAGCCATGAAGTTCAGTCAGGGGCCACTTTCCTTTAAAATAAAGGATGCTCCTTTTGTTTTTTTGCAGCAATGAATAAAATGTTTTTGTTTTCCCAAAGAACCTTTCAGTGAAAGGTTCTAAAAAAAATTTTAAAGACCCTTTTAAAGTCTAGAGACTCTACTCTAAGAACCCCCTTTTTACTACAAAGAACCTTTGCAATGTGAAGGTTCTAGAGATGTTAAAGGTTCTTCATGGATCTATAGATGTTAAAGGTTCTTCGTGGAGTCTTACATGCCGATAAAGAACCTTTATCTTTAAGAGTGGGACTTGGGTATCACTGTATGTGATTCATGAACACACCTTACAATTATCTAGAGAAATTTGTCAAGCATGTCTGCGCATGGCTGTATTCTGTATAACGCAGCTTCATTTAGAGTGACAACATCATACTAATACAAATGATTGATTTGGTTATTACGAGCAAACAAGAGGGCATTAAAACCTCTAATGAAGCGTCATTACAGCACCTGTACCTCAGTGAAGGGTTTCCCCTGGGAGCACATGTGCCAGAACCAGGGCTCACTATCAAGTCTTTACAAATGGCACATCAAAAAGGAGCTAGACAATAGCTAAGAAGCAGTGCCAGCTGCACTTCTGGGGACAGTGGGTGTCTTCGTCTATCAGCATGATACAGGCTTATTATCCCACCTGTGCCTATCTCTGAAATTGGAGCCTCTGAAAGATCTATCTATCTATCTATCTATCTATCTATCTATCTATCTATCTATCTATCTATCTATCTATCTATCTATCTATCTATCTATCTATCTGAGTGAGATATTACTGAAAATTATAAAATGTTCATAAAATATAATGACACTCACTGAACACTATATTAGGAACACTATACTAATACTGGCCTCTCTTTGCTCTCAAAACAGCCTCAATTCTTTGTGGAATGGATTACACAAGATGTTGGAAACATTACTTTGAGAGTCTGATCCATGTTGACATGATTGCATCACCTAATTTTTGCAGATTTGTCAGCTGCACATTTATGCTGCGAATCTCCCATTTTATCACACCCCAAAGGTGTTCTATTGGATTCAGATCCAGGGACTCGGAAGGCCACTGAAGAACCGCAAACTAATTCTCATGTTCATGAAACCAGTTTGACAATACTTTTGCTTTGTTATTATTATCATTCTGGAAGAAACCATTAGAAGATGGGTAAATTATGGCCATGAAGGTATGCAAATGGTCTGCAACAATCCTCAAATAGGCTGTGGCATTCAGGCGATGATTGATTAACGGGCCAAAAGTGTGCCAAAATACATTCCCCACACTATTATACCATCGCCACCAGCCTGGACTGTTGACACAAGGCAGGTTTGGTCTATGGATTCATGCAGTTGGTGCCAAATTCTGATCCTACCATCGGTGTACCTTAGCAGAAATCGAGATTCATCAGATGTATCTGTCTAGTTTTGGTGACCCTGTGCCCACTGCAGCCTCAGCTTTCTGTTCTTGGCTGACAGAAGTGGAACCCGACATGGTAATAGTACAACATCTTCTGCTGTTGTAGCACATCAGACTCAAGGTTCAATGTGTTGTGCATTCTGAGATGCTATTCCTCTCACCACAATTGTACAGAGTGGTTATCTAAGTGACCGTAGCCTTTCTGTCAGCTCAAACCCTTCTGGCCATTCTCTGTTGACCTCTCTCATCAACAAGGTGTTTCCATCCACAGAAATGTCACTCACTGGATATTTTTAGTTTTTGGCACCATTCTAAATAAACTAGAGAATGTTGTGCATAAAAATCACTTTTCACTTTTAAGGCTATTAAGTGATTTTTTTCACACTAAAATTCTGCTTACACATAATGTTTACATATTGTGGCTATTCTTTTGAAATATTGTGTATTTTAATAAGGGAAAAGTTGAACAGATTTTTTGAAAATTCCTTTAGTATTTATACAATATTAGTGTGGAATTGTAGAATCATCACAACTGAGGCTTGGTCACTTCTTAAGATAAACATTATTTGGCATGATGTAAATTGCCTGAGCACTGTAGCATCTGTCTGAAGTCTAGAGGGGGTAGGTTAAATACATTTTAAATATAGTCACTACCACAACTTCCCCAATGTCTTCTCAGCATTTATTAAAACCCACAAGAAGTTCTGGTCAAAATGGCATTCCTTCCTCTAGAGCTCTAATCAAGCAATGTCATAGGAAAAGGACTGACACTTTTTTAGCCTTTGCGGTTCTATTACAATCAAGTAAATATTCTTTACAGGCTCAGCTCATGCACACACCCATTTACTCAATGTTTAAACATCTCATGAATTTCTTGTAAATCTATATTGCTCATGTTAAATGGCTTGCACACAGGTTTGAGGGCTTCTCTCATCATAGCTCAAGCTGCATATGTCAGCTGCAAAAAATATTCCTCTGCATGTTCTAGTGAGATTTCCATTGAAGTATCTGATACCCAGTTGCACATTAAAGAAAGATGACTAACAACTGAAAATAGCACAGCATATTCTTTTTTCTCTTGAAGCTATTTTAGAAGTCTGGAGTTGTAATCAGTAACAATATGCAGTTCTGATATATGCTAAATACAAGTCAATTTAACTAATTTAATCTAAAAATATAACTAAAGCAATGTCACACAAGCAAGAGTGCTGTATGTCCATCTATAAGCACAGCTGTGATTCAGCCAAGTGCCACAGGCAATCAAAGCCATGCTGATAGATTGACAACAGCTCGATTGCGAGTGTGATATTGCTTTAATACAAAAGTTCAACGAACAAGCAAATAAATAAGTAGGGAAAACGTCTCGGTTACGTATGTAACCTCCGTTCCCTGATGGAGGGAACGAGACGTCGTGTCGAAGAAGCGACACTAGGGGTCTCTCTTGAGCGCCGAAAGATACCTCTGATCTATGAAAAAAGGCCAATGAGAGTTGGCGAACAGTATTTGCATACTCCGCCTCCGGATACGGATATAAAGGCGAGAGAAATACGCTCGTTCATTCAGGATTTTTCTGAGGAGCCGGGAGTGTTCCAGGCATCTCAGCGGCTCGGCTCAGCGATGTGGCCGGGAAGACACGACGTCTCGTTCCCTCCATCAGGGAACGGAGGTTACATACGTAACCGAGACGTTCCCCGTCTGTCGCTCACTTCGACGTCGTGTCGAAGAAGCGACACTAGGGGTCCACTTCAAAACTCGCCATGCGCTGAGCCGTGTACGTGTACTGCTGACACAGAAGCGGGCAGGTATTTTGCACGTGCGCAAGCGACCAACTGTGTTCAGGCTGCACGTACTCTTCCCCAATGCCCCGAAAAAGCGTCAGCATCCTTTTGGTTACCCTAGGGGGGAACAAGGTGACGCTCCCAACTAGGGAACGGGCCAGGCCTGGCTGGGCCTCTTTTCTCTCTATGTTTTCTCGGCATAGAGCAAGAGCAGCCGGGGCCCTTATCGCATCGAGGGAAGGGGGTCTTATTCCAAATTCCTATTCTTAGGGGGAAAAGACCCTGCGGAGGCCACACCCGCCCAACAGGGGAGGTAAAGGTGGCAAAATACATCACATGGCCACTTAGGCATGTGGAAGGAAATGGCACGGTGGTAGATCCAACCTCAAGGAGGGGGGAGTTGCTACAACACGGCGACCGGAGGGCAGCGAAGGACTGCCTAAGGGAGACGCGGGTCAGCTCGTAAGGTGACCGTGCCGCGGAAATACACACAGGAGGAGTCCCGTAGGAGGCCTGATCTGTGGAGCACTTATTCCAGTAGGGGTAGCCGGAGGTACCCGTAGTGGACTGGACCAGCACGTTCCTCCGATGAACTGCTGCGGGTCCGAAGTGCTAGGGAGGAATCAACCAGGGACCTGGGTCCTCTGGGGCAGAAGCGCACTGTTTTGCCTCGGCAGAGGGAAACGGCGCTGGAACAAGCGGTTCACCCGGTCAGATCGTCGACGTGTACCGAGTTCTACGGGCTCGGACCTGAGAGAACACGGGACGAGACTGACTCAACCCTGAGATCATAAGGGTGTTAGGTGCTGCCCAGCCCGCAGCTCTGCGAATGTCTGCTAGGGAGGTGCCCCTCGCCAGTGCCCATGAGGATGTCACGCTCCTAGTGGAGTGGGTTCGAACCCGTAAGTGGGGGGCATGGCCTGGGTGTGATAGGCCAACTGAATGGCATCCATCACCCAGTGAGACACCTCTGTTTGGAGACAGCGTTCCCTTTCTGCTGGTCCTCCAAAGCAGACACAGAGCTGCTGAGAGCGCCTGACGCTCTGGGGGCGGTCCAGGTAGGCACACAAGGCACGTACCGGACACGACAGTGAGAGGGGCTGGGTCTGCCTCCTCCCGGGGCAGCGCTTGTAGGTTCACTACCTGATCTCCAGAGGGCATGGTAGGAACCATGGGCACATAGCCCAGTCGAGGTCTTAGGATCACATGAGTATCTGCCGGACCGAGCTCCAGGCAAGTGTCGTTAGTAGGGGACGCTTGCAGGTCCCCGACCCTCTTGATGGAAGTGAGCGCAATCAGCAGGGCCGTCTTTTCAGGAGAGGGCCCAGAGCCAACTGATTCTAGCGACTCGGGGGGGATCTCTGAAGACCGGCAAGGACCACCGAGAGATCCCCAGGAGGGGAACAGGTTTGGCCAGGAGGGGTTTTTAACCTCCGGGCACCTCTTGGGAACCTGACGATTAAGTCGTGCTTACCCAGAGAGTTGCTGTCTACTGGGTTGTGGTAAGCTGCAATAGTGGCAACATACACCTACGAGGTGGATGGGGACAGCCTCCCCCCCCAACCTCTCCTGTAGGGACAGGAGCACAGACCTAACTGCGCACCTCTGTGGGTCTTCTGCCCGGGAAGAACACCAATTCACGAACAGACGCCATTTCAGGGCGTAGAGTTGCCTGGTAGAAGGGGCTCTGGCTTGGTTGAACGTGGCTACGACCGTGGGTGGTAGACCAGCTAGATCTTCCGCATCAGGGACCAGACGTGGAGGTTCCAGAGGTCTGGGTGCGGATGCCAGAGCGTGCCCCGTCCCTGAGAAAGAAGGTCCTTCCTCAGGGGAATTCGCCAGGGAGGGGCTGTCGCAAGGAGTATGAGGTCCGAGAACCAGGCCCGGGTGGGCCAGTAAGGAGCCACGAGAGTGACTTGCTCCTCGTCCTCCCTGACCTTGCACAGCACCTGTGCAAGAAGGTTCACTGGGGGGAATGCGTACTTGCGCAGCCCCACCGGCCAGCTGTGTGCCAGTACATCTGCCCCGAGGGGAGCCTCTTAACGGGCGTACCAGAGCGGGCAGTGGGAGGTCTCTCGGGAGGCAGAGGGGTCTACCTGGGCCTTGCCGAACCGTTCCCAAATCAGCTGCACCGAGTGGGGGTGAAGCCTCCACTCTCCGCCAGACAAGCATTGTCATGACAGCGCGTCCGCTATCACATTGGGGTTGCCGGGGATGTGAGTGGCACGCAGCGACTTGAGTCGGTGCTGGCTCCAAAGGAGGAGACGACGGGCGAGTTGTGACATGTGACGGGAGCATACGCCGCCTTGGCGATTTATGTACGCGACCGCAGTGGTGCTGTCCGACCTGACTAGGATATGTTCGTCCCGAATTAACGGGAGAAACTTCCGCAGGGCAAAAAGGGCGGTCAACAACTCGAGGCAGTTGATGTGCCAACGCAGCTGGGCCCCTTTCCAACGGCCTGAGGCTGCGTGCCCGTTGCAAACGGCACCCCAACCCAATCTGGAGGCGTCGGTTGTGACCAAGACGCGTCTGGACACCTGCTGTAGGGGTACTCCAGCCCGTAAGAAACAGAGGTCTGTCCAGGGGTTGAATGTTTGTCGGCAGGCGGGGGTGATTGTTACCCGGTGCGTGCCGCGGCACCATGCTCGTCTCGGGACTCGGGTCCGAAGCCAGTGTTGGAGCGGTCTCATATGCATCAAGCCCAGCGGCGCGACCGCCGCGGCGGATGCCATATGCCCCAGGAGCCTCTGGAAAAGTTTTAAGGGGACCGCTGTGCCCGGCCTGAGGGCGGCGAGGCAGTTCAACACTGACTGAGCACGCTCCTTTGTGAGACGTGCGGACATTGAGACCGAGTCTAACTCCATCCCGAGAAAAGAGATGCTCTGAACTGGAGTGAGCTTGCTCTTTTCCCAGTTGACCTGAAGCCCCAAACGGCTGAGGTGCCTGAGCACCTGGTCTCTGTGAGCGCATAGTAACTCTCGCGAGTGGGCTAGGATGAGCCAGTCATCGAGGTAGTTGAGTATGCGGATGCCGGCTTCTCGGAGCGGGGCAAGAGCTGCCTCTACGACTTTCGTGAAGACGCGAGGGGACAGAGACAGGCCGAAGGGGAGGACTTTGTACTGATACGCCTGGCCCTCAAACGCAAACCGTAGGTAGGGGCGGTGTCGGGGCAGGATAGAGACGTGGAAGTACGCGTCCTTCAGGTCTACCGCTGCGAACCAATCTAGATGCCGGACGCAGGTTAAAATATGCTTCTGCGTGAGCATTTTGAACGGGAGTTTGTGCAACGCTCGGTTGAGAACTCGCAGGTCCAAGATTGGTCGTAAGCCGCCGCTTTTCTTGGGTACGATGAAGTAGGGGCTGTAGAAACCCTTCTTCATCTCGGTTGGAGGGACAGGCTCTATCGCGTCTTTGGCCAGAAGAGTCGCGATTTCCGCGCGCAGGGAGTGGGCGTGTTCGCCGTGTACTGCGGAAAAGCGGACGCCCATGAAGGGGGACGGGGGCCTGGCAAACTGAATTGCGTAACCGAGTCGGATGGTCCGGGCCAGCCAGCGAGACGGGTTGGGAAGTGAAAGCCACGCGTCCAACCTCTGCGCTAGGGGCACCAAAGGGACGATTAATTTGACGTACCCGGCGGGGCTTCGCAGCGGGGCGGAGCAGGTAGGGCAGCGTTGGGCGGCGACGGGGCGACCCGCAGCTGAGGTGCTGAGAAAAGACTCAAAGCACTTACCTTGCTCCGCACACCCGGCGGGGGGCGGGTTAGCGACTGAGGAGGAGGTCCTGGGTAGGCGTCCTCTAGACTCGTCGGAACCGGCCGGCCGGGGGACAGTCGTGGGGCTGAAGACGGGTGGTCCGTGTCCAGGAAGCCAGGACTGTTGTTATCTGGGGGCAAAGTGCCGTGAGAACGGCATTTGCGGGCCAGGTGACCCAGAGACAAAAGGAAATAGCTCATTACAGAGAATATGAGAATGTGAAAATTAATTCAACAAGAAAAGATTCTCCTCCCGGCCCTCCACCGGGGACGGAGCGGTCTTACCAGCCTCCGGAGCTAACATCTTGGTCCCTGGGTTGAACGTCTACGGACAGCCTGGGAGCCTTCCGGGTCCTCGAGGGGGTCCGTGAGACGGGGGCGTCCGTTCCCTGCAGCGTGCTCGACGCTGGGGCTGAGAGCTGGGCCCGGGTTGAGGCGGAGCAGGGTGTTTCATAGCCGCAGGAGGACGCCCTCGGCGAGCAGACGGGGCATGGCCCATGGCGGCAAGCTTGCGGCGGGGCAGGATGTGCAGTGGCCTCCGTCTGCCTCACCGCTGAGGACTGCTGGGCAGAGTCGTCAACGGTGGCGCCGAATGGACGGAGCTGGGAGACGGGGGTGTGAGAGAAGGTGTGCCTTGTCTGCCTCCCGCATTTCGACCAGGTCCAGTCCACAGGTGTGTTTCTGGACCACAAGGGGTGGCCATCGCCTGTTCGAGTGCCAGCGCTTCTGACCTCCGTGGCCCGGGGGCGCGGTTGGTCATCCAGCGCAGTTCCTGCAGCACATCAAGAACAGGACTACCCAAGGTGCAGGTTTTGAAGTGCCTTGGCCTGGCATTGGTTGCAGGAAGGGCCGTGGCGTGCAGAGTGGAAGCGGTCTGGGACCGTTCCACCGCGAGGGTAGTGAGAGCGGAGGAGCGAAAAAGCCTTGGCTTAGCTCAACTCGTCGTGCACGTCCGGGAAGAAGGGAACGGGGGGGGGCGTGGCTGTGAGCGGCGCACCTGCCCGCGGAACCGATCAAGTAGCCCGGGAAAGCATAGCGGATCTCCGTGCGTCAGGCTCAGGCTGGGCGGCAGACCCGAAGGTGGCGGCCCAGGCGAACGATCAGCATCCGATGCCGCTGTAACGCTCTCCGATGCAGCGGTGATGTCATCCAATTCTGAGGCAAGCAAGCGTGCCGGGGAGGCGGGCGGTTCGAGGGGGTTTACCCGGCGAACAGAGCCCGTCATATTCCCCAAATCGCCTTCATCGCCCGCAGCGCCTGCGCCGATCCCGTAGGAAGAAGGCGGAGCGCGGGGGGCGGTTGAAGTGGCTTTCTCTCATTACAAAAGAAAGCTGTGCGACCGCAATGCTATAACGGCCATGTTCTCACACTGAGAAGATGAACCATTGGAGAGAATACTCATCCCGAGCTCAGACGGAAGCAAGCAAGCAAGCGTGCCGGGGAGGCGGGCGGTTCGAGGGGATTTACCCGGCGAACAGAGCCCGTCATTGTCCCCAAATCGTGTTCATCGCCCGCGGCGCCTGCGTCAATCCCGTAGGAAGGAGGCGAGGCGCGGGGGGCGGCTGAAACGGCTTTCTCTCATTACAAAAGAAAGCCACACGACCGCAATGCTAGCAAACAAGCGTGCCGGGGAGGCGGGAAGTTCGAGGGGATTTACCCGGCGAACAGAGCCCGTCATTGTCCCCAAATCGTGTTCATCGCCCGCGGCGCCTGCGTCAATCCCGTAGGAAGGAGGCGAGGCGCGGGGGGCGGCTGAAACGGCTTTCTCTCACTACAAAAGAAAGCCACACGACCGCAATGTTGCCATGGCTATGTTCTCGCACTGAGAACATAAACCATTCATAAAACACTGCTTGCATGTGATCGCAGCCCAGGCATGCAAGATAGTGTTTTATGACCGAGAGAGGTGGGGAGAAAACACCGCATCCAGAAACTACACAGGGGCGGAAATTACATCTTTAAAAAGACGCGTCCTGAAAAGGACGTTCAACGCCGCTGTGTAATGCTCTTTCAGAGAAATAAACTCTTTTATGGAGAGAATCACTCTTTCAACTCTTTTAACTCTGCGCTGTCGAAGCGCCCAGGGGCAAACTGCACACCGGCAGTGAAGAGAAAAGCCGCTGTAGTGCGCCGTAAATCCAACAGCAAAGCAGAGCGTCAGAGGATCAGAAGCAGGATCAGTTGTGTTACTCGCAGCTGACTGCATACACACGACCATCGGCTCCGAAGAAAATTACTGAATGAACGAGCGTATTTCTCTCGCCTTTATATCCGTATCCGGAGGCGGAGTATGCAAATACTGTTCGCCAACTCTCATTGGCCTTTTTTCATAGATCAGAGGTATCTTTCGGCGCTCAAGAGAGACCCCTAGTGTCGCTTCTTCGACACGACGTCGAAGTGAGCGACAGACGGGGAACTAAGGACTGTCCCCAAAAAAATGCTAATTTTCTGTCGTTTGTATTTCGAAAGATGCGCCGAATCATCCGTTAAGGCAAATGAGCATATGTCTGTTGCCATGATGAACCGTAATGCTGCAGCTGTTAGTTTAACTTTATTCATCAGCTGGAGTGTGGTTGTAATCCTCTTTGAGTGATTGTGGAGTGAAGCTACCATACACGCAATTGGAATTATAATACAAGTTAGTTTACTCATGTGTTTTGATGTCGGAGAGAAAACATGGAGTAAGCCAGTTTCATTGTATATTTCTTGGGGAACTCTAATTTTGATACTGACACAAAAAGCATTCTCCCCTCTGCCATGTTGGAAGTTTTTGTCTTTAATGTCACAGTGATGAATGTAAATTCACACATCCAGCTGCTCTTACACATCTGCACTGCTCTTACACATTAGTTTGGAACACCACAAACAAGTAACGTGGCATCTCTCTTCCAATCAGATTCGAGGACCTAAACTAATTGTTGTATAAAATATTATAAACAAGATAAGGGATTCATCACATGCTGTTTTTGTCAAGAAAATGTGCAAATTAAGATTGCCGATTTAACGTGTTAATTCAGTGCGATTGATTATATAAAAACATAACTTGTTCAAACAATTAACGCCGTTAATTAATCCCGTAATAAGACATTTTCTTACAAGCAGAGCAATTCAAACTTAGAGTGCCACCTTCATATATTTGTGAGTCTGAGTCATCAGTGGGAAGTCAGCAACTCCAGCTGTACAGGCAACAAACCGCCAGCTGTAAAAAAGACATATAGACGGAGCAGAGTGCAGGGATATCGAGATGCATTTTAAAGTTTCAAACTACTATACATTGAACTCAACAAGGCGTCATGAATATGTGGCATTTGTGGCTAGAGACGTGGAAATCCAGTGAAATGCAATGAATGCACACAGAGATGCTCCAAAAGCAGGAAGAACACATCATGCGCCACAATGTAATGACTGAATTATCTGAATTATTATATTTATTTTATTTTATAGAAAGTGTTGGGGAGTAATGGAATACATGTAACGGGATGATATATTTAAAATACAAAATATAACTAATTGTATTCCACTACAGTTGCAATTTAAATAATTGGTAATTAGAATATAATTACATTCAAAAACAATTTTGAGTACTGAAGAGATTACTTTGCATTTTATTGTCATTTGTTTCAATGAATATTTACTCCTTTCAGATGGAAAACATTAATGCATATAAATGATCCAATCCAAAGTGCATTTGAACACTTTGAAGATAGAAGTTGGGAGCAGAAGAAATATAAATAAACCTTAAATAAAGCTAAAATGATTTTTCTAGCCATCTTTTAGACATGCACGTTACCAGGCACGATCATATTTGTTTATCAAGAAAATTTTCCTTGGATCAAAATTAATTTTTTCTGGTATAACCTTTGATATTAGGGCAAAATTTGTTTTATTGCTA
Organism: Moxostoma hubbsi; assembly: GCA_032164185.1. NCBI lineage: Eukaryota > Metazoa > Chordata > Actinopteri > Cypriniformes > Catostomidae > Moxostoma > Moxostoma hubbsi. The sequence goes on along the minus strand of JAVLUX010000003.1, from coordinate 9,821,899 downwards.
ATCATTTTTGTATTGTTTTCCTTTAAATAAATTGTTTAATCCTTTGTGGAGCGGGATGTGGTTGTGTGTCTGTCACTTGGGAGAGAGGAAGCAGTAAGGGCCATCATCTGGTGATTAATGATGCTCAACACCTGTTTCTCGTTACAGTGACGACAGAGATGGGCTTGAAAAGGCCGCAGAGAATGCCAGTGAGGGAGAGAGAGTTGCGTGAAGCTGAAAAGCCTTCTCTTTGTTTATGAAGCTGAAAGCTTGAATAAAAGCTGATTTACCTTGACTGGAGCTCTTTCCGTGGCTTTATTGCTCACCCATTAACACTGTAATCAGCCACAGCTGGGCAAGATAATCCGCTGCAGGTGTCCGACCCGGTATAGGTCAGCACAGTCCGCACTAGGTACAAGAATTTAGGTGTGCGATTCTTCTATTACCCCCATCTCAAGCATTGCCTCTAATTTGTCCCGAATCACCTTTTTCTTGTGTTAGGATATGTGGTATGGCCGACTACGCACAACCACTCCTGGTGGGGTCTCGATATGGTGTTGAATGAGGTTAATCTGACCGGGAAGAGGAGAGGACACGGCCGCAAACTCGTTTTGCAACCTGGTCACCTCCGTGAGCTGGGACGGTGAGAGGTGGTCTCCACAAGAGACCGGGTGAATGGATCAGCTTTGAACTTCACCTCTGGCCCCAGCTCCGCCCTCTCCGGAACTACTGTCACCATGGACACAGGGACCACCTCTCTCCAGAATTTAAGGAGGTTGAGGTGGTAAATTTGACGTCCCCACCTCTATCCATTCATAATCGAGATCCCCGACTCGCAGTTTAGCCTCAAAGGGTCCTTGCCACTTGGCAAGCAATTTTGAGCTCGATGTGGGAAGTAATAAAATAATTTTTTCTCCTGGAGTCTCTCCTCGACTGGAGCTCTCGCCGTGGCTTCATCGCTCGCCCATTAATGCTGTAATCAGCCACAGCTGGGCAAGATAATCTGTGCAGGTGTCCAACCCGGCCTCGCTCCGCACAGTCGCCACTCTGCCCGCCCCGCTCTCCACATCCTTAAAACAAGATCACTTTAATTAATCTTGTTTAAAAAAAAAAACACTGCACAAGATATTTAGGTTTCTCAGAGAATTTATTTGTAACATATATTTTGTTTTACTGTTCTGGACAGTTTTTATAGTCAAAAAAAGTGAACAAATCTACCAGTGCTGAAGAAGTAATCCAAAGTATTACGAATGCATTACTGACCTTGAGTAATCTAACGGAATATATTACAAATGGCTTTTTACCACATGTATTCTGTAATCTGTAGTGGAATACATTTCAAAAGTAACCCTCCCAACCCTGTTTACAGAACAGTTAGTTATGGTCCTTGAATCAGATTGGATGAGAGGCCTGGGATGCTATACTGTTTGTGTCACTCCACTTGTGTCTGGGCATTCCAAACTAACGTGTAAGAGCAGAGCAGACGTGTAAGAGCAACTAGATGTGTGAATTTCTATTTATCTCTCTGACATTAAAGATTTAAGCCAGCTGGTGTCTGGGAAAAAGAAATTGTCTTGTATGTGCTATGACTGAGCTGATGTTGACGAAATGCGTTGTCAGTCAGTGCGGGAGTTTCTTTGAAGTGTTCCAGAATTGTCTCCACTTGATGATCGCTCGGATTGCTTCTACAATACAGCTGAGAAAGAGTTAAACTAACAGCTTCAGCATTGCTGCCAGTCACAGCTGAAAGTCACAACAGATGAAAGTAATCAAACACGCTCAGGACGCTTACCTGATTCTCAAGTTTCCGAGTTTGGAGATGTTGGAGGAGAGAACACTTTCTGTGTTGTGTCAAAATAAGAGTTCCCCAAGAAATATATAAGAATGAAACTGGCTTCCTCCATGTTCTCTCTCCAACAACAATACTCTTGAACGTGAGTGAATTACTTGTAGGATATTTCTGATACAGATGCATGGCAGCATCACTCCACGATTGCTCGAAGCAGATTAACACTACTGCTGAGGAATATAGTTTAACTAACAGCTGCAGCACTACTATAGTAACAGTGATAATCACAGGTAATCACATGCTCATTCTTGCCAATGTAAAAAAAATGGTGGAAACTACATAACGGAGAGTGGGCTTTTTCCATTCAGGCCATTAGATTTTACGAGATAATTAGTTTTATTATATTACCACATACAGAGAGGCGGATTAAATTTCTATGTGCAAGTTGGATGGCATTTGGCTTCTCTCACCTCTCTCTCTCTCTCTCTCTCTCTTTGTACACATACACACAAATCCTTGTTTCTCCAATAACTTGTTAGAAACAACCCAAGCTGTTGTTAGTAGTTTTAAAGTGTGGTTTTCAATTAGTAACAGAGACATAGGCACATTTTTTCAAACTAGCAATGGCAGAATCTGTGATGTACAGTTGAAGTCAGAAGTTTACATACACTTAAGTTGAAGTCAATAAACCGTCTCGGGGTTACGTATGTAACCCTTGACACCGACTCTTGAGGTTCAAAGGAGGTCTCAACCAGACCCTCCAGGACTATTGCAAAGTCCCATGAAGGGGTCCTGGTCCTGGCAGGAGGCCTAGGTTGCCTAGCTCCATGAATGAAGCTAGCGAGTAGAGGATGTCTCCCCAATGGCACTCCGTCTACCAAGGCATGGCGAGCTGAAGTGGCAGCCACATAGACCCTGAGAGTGGCGGGGCATGTGCCTGATGACAGTTCTTCCTGCAGAAAATCCAAAACTGAAGCAATCTGGCAGTTAACTGGATCTGCATTATGAACTTTTAGTAGAGGAAAATGCATACAGATGCATTCCGGGCCATGTATGCACCATCGTGTCCAGACCCAGGGGGGGGCTGGGTGACTCAGGGAGAAGTAGAGGAGACATTGCGCTGTTCATAGTGGCGAAGAGGTCCTCTTCTGCCCTGTAAAATCTCACCCAGATTTGTTCCAAGTGGAGGAAGCCCTAGCACTTAAAATGGTCTCGATAACCTCAGGAGAAAGCCCTGTGTACCTCAGTTGGTACCCTTCAGGGGCCAAGCATGAAAGGTTCCACAATTCGGGCCAGGGGTGAAATATTGTCCCCTGTGCCTGAGAAAGAAGAAGGTCCTTCTTGTTCGGAATCACCCAAGGCGAGCCACCGATAATAGATATTAACTCCGGGAACCATACCCTGTTCGGCCATTGTGGCGCTATCAGTAAGAGGCAAGACCCTTGCTGGCGAAATCTGGCCAAGACTCCCAGGAGCAGAGAAACCAGGGGAAAAAGCATACAGATGCATTCTGGGCCATGTATGCGCCATCGTGTCAAAACCCAGGGGGGAGCTGGGTGACTCATTAGAGGGGGACATTGCGCTGTCATAGAGGCGAAGAGGTCCTCTTCTGCCCTGTGAAATCTCACCCAGATTTGTTCACTACCTCAGGGTGGAGTTACCACTCCCCCGCTGGTATTTCCTGTCAGGACAGTAAATCTGCTTCCACACATGGGCATCCAGGGCCCCAAGGAGGATCCAACGTGCCAGAAATTCAGCTGACATGAACGTGGATCCCCCTGATGGTTTATGTAAGAGGCTACCGCTGTATTGCCCACACACACCAAGACATGGCAGCCTCAGGAGGAAGTATTTCAGGGCCAGAAATACAGCCATCAGCTCGAGACAGTTACTGTGACAACCGAACTGATGACCCTCCTATCCATTTAAGCCAGATGACCACTTAAGGCTGCTACCCAGCCCGTCAGGGAGGCGTCTGTTGTTAACAGCCTGCAACAACAAGATGCACGTAGAGTGGGACCCAAGGTATGAAACCGGGGTCTGAACCACATAAAAAGGGAAAGAAGCCCACGGCGCATAACGCTTATCAGCCTAGGGGATTTGGTCCTTGGAAGAAATCCAATGGCTTTGAGCCACAACAAAAACGGTCTCATGTGCAGACGGTCCAGAGGGATTACTGAGAACACAGTCGCCTGAGACCTAATACAAACTTGACCTAGCCTGATTTTGCTCAGGGTATTCTGAATGGACTCGATTCTAGCGGGAGACAGTTGTGCCCGCATTGTGATCGATAGATACCCGATACCCAGCGTTCTGAGTGGGAGAGAGGATGCTTTTCTTGGTGTTGAGCCTCAACCCCAGAGAAACTAGATGAGCTAAGACGGAATCCCTGTGCTGAACTGCCAGTCGCTGGAACAGCACTATGATCAGCCAGTCGTCTATATAATTCAAAATGCAGATGCCACGGAGTCACAAAGGATCCGGCGCTGCATCCTGCATTTATGAATGTGCAGATTAAGAGGGCTAGTCGGAATGGAAGAACCTGATACTGGAAAGCTTCGCCCCCGAAAGCGAACCTCAGGAACTTCCTGTGTTGTGGCAAAACTTCTAAACGAAGAAGAAGTGCGTCATAAGATCGATGGTGACCAGCCAAACGTGATGTTGGGCTTGTGACACGATCGTCTTGATAGGCAGATCTAGGACTTGAACACCCAGACAGGGCAGTTCGAACTTTGAGATCGAAGGCCAGACGCAACCCCTCGCCCTCCATGGGAACCAGAAAGTACTCTGCGTAATAACTTGACTCTCTCTCTGGAAGGGGAACATGTTCTATGGCCCCTTTAACCAGGAGATTTTGCAGTTTTTTTTTCCTCACAGTAGACATAACTGATCCGGTTTACAGTAGTAGGAACCACGCCGTTGAAACACGGAAGGAGGCGACTGATTTAAATTCTGTAGCCCTTTCCTACTGTTCTTAGGACCCACAAAAAAAAAATATATATATATATATATATATATATATATCTGGCAGAAGTTTCTACACTGCTAGGTTCTCTGAGATGGGTATTAATTTTTCAACACTTCCTGTTGAGGGGGTGTCGAGTGTTTCGCGTCCTGGAAAAATGCAGGGAGCAGTGAAACACCCAACTATTTGATGGGAGCCTCTACCACCCGAAACACCGAAGGCGGCGTGAATGGAGGGGCTTTGCAGGGGTACCGGGAGGGGTGAAGTAGAGCATGCGCCCTGTCCTGAGGGGAGCTACCCCACAAGACTAGGCGCTTTTCTAGAAATTAGGGTCCTAAGGTCTTGCTTTAGGGGCTGCCGAGGGCGACGAGACTGTCCCCAATCCCTGGGAGGAGGAGCACGACTAGCCACACTTTGCTTTTGAGCCTCCCTTCTAACTTGACTGAGATGGGTCTGGGTGGCCAAAGGACCCACCCCCTGAGTGCGGCGAGGGAGGAACTGCCTGAAGGCTTTCTCGTGGCTTTTCGCCTCCTGGAACCTGGAGATAACCAGCTCTTCAGTGCAGCATCATAGTGAAGCTTTTTGTAAAGGGAACTCTTTTTTTAACCACTCCACAGATTTCATATTAGCAAACTATAGTTTTGGCATCTAGTTTGTGCATGATACAAGTAATTTTTCCAACAATTGTTTACAGACAGATTGTTTCACTTTTAAATGACTATATCACAATTCCAGTGGGTCAGAAGTTTAAATTCACAGGGCCTTTAAGCAGCTTGGAAAATTCCAGAAAATTATGTCAAGCCTTTAAGCAATTAGCCAGGTAGCTTCTGATGAGTCAATTGGAGGTGTACCTGTGATTGTACTTGAATGCCTTCCTTCAAACTCAGTGCCTCTTTGCTTGACATCATGGAAAAATCAAAATAAATCAGCTAACCTCCACAAGTCTGGTTCATCCTTGAGAGCAATTTCCAAATGCCTTAAGCTACCACGTTCATCGGTACAAACAAAGGTTTGTACATTTAACGGTTACAAAAAAAAAAGAAAAGAAAAAAGGCTGTGAAAATTATGAACAAGAACAAAAGAACTGTTTTTGCTCAGAACGAACCGAAATGAAAAACATTTTGTTTTTAGCCCCTGCTCGCAAGTAATCTGTTCTGTTTTGCTCTTGAGTTCTTTATTACAGCCCAACATGACTAATGGACCTGAATGCTATCTCATTACAATTAAGCTGAGCTTTTAACTACAGTACAGATAACTGTTTCAGGCCAGGCAGAATTTTTTTTATAAAAACATTTTAAATGTAAAACCTTAGAAACAGTCATGTCACAGTAAGCAAATATTGCTACAATATCTACATACAAGTACTAATTATTTTTGCAAATTTTATATGCACAACTGAGACATGCAGATAAATCTATGCAAAACTGTGAAGTAGGTGTCCATGCATTAACTATTCAAGTGAGGATTATTTTCCAGTAACTCTGTAACATCGCAGTGTGGTGTAAGCGTAAGTAAAATATTGCAGCTGTGACATAATTCATCACTGACTTCCCTCTCTCTGAAATGAGCATCTAGTCACAGGTGGCACACCAGCGGCTCATGCTGCCAGAGTTTGTGTGTTTGTATGTGTGTGTACAGAATCTAATAGATCATGACATCTAAACACAGTCTTTGTAAATCTCATGCTATCCACTCATTATTTGAAGAGAGTCAACAATTATATCTAATTACACCCAAGTCAATCGAATTGTACCAATTGGAATTAATTAAAGACTTTGTACAGTAAGAAGAGTTATAGTTGACAGTTTTTTTGAACCCCACAATAGTTATTTTGTTCCCATTTGTTCTTTAGGACATGTAAGGCAGGTGGTGGTGTTGAAAATTGAAACAGTAAAGGCGCTAAATAGAAAGCTGTTTGGCAACAGAGACAGCGTGAAATGACTGTTGTGAGGCATTCCCGGCTGGCACAGGTACGTTCAAAGAGTCATGTTGTCATGGAAACGCTCAGTCTTGTAAGGTATTGTCTGTTGTTGAAATGGCAGTGGATTAAAATAACTTGTCACAGCATTGCAAGTAGACTTGTTGACTTGTGTCACAATAACTGATTTTAACTTTAACTCTGCATTAAAATAGTTTAATGGCAATGTGACACAAATCACAGTTCTTGAAATACTTTAATAGCAGTGAAAATCAACACAGTTCTTGAAATACTTTTGGAAGTTTTCTAATGTTTCTGATGAACTGTGTGTGTGTGTGTCTGTGTGTGTGTGTGTGTGTGTGTGTGTGTGTGTGTGTGTGTGTGTGCGTGTGTGTGTGCGTGTGCGTGTGTGTGAGTGTGCGGTTGGTGGAGATGCCTTTCTCTTTTGAAACTAACCCAGTCGCACATCCCACATTGCTTAAAGTAAACAGCACTTTCCAATCCAAACAGTCCCACACAACGGCTGAGGATGAGACGGTTATGCAATAGTTCAAAAGTGTTTGGAAAATGTCTGTAGTTTCTTATTGGAAAAAAATTACAATGAATTGGGGAACACGCATTATAATCTAATGAACCAAATACGTTTTTAAAAATGTTTTCTATTATCCAAATGGACCTCCAAAAGTGCAATCTTTGAATGGTATTTTCTGTCAAAAGGGCTCAATTAAGACATTGTTAAGCTGTTTATTGACTGTCAATGCTTGATATAAAAACATAATGAGTAAGAACTTATCTGATGTTATGTATCTTTTGTGTAGTAATTCTTCAGAGAGTTTGGAACACAGCAAACATTTTTGTGTACGTACAGCACAGTATAAAGAAGCCTCCACTAAAGATTGAATGACTTTGCCCACTGCAGGGAGCCACTGGCTTTGGCACAGTCAACCTTTGCTGAAGTCATGGGGGAGCTTCTTTCATCCAGGGACCAAAAGATCTGGATTAAGAACAGAACCAGGAGTTCGCATCAATAAAGCCTTCACAGCTCACTGCTGGGCAAATAATATAATGGACCCTGTTCGACCAACAACAACAAAGGATTCACATTTGAAAATATACTTTATTGTTTTATTAATGTTCCAATGCACTTATTCATTTAACATTTATCTATACTGATTATGTAACATCTCAAATCTACCTTTAAAATGTCAAAGTGTAGCAGCTTTCAGTATATATGCTTTGGAACGGGATCAAGCCAGAACCCCACTCTTCATGTTAGTTGGAGACAGAGAACCTTGGCACCATCTCCAAAGAAGTATTTTGAACAGTGTCTGTCACATTTGCAATGCTGATGTACACTGAAATATAGATGAAAACCAGAAAACAAAGTGCCGAACTCCGGTGTGATAGCTCTATATGTGGTGCTTCCTTTGGTGCCAAGGCTGTCGCCTTATATATTTTGTACTGTTCACTACAGATACTTGATGTGAAGAATTTTGTATCATATGTTGCTGGCCTGTTGACTGAGCTAGTAGAGTGGTTACCAGTACTGGATAGTAGTTAACTAAAAGTAGCAACACTTAACTACATATTTCAGTTGAGTGACAGTAGCTCATCGAATTTCACTTTTCCTGTAGCAACATCCATTTTCCACGAGGAGCAGTGTAGCATCACAAAATGCTACATTTGTTACATTAAATGGTAAACGCAATGGGTCTGAGGGATCAATCAAACACACTCATCCAAATCTGTCTTCTTTCTCTCTCTCTCTCTCTCTCTCTCTCTCTCTCTCTCTCTCTCTCTCTCATGTAATGTTAGGAAAACCAATTAATTTAAGTGAATCGGTTCTTTTGGACAGTTCATGCATATGAATACTGATTCACTTGAGCCCCACACAGTCTTAAAGGGACTTCTCCTAATGTTCCTAGCTGTTTATCACGATAAATCAATTCAGTTATAGTAAACAGGGCATGCCAAACCACACACTTCTGCACTATTAAACACCATTTTAAGTGAAAGTATTGTGAGTAGTATGTTATCACTGAAAATGCAACAAAAAGAAGTATACGAGTATGAGTACCCGATGATGCACTTCTTCAATGAGTGTGGAAGCAGTGTGTCAAGTTTGGCACTTCATGCACTCAGCTCTCATATATAGAGGAAGGGACGACGTTACCTGGCTGCTATGCTGGTCTGACAAAACAATTATAAATAATGGAGAATGTAGCAACTAGCAACACTTAAGTGAAGATGGCACCCCCAAAAATTAAGTTGAATGTTTGAGGTACAAATTTTGAACTGAGCTTGGCTAACGCACTAAAGCTAGAAGAATCACATCACATGCATTTGAAATGTCACTTCCTTCAGCTGTTAAATGTCAAATGCTTCCATGTATTAAAAAACTATTCAGAGTTCCATTTGTGACATCACTTTGGAAATTAATTTGGGACACAGATTTTGTGTATAATCTGTTAAGCAGAAGGTTGTCGGTTCGATCCCCACAGCCACCGCCAGTGTGTCCTTGAGCAAGGCACTTAACTCCAGGTTGCTCTGGGGGGATTGTCCCTGTAATAAGGGCTCTGTAAGTCGCTTTGGATAAAAGCGTCTGCCAGATGCATAAATGTAAATATATACAGTTCATCTGGAAAATATTCACAGTGCTTCACTTTTTCCACATTTTGTTATGTTACAGCCTTATTACAAAATTGATTAAATTAATTATTTTCCTCAAAATTCTATAAACAATACCCCATAATGACAATGTGAAAGAAGTTCTTTTCTTTGCAAATGTATTAAAAATAAAAAAATAAAAAAATCACATGTACAGAAGTATTCACAGCCTTTGCTCAATACTCTGTTGAAGCACCTTTGGCATCAATTACAGCCTCAAGTCTTTTTGTGTATGATGCTACAAGATTGGCACACCTATTTTTGGGCAGTTTCTCACATTCTTCTTGGTTGGATGGGGAGAGTCGGTGCACAGCCATTTTCAGATCTCTCCACAGATGTTCAATTGGGTTCAAGTCTGGGCTCTGGCTGGGCCACTCAAGGACATTCACAGAGTTGTCCCGTAGCCACTCCTTTGTTATCTTGGCTGTGTGCTTAGGGTCGTTGTCCTGTTGGAAGATAAACCCATGCCCCAGTCTGAGGTCCAGAGTGCTCTGGAGCAGGTTTTCATCAAGGATGTCTCTGTACATTGCTGCATTCATCTTTCCCTTGATCCTGACTAGTCTCCCAGTTCCTGCTGCTAAAAAACATCCCCACAGCATGATGATGCCACCATCATGCTTCACTTTAGGGATGGTATTGGCCAGGTGATGAGGTTTCCTCCAGACATGACGCTTGACTTTCAGGCTAAAGAGTTCAATCTTTGTTTCATCAGACTAGAGAATTTTATTTCTCATGTTCTGAGAGTCCTTCAGGTGCCTTTTGGCAAACTCAAGGTGGGCTGTCATGTGCCCTATACTGAGGAGTGGCTTCTGTCTGGCCACTCTACCATACAGGCCTCATTGGTGGAGTGCTACAGAGATGGTTGTTCTTCTGGAAGTTTCTCCTTTCTCCACAGAGAAATGCTGGAGCTCTGTCAGAGTGACCATCGGGTTCTTGGTCACCTCCCTGACAAAGGCCCTTCTCCCCCGATCGCTCAGTTTGGCCGAGCAGCCAGCTCTAGGAAGAGTCCCAGTGGTTCCAAACTTCTTCCATTTACAGATGATGGAGGCCAGTGTGCTCATTGGGACCTTCAATGCTGCATACATTTATCTGTACCCATCCCCAGATCTGTGCCTCGATACAATCCTGTCTCGGAGGTCTACAGACAATTCCTTGGACTTCATGGCTTGGTTTGTGCTCTGACATGCACTATTAACTGTGGGACCTTATATAGACAGGTGTGTGCCTTTCCAAATCATGTCCAATCAGGTGGACTCCTATCAAGTTGTAGAAACATCTCAAGGATTATCATTGGAAACAGGATGCGCCTGAGCTCAATTTTGAGTGTCATGGCAAAGGCTGTGAATACTTATGTGATTTTTTCGTGTTTTATTCTTAATAAAATTAATAAAATAAGATTTCAAACAAACTTCTTTCAAGTTGTAATTATGGGGTATTGTTTGTCGAATTTTTAGGAAAATAATGAATATAATCTGTTTTGGAATAAGGCTGTAACATAACAAAATGTGAAAAAAGTGAAGCGCTGTGAATACTTTATGGGTGAACTGTAGGTATGTTATTTAGTCTGTGTAGTCTCATGTGGTTCTGTGTTTGTCCTATGTTGTTTTATGTAGCACCATGGTCCTGGAGGAATGTTGTCTCGTTTCACTGTGTACTGTACTAACTGTATATGGTTGAACAACAATAAAAACCACTTGACTTGACTTGACTTGACTCGAACTTTTAGTTATGAGTAGCTTGTAGCTACAGTTTCAAAGTTGCTTCTCAACACTGCATTTCACATTACCAATGCTAATGTGTCTAATATATACACTCAATGAGCACTTTATTAGGAACACTAGGGTCCTAATAAAAGTGTCTGACGTGGCCTTTTGCTGTTGTAGTCCATCCGCCTATAGGTTCGAAGTGTTGTGCATTCTGATATGCTATTCTGCTCACTACAATTGTATTCTCTGTTGACCTCTCTCATCATCAAGGCTTTTCCGTCTGCAGAACTGCCTCTCACTGGATGTTTTTTTGTTTTTGGCACCAAACTGAGCGTGGCAGGGTGGAGGGTGGGGTCAGGTCGTGATTCTGCACACCCGGCCCCTAATTAGGCTAATTAGCCTCCGAGTGGGATAAAGGCCGACGAAGACGGCAGTGCGATGGAGAGAGAGATTTACTGACAGCTCTTCGACACCTGTGTGTATGTGTGTGTTTATCTTTTGGTTAAGTTTATAAATAAAATATTATTTATATTGTCAAGCCAGTTCTCACCTCCTCCTTTCCATTAATCCCTTTACACTGAGTAAACTCTAGAGACTGTTGTGCATGAAAACTTAGGAGATCAGCAATTACAGAAATACTCAAACCAGCCCGTCTGGAACCAACAATCATGCCATGATCAAAATCATGGAGATCATGTTTTTCCATATTTTGATGGTTGATGTGAACATTAACTGTAGCTCCTGTCTCACATCTGCATGATTTTATGCATTGCACTGTAGCCACATGATTGGCTGATTAGATAATCATATGAATAAGTAGGTGTACAGGTGTTCCTAATAAAGTGCTCAGTGAGTGTACGTATTTCTACGTTTAAGGATTTGTGTCAGTTAGCAGCATTTATATAATAACGAATAAACATTAAATATAAATGAGCTAAAAACACTAGCTGTATACATGTCTGTTCTAATAATGTTTTGTATTTTAATGTACACTATTTACTTTGTCCAGTTGCTGTGATAATAACCTCTGAACATATTTCAGAGTTGTCTGGACTGATCATTGCTTATGCCATCAAAGATGGAATGACCATATGGCTGATGCTGTTGCTCATAATTATGTCTTTCTTCATTAGGCAGATTACAAAGAGAAACCTGACCAAACATGACTTTAATGGATGTAAGGTGCCTGAAATAGCAATAAACATTAAATAGTCATGATAGCCGTGAGTAAGATAGATAGACAGAGAAAGAAAGAAGGTGAGAAAAGCCAAATGCCCTCCAACATGCACATAGAAACATTCATCTCACTTTGTGCATATGGTAATGTAATTGAAACTTCTCTAGATGTAATGGCCTGGATGGAATAAAAAACACTTTCTGTTATGTAGTTTCCACTACTTTTTAAAATTGGCAGGCACTTTTATGAGTGTTCCGCACAATTACATATTCATGTTTTTACCTGGAAATTTAGAAATACTGCAAGTAACAACCACAAGAACAGCTTACCTAGAAATTATTTTGATAATGACAGCCTGTGCTGGTTAATTCTGCATCTCTATGTGAGGTTGAACAATAACTCTTATATAAATATGTTGTGCTTATCAATTAGCCTCATTATATTCTTGATTAGAGTTTATTCAACCACTACACTTGAGATACTTAACATTTATCATGTAAGTCTGTAACATTACCCTTAAAGCCACCTATTGTGTATTGGAAACTGTTGGCCCAGGAGCGAGAAGCGTAGATATCTGACACGCATGGCAGTTACTATATCCATCACTGTCTGTGTCTAGTCTGTTTCTAAGGGATTTGGTGCTGTACATTTAAATCTGAGTTAGCTGTTACATAAGAGAAATAATACACGAGCCACACACTCTAGCTTAAGACGAGTACATCATTTTTGGGATCAAATGGCATACCATATGCCTCGTGGTCATGCCAACATAATATAATTGCTATGTATTTCTTAATTAATGTATATTACAAACACTGCAAGAAACCCCCAAATGCTTAAATATTCAATGTAGTAAAATGTTTTAGTAATATACAACATTTATTGACCTAATTTGATGCCTAATCATCAGTAGTGGGTAAGTTACTTAAAGAAAGTTATCCACAACAAATGACTAATTACTCTAAAATTGCAATTAGATTAATTTATTAATTACTTCATCAGACAAGAAATGGCATTACTAAATACTTCACTTTTAAGTTACTTTCTTTTTTACTGCTCAGAAAATTCAAAATAATGTGTATATTTCCTCCTGGATCATTGTTGCTCATAATGCAAAAACTTTCTTCTTTCTCACAATGACTCAATGAGGGGATTTTTATATCTCTCACAATATTTGCGTTATATTTCTATTATTTTAGATATATGTGTAATCCAAGTTATGTACTTAAAAGTAATTAACATAAGTGAAAGTCAGTAACCGTTATCTGTTTACAAGAATTTTAAATGTACTACTTTTGAGATAACTGTACCTAATGATTTTGTAATCAGATTACAAACAACTCTGCTGATGATACTTTTCCCAGCAAAGTTGAATTGCTATGTAGTATATGTATTACTAATGTTTTATTACTATGCACTTGATCATAAATACCCAAACTGTCAAATATTCAGTATAGTATTAATATGTTTTATATTGGGTGTCTTTAACTAATATGTACTAACATTAAAATACATACAATACAACATGTTTATTGTGTAACTACATGTTGTTCTGCAAAATTCTCACAAGATTCACATTTGCTGCTACTGTATGGGTAGGTTTAGGGTTAGGGTTTAAGGTAAGGTTTGGGGTAGCGTTTGTGTATCTACAGATGTAATTAAATGCAGGTACTTTAAATGTAAATACAATGCAACAACACATATGTACATAATAAGTACAATGTATCAAATGCTTAAGAACATAGTAATTAAAGACTTTAATAATATAAAGTGTTGTCCTAATGTTTTAAGTATAAGACATTTGTTTGACCTTACCTTGCAAAGATATTTTAAATTTAGCTAAATGGTCTGTCACAACATGTTCTTCATGGATTCTCTGCATACTTTTGTGGAATATATTGTACTGTAGATTATATCTTTTACTTTAAAAGACAGAATGTAAATACAGGATGTAAAGCTTTAAAACTACATTGTGCTTAACACTGTCTATGAAAGGGGTCATAACTCTCCTGTAGCTTCCGACAGTCATCATTATTTCAGAAGGACATGCAGTATTAAGCAGTATTACATAAGTCTAATCAGCGGTGCAAGTGAAGCTTCTAGAAAGTGTGCACATGAAGCGAACCCTTATTAATCTTTAATTAAGCACAAGGTGCGGATTCGAATCATCTGTTCCTGACGAAAGCTATTTTGAGAGAGTGCCACCCACTCAGAGACCATGTGGGGTAAAAAAAGAGCTTCTTAGAACACATCACCCCATCACAACGGTGTGTACAATGGTACTGCTATTAAGTTTGGAAACGTTTAATTTGAATGAAGTTTGAGGAGGCAAGTTTCTCTTTAAATGTATCTGATAATGGAACATAATGGATCTGCATGTGTGTCATCAATAACAAAAAGCTACCCTGTTTGTACTTTTAAGGGAAACATATACAAATTTAGTTCATGGGAGTTACATGTTATATGTGTATACTCTTATGTCAAGTCCTGGTGAATTCACAGATCCTGGCTGTGTTATGCCTGCTTGGTGTCGCTCTAGATGACTTGGAAGAGTGGACAAAATAGTTGAGGCTGGAATACAGTAGCAGACATCGCTGTGGTTTTATCTGATACCATGTGTAGCAACTTAAGACAAAAAGTCTAACCATTTAGCTGTCAACTTTCAGCTCTCCTCTTAGTCATAGTTTTCCATTACCTCTTTTCTATTTAAAAACACTGTCAAGTGAATGTGCGAGTGACCTTAAAGTATGCCAAGGGGAGAGTTAATAGATAAGCCATTCAAAGTATTATATAGACCTCTGAATGCTGCCTATTCCTCTGATGTTTAGTTTTCTGTTTACAGAGTCCAAACAAAAACATACTGAAAAATGGTTATTGGTGCTAAGATGTGATCTAAATATTTCCAACTCTTAATACTCATGGTTGTCCAATGTCAACCATATTTGCTACAAGATTAATGTGAATGTTTTTAATGTCTCGTTTCAGCAGAACTCGAGACTCAACATATCCTTGAATGTTACGATTCATCATTTTAACTTGCTAACCTCAGAGCATAGCATTGTGCTGTGGTGGGTGTTTTTCATGCAAACTGTTTTTTCATGCAAACTGCTTTATATACTTTATATACCCATATATATAAAAGAAAAAAAAGAATGAGACTCAAAGCAAAACTGACTTTGCTTACACTGGGGAGGGGCTAAAAGGCACTGGTCATCTTTTGTGTCTAATATTAGCTTAGAATAGCAAAAATAATTTCCCTTTGGTTGCATCTTCAAAAAGGAAAGGTTGTTTGCAAAAAAGTATGCACACAAGTTATATATATCAGTATTAATACAGTAAGGTTGTTGTTTACATTTATAACATTTGCATCATACCAACTCCTTCAAATACGGATAACTGACACTGGCCTCCATTTTGCAACTTTTCACCCCAATAATTTGCATTTTCTCATGTATTCTCACATCAGACTCAGTTTTTCAAAGGAACATGTCACTACTTAATAAATCACAACTCTCTTGTGGACTGTGTGTGTGGATGTCAAAGAGAATGCATTCATGAAAGGAGATGGGGTAAAATGAGACTTATGATACTTAACTCTAATACAGAGGGAGAGAGAGAGAGAGAGAGAGAGAGAGAGAGAGAGGTGCGTTAGAAGGTCTATGAGCTGTTTGTGGAGGTGGCACAGCTAGAGTTGACGCTTGGTTAAAAAGTACTGGGAACAGCCTTATAGACTAGTCGAGTAACATCTGGTAAAAATCTTGAAAGAAAATAGCACAAATACCAACAATAATGGAGGAGGAATACGGTTGCGCTGCTTAAGGCATTATACGTATGTACTGTATATCTGCTCTTTTTTGCATTGAAACAAAGTTGAGGCTCAGGAATTCCAGAGTTGTTGTTGTTGTGTTTATTTCCTTAACTTTCCATCATGACCAAAGTCTGAACTGAGCTGTAATAGTGGGCATTCCCCCAATGCACTTCAGTGCATATACGTGGACGTTAGGGATAGTATAATATGGTATACTCTATAGTGTAAGTGCTTTTCCCTTTTAGCACTGTACTCTGTACTTTCCTCTGTGTTGACTTGTTGATATGATTTATGGCACCATCCTTTGACGTTAGTTATCCAGTCTTTTTTATGTTAGTTATTTAGACTGACCATGTGCGGCACAGATTTTCTTGACACATGGACATGGTTCTTGTCAGTGTGCATCATCAGCCCCTGCATCTGCCATTGACTGTCAGAAAGCAGTCATTTTGCTTATGCGTCAAACACATTCGTATTCTATCGTGGTCAGACTTTGAAAGGCATTGCGTTTGACCGGGCGCAATCCGATCTGGAATGCAAAAAAACTAAAGGCCCAGATATACTTTGTTTTTCTGCATTTCAGTTCAGATTGTGCCCAGTCAACCGCGTTGCCTTTCAAAGTATACTCTTTTGGCTGAAAGCGAATACTAACATGTTTCGTATGCTTTCGTGTGTTTCGACTGCTATATGATACTCTTAAAGTCAAGACAACGATATGTGCATGTGGCAGCAATGCAGAAAGACGAGGTAATCAGAAAATCTGAGGTAATCGCGGACAAACCGCACAGACTGTGCTGATGATGAAATTTGCATCACACATACTGTGCTCAGAGCGATCAGCAACACAGACAGCAGAGGTATACTTTGTGCTTAAGAATACTTGGGTCTGCATTGTCCAGGGGAAATCTGGGTGTGTTAAAACGCTTTCTCTAAATCCCTTAAACTGCACAAGAAATACAGAGTTCTCATTTACATGAAGTTTCAGAACACCACTTTCTGCAAAAACCCTGGAATAAACTTTTTTCTTAAGTCAAGTCAAGTCAACTCAAGTGGTTTTTATTGTCATTTCAACCATATACAGAGTACAGTACACAGCGAAACGAGACAACGTTCCTCCAGGACCATGGTGCTACATAAAACAACATTGGACAAACACAGAACCACATGAGACTACACAGACCAAATAAAATACCTATATAAATTGCACGTGCAAACGTGTGCAAAAAGTACGGGACAGTACAATAAATTACTAACAATGAACAGGAAAATAGGCACAGTGACAGACAGTGCAGCGCCGACCAGTACAAAATAGTGCAAAAAGATGACAGTTTCTAAACATGACAAATGTAAACATAACATACTATGAGATAGTGTTCTATGCACATAGCAGTTATTGAGGTAGCAGACAGTTATAAAGTGACAGTAATTAAAGTGCAACTCAGGACATGTGCGTGTGTGTCAAACCAGTCTCTGAGTATTGAGGAGTCTGATGGCTTGGGGGAAGAAGCTGTTACACAGGCCTCCAAATAAAGTAGAAATGCTGCTGGGCTTTCTTGGTAATAGAGCTGGTGTTGAGGGACCAGGTGAGGTTCTCTGCCAGGTGAACACCAAGGAATTTGGTGCTCTTGACAATCTCCACAAAGGAGCCGTTGATATTCAGTGGAGAGTGTTCACCTTGTGCTTTCCTAAAGTCAACAACAATCTCTTTTGTTTTGTCAACATTCAGGGACAGGTTGTTGGCTCTACACCAGTCCATTAGCCGCTGCACCTCCTCTCTGTACACTGACTCGTCGTTCTTTCTGATGAGACCCACCACGGTCATGTCATCGGGGAACTTGATGATGTGATTTGAGCTGTGCATTGCTGCACAGTCGTGAGTCTGCAGAGTGAACAGCAGTGGACTGAGCACACAGCCCTGGGGGGCATCAGTGCTCAGTGTGGTGGTGGTGGAGATGCTGTTCCCGATCCGGACTGACTGAGGTCTCCCAGTCAGGAAAGGATCCAGTTGCAGAGGGAGGTGTCCAGGCCCAGCAGGTTCAGCTTTCCAATCAGGTGCTGGGGAATGATTGTGTTGAATGCTGAGCTGAAGTATATGAACAGCATTTGAACGTATGAGTCTTTTTTATCTAGGTGGGTGAGGGCCAGATGGACGGTGGTGGTGATGGCATCGTCTGTTGAACGGTTTGGACAATACGCAAACTGAGGGGGGCAGCTGGGTCTTAATGTGCCTCATGACGAGCCTCTCGAAGCACTTCATGATGATTAGTGTGAGTGTGATGGGACGGTAGTCATTGAGGCAGGACACTGAAGACTTCTTTGGCATGAGGACGATGGTGGTGGCCTTGAAGCACGTTGGAATGACAGCGCTGCTCAGAGAGATGTTGAAGATGTCGGTAAGAACATCTGCCAGCTGGTCTGCACATCCTCTGAGCACTCTGCCAGGAATGTTGTCTGGTCCAGCAGCCTTCTGTGGGTTGACTCTACATAGAGTTTTCCTCACATCCGCCATGGTAAGACAGAGCACCTGGTCGTTGGGAGGGGGGGTGGTCTTCCTCGCCACCACATCGTTCTGCACTTCAAACTGAGCGTAGATGTTGTTCAGCGCATCTGGAAGGGAGGCGTCTTTGTCACAGGCAACGGATGTTGTCCTGTAGTTGGTGATGGCCTGGATGCCCTGCCACATGCACCGCGTGTCACCGCTGTCCTGGAAGTGAATGTGGATTCTCTGGGCGTGTGCGCGCTTTGCCTCTCTGATGGCCCGGGACAGATTGGCCCTCGCTGTTCGTCATCCACGGCTTTGAATCTGGGAGCGTGTGGTGATGGTCTTGGAGAAAGTGACATCTTCAATGCACTTGCTGATGTAGCTGGTCACTGATGCTGTGTATTCCTCCAAGCTTGTAGAATCACAATATGTTGCACCCTCCCTGAAGATGTGTCAGTACACTCAAAACAGTCCTGAAGAGAAGAGATGGCTCCTGCTGGCCAGGTATTCCCCTGCTTCTGAAGCGGTTTTGTGCGTCTGACGAGCGGTCTGTATGCTGGAATTAGCATAACAGAGATGTGGTCTGAGTAGCCGAGGTGGGGACGGGGCTCCGCCCAGTACGCACCTGGGATGTTTGTGTAAACAAGATCAAGCGCGTTCGCCCCTCTCATTGCAAAGTTCACATACTGATGGAATTTAGGGAGCACTGTCTTGAGATTTGCATGGTTGAAATCTCCGGCGACAATAAACAGTCTGTCGGGGTGAGCATTCTGCAGTTCGCTCATAGCCCCATACAGTTCACAGAGCGCTTCCTTAGCGTTAGCGCTGGAGGAAATGTAAACTCTGGTTATGATAACAGTGGTGAATTCCCGTGATAAATAAAAAGATCTGCATCTAACAGTCACAAGCTCCTCCAGCGATGAGCAGTAGCTAGAGACTAGCATAGTTCTTGCACCATTCCGTGTTGATGTAAACACACAAGCCACCACCACGAGTCTTACCGCAGAGAGCTGCATTTCTGTCGGCACGAAATGAGGCGAGCCCGTTTAGCTGAATGACTGAGCCACGTCTCCGTGAAAACAAAGATGCAGCAGTCTCTAAACTCACGCTGCGTAGCCTGGTGGAGTCGGATGTAGTCCAGTTTATTGTCCAGGGAGCAAATATTTTAGAGCAGGATAGACGGGAGAGCCGGCTGGCTAGGGTTTATTTTTAGCCTAGCATGGACCCCCGCCCTCTTGCCGCGTTTCTGCTTTCTCGCACACCTCTTACGACGTCCTCTCCCCCGGCCACCGGCATCCGCAGCAAGCCGAGTATGCGTAGCACCTCCTGTAGGTCATCATGCAGCTTGGTTGTTGCATGAATCATATATTTGAGCAGTGTTTGGCGATGGTAGACACGAACACCAGTTGCTCCGATGTCCGTGTGCCACAAAAGTCATGTCTTTTACCAAAAATAGTACCATTTTGGATCCGGAGTGGCCGCTGCGTGCTACCGCGCTGCCATCTTGGATCAGAGGTGCATGTAAACATGGTCAATAATAACCTTGGAATGTGTGGCATGGTTAAAATACATTTTATTAACAATTTGTCCTAACCAGACATGTCATGATAAAGTGACAACTGATAAAAAAGTATTTATATCACCTTGTTAATCTGGGTTTTGTCCAAACCAGCAATGACTGTGAAAAAACAAGAGGATATATTTTGTCAATCGCTTTATTTCTAAGGTGGAACAACAGTCTGGTTCAAGAAGTAAAAATCCAAATTAATTTTCACCAAAGGGAAATAGAGTTTTTTAAAATAACTCATAAACCTTTAAAGACATACTGTGAGAATCAAGGTTGTTAATCAATGATATATGCTTATCAGTCCATGTAATGTCATTAACATATAAAAAAAATTAATAAAGGAATTTCTGCTGAATAACTACACTATCTGCGAATCCTGAAGGGAAGTGATCAACCAATCAGAGTATTTTGGAGAACAAAGTGTGCCAAACTGCCCACTTCCATAACCTGTACACACTATGAATGACTCCCTACTCTCTCGATTCAACTCTGAGATGGTTGGTTTTGATCATGTCATATAACTATTTTATGAAGGATTATATGAAATCATTATGAAAGTAATAATCGGGGAGGAAAAGAACAGGAGCTAAAATCAGAACTTTGACTTCATTCAATGTTTCAGTTTGTCAAGAGCCACTAATTAAGATAAACCTGAATGTATTGTGGTAGACTGATTTGAACCTTAGAACTTGAGATTCAAAGCACAGTTCATCCTCTGCCCAGGTGAGAAAGACACCTATCAGCTAGACTTAGAATCAAACACACACACACACGCACACATTCACAGACACAGAAGACAGGTGGAGGGTCTTTGGGTGCACTTCATGGCAGTACATGCTAGATGACAGCACACATAGCAGGCGTGTGGATAGTAATAACCAAGAGAGATCTAGGTGTGTGGCACCTTGAGGCATTTGTCAGTGTTGTTCATGTAGCATTGTGAATGCAGTGAAAATTGTGCTTTTATGTGTACTCACTTTCCCAGTCCCCCTTTTTTCTTTTAACATTAAGGAATAAAATGATCTACAGTGAACCCAAATAGTATTTGGAAAGCTAAGACACACTTAAAAATGTATGAATGCACTAGATAACAAAATATCAAAATCAAGTTACATTTTTAAAAGATAGCACATGCATATTTTCCAAGCAAAGCATTTAAAAAACGAAATGTGTTTTGTTCTAAATTATAAAACAATTGAATGATCAAAATTAGGACAAAAAATATTTATAGTTGTCAAACTTAATCAGACTAGAAGTCAGCTTGTTGTTTCTGAGAGTTCCAGTCCCCTAAGATCGGCCACATACAGTATAATGCCAACTTACTGACAAGCGGCATCTCCTATCAGACATTTTTGTATCAGCTCCTGTATCTTCCCTTGAGGTAAGTTTTTGGAGGAAAAGTGTCACATCAGCAGTGTGGAAGACCTGGGTGTTGAAAGGAATTAATCGCGTTTGCATAATTAGTGAAAAGTATGATTCAGAGGTTGCATTTTTTCCTCTAACATTAGTTCCCCGTCTGTTGCTCACTTCGACGTCGTGTCGAAGAAGCGACACTAGGGGTCTCTCTTGAGCGCCGAAAGATACCTCTGATCTATGAAAAAAAATGAGAGTTGGCAAACAGTATTTCCATATTTCCACCCCGCCTCCGGATACGGATATAAAGGCGAGGTAAATACGCTCGTTCATTCAGTAATTTTCTTCGGAGCCGATGGTCGTGTGTATGCTGCCAGCTGCGAGAAACACAACTGATCCTGCTTCTGATCCTCTGACATCGGGGTGGAGTTGGACTGGAAACCTCCACCCTCCCCACACCCGTCACGGTTGGATGACTGGTTCCTGGGGTCTGGGCGCCGCTCACAGCCACGCCCCCCCCCGGTTTTGTTTTTCCCAGAGGTGCATGACGAGCTGACGTCTTCATGGAGAGCCCCACTCTCCATTCGTCAAAAGCCCTGCTCATCCGCTCTCGCTACTCTCGACGGCCGACAGGCCCACGGGTACACGGCGATTCCCCAGGTGGATAGGGCAGTTGCGCTCCATCTTTGTCCCGGTGACCCTACCACCTGGTGCGAGTGCCCTGTACCCCCTTCCAAGGCCTGTAGGACTTCATCCTCACTGAACAACAAAGCCTACAGCGCCGCGGGACAGGCCGCCTCCGCCTTGCATGCCATGGCCATCCTGCAAGTCCACCAGGCCAAGGCGCTTAGGGATCTGCACGATGGTAGCCCTGACCCCGATGTGCTGCAGGAACTGCGCTCAGCGACCGACCTCGCCCTCAGAGCCACGAAGGTCACCGCGCAGGCACTCGGGCAGGCGATGGCCACCCTTGTGGTCCAGGAACGTCATCTTTGGCTCAACCTGGTCGAGATGCGTGAGGCTGACAAAGTTCGCTTCCTCGACGCCCCGTCTCCCAGCTTGGCCTCTTTGGCGACACCGTCGAGGACTTCGCCCAGCAGTTCTCCACGGTGTAAAAACAGACGGAGGCCATATCTCACATCCTGCCTCGCCGCAAACCTGCCGCCAAGGCCACTGCCCCGTCTGCTCGCCGAGGGCGTCCCCCTGCGTCTAAGATGGACCAGTCCACTACGGGTACCCCAGGCTACCCCTACTGGAATAGGTGCTCCACAGATTAGGCCTTTACGCGGACTCCTCCTGTGTGTACTTCCGCGGTACGGTCACCTTACGAGCTGACCCGCGTCTCCCTTAGGCAGTCCTTTTCTGCCCTCCGGTCGCCATGTTGTAGCAACTTCCCCCTCCTCGAGGTTGGATCTACCACCACGCCATCCTTCCCACATGTGACCCAAGAGGCCATGTGATGCATTTTGCCACCTCCCCTTTCGGGTGGGTGTGGCCTCTGCAGGGTCTTTTCCCCCTAAAAGAATAGGAATTCGGGTAAGACCCCCTTCCCTCGATGCGGTAAGGGCCCCGGCTGCTCTTGCTCTATGCCAAGAAAACATAGAGAGAAAAGAGGCCCAGCCAGGCTTGGCCCGTTCCCTAGTTGGGAGCGTCACCTTGTTCCCCCCTAGGGTAACCAAAAGGATTCTGACGACTTTTTTTGGGGCATTGGGGAAGAGTACGTGCAGCCTGAACACAGTTGGTTGCTTGTGCACGTAGAAATACCTGCCCCCTTCTGTGTAAGCAGTACACGTACACGGCTCAGCGCATGGCGAGTTTTGAAGTGGACCCCTAGTGTCGCTTCTTCGACATGACGTCGAAGTGAGCGACAGATGGGGAACGTCTAGGTTACGTATGTAACCTCCGTTCCCTGATGGAGGGAACGAGACGTCGTGTCTTCCCGGCCACGTCACTGAGCCAAGCCGATGAGGTGCCCGGAACACTCCCGGCTCCTCAGAAAAATCCTGAATGAACGAGCGTATTTCCCTCGCCTTTATATCCGTATCCGGAGGCGGGGTATGCAAATACTGTTCGCCAACTCTCATTGGCCTTTTTTCATAGATCAGAGGTATCTTTCGGCGCTCAAGAGAGACCCCTAGTGTCGCTTCTTCGACTGATGGCACCTGTAATTCCACTGTATGGACAAAAAGAGCTGAAATGTGCTTCACTTAAGTTCTGCTGAAGAAGGAAAGCCATACACATCTGGGATGGCTTAAAGGTAAGTAAATCATGACAGGATTTACATTTTTGGGTGAACTAACACTTTAAGCATCCAAATACAGTACCTTTTATGGCTGACATGGGCAATTTATGGCCGGATCCGGCCCTCCACATGTCTTAATCAGGCCCATGTCCCATTTATCCTAAATGTATTTTTTAATTGGATATTTGAGTTGTCTTGCATTGGGACCTAACGTGCCTCCACAAGGGTTGAACATGCTCAGTGTAGCCAGATAAGAGATGCAAACCCTCCAATTGGAGAATTATACTTGCGCAAATTGGAAATATTCCACCTAATGTTATTATTTTGTGTAATCAGGCAACCATGCATGGGAGTGCGCTTTTTCTAGCTCTCGTTTTCCCCTTTGATCAAACTTAGTGATCTATAGTAACAAATTACTACCAAAGTAACAAATTAGCAAAAATTTAAAAATAAAAACACAAAGTAACAAAAATATCACCCTCAACTGACAACTGTTATGAGCAACATGCCATAAAAATGGCTTTAAGCCAATAATTTGCTCCAACTACAGTAAATACAATGTGAATATGAAATTATTGACAGGCATAAAGTGTCATTGACCGTGGTGCACAGACACTTTTTTGTTTGCTGTTAACAGAGTCAAGTATTGTCACAAAGGCAGGTGAGATATCTCAGGACACTTATTTCATTAATATCTTCAAGGAGTAGTAAAAATCTTTGCATACCTTTCCATGAAAAAAATCACTTACAGCAGCTTTAACTCTTGCAGGCATTATTATTTAGATCATATATAATAATTGTCATTACAATTATTAGGCAATTGCAGAATTGTCTCATCAGTCACATACACACTTCAGAAAATTAAGTACACACAATTTCTGGGCTTAAAAGATACAAAAACCAACCAACATTGCAGTACAATGTGACCCCTATGCACTAAGTAAAGCCTGATGTGGCACCTGTACCAAAATAGTTGCCCACCCCTGTTTTAGGTCAACAGTACAGTTTATGCAAATATTTGTATGTGTAAAATTCTGACTGGTTTAACTGACTTTGTACAATACTGAGAAGATAGGGAATGTGCGTCCTTAAATAATTTACTGCACAAAAATAAAGCATAACAATACATTCTCTAAGCACTTTATTAGGAACACCTGTACACCAAATTATTCATGTGATTATCTATTCAGCCAATCATGTGGCAGCATTTCAAAATCATGCAAATATGAGTCAGGAGCTTCATTTAATGTTCACACCAACCATCAGAATGGGGGAAAATATTTATGTCAGCGATTTGGACTGTGGCCTGCTTGTTGGTACCAGATGGGCTGGTTTCAGTATTTCTGCTGATCTCCTGGGATTTTCACACACAACAAACAGTCTCTAGAGTTTACTCAGTATGGTGCCAAAAACAATAAACATTCAGTGAGTGGCAGATCAGCAGATGGAAATGCCTTGTTGATGAAAGAGGTCAACGGAGAATGGCCAGACTGGTTTGAGCTGACAGAAAGGCTACGGTAACTCAGATAACCACTCTGTACAATTGTAGTGAGCAGAATAGCATCTCAGGATGCACAACACGTCGAACTTTGAGACAGATGGGCTATGACAGCAGAAGACCACATTGGGCATTTTATTAGGACTATAGTGTTCCTAATAAAATGCTAATGAGTGTATTATGAAATATATGTCTAAACCACAACATTTTCTAAAGTAACAATGTCCAACATTGATACCAGTTTACAAGGTTTCAGAGTAAGATAGCATCTCTTTTGCCTCCCTTGAGCTATTTGTGTTTCACTAAAGTCCTAACATATGTCTTGAATATAAGGAAAGGAAAAAATCTATCATGATCACAAAGGAAATTGACCTGTTGCTACTAATTGTTCACGTTCCCTGAAATCGACCCCATTCTGACAATGGCAAAATACTGACAAGCACCATCTCCCATCAGACATTTTTCCATCAATACAAATGTGTTTACCTTTCCCTGTGGCGTGACTGATAGCAATTCTGGTACCATAGAAACTAGGAAGTAATCGTGTTCACATAAACAATGGCAAGCATGATTCAGAGGTTGTAATTTTTTTTTTACCTCATTGACAATTAGGTTTAGGGTTGGTTAAGGGGGTAGATTTAATAAAATATGCATTCTTTTTGGCACCACTTTGTGGACATTTCACCCGGAAACTCACAGATGCCCACACATTCAACATTTCCAGCTTCATCCACTGGGGGCAGTGGTCCAAATTTTGGAAAGCACAGACCAGTTTCAGCAGCAGAACATTTAACCTACTGTCACCGAATTCACAGTATGATCAGGCAAATAGTCACATGACACGAGGCAGGGCCTTCTTAGCACTATAATTAGCTGCCATTGAGATAATTCTGTTTGCAACAGAGTTCAAAATTTTTTATTGAAATATGAATTGATGTGTGAATAAGTTGTTTTTTATCAACTACTAAGCCTTCCACCATCATAACATTTGCAATGTTTACTGAACCTAACTTGTATTGAACCTAGAATATTCCTTTAACCTGAAAACAGCATAAACATCAAATGGAACTGGAACATGCATTTAAAAAAAAAAAAAAAAAACCTTAACCCAGAAAGGAAATTTAGCCTGCCAATTAGCAGTGACAACAATCCCTGGTTTCCTCTGTT
Organism: Moxostoma hubbsi; assembly: GCA_032164185.1. Lineage (NCBI taxonomy): Eukaryota > Metazoa > Chordata > Actinopteri > Cypriniformes > Catostomidae > Moxostoma > Moxostoma hubbsi. The sequence continues at coordinate 9,795,581 of JAVLUX010000003.1, read as the reverse complement.
TTTCATCACAACAAACACACCCCACATTAGAACCAGTCATGACCTCAATTCTCCTTTTTTGCAGCTGTGTTGCCTAATGCAACTCTTGCACAATGTCATTTATTTTCCAGTTCTTCAAATGAATCTGCAGTATTTTGTCAGTACAGTAGTCTTCCTTGAGAGCACAACTGTGACTCAGTTGTAACCTGATAAAAGAATACACATACAGGGGTAAATCTTATTCACTTACAGAAGACAGTCCACAGAACAGTGTTTAGTGTGCCATAAATGCAGGGCCTGGTTCATTCACCCCTCTGATGACCCAGATTTACCTTTGATCGCCCATTTGTCTGACTTGCTTATTCTGTGAAGTGTGTGTAAAATTCTTAAGATAATGGATAAACGCATCAAGCGCACACTTCAATTTAACCACCGTCTCTGGCTGCTTTTTATATTAATGACTTAGTTGGTGAGGTTTTTACAGAGCGTAAGTCTCCTTACTGAATTAAGAGACCCTCAAAAGCTTTGAGCATCTTCTGTTGCATTATTTGATAATGTCCAAAATCTATCTCATGGTGCCCAACGTTCCCTTTACAAAAAGCTACACTAGGATGCTGCGCTGAAGAGCGCTATGGGGACAATCCTAATTGTGACCGAGCTGTGAATATGTGTGTAACACGTCAATGAACATTGACCGGAATTTATAGCCTAGGCTGATGAAATCATTAGATGCACCTGTGGCCAGGCTATAAATGGATGCGTCACCAGGTGTCGTCAGATCCTTTTTTCAGAGTGATTCTGTGTGTGTGTGTTTCACAAGCCTGTCAAAACATTCTTTCCTCTGTTAGGAGTTAGAATTTGGTTAAGCCGTGTGCAGTGAACCTTTTCTCCTTTCCTCTATTCTAAAAATATATATATATATATTTTAGAGTTAAAGTGAGAATGACCGAAAACCCGGGCAGGCGATGCGTGTTCCCTTGTTTATGCTTTATAGCCAAATGGGACACGCATCAGTTTTGCTCTATTTGTTTGGGGGAAGAGCACGCTGCTCTCGCGTTGGAGCAAGGTGGGTGTGAGCACTGCGATCTGCTTTCAGGCAAAGTGCTTTGGGCTTGTCTCACTTGCTTCCGGGAGTCAGCACCCACGCTTCATTCGTGGGGCTCTCGCATGGATTTGGCTGAGAAGCGAGAGACCCAGCTGGTCCTTCCCATGTTCTTGAAGTGCGTTCCGACGCTTCTTCGGTTCATGAGGGGGACCTTGAATCTCTGCCCGCCTCCGAACTTTCCGTCCGCGATAAAAAATCTATGGAGGAACTGCTCGATGTGGTTACTCGGGAGGTGGCCAGACTCCAGTTGGACTAGCCACGCCAAAAAGAGACCCCCAAAACCTCCAAGTTGGGGGATAGATTTTTGTCAAAGGAACAGGGGAAGGGAACGCCTCATCAGTCCATTCCCTTCTTTGATAACCTCCATGAGGAGCTCTCTCGGTCATGGAGGAACCCGTATTCTTCCCGTGTTCACGTACCCTTGACGTCTTTATATTCGACTATCGTGGGTGCTGAGGCACGGGGATATTCAGTGATGCCGCCAGTCAAAGAGACGCTTGTGGGCTATCTCTCGTCGGGCTCGGCATCATCTCTGAAAAAGCCCTCTCTCCCCTCAAAGCCTTGTAGGGTGACCTCCACTTTAGTGGGAAGGGCTTATCAAGGAGCAGGTCAGGCTGGTGCTGCTCTGCACACTATGGCTATATTACAGGCGTACCAGGCTGACCTGCTGGATGACCTGAGTGTGGGTGCTGTGCTCGATGAGCAAGCTTTTTCTGAGCTTCGTCGAGCCACAGATCTTTCTCTCCGCACGACCAAGCAAACAGCCCGTGCTATTGGCCGGTCTATGTCTGCCTTGGTCAGCGCGGAGAGGCACCTTTGGCTCAACCTTTCGGGCATCAAGGATAAGGATATAATTTTCCTCCTTGATGCCCCGGTTTAGCCCACTGGCCTATTCTGAGACGCCATGAGCTCGGTCATCTCCAGCTCCCCCCTCGCAGCACTCAGGGGGCGGGTCCTTCAGCCCCCCAGACCTGCCTCGGTCTTGTTAGAAGGGAGGATCAAAAGCAAAGCGTGGCGAGTCGTGCTCCTCCTCCCAGGGATTGGGGACAGTCTCGTCACCCTCAGCAGCCCCCTCAGCGTTTGGTAGACTTCTGACTCTTAAGATGTTTTTTATTATGGCAATTACGTCTCTAAGGAGACTTGGGTACCTACAGGCTCTGTCTCTTTTTGCCGGCCTGTTTAGAGTTTGCCCCAGGTATGACCAAAAGCATTCTTTGCACCCTCACCCTGACTACCTGCCCAAGGTGCCTTTCACGACCGTTGGCCAGTTACTCTCCAAGCCTTCTGCTCCCTGCCATTTGTAACGCCGGAGCGGCTAAGACTTCTCAGACTTTGTCCAGTCTGTACCCTTCAGACTTATGTCCACCGCATTTGCTAGTGGCGTAAAGTCAGGGCAGCAATTCTTCCCTTGGAGGCTGTGACCAGGTGGCGGTCGCCTCCTGGCAGACTATGTCACTTTGGGTGAGGGGCATTACTGCCCGGCCCTACGAGGAGCGCGGTCAAGCTTCGCCAGTAGGTTTTAGGGTGAAATCTACCAGAGGACTCTCCTCCTCTAAAGCTTTGGCTAGAGGCCTCTCACGCTCTTGTGAGCACACTACACAACCATAAGTGGTCCGGACAACCACAATGCGGCGGTGTGGGTATTCTCGTCCCCATAGCGCTCTTCAGCGCAGCATCCTAGTGTAGCTTTTTGTAAAGGGAATGTCTCAGGTTACGTATGTAACCCTTGTTCCCTGAAAAAAGCGGAACGAGATGCTGCGCTGCTTTGCCGCACTGGGATGCCCCAGGATTGCTCTTCAAAAAGAAGTATCTGACGACATCTGGTGTCGCATCCATTTATAGCCTGGCCACAGGTGCATCTAATGATTTCATCAGCCGAGGCTATAAATTCCGGTCAATGTTAATTGATGTGTTACACACATATTCACAGCTCGGTCACAATTTGGATTGTCCCCATAGTGCTCTTCAGCGCAGCATCTCGTTCCGCTTTTTTCAGGGAACAAGGGTTACATATGTAACCCGAGACGTTTTCCAATCTTTACTTACTAAAGTGTACACTGAAATAAAATATTTTGTGGTGAAGTAAATATAGCAAAAATGATTAAGTACTTTGTAAATTTAAGTTCAAGTGGGATCTTTATTTGTTCTCAATTGAAACACGAAAAAATTAAGTAAATGCTATTTGTGACTGTTTGTTATCTTTACAATGCATAATCATTTACCAGTCCTGAAGTAGAAAACCATGTCATATTTATTTGGTAATTTGAGTAAATTTCACAGGTACTGGAAATAAAATATGTACATTTTACTTAAGTTTTTGAAGCTGATGTTTCCAGCATGCACCAGGTTTGAATAATTAATGAGATTAATGGTTTCACCATTTGCAATTTTATTTACACCATTTTTATTGTTGATTTTTTTTTTTTTTTGTTACATTTAGGAACATTTTGTTTTGTGGAGTATATTGTTAATTTTTTCACAAAATTGCCCATTCATGACCAAAAAGTTAGCTGTTGATTATTACCGTCATCATGTTTTGTGCATTTTGTATGTTTTGTGCATTTTAGACTAAATAGCATGCATTCTGCTTCCCAGTGGAAGGCGTTCGCATGTCATGTGCTACATGACCTAGTACATTAAAAAAACATTGAAATGTCAATACACTTTTAAAAGCATGGCTTAATTCAGTGCTAAAGTGCTTTACCCTATAATGACACCTAATAAGCTATTTTCTAAAGCCTGTGCATCATTAACAATAAAAATTTTGCAAATAATCCTGTTGTCTGCATTGTACTAGATGTCTACTGCCACCTGTTGGGCGTTTACAGGCATTTCTTATAGGAAGAATATTTATAAAAATATTCAAAATATTTTCACTTATGTATTACATAAACTCTTTTTTTACTGAAATATTTGCTGATTTTAATAAAGCAAAAGTGACAGTAATTATTATATTGTTACTGATATTCTAAAATAAGTATTTGCTGAATATAAGCAAATTGTGCTTGGTTAAAATTTTGTATATTATTATATTGAAAAGCCAGTTGAAATCTAATGTATAAAATATGATACAACAGGCTTTTGACGTATATCCCAATCACCATTCCAATCATGCCCACCACAAAAAACAAAACAAAACAAAAAAGAAATCACAGAATTTGAAAATTATGACATATTCTTTTTACAAGATATATTTAAAGTGTATTTAAACTGTGTATTTTCATATATGTAGCCTACACTGTCATTATAAATATCTCACTATTTTACATTACAAGCTATTATGATGTAATCTTACCATAAGAGACCAGGCGACAAAAGAGAAAACAATTTCCCTTTTTAAATGTCAATATAGTGTTTGGTGCATAAAATACATATAAAATGTGCTTATTGAAAAAAATATATTTTATTTATATTGTATTTGATGTGCTGAATTGAACTGTGTGATATTTTTTCAATCCATATTTATAGACCAAGGAGAGGAAGCTGTCACGGCCAAACTCCCTAATATTTCGTATGTCTGAAAAGCCCAGGAAGTCCTCTGATAATACCCCAAGATTTACCACTGTAGCATGTGTGGGCTAAGAAAAATGTAAATAAGAAATGTCCTACATAAAAATGAATTGCTAGGCCTCAGGACGATAATGACCTTTAAAGTATCAAATATGATACATTAAAAAAAAAAAATGCTAATTGTATAGTTTGTCTAATGGGAATAAAAACAATTAAATGTCAAATTATTAGAATGTCAGAAAATTATTTCCTATGTCAGGCTTTATAGGGTTAAAGTAAAATTTAAAAAAATAAAAAGAGTCAAATTTAAGTAAACCTTACTTGATCATTTCTAACCAAAACCACCAAGAACTGTGTGTAGCCTTTACCTGAAAGTATTGTTTGTTGAATTTACTAGCAATTTCTGCATGTTTTTTTTAATGTAAACCCTTCTCCAAATATTTTTTCAGTGTAGTATGTAACAGAAAATGCTTATGATGCAGTCACAGCATAATAAGGACCATGAGGGCCACTCGATTAGTCTGGAAATCTGGAACCATTAAAAAAATTGATTTCTCATCAGCAGGCAATAGACTGACAGACTCCTACAGACTTGGAGGTGACCTTACATAAATTGCCTCATTAAACTCTATATAACACATTGAATGATCACATATCTGCACTGTGATTATACCAACAACTCTGCATACATCTAACATTTTGGCCAAATAAAGAAACACATGGTGATCTGTTTCAAATGACCTTTAACCAATCAATAAAAACATGCATCAACATTAGTTTGCTGCTTCCAACTGGAGCTCTCTCAAACCTGAGCCAAGCTTTCTGTTAAATATAAACACTTTGAAAGCATAGTCTGCCTATTCTACATATTAAACACAATTACTTACATTTTACAAATATTAACATTTTAGTTACAGTTACAAACTGTAAATAATTAACTTTAAAGCTAACTCATAGAAATTCTATTTAGACCACATTTTAATTTCCCTTATCTCCATGTACTGACAGTTCCATTCATAGCCCTGTCCTCATAATTAACACATTTTTAAAGGGATCTGTATCCCATGGAGTTATCAACAACCATATGTGCAAAGTATGCTAATTAACAAAAACAAAATGCACACTAAGGCAAAAAGAATGCCAGTCTTATTAGGGTGATATAAATAGGCCAAACTGTGAAGCATGTATGGGTGAGGTGCCTCACAATGAAATAAAGAGATTATTTATACAGCAAGTCCTGTATTGTATGTTCTTATATTTACATTTGATCATTTATCAGATGCTGTTGTCCTACTATATAAATCCTATGAAAATGTCTAGCTCCACTTGCAAATATTTTTTTTTTTAAGTGAGATTCCAGAAAATGGAGAAAGTAATGTTATTTATAAAATGTTAAACTAAGAAACCAGACTTAAAAATTCATCAACTCTTTCAGAAATTATTTAAGATGCCGTTTTAGAACACTTTTGCTATTGAAGAATTTTTTATTTTTTGGGGGGAAATGGAGCTTGAATATTCCAGGTTCAATATAAGTTAAGCTTAATCAACAGTTTTTGCAGCATGTTGATTACCACAAAAATATATTTTGACATGTCCGTCCTGTTCTTTAAAAAAAGTGTAAACACATGAATTCTTCTGCTAAAACATGTATTGTTTGATCTGTAAAATTGTTTAAATCTTGGAGGGGTTTAGGTGTTACCTTGTCATGGCAACAAATTTGTAAAAATGTATATTAATTTACATATTAAAGATTAGTAAGTGTTTTTATCATACTTAAATCATGCATATTGTTTATGTTTTGTGGCTATCATTATGAAACAGTGAGTATTTTAATGTTTACGGATTGGCCCCATTAACTTCCATTGTAAGTGCCTCACTGTAACACACATTTAATATTTATTTTTATTTTTTTAGAAAAGGAAGGACAAGTCAAAATTAATTTTTGTGTTAGTCAACGTTATTCCACAAATGCTGTCGATTGCGCTTAAATTATATTGAACCCAAAATATTCCTTTAACATCCTCTGGTTCTCTAGCCTTTTTGATATAGTGGATAAGATATTCAACAATGTGGTTGTGTCCCTTTAAAATATGTTTAGGTTATATTAAAAATCAGGCCACAAGCCACTCAAATAAATTAGCCATAAAATTTGACTATTAGCATTTTAATATTTAGCCTAATATTATCTTATGCATGTGCCAATTTTACTGGGCTGATTTCTAAATGATTGCTCTGTCTGAATTAATCAACACCAAAAAAGTGACCCTGCAGGTCTAAGAGAAACATCCTGGCCGCTGACATTTGAGCAGAGGGGCAGTGACCCACACATGGTCCAACCCCCCACGTGGCCCTCCAAATTATTCATGCCCCTAACATTTACACTGCACATGCCCTCTCTCAGCACAAGCCTTTTCATGCACCAGTGGAGAGCATTCCTGCCAAAAGTCGATGCATCTTTGTAAAGGGGTTTAGATGGGCGAGGAGGCGAGAACCGGCATGATAATATAAATAATATTTTAATACAAAACTTAAACCAAAACACACAAACACACACATATAATGGACTGCTGCCCGTAAATGCTCTCTCTCTGTCGCACCACCATCCGCAGTCGGCCTTTATCCCACTTGGAGGCTTGATTAGCCTGATAAGGAGCCGGGTGTGTAGAATCACAACCTGGCCCAGCCCTCCACCCTGTCACATTCCTCCCTCGTTCACTCAGGCCGGAGAGCCCCCGGCATGACGTACATCCACCCCCCCTCTTTCCCTGGGGGAGGGCGTGCCTTTCGCCCCTTCTGCTGGCAGGTCATTCCCACCTTCCTGAATCTGGGAGGGGACAAGGGGAGGGAAACAATAATGATTAAAATAGGGGATACTTCCTGTAACAGTGTAGTACCCCCAACAAAAAAAAAACACTGTAAAATTAAAAAAAGAGGAAAAAGGCCAACATGGAGTAGCAGTGGGAGAGATAGAGGAGAGAGAAAAAAAAAAACACTTACCGGTTCTCTGTTACGCCGTAGCTTGGTCCTCGGCCACTCCTCCACCCTCTAACGGACGACAGCCGTGCTTCCCCAGGCGGATCCGAGGCAGTCCTCTGGCCCTTGGTGGACAGAACGCCCCGCCACGTTCTTGGGGAACAGAAGGGGTCTCTCCCGCCCCTGGCAGCGGTTCTCCCGCTCCAGGTGGTCGGCCGGGAGGCCCTCCTCACATGACCCCGCCACGTTTAGCTGCTGGTAGGGGTCTCCCCCCGCCCCTGGCAGTGGCCCAGACCGCTCCAGGCGGTCGGCTAGTTTTGCATTTTATTGAACAATTAAATCTGATGAAAGGTTAATTTGACATATTGAAATCAAAACGGAGATATACTTCTCCTTATAAATTCAGATCCTATCATAAAAAAAAGTAAACAAAAAAAAATTCTGAACAGATGACGTCTTAAAACAAGGTCCACCTTGGATAGTTAGTGGATAATAAAAAAAATCCAACTAAATATTTTTGTGTTCTCTTCTTTCTCCAAAAATCAAATGCTATTAGTTCATTAGTTCAGTTTATTCAGATCCGATTCATCTTGAGGGGTTTTGTGGAAGGTCTCAAGTCAATCATGAGCAAAGGCACAGTTCTCAAGGGGTAGAGGGCATCCACTGGGAAGGAGCTGTCTGTGTTTGGAGTACACTCTAGAGCCTTGTGCTTTTGCATGCATTCTCCAGTCCTGAATAAAGACCCTTCCACCCTCAACTATGCAAAAAAAAAAGAAGAAAAGAAAAGAGAGAAACAGAGAGAAATGTCAGTTAGTAACAAGGGTTCCCACTTTTTTCAAGGCATAATTTTCCAGGACATTTTATGTCCCCAACGGGTGTAATAATATCTCCGATTTTACTTTTGAAGCAAAAACACACAAGAGGTTATTGGATGGTTATTTTTTAGTTCTGTATTCGATAGTTTAAAGAAATTCAATACAGTGTCTAATCAAATAATAGTTTTTATGAATTACATTTTTAAACATAATATTGGATTATTTTTATCAAAATAATTTTTTTAAACAAAATCCTTTCAGCACAATTTGAAACACTAGAGAAACGCTAGAGATATTTTGTTAAATGAAGTGCTGCACAACAGAACATCACAAATGTGAGATATTGCTTTAATACATTATTATTAGTAGTAGTACTGTAAACATGATGTAAACATTTTACAGTAGTATTGTATATTGTAATGTATATATTATATATCATAGTCTTTTTTTTCCACATTCCACGCGATCATTTAAAAATACAATTTGACAGGTGGTTCTCACTCTCAGATAAGCAGTATGGCCCAATGTGATTATTTAAACCCCAAAACCTGTGATTTTTTTCTGATTAACACTTTTTATTGATTCACAAAATTGACAAAGAAAAGCAAAACATATATTCATAGAATCAACATTTAACCCCACAATTACCCCTCCCAATCCCAAACCCCACCCTGACCCTGATCCCTGTGTTCACACATGAGTAAACACACTATATATATATATATATATATATATATATATATATACACTACCGTTCAAAAGTTTGGGGTCACATTGAAATGTCCTTATTTTTGAAGGAAAAGCACTGTACTTTTCAATGAAGACAACTTTAAACTAGTCTTAACTTTGAAGAAATACACTCTATACATTGCTAATGTGGTAAATGACTATTCTAGCTGCAAATGTCTGGTTTTTGGTGCAATATGTACATAGGTGTATAGAGGCCCATTTCCAGCAACTATCACTCCAGTGTTCTAATGGTACAATGTGTTTGCTCATTGGCTCAGAAGGCTAATTGATGATTAGAAAACCCTTGTGCAATCATGTTCACACATCTGAAAACAGTTTAGGTCGTTACAGAAGCTACAAAACTGACCTTCCTTTGAGCAGATTGAGTTTCTGGAGCATCACATTTGTGGGGTCAATTAAACGCTCAAAATGGCCAGAAAAAGAGAACTTTCATCTGAAACTCGACAGTCTATTCTTGTCCTTAGAAATGAAGGCTATTCCATGCGAGACATTGCTAAGAAATTGAAGATTTCCTACAACGGTGTGTACTACTCCCTTCAGAGGACAGCACAAACAGGCTCTAACCAGAGTAGAAAAAGAAGTGGGAGGCCGCGTTGCACAACTGAGCAAGAAGATAAGTACATTAGAGTCTCTAGTTTGAGAAACAGACGCCTCACAGGTCCCCAACTGGCATCTTCATTAAATAGTACCCGCAAAACACCAGTGTCAACATGTACAGTGAAGAGGCGGCTGTGGGATTCTGGGCTTCAGGGCAGAGTGGCAAAGAAAAAGCCATTTCTGAGACTGGCCAATAAAAGAAAAAGATTAAGATGGGCAAAAGAACACAGACATTGGACAGAGGTAGACTGGAAAAAAGTGTTGTGGACAGATGAATCCAAGTTTGAGGTGTTTGGATCACAAAGAACAACGTTTGTGAGACGCAGAACAATTGAAAAGATGCTGGAAGAATGCCTGACGCCATCTGTTAAGCATGGTGGAGGTAATATAATGGTCTGGGGTTGCTTTGGTGCTGGTAAGGTGGGAGATTTGTACAGGGTAAAAGGGATTCTGAATAAGGAAGGCTATCACTCCATTTTGCAACGCCATGCCATACCCAGTGGACAGCGCTTGATTGGAGCCAATTTCATCCTACAACAGGACAATGACCCTAAACACACCTCCAAATTGTGCAAGAACTATTTAGAGCAGAAGCAGGCAGCTGGTATTCTATCGGTAATGGAGTGGCCAGCGCAGTCACCAGATCTGAACCCCATTGAGCTGTTGTGGGAGCAGCTTGACCGTATGGTACGCAAGAAGTGCCCATCCAACCAATTCAACTTGTGGGAGCTGCTTCTGGAAGCGTGGGGTGCAATTTCTCCAGATTACCTCAACAAATTAACAGCTAGAATGCCAAAGGTCTGCAATGCTGTAATTGCTGCAAATGGAGGATTCTTTGACGAAAGCAAAGTTTGATGTAAAAAAAATCTTATTTCAAATACAAATCATTATTTCTAACCTTGTCAATGTCTTGACTCTATTTTCTATTCATTTCACAACGTATGGTGGTGAATAAGTGTGACTTTTCAGGAAAACACAAAATTGTTTGGGTGACCCCAAACTTTTGAACGGTAGTGTATATATAAATAATAATAATCACACACAATTAAAACTATAATTCTCAACTGCCCCTCCCCAAGAAGGCCAAATAGCTGCTCCATTTCCTATCAAATAAATCTACATTTACCAGCCTTCTACATTACATTTTCTTGAATGCCGCCACCCTCCCCATCTCTGTGCACCACTCTTGACATGAGGGCGCTCCAGCTGACTTCCATCCCCTTAGAACAATCTGTCTGCCAATCATAACACTGTCTAGGACCCAATTTTTTATGTGTTTATCCCCTATATTAATGACCGCCCCATCGCCTAAAATACGGAGTCTTGGGCAAAATGAAATTTGAGTGCTCAATACAATCAAACATAAAACTCTGAACCCTCAACCAAAATTCTTGGATCTTAACACACCACCAAAAAACATTTGTTGTGTCCCCCATCACCAGCAGGTGGGTGTGTCTTTCAGACCTAGACTATACAAGCTAAAAGTGGTCCAATAGAATCGATGTAAAATCTTAAATTACATAAGACGCACCCTTGTATCTCTAGATGTAGACTTGACATTTTTTAGAATCCTAGCCCACACTCCCTCCTCCAATTCCAAATTTGGGTGTATGCTACTCCCAAAAATAGTACAGAGAAGGTGGCGCAGATGCCTAAAGTACTGAGATCTGGGAATCCCAAAATGTTGAACCATATTTTCCAAGGATCTCAAAAATCTACTCTCATATAGGCCACCAAGCATATTAACCTCCCTCTCAATCCACTCTGTCCAGCAGAAAGGGGACTTATTAATACATAATTTTGGGTTCAGCCATATGCTCTAGGCTACATTTAAATAAATGTCTGAATTAAACACTCTAGACAATTTTGCCCATTTTGCAAATGCGAGATTAAATTTATGCGTAATTTAAATTCTCTGATTAGTTTGATAGAAAGGCTTTGCAATGGCGAAATAGGGGCAAGAAATTTCTCTCAGGTGGAAGTGACCAATGAGCCAAATGTCTGAGACCGAATGCATAATAATAAAACACAATCTTGTATAGGCCTAGCCCCCCTTTGTCAATTGGCCTATGTAATTGAATGAAATGTAATCTGGGACATTTACCATTCCAAATGAATGACTTCGCTAAGCTATCAAATTACATGAAATAAAACAGGGGGACATCATTAGGTATTGTAGCAGTTAGTTGAATTTTGGAATACAATTCAGTTTAATTACATAAACCTTACCAATCATAGATAAATGTAATGAAGCCTTGCCCACATTGCTCAAAACTTTTTATTAAAGGGTCAAAATTAGCTATAACTAAATCACACAAATTTGCTGGGAAAAAAAAAGCTTATGCACCACACCTCCTGACATCACCCATATAAAATCATCCTACTTTTTATCATGGCTGTTAATGGTTCCAGGGCATGACAGAACAATAATGGGGAAAGAGGGCTTCCCTGACGGGTGCCCCTATCGAAGGTAAAATAATCTGAAATTAATCCATTTGTTTGTCCTGCTGCTACCGGGTATCTATAAAGAAACTTAATCCATCAAAATAAAATCTTTCCAAAATCTTAAAAATATAATCACATTCTTCAACCAGAAACCAGAGTCTGATTATTCGCAACTGACCACATGATATTGTTGAAATGCCTAATGTTATCAGAAGAGCTATGGTCCCGTATAAACCTCACCTAATCTATATGTATATGAGATGTCATAACTTTACTTAATCGGTTAGCCAAAAGTTTTGACAATATTCAAAACTATTTGACAATAGTCTAGCTGGATCAGGGATTTTGGACGATAATTCTTACACTCGCTTGGATCTTTGTCCTTTTTAAGAATCAGACTGATCCGCGCTTGTGATATGGTTGGTGGAAGCTTTCCATTCTTTAATAATCCGTATAAACTTCTAGCAAAAGTGGAGCCAGTTCTGTAGCATAAGATTTAAAAAATTCAGCAGCAAAGCTGTCTGACCTCGGAGTCTTGCCTGTAGGCAAGGCCTTAATTACCTCGCCAAGCTCCTACAAGTTTATCTCAGAATCAAGAGAATTGTTTTGCTCAGACGTCAGTTTAGGAAGTTCTGATGGTTCCAAAAATTTCTAAAATCTTCATCAGTAGACGAAGATGTGGAACTATAGAGATCAAGATTAATTCTTTATAAGCATTATTCGTATCAATGGCCAAGGTAAATATTTCACCACCAGCAGATTTCACTGAGGGAATGGAAGAAAAACTCTCTCTGTTTTATTTATCTGGCCAGAAGATTTCCTACTTCGGCCCCTGTCAGAAAGTATGACTGTCTTGCCCTGAATAGCCAAAACTCAACCTTCCGTGACAAAATAGTATTATAACTGTATTTCAATCGGGTGACATTTGGTGCTTCAGCTCTGTCTCTGAACTTTTAATATTCCCTTTCAATTTCAAGAGTTCTTGTGCTTTGGATTATTTGATGAATGAGGCATACTGTATGATCCGGCCCCTAAGAATTGCATTAAGTGCCTCTCAATCCATGCCCACAGACACTAGCGGATTTAGATAGAGGAGACATGGGCGAGCGCCCAGGGGGATGGCACGGGGGGCCCTCACAAAAAAAAATTCGGAATGGTGACATTTGTGCATTCAGTTCTCTATCGCTCATTTGTAGGTCACGTCAATGATATCATGTCACTGTGTGGGACTGTGGGTCAATTAACCTTGTCGGAGTGGGCACCCTGATTCTATTTTTTTTTGTGAGCTAGGCAGGCTACTACCTCGGAAGTTCTCCCACACAGAAGTAGTAGTAGTTCAGGTCTAACCACTGGAAGCCCGAGGAAGGGGGAGCAGGGGAATCTATCAAACAGTGCACCTCTAAATTTGTACAGTACTAATAAAAATAAGTCACACTACAATACGTTACAAAATAAAACACAATTCATTCATAATACTGTGAATATATAGTTTCACAGACACATTGTTGCATTTTTGGTTCCTCTGGTTTGTGTGAAATCATTAAGAATAATATAAAACCAGACAGTCTGCAAACCCCCAAGGTGAACTGGTTTAGTCTTGATTGGTTGACAGTGGTTATTATTGATGCTCAAGAGCCAAATCAACACAAATGGATAAAAAAAGGTCTAAGCCATCAGGTGCGGGGTTTGCCCAGGGCGCCATACAAGCTAGAACCGCCACTGCCCACAGAGGATACTGAGGACTAGTTGGTCTCCATATAGACATTGATTTCAGTCTTTAGCATTTATTGGAATTTAAGATTTTGCAAAAGGGATACAATAAATTGACAACTATATGATTTATTTTTCTCCTGATGTGTCAACACCTCTAAACACAGCAGGGCATGATCTAAGACTAAAATGTTTCCAATTGAGTAAGCAACAATAGATGAAATGAGGGACTTAGATATAATAAAAAAATCTATTCTAGAGTAAATCTTATAGACTGATGAAAAAAAATGTATAGTCCCTACCAGATGGGTTCAAAAGTCTTCAAATATTTGTAAAACCATGATTTTTACACATCCTGTGAAGCATCAAAGTTGCTCTAGGGGGCTTGTACACTTTTGCTTAACTATGATGAAGGACTGAGTCCATCAAAAGATTAAAGTCTCCTCCCAATATTATATCATGTGAGGTGTGCCAGCGGGTTGCAACATCTCTTCAAGATTTATAAAAAAGCATTGATGATCCACGCTAGGTGCATAAATATTAGCCAAAATAAGACTTTGCCCCTGAATTTCAGCTAAAACAATAATGACACTTCCTAATATATCTTTACTCTGTGTGAGACATTTGAATTGTAGATGTTTACTTATCAGTGTAATGACTCCTCAGCTCTTACTCTAGCCAGCAATATAAAAAAAATGCCCACCCCATATCTTTCCAAATATTTCCTTCCTGTGGAGAAAGATGCATTTTTTGAAGAAACACTATATCATATTTCTTACACTTTAGAAGGGACAGGTTGAAAATGTCAGTAAAAACATCAGCCAGTTGGTTAGCGCACGCTCTGATGACGTGGCCCGGAATGCCGTCTGGACCCACGGCTTTACGGATGTTCACCCGTTGGAAGGATTATGTTACATCCACAACAGAGACAGAAAGTGAACCATCCTCTGTAGCGTCAGCAGTGAGTGCTCTCTCCGCGAGGGTGGTGTTATTTTAAGCTCATCTGGGAGAGAGGCAGCGGTGTTCACGGCTGAGTTTTTATTCCCTTTGTAGTCCGTGATGATGTTAATTCCCTGCCACATACTTCTAGAGTTGTGGTGTTGAACTGTCATTAAATTTTGTGCCTGTACTGGCATTTGGCTGCTCTGTAAGTGTTACGGAGGGCATAATTGGCTTGTTTATGCTCCTCCGCGTCCCCAGAATTAAAAGCGGAGGTTCGCGCATTAAGTGCCGCGCGAACATCGCCGTTAACCCATGGTTTCTGGTTGGGGTAGATCCGTATTGTTTTTGTCGGAACAACGTCCTCTACGCACTTCCTGATGAAACACGTTACGCTATCAGCGTAAACCTCGATGTCATCAGAGGTGGACCTGAACATCTCCTAGTCCACGTGATCTTATTATTATTCTTGGGGATTTTAACAAAGCAAATCTCACAGGTGAACTGCCTAAATACAAACAGCATATTATATTCCCCACCAGAGACGGGATTATAATGGATCACTGCTACACAACAATAAAGGATGCATATCGCTCTGTCCCTAGAGCAGCTTTGGGACTCTTTGATCACTGTCTGGTTCATCTTCTTCCGACCTACATGCAGAAATTAAAATCAACAAAGCCAGTAGTAAGGACTTTTAAGAGAAGGACCAATGAAGCCTGCTTCGATAGCACTGATTGGAGTGTTTGTGAAGCTGCAGCTACAGACCTGGACAAGATCACAGATACTGTTACATTATACATCAGTTTCTGTGAGGACATGTGCATTCCTACTAGGACATTTTTGTCATTCAACAATGATAATGCAGACAGCTTCATCATGCCAAAGAGGATGCTTACAGGAGTGGGGATAAATTCTTGTACAATAAGGCCAGGACTACAGTGAATAAGGAAATCAGAGTAGCTAAAGTAAGTTACTCTGAGAAGCTGGAAAACAAGTTTTCAGCTAATGACCCTGCATCAGTGTGGAGTGGCCTAAAACAGTTTACTAATTACAGGACTCTTACCCTCAACACTGTGGTGGACCAACATCTGGCTGATGACCTGAATGTATTCTACTGCAGATTCAAAAGGCCCAATCTCACACCCCACACCTACTCTGACCTTCACTACACACAAAAACCAACACCTCCTGCAACCCCCTCCTGCTACTCAACTTGCACCCAAGATCTGTGAAGATGATGTGTGCCGTGTCTTTCAGAAGCCAAAGACGAGGAAGTCTTCAGGCCCAGATGGCTTTTCCCCAGTGTGCCTTCGATCCTGTGCTAACCAACTGGCCCCCATCTTCACACAGATCTTCAATAGATCACTGGAGCAGTGTGAAGTCCCATGCTGCTTCAAATGCTCAATTATTATCCCTGTCCCTAAGAAATAAAAAATGACAGGACTTAATGACTACAGACCTGTCGTCCCTACATCTGTGGTCATGAAGTAATTTGAGAGACTGGTGTTGGCCCACCTGAAGGACATCACTGGACCCTTTCTAGATCTCCTTCAATTTGCTTATCGTGCAAACAGGTCTGTGGATGATACAGTCAACATGGGATTGCATCATATCCTGCAACATCTGGACAGACTAGGGACATACGCAAGGATCCTTTTTGAGGACTTCAGTTCGGCTTTCAACACCATCATCCCAGCTATTCTCCGGACTAAGTTAAACCAACTCCCTGTTCCCATGTGTATCTGTCAGTGGATTACCAGCTTTCTGACGGACAGGCAGCAGATTGTGAGACAGGGGAACTTCACTTCCAGCACCTGTACAATCAGCAATGCCCCCCAGGGATGTGTGCTCTCCCCACTACTCTTCTGCCTCTACACCAATGACTGCACCACCAAGGACCCCTCTGTCAAGCTCCTGAAGTTTGCAGATGACACCATTGTCATTGCCCTCATCCGAGGTGACAATGAGTCTGCAAACAGAAAGGAGCTTGAATGGTTGGCCCATTAGTGCAAGCATAACAACCTCGAGCTGAACACGCTCAAAACGGTGGAGATGATTGTGGACTTTAGGTGGAACACCCCAACACTGACCCCACTCACCATTCTAAACAGCACTGTGGCAGCAGTGGAGTCATTCAGGTTCCTGGGCGCTACCATCTCAAAGCACCTGAAGTGGGAGACACACATTGACTCAGAAAAGCCCAGCAAAGATTGTACTTCCTCCGCCAGCTGAGGAAGTACATTCTGCCACAGGTGCTGTTGGTACAGTTCTACTCAGCATTCATTGAGTCTGTCCTCTGCACTTCAATTACTGTCTGGTTTGGTTCAGCTACGAAATTGTATATCAGAAGAATACAAAGGGCAGTTTGGACTGCTGAGAGTATTATTGGTTGCCCCCTGCCCCCCGTTCAAGAAATGTACACTTCCAGAGTGAGGAAAAAGGCTGTAAAAAAATCACTCTGTATCCCACTCACCAAGCCCACTACATTTTTGAACTGTTGACTTCTGGCCGACGCTTCAGAGCTCTGAGCATCAAAACCATCAGGCACAGGAACAGTTTTTTTCCTCAGGCTACCCATCTCATAAACAGATAAAACTGCCCCATTGAGCAATAATTATGTGCAATACACAGTTTTATTTATTCACAGTCTATTTATAATATCCAACATACCCTTTTCTGCCATTACATACAAAGGAAAAAAATGTAAAAAATGTTTTGCACTTTACATAACATACTGTATTTTTGTACTTTATATAAAGGATTTGTATTAGATTTGCACTACATATGTGTATGTGTATGTGTATATGTCTGAAGGTGGGTGTCTATGTGTATGCACGTATATGTAAAATTATTTTTTTATTATCTATGTCTTGCTGTTTGTCACCAAGACAAATTCCTTGTATGTGTAATCATTTGGCAATAAAGATGATTCTGATTCTGAATATTTAAAATTTCTAAACATTTAAATAAAACATTTCCAAAAAGGAAAACTCTCTCATCGTTTATCCTCATGCATCCCAGATGTGTATGACTTTCATTGTTCTGCTGAACATAAACAAAGGTTTTTAGAAAAAATATCTTTGCTCTCTTGGTTTATACAATGCAAGTGAATGGTAACAAAAATTTTAAAACTCCAAAAATCACATAAAGGCAGCAAAAAAGACTCCAGTGTTTCAATCCATATCTTCAGAAGCAATTCAATAATTTTTGTGAGAACAGACCAAAATGTATCTAATTTCCCCGCCTGTCGCTCACTTCGACGTCGTGTTGAAGAAGCGTCACTAGGGGTCTCTCTTGAGCGCCGAATATGCCTCTGGTCTATGAAAAAAGGCCAATGAGAAGTTGGCAGACAGTATTTGCATACCCCGCCCCGGACATACAGGTATAAAAGCGGGGAAATACGTTGAGTCCATTCAGAAATTTTCTTCGGAGCTGATGGTCGTGTATGCAGCCAGCTGCGAGTCACACACAAGATTCCTGCTTCTGTTCCTCTGACGCTCTGTTTGCTGTTGGATCTACGGCGCACTTCAGCGGCTTTCTCCTTCTCTGCAAGGCAGTGCAGCTTGCCCCTGGGTGCTTCGACAGCGCAGAGAGTTAAGAGTTATATTTGAAAGAGTGATTTTCTCTATAAATAGTATTTTCCTTTCAAAGAGCTTTACACAGCGGCGTTGAACGTCCTTTTCAGGATGCATATTTTTAAAGATGCCATTCCGCCCCTGTGTAGTTCCTGGATGCGGTAGAGTGCTCTCTGCTTCAGACGGCTACAGGCGTTATCTCGTGTGTCTGGGCAGCGAACACACCGAGGCAGAGTTTGTGGATGGTTCATGCTCTCACTGCGAGGGCATGACCATGGCAACGTTGCGGTCGCGGCTTGCTTTCAATAGAAAGCACGCCACTCTAGCCGCCCCCTCCCCTAGGCTTCACCCAGCAGTTCTCCACGGTGAAGAAGCAGACGGAGGCTATCTCTCACATCCTGCCCCGCCGCAAGCCTGCTGCCATGGGCCATGCCCCGTCTGCCCGCCGAAACACCCTACTCTGCCTCAACCTGGGCCAAGCTCTCAGCCCCAGCGTCGAGAACACCGCAGGAAGCAGATGCCCCCTGTCTCACGGACCCCCTCGAGGACCCATAAGGCTCCCAGGCGCTCCTGAGACACTCGACCCAGGGACCAAGACATTAGCTCTGGAGATGGTAAGACCACTCCGTCCCCCAGTGGAGGGCCGGGAGGAGAATCCTTTGTTCAATTTATTTAATTTGCCACCCACATTCTCAATAAAAGAGCTATTTCCTTTGTCTCTGGGTCACCTGGCCCGCAAATGCCGTTCTGTTTGCCGGCAGGTCTCAACAGTCCCAGCACGTTGGCGCGGACCACATGCCTTCAGCCCCACGACTGTTCCCCGGCCGGCCGGTTCCGATGAGTCTAGAGGACGCCTACGATGGACCTCCTCCTCAGTCGCTAACCCACCCCCTGCTGGGTGTGCGGAGCAAGGTAAGTTCTTTGAGACTTTTTTCAGCACCAGAGCCTCGGAATGCATCTTTGCCTCATGACGCCGCTTTACCTGCTCCGCCCCGCTGCGAAGCCCCACCGTGTACGTCAAAAATAATCATCCCTTGGTGCCTCTAGCACTGAGTTTGGACGCGTGGCTCTCATTTCCCAACCCGTCTGGCTGGCTGGCCCGGACCATCTGACTCGGTTATGCATTTCAGTTTGCCAGGCCTCTGCCCCCCTTCACGGGCGTCCGCTCCTCCACAGTACACGGCGAACATGCCAAATCCCTGCACGCAGAAATCACTACTCTCTTACTCAAAGACGCGATAGAGCCTGTCCCTCCAACCAAGATGAGGAAGGGTTTCAACAGCCCTTACTTCATCGTACCCAAGAAAGGCAGCAGCGTACGACCGATTTTGGACATGCGTGTTTTCAACCAAGCGTTGCACAAACTCCTGTTCAAAACACATTTTATCCTGCGTTCGGCATCTAGATTGGTTCGCAGCGGTAGACCTGAAGGATGCATACTTCCATGTCTCAGTTCTGCCTCGACACCAACCCTTCTTACGGTTCGTGTTCGACGGCCAGGCGTATCAGTACAAAGTCCTCCCCTTCTGCATGTCTCTGTCCCCTTGCGTCTTCACGAAAGTCGCAGAGGCAGCCCTTGCCCCGCTCCGAGAAGCCGGAATCCGCATACCCAATTACCTTGACAACTGGCTCATTCTGGCCCACTCACGAGCGTTACTATGCGCTCACAGACGTATAGGGCTTCAGGTCAACTGGGAAAAGAGCAAGCTTACCCCGGTCCAGAGCATCTCTTTACTGGGCATGGAATTAGACACAGTCTCAATGTCAGCACGTCTCACCAAGGAGCGTGCGCAGTCAGTGTTGAGGAGCCTTGCCGCTCTCAGGCCAGGCTCAACGGTCCCCTTAAAACTTTTCCAGAGGCTCCCGGGGCATATGGCATCCTCCATGGCGTTTGCGCCGCTGAGGTTGATGCATATGAGTCCGCTTCAGCACTGGCTTCAGACTCAAGTCCCGAGACGAGCATGACGCAGTGGCACGCACTGTGACGATCACCCCTGCCTGCCGCCAAATATTCAAACCCTGGACAGACCTGTTTTCTATGGGCAGGAGTCACTGCGTGCCACTCACATCCCTGGCAACCTCAATGTGGTAGCGGACGCGCTGTCACAACAGCGCTTGCCCAGTGGAGAGTGGAGGCTTCACCCCCAGTCGGTCCAGCTGATTTGGGAACGGTTCGGCAAGGCCCAGGTAGACCTGTTTGCCTCCCAAGAGACCTCCCACTGCCCGATCAGAGGCTCCCATCAGGGCAGACGCACTGGCACACAGCTGGGCTGCGGGGCTGCGCAAGTACGCATTTCCATCAGTGAGCCTTCTTGCACAGGTGCTGTGCAAGGTCAGGGAGGACGAGGAACAATTCATCCTTGTGGCTCCTTATTGGCCCACCCGGGCCTGGTTCTCGGATATCGTACTCCTCGCAACAGCCTCTCCCTGGCGAATTCCCCTGAGGAAAGACCTTCTTTCTCAGGGATGGGGTACGCTCTGGCATTCGCACCCAGACCTTTGGAACCTCCACGTCTGGCCCCTGGATGGGACACGGAAGATCTAGCTGGTCTACCACTCAGGTCATAGCCACAATCAACCAAGCCAGAGCCCCTTCTACCAGGCAACTTTCCGCCCTGAAATGGCGCTTCTTCGCAAATTGGGGTTCTTCCCCTGCTGAAGACCCACAGAGGTGCGCAGTTAGGTCAGTGCTCTTATTTCTGCAAGAGAAGCTGGAAGGGAGGCTGTC
Organism: Moxostoma hubbsi; assembly: GCA_032164185.1. Classification (NCBI taxonomy): domain Eukaryota; kingdom Metazoa; phylum Chordata; class Actinopteri; order Cypriniformes; family Catostomidae; genus Moxostoma; species Moxostoma hubbsi. The sequence continues at coordinate 9,774,452 of JAVLUX010000003.1, read as the reverse complement.
CCCTTCCACCCTGAAGGTGTATGCCATCGCGGCCCACCACGATGCAGTAGACGGCAAGTCCTTGGGTAAGCACAACTTAATCATCAGTTTCTTAAGAGGCGCCCAGAGGTTGAACCCCTCCTGGCCAAGCCTGTTCACCTCCGGAGATCTCTCAAGTGGTCCTCGCGGGCCTCCAGAGACCCCCCTTCAAGCCACTAGAATCAGTTGGACTCAGGGCCCTCTCTCTAAAGACGGCCCTGCTGATAGCGCTTGCTTCCATCAAGAGGATCGGGGACCTGCAAGCGTTCTCTGTTAGCGACACCTGCCTGGAGTTTGGTCCGGCAGACACATATGTGATCCTAAGACCACGACCGGGATACGTGCCCAAGGTCTCTACCCTTCAGGTGCTGCTCCGGGAGGAGGCAGACCCAGCCCCTTCATTGCTGTGTCCGATACGTGCTTTGCGTACCTATTTGGACCGCACACAGAGCTTTAGGGGCTCTGAGCAGCTCTTTGTCTGCTTTGGGGGACAGCGGAAAGGGAACGCTGTCTCCAAACAGAGGCTCTCCCACTGGGTGGTGGATGCCATTTCATTGGCCTATCGCACCCAGGCCGTGCCCCCCTCCCCTTGCGGGTCCGAGTGCACTCAACAAAGAGTATTGCGTCCTCGTGGGCACTGGCCAGAGGCACCTCCCTAGCAGACTGTCCCCTTCCACCCTGAAGGTGTATGCCATCGCGGCCCACCACGATGCAGTAGACGGCAAGTCCTTGGGTAAGCACAACTTAATCATCAGTTTCTTAAGAGGCGCCCAGAGGTTGAACCCCTCCTGGCCAAGCCTGTTCACCTCCGGAGATCTCTCAAGTGGTCCTCGCGGGCCTCCAGAGACCCCCCTTCAAGCCACTAGAATCAGTTGGACTCAGGGCCCTCTCTCTAAAGACGGCCCTGCTGATAGCGCTTGCTTCCATCAAGAGGATCGGGGACCTGCAAGCGTTCTCTGTTAGCGACACCTGCCTGGAGTTTGGTCCGGCAGACACATATGTGATCCTAAGACCACGACCGGGATACGTGCCCAAGGTCTCTACCCTTCAGGTGCTGCTCCGGGAGGAGGCAGACCCAGCCCCTTCATTGCTGTGTCCGGTACGTGCTTTGCGTACCTATTTGGACCGCACACAGAGCTTTAGGGGCTCTGAGCAGCTCTTTGTCTGCTTTGGGGGACAGCGGAAAGGGAACGCTGTCTCCAAACAGAGGCTCTCCCACTGGGTGGTGGATGCCATTTCATTGGCCTATCGCACCCAGGCCGTGCCCCCCTCCCCTTGCGGGTCCGAGTGCACTCAAAGAGTATTGCGTCCTCGTGGGCACTGGCCAGAGGCACCTCCCTAGCAGACATATGTAGAGCAGCGGGTTGGGCAACACCTAATACCTTTGCGAGATTTTACAATCTCAGGGTTGAGTCAGTATCGTCCCATGTTTTCTCAGGTCCGAGCCGGTAGAACTCGGTAACACGCTGACGATCTGGCCGGGTGAATCGCTTGCACCTGGCGCCCTTTCCCTTGGCCGAGGTAAAACTGTGCACTTTCTCTCCCAGGAGATCCCACCCACCCAGGTCCCTGGTTGATTCCTCCCTAGCCCTTTTGGGTCTGCAGTTCAGTGGAGGAACTTGCCGACCCAGTCCATTACGGGTACTTTAATCTAAACTGTACTGGAATAGGTGCTCCACAGATCGGGACTCCTACATGGACTCCCCCTGTGTGTATTTTCTGTGGTACGGTCCCCTCACGAAGTGGATCCGCGTCTCCCTTAGGCAGTTTTTGCTGCCCTCCGGTCACTATGCTATAGCAACTTCCCCCTCCTTGAGGTTGGATCTACCACTGCGCCACGTTCCACATGTTGCCTAAAAAACCCATGTGATGTATTCACCACCTTTACCTCCCCTTTTGGGTGGGTGTGGCCTCCGCAGGATCTTTTCCCCCTGAAAGAATAGGAAACTGGTTAAGACCCCCTTCCCTCGATGCGTGTAAGGGCCCTGCTGTTCTTGCTCTATGCCGAGAAACATAGAGAGAAAAGAGGCCCAGCCAGGCGTGGCCCGTTCCCAGGTTGGCAAGCTTCACCTTGTTCCCCTCTAGGGTAACCAGAAGGATTCCGATGACTTTTTTGGGGCATTGGGGAAGGGTACGTGCAGTCTGAAACACAGTTGGTCGCTTGTGCACATGAAATACGCTCCTGTGTCAGCAGTACATGTACACGGCTCAGCGCATGGCGTCATTTGAAGTGGACCCCTAGTGTTGCACCTTCGACACAACGTTGAAGTGAGCGACAGACGGGGAACGTCTCAGTTACACATGTAACCTCTGTTCTCTGATGGAGGGAACGAGACGTTGTGTCCTCCCAGACATGTCGCTGAGCCGAGCCACTGCAGTGGCCGGACCATTTCTGGCTCCTCAGAAAAATCCTGAATGGACTCAACGTATTTCCCCACTTTATACCCGTATGTCCTGGGCGGGGTATGCAAATACTGTCTGCCAACTTCTCATTGGCCTTTTTTCATAGACCAGAGGCATATTCGCTTCTTCGACACAACGTCTCATTCCCTCATCAGGGAACGGAGGTTACATACGTAACCGAGACATTTTCATTATAAAGCTTCAGTCTCCTTGATTTCAAGCTCGATAACACTTCCTAGTGCCATCTACTCTGCGCATGCACCAAGCACTAGCAAGTGTAATCGATCTTAAAATAATGATTGTGCCTAGAGACTGCAATGGCAAGGTTAACAGTAAAAAAATAAGTTCGATTTTGGTCTGTTCTGACCCTAAATCAATAAAATCGCTTCAGAGGACATGGATTAATTTTATGCTGCCTTTGTGTTTTTTGGAGCTTCAAAGTTTTCATCACCATTCACTTGCATTGTATGGACCTACAGAGCTGAAATAATCTTCTAAAAATCTTAGTTTGTGTTCTGCAGAAGAAAAGAATTCATACACATCTGGGATGGCATGATGGTGAGTAAATGATGAGAGAATTTTCATTATTGGGTGAACTATCCCTTTAAAGCTGAAGTGTGTAACTTTTCAATGTTACAATACTCTTTTCCTTCCCAGCTTAATATGCAGAGACAACTAGAAGTAAGCCATTTGTAGGTTGATTTCCTCAAAAACTAAACAGTGTGTCTCTGTGGCTTTATGAAAATACTATGTTTGTTTGAGCATCCTGACTGCCCAACGCAGCAACACAAGCAATGGCATGATTTTGAGATGTGTCTATCTGTTTATTTTTGCATTTCTGTCTTGGTATTTTTGCAATTACATATGCCAGCTTAAACTTCACCCCTAACACTTTTAATTTAAATAATTTTATGACATTTGTAGAATCACACACACAGCTGTATAAAACTCTGCCTACATGCTAATGAAAAAGCTCAAAAGCCAAAATGTAGGGGTAACAGAGGGTCAGCATCTGTCAAGCATCATTCATTGCTGGAAATCAAAGTGCTGGAACAGTGCTAAATACCTCTATACACCTGGTGGTTGTTTTTCAGCAGCGTCTGGAGACCTCCGCAATCTTTCTTTAGTGCCTGTCAAGTGGGCTGGTCCAGGAGATCAGCTACTTCACTAATCAACAGACTGCCTGAAGAAAATAAGACAAAGAGAGTGGGTGACAGGAAATTAGAGGTTTCAAAACAAGAAGAGTAAAATTATGATGTAATAGATAGAAAGAGAGTTCCGGTCCAGACTAAATTTTTTTTTTTTAAATGAATAAAACAAGCTCAAAGGTACCAAAAATACCAATCACCTTTTATTCTAGAGGTCAATTAGTGTGTCAAATATCACAATCAGTATCAATAGATTAAAAACATGACTGTGCTTTATTAGTGTGCTATCTCTAACAATCTGTTTTTGTTGTTGTTGATGATGTTGCTGCTGCTGCTGTATTAAAACACTAACAATATTTTGACACTGAATGTCACAATTCTGTAGAAATTATGTAACTTTTGTACCTTGCCTACAAACTAGGCAGAGAAAAAAAATACCTTGCTAAAATCAGAATAAAAGCACCCTGTTTATTTATAACTCTGCACTAATCCTATATGATAAATGGAAAACAAGCAATATCAATAACAATAATAAGAAAAGAATGAGAACAAAATTGCTTTCTCATTTCCTGCTTTTATCTTTTCATAGTGGCAATCTGTCTTCAGTTATTTCCATCGTATCACTGGACTACCCATATGGAAACAATACAGTTCTTTGTTCTTCTTATAAACATTGCCAAATACAGGTCAAATTTTATGTTTTTTTCCATAGTTCAATATGTGACTTTATGAAAATACCCTCTAAATTTGTGATCACTGAAACTTTACAACTGGCCTTTGTTAGATTGGTAGTCAATTTAGATCCTTTTACAGCTTTGTGACTCAGCTGAGAGCAGCCGCTCTGAGCATGTGAGGTAATGGATGGTGTATGCCAAAGAACCCTTGTCAATGAATTATTGTCTTAGAAATCCTGTCCTTTAGAGGAATTACATCACAGGCCTGTGTTTTTCACTAAGCAAGAGAGATTCAAAATTTGTAGAAAATATTTTACTTATCAATGTTTAAATGGTGAACTATAACAGTTAACTCTTTCACTGTTCTTTCAAACCATAACAAACAACTGAATTTAATAATTCCAACCACTTACTACCAATTCACTTTAAATAAAAAATACACTAGCAAATAGATCTTAATTTGAAGGCAAATTCCAAGCAATTTTCACTTTAACATGCCATACTGCATTTCCAGAAACCTGACCCTGATATTGAAGAATTGAACCTATGATATCTGTAATAGAACACCTTATTTTTCATCTTGCACAACCCAAGTAGCCCCTGCTGGAAATTATACACATGTCTAACGCAGGCAAATTTACACTTGAAATAAGTTCATATACCGAAAGAGGTCTTTAGAATGTGTTTCTATATGTGATCAAATGAGCATCCGTTTCATGCACAGTTATAAATAGCAACTCAAAATCCCTCCTAGTACTCATGGAACATATTTTAAATGAGGTTGGCTGGAACCTTAAGACCGTAAACCTGTTGCCATAGCAACCAGGAGCAGACCCATGGGCTGTGAGACCTGATGTGCTGCAGAAACCCGTTCCCCCACCAGAGCTGGGTGAACCCAATCTCTAACGACCTGACCTACGAGTTCATGTTCTGAATCAGTGAATGTCAGTTTGGGTCTGCTGAATCTCATCAAACAGATGCATCATTGTCCTAACATTCACCCAGCACATGCACCTGTCCTTGAGCAGTAGATAAAACATTTCAGAAATGTTCTTGGGAAGTCATCTCATGCTGAAAGGGGTGAGGGGAGGTGGGGGGGGGGAGCACATGTCCCCCGTAAAATGCTGCCCATGACTAAATTCGCCAGTGGGATTACTTATTTTGGGTAATTTACCTAAAACTGTGTGTAGCTATACTATATTTTGTGGTACATTTAATGCCAGATGATGAGTCCGGTTCCTCTCAAGGTTTTTCATTTTCCACTGCTTAAAGGAATGTTCCAGGTTCAATATGAGTTAAACCTAACTGACAGGATTTGTGACATAATACCACAAAAATTTATTTTGACTTGCCCCTCCTTTTCTTAAAAAAAAAAAAGCAAAAAATAAAAAGGTTACAGCATATACAATGGAGGTGAATGGGGGCCAATCCGTTAATGTTAAAATACGGTTTCAAAAGTATAGCTGCCAGACACTTTCAAATCTTCATTGCCATGACGATGTGATGTCAACAATCCCTAAAACCATAAAATGAATGTACAAATGTTGATTTAAACAACTTTACAGCTAAAATAATACATGAGTTTTAACAGTAGTTCCATATCAAAAAGCTATACTTTGATGCTGCGCTGATTTACCGCTTTGGGAACATCTTTAAGAGTGACCAGCTGTGAATATGTGTGCAACACGTCAATGAAATTGACTAGAATTTATAGCCTCAGCCGGTGACATCATCAGGATGCACCGGTACAGGGGCTATAAATAGATGCGCTACATGTGCAATTCCTTCCTCACCACACTCAGGGGGAGGGGCCGCCAACCACCCAACCCCGTCCCGCTCCTTCTAGATAGTTGGCTCAAAAACAGAGCACGGCGATTCACGCTCCCCCTCATAGAGACAAGGGACTGGCTCATCGCCCTCACCAGCCCCCAAAGCAAGACCTCAGGACCGTCATTTCCAAGAAGAGAAAGCCCTGATGGTTTTGTGCCCAGCCTTGTGGGGGTAGCCCCCCTCGGGACAGGGCACGTGAAACTTCCACCTGTACCCTCCCGATATCCCCACGAAATCTCTCCATTCCCACCGCCTCTGGCCTTTCGGGAGTTAGCGGATTCCAGTGAAATGTTGGGTGTTCCGTTGCTTCCTGACGCAGTCCAGGACATGGAACACTCGACATCCCCTCAACAGGAAGTGTCAAAATTGATACCCATCTCAGAGAACCTGGCAGCGTGGAAGCTACTGCCAGGTGTTTCTATGTGGGTAGAAAAAGGCTATAGAATTAAATTCGTTCACCGTCCTCCGCATTTCAATGGTGTGGTTCCCACTACTGTGAAACCGGAACAAGCATGTCTACTATGGAAAGAACTGCAAAATCTCTTGGTCAAAGGGGCCATAGAACATGTTCCCCTTCCAGAGAGACAGTCAGGTTACTACAGCAGATACTTCCTGGTTCCCAAGAAGGCTGGGGGTTTGTGTTCGATTTTAGACCTTCAAGGCTTAAATTACTCAGTAAAGGCATTCAAGTTCAAGATGCTAAGTTCAAGATGCTAACCAACATCACGATTGGTTGGTCACGATCGATCTCATGGACGCATACTTTCCATAAAGAAATTCTGCCACAACACAGGAAGTTCCTGAGGTTCACTTCGGGGGCAAAGCCTTCCAATATCGGGTTCTTCCATTTGGCCTATCCTTATCACCCTGCACATACACAAAATGCATGCCATGTCCTGGTGCGGGTGGACAACACAGCAGTAGTCTCTTACATAAACCATCAAGGAGGTCCTCGTTCACGCCAGCTGAACAGTCTGGCATGGCAGATTCTCCTTTGGGCCCAGGGCAAACTCCTGTCAATCAGGGCAGTTTATAGCCCTGGATGCCTGAATGTGGGAGCAGATTACTGTCCAGACAGAAACTACCAACGGGGGAGTGGAAACTCCAACCCGAGGTAGTGGAACAAATCTGGTTGAGATTTTACAGAGCAGAAGTGGACCTCTTCGCCTCCCAACAGACAGCGCAATGGCCCCTCTACTTCTCTCTGAGTCACCCAGCCCCCCTGGGTCTGGACACGATGGTACATACATGGACCAAAATGTGCCTGTATATGTTTCCTCTGGTTTCTCTGCACCCGGGAGTCTTGGACAAAGTTCGCCAGCAAGGGTCCTGCCTCTTACTGATAGTGCCGCGTTGGCCGAACAGGGTATGGTTCTCGGAGATAATGTCTCTCCTCGACGGCTCGCCTTGGGGCGATTCCGGAGAGGAAGGACCTTCTGTCTCAGGCGCAGGGGACAATATTTCATCTCCGGCCCAAGCTGTGGAACCTTCATGTTTGGTCCCTGAAGGGTACCAACTGAGGGACACTGGGCTTTCACCTGAAGTTATCGAGACCATTCTAAGTGCTAGGGCTCCCTCTACTAGAAGAAGTTATTCCAATAAATGGAGTGTCTTTGAAAGATGGTACACATAATGCAGATCCAGTTAACTGCGAGATTGCTTCAGTTCTGGACTTTCTGCAGGAAAAATTATCAACAGGCACATGCCCCGCCACTCTCAGGGTTTATGTGGCCACTCTATCGGCTTGCCACGCCTTGATTGAAGGGATGCCGTTGGGGAAACATCCTCTGCTCGCTCGCTTCGTTCGTGGAGCCATGCGATTGAGATCTCCTGCTAGGACCAGAATCCGTTCATGGGACTTAGCAATAGTCCTCGAGGGTCTGGTTGAGACCACGTTTGAATCTCAAGAGTCAGCGTGTGATAAACTTCTGACTCTCAAGATGGTTTTTCTTATGGCAATGACTTCTCTAAATAGAATTGGGGATCTGCAGGCTCTGTCTGTCTTGCCATCCTGCTTAGATTTTGCCCCAGGAAAGGCTAAAGCAATATTGCACCCACATCCTGACTACCTGCCTAAGGTTCCCTTCTCGACCTTACATCCAGTCACTCTCAAAGCCTTCTGCTCCCCGCCATTTACAATGCCGGACAAGGAAAGACTTTGCGGACTGTGTCCAGTCCGTGCCCTTCAGACTTATGTCCACTGCACTTGCCAGTGGCATAAGTCAGGGCAACTATTCCATTGTCATGGGGGCCGTAACAAAGGGGCGGCAGCCACCAAGCAAACAATGTCACATTGGGTGAGGGATGGTATTGCCCTGGCCTACGAGGTGCGCAGTCAAGCTTTGCCAGTAGGTATCAGGGCTCACTCTACCAAAGGGGTTGCCTCCTCTAAAGCTTTGGCCAGAGGTGTCCCTCTGCAACATGTTTTTAATGCGGCAGGCTGGACCTCTCGCGTTCTTGTGAGCACAACTACACAACCGTAAGGTGTCCAGACATCCGCAGTGTGGCGGCATGGGTATTCTCGTTCCCAAAATGCTAAATCAGTGCAGCATCAAAATGTAGCTTTTTGATCGGGAATGTCTCGGGTTACTTAACTGTAACCCCTATTCCCTGATTAAAGCGGAATGAGATGCTGCACTTCACTGCCGCACTGAGGATGCCCCAGGACTGCTCTTCAGACAAAATACCTGACGATGCACCTGTGGCGCATCTATTTATAGCACCTGTACCGGCGCATGCTGATGATGTCACGGTGGAGACTATAAATTCATATCAATTTCATTGACATGTTGACACATAATCACAGCTGGTCACTCCTAAAGACGTTCCCAAAGTGCTAAATCAGTGCAGCACCTTGTTTTGCTTTTATCAGGGAACAGGGGTTACAGTTAAGTAACCCGAGACGTATTAAAGTAAGAACTTTGATAAAATTATAAACTATCCTACCTTTAACCCTTTAAGCTCTGAAGGTGTTTTTTTAATGATTTCTTGTTTCAGCGGCATTCCCAAAACATATATATGTGTGTGTGTGGGTGTAAATAAGGTAGCTCTGAAAAATTGCTTTTGTTTTGTTCCCAATCATGTCAATTGTATCTGAGAAAAATTGTGTTGATACAACAAAGCAATCTTAAATAATAGTATTGCAAAATTAATTTATCATAGTGTCCAACAACCTCCCCAAAAGAATATAATAAATGTACATAAGAACTAATTGCACATGCAAACAAAAATTACTAAAGGTATGCATAGCATGGAGACATGATTTTAGTACAGAATGAGTGCCTTTTGACCCGATGAGTAATTTACTTGGCGACATCTACTAGTGGCCATATGTAACATTGTACTTTGTGTGGATTATCTAATGATCTATGCCTCTGATTGCCTTGTGTGTGGGTTAGTTTGAAAGATAATCATCTCCTCTAAATAAACATATTTTGTGTTCAGTTTATTTTTCTTGAAGTTATAGGTGAAAATGCAGCATATAAGTAACACCAACATAATTGCCAAAACATATTCTTAGCTATTACTCACTATATTTTTGTAAATAATATATTTAAAAAAAAAAATACAAATAGGCTGTTTGTATTCTACTCTTTGAGAGCTTTCCAACAACATATGACAAAGCACTTGTTCAGTTTTGGTCATAATGCTTGCATGCATTGGAAAGTAGAGATTCTAAGCTGTCAAATGATGCCGGCAGGCCCATTCGAGCTTAAAGGTTTAAACTCTCTCAAAAATAAAAGTGCCTCACTGTAACCTCGATCTTTTTCATTTATAAAATTTTTTTTTTTTTGGACTTGATGTCCAACTATTCAAATAAGAATGAAAACATTGAGAGCATGCAACTCAAGAGTCCTTAAAGGTATATAAACACATTTTAATATCTGGAAAATCACAAGCCAAAAAAGGGATAGTAACTTATTTCGACAGGTGGAAAATGAAGGATTCCTACATACCAGTCAAACAATGTTAGCACAGAATCAAAGGCACCAGACATCTTTGCATTTGAGGTCCTAATATAATATCTAGTACAAATATAATAGTGCATTTTGAGATGCCCTTTAGAGAGGATAAGCAAATGTAAATGAATTGCTGTGTAAACCACGCAACTGAAATGACTCAGTGATGTATATATTTGTATTTGCATGCACTGATAATATTGTACCTTTACGGTATCAGTATCAGATTTTTATTATTTTAAGTAGCTAAATAAAGGCAATCCTAATCTGTTATTTTGCTTGTGTGTTTGATTATGTATTGGTCATAAAAACATCCTTCATGTAAAAATATTTATATTGCATTGCAAAACAAGTTTTTATGATCAGTGGTATTACATAAGCTAATATCAATGGTTTTTCAGAGATGCTTCAAAGATGCACTGCCCTAATTCACCTGTACCAGCCCTTTTAAAAGCATGTCATTTAAAATGCCTTCTTGAAATACCTCTACTCAGATATATCTCATACATAAAACATAAAAGCAAGGGTGCATAATTCAAACAGACAACAACATCCAAGATCTGCCCTGAGGGCAACCGCCTCTCTCTTTGTCTATTTTGTTCTCTCTCTTTTTCCTTCAACAGCATAATGAATAATACTGTATGTGACTCCTTTGTAAGGGTTATAAAAGAATTGGGATGTGAGTTGTGTGTGTGCATGAGTTCTCCTCATTCTGCCATATACTATGTGGATCACACAAGCAGAAAACTGAAAAAGTTCAAAGGTCAGCAGGTGTCAGTCATGCTTTCTGATGATAAAGTAGGCTACTTGGAACAAGTTTATTACTTTTTATTTATAAAAAAAACTTTTTATTTATTTATTTATATTACATTCTATTGTTTGGCAGATTCCTTTGGAGATCAGTTGGTAAGATTTTTGGAGATTAGTGCATTAGTAAAGTGGACTGCCATTTCAGCACACTAGAATTTGAGAGATTTCAATGAGGAATTTTGATGATCAAAATGCTCAACTGGTGTGACATGGCGTTTACTCTGTTCACTCAAATAAAACTGAACAACAAGAACAAATCCTGTTTTTCCATTTAAAATATAGAGCATGCAATTATAACTTAGCAATTATTAAAATATACATGCTGAAGTTTATGTAAACTCAAAACTTCCCTTTTTCATGACACTGTATTTTAAAAATAATTTTGTAAAAATCCAAGTAATTTTACAGATCTTTATTGTAAAGGGTTTAAACAATGTTTTCCATGCTTGTCCAATGACCCATAAACATATAATGAGCGTGCACCTGTGGACACTATCATTCCATGCATGCACCATGAAAGACTTCAAATTTTGTACTCTTCCACTTGTGCTTTATTTTCCAAGCTGCTCTCTTGAAAACATGAGTGTGATCATTGTGCCATGCGGGGGGTTACACTATTAAGAGTGCTAGAGAAGACTGTATCTATATTTTCTGTGATTACATCAAGTTCTTCTAAATTTTAAGCATAAAACAAGCCTCACATCATGTGATGACACTGTCTATCACTAATTTCTCTAACAGCTCTTCCTTGTGGAAAGAATGGGCCGCCGGACACTGCACATGCTAGGGCTTGCTGGAATGTGTATCTGTGCCATTATCATGACAATTGCCCTCGCATTACTGGTTTGTCCCACAATGTTTTTTTTCAACGTTTTTTCTCCAGATTCACATACTTTGTCATCTAAATGTTTTTTCATATTTATAAACTCTGCAAAAAAAGAAACAACTCTTTTTCATGACACTGTATCTTAAAGATTATTTTGTAAAAAAATCCAAATAATTTATAATGATCTTTAATGTAAAGGGTTTAAAAAAAATATTCCTTGCTTGTCCAATGAACCATAAACAATTAATGAGCGTGCACCTGTGGAACGGTCATTAAGACACTAACAGCTTACAGAAGGTAAGCAATTAAGGTTACAGTTATAAAAACTTAGGACACTAAAGAGACCTTTCTACTGTCTCTGAAAAACACCAAAATAAAGATGCCCAGGGTCCCTGCTCATCTGCATGAACGTGCCTTAGGCATGCTGCATGGAGGCATGAGGACAGCAGATGTGGCCAGAGCAATAAATTGCAATGTCCGTACTGTGACTAAGACAGTGCTACAGGGAGACAGGAAGGACAGCTGATTGTCTTTGCAGTGGCAGACCACGTGTAACAACACCTGCACAGGATCGGTACATCCGAATATCACACCTGCGGGACAGGTACAGGATGGCAACAACAACTGCCTAGTTACACCAGGTATGCACAATCCCTCCATCAGTGCTCAGACTGTCCGCAATAGGCTGAGAGATGCTGGACTGAGGGCTTGTAGGCCTGTTGTAAGGCAAGTCCTTACCAGAAATCACCGGCAACAACATCGTCTATGGGCACAAACCCATATTCACGGGACCAGACAGGACTGGCAAAAAGTGCTCTTCACTGACGAGTTGTGGTTTTGTCTCACCAGGGGTGATGGTCAGACTCACGTTAATCATTGACTCTATGAGCGTTACACTGAGGCTTGTACTCTGGAGCAGGATCGATTTGGAGGTGGAGGGTCTGTCATGGTCTGGGGCGGTGTGCCACAGCATAATCGGACTGAGCTTGTTGTCAATGCAGGCAATCTCAATGCTGTGCATTAAATGGAAGACATCCTCCTCCCTCATGTGGTACCCTTCCTGCAGGCTCATCCTAACATGACCCTCCAGCATGACAATGCCACCAGCTATACTGCTCGTTCTGAGCGTGATTTCCTGCAAGACAGGAATGCCAGTGTTCTGCTATGGCCAGCGAAGAGCCCGGATCTCAATCCCATTGATCACGTCTGGGACCTGTTGGATCGCAGGGTGAGGGCTAGGACCATTCTGTTACTGACTGTTAGTTTTGATCCCGTCCCCTCCTTTGTTTAGGGACACATTATTCCATTACTGTTAGTCAGATGTCTGTGAAACTTGTTCAGTTTATGTCTTAGTTGTTGTCTTTTTCTTTTTTGATCATGATTTATAACTCTGCAATAAATTGAATGGCATCTATGCTAATATTATTTTATTTGTTTCCCTGTCTCAACCTCGGGACTCCTATCCTGAGGTCACCAGAACCGGCTGGATCCAGCACCATTCCTGCTTCGTGTTGGACTCCACTGCTACATGTCGCTGAATGATGATGACTAAATGCAGCCGGTGCCAGCCAAACATCAATTCAGTCTATTATGATGGACTTCAGAGGATGAACTGATGCCAACTCCAACCATAAGACATGGGATACTTCATATGCCAATGTCTGAGCCTTGGATTTAGGATGGACCACATCGAACCTCACCGAAATTACCGGCCAGGTTGAACTCTGTTTCACCTTCCTGATCTCTGCCTGCTTCACCTCTGATGGACTACAATCTTGAAATGGAATGCATAGATTAACAATTGCCAACAAAAGTAGAGATGCACCGATCGACCGGCCAGGGACCGGAATCAGCCGATTTTCCGCACGCTCGGCCCGGACCGGTGACCGGCCGGTCAGCCTCACTTCTTTCCGATTCCGAGCCAGTCCGTTTTGTTGACAGCGGTGCAGGCAATAAAGTGGAAGTTCTTCACTGTGAGTGATGAATACATAAAGTTCACAATGTGTAATAATTATAAGGCATAATTGTTATAAGGCATAATTAAAGTAATAATTGTTTAATCTCGTGTCTTGTCACACACAAGCATTACAAGCATACCTGTCAACATTTTGGTACACAAATCCGGGAAGGGAAGTGTTGTGCTGGATGGCAGAGACAGGATAAATACATACAAATTGTGCCGTTGTGATTTAATGTGCTGAGTAACATAATTTCTCCCACCGTGTCCGATATTAAAATCAGTGCGACACTGATATGGCTTCGGAATATTAAATTAAATTCTTCCGTCCAGCTGTTGTTAAATTTACATATACATATATATATATATATATATATATATATATATATATATATATATATATATATATAATTATTTTATTTTATTTATTTATTTTTCGCCGGAGCACCAGCTAAGTCTTCTTCTCCAATCTACCAGTGATGCTTGATTCAACTTCCCGCATCTACTGCCTGTGTAGATGTGTAGATTGTGATGCGTTTCATACAATATCTGGCAACTGGAGAACCTAGGATTAATACGTCGATGTGATTATTTATATAGCGAGGTTTGGGTCATACAAATTACGGGAGTTTCTCGGGAGAAATAACAAAACGGGAGGGGGGCGGGAGATGGGTGTGTAATACAGGAGACCCCCAGGAAAAACGGAAGTGTTGACAGGTATGGTCACAAGCCAATCCCGAAGCAGCAATCCGTTTTACAACTGATATTTGGACATCTAACGTACGCTTAATGTCAATGTTGAGTGTATTGGACACTTCAGTTTTGTTCATAGGCTTATAATCTTTGGAATTGTTTTGTTAGATGAGTAAAAAAGAAAAAAAGATCCAGTTATAAAAATAGTGGAAAATGACATCTGTTTTGTTATATAAAGCATTTGCAGTTAATTGTTATTTCTACCTCTTTCTAGTCACAGAGCACTTTATTTGAGAGTTGTTTAAGTGAGAGAAGATCCTGTAACTTAATGCAGTTTGGGGAAAATTGTAATGTTTAATAATTTCTTTTATTATAAAAAATACATTTTTGCATTTAAGAAAGGTAGATTTTGTTTGTATATGCGGTCAATAATAGTTCTTAGAAAGAAAATCGGAATCGGAAAAAAATCGGTATTGGCAGGTCATACTTGCAAAAAAATCAGAAATCGGAATCGGCCAAAAAAATTGCAATCTCTCTCTCTCTAAAAAAAAAAAAAGTGCATCTCTAAACAAAAGCCTTCACCAGCCAATTAACAAGGACATTAATCTTACAGTTTTGAGTTCCTTGCCACAGTCGCCTTCAGCTTGCTCACTGGGGTTATTAATACAATTATTATTATTTTACTTATTTTTAAACACGATTAACAATCATATTTTATCTAATTACACAATGATGATTCATCGACATTATAGACATTACAGTTTTATCTTCTGTTAATGCCTGATCTTCTGTAAAGCTGCTTTGAAACGATGTGTGTTGTGAAAGGTGCTATACAAATAAAATTGAATTGAATTTAATTTTTATGTTCATACAAATATTTACACATGTTAAGTTTGCTGAAAATAAAAGCAGTTGAAAGTGAGAGGACGTTTCTTTTTTTGCTGAGTTTATAATAAAGGGGTTAGCAGTAGTTTAATTAGCTTTTGCCCAAGCAATGCATAACACATGGTGTGACACTAAATATGATTGAAAGACCAATTATTTGGCCAGGTTTGTGGTGCAGTGGTCTTTGCTCAACAAAATCTGGTAATTTTTTTGTCTTTTGGCAGTTGGTATTCTAAGCGGATGCTAAATGATTTAAATTAGCCCACATATTGACCTCACTTTACAAATCATAATATGGAGTGGCAATACATCATATGCTAAGATAACATTTGGCATGTCACTCCATATGATAAATCATGTTCAGGAAGATAGTATTTAAGGTAACTAACCTCACAGGAAACAGCATTTTATTTGTATTTTTTTATTAAAAGAATAATTCACCCAAAAATAAAAATAATTATCTTACTTTCATGCCATCCCAGATGTGTATGACTTTCTTTCTTCTGTTGAACACAAATATTAAAAAAATAAATATTTCAGCTCTTTAAGTCCATACAATGCAAGTGAATGGTGACTAGACCTTTTAAGCATCAAACATCACATTAAGGCAATATAAAGTAATCCACACTTCTTCTGAAGTGATGCAATAACTTTGGGTGAGAAACAGATCACTATTTTAAAAATATGTTGTTGTTTTTTTTACTAAAAACCACCACTTTCACTTTCAGTCTGTAAAAACTCTGGAGTCGTATGGATTACTTTTATGTGGCCTTTATGTGATGTTTGGAGCTTCAAAGTTCTGGTCATCATTCACTTGCTTTTTCTGGAACTACAGAGATGAAATTTTCTCATAAAAAGCTATTTACACAATTACTGATTTTCTGCATATATGTTAACTGATTCCAGAACACAATACCCTCGATTCTCATTTTAGTCTCTTTTTTTCAGAAAGAGACAGATGTTATGTGAGTTACGTAAGATTGTATGTGCAGAAAAAACAAGGAGACGTTTTCTGCGGTCAAGAATGGGAGGAGAAAGTGAATAGAACATTTTGGGAAATTGTGTACAGCTTTTCTATTAGCAACGCATTAATACAGTGGTTAATTCCTTACATCCCTTGTGTACCTTTATTTCTATTTATTATTAAAAGGCACAAGGCTTGTTGGGATGGTTATAGTTTAATTTTTCTATTTAGTTGCTTTGAAAGCAGGATTAAAATTGACTCGCTGAGCAAGTATCCATTCCTGCAACCGATGGCATAGACCCTACAGACTCCCCACTGAATATTGAGTCAGTCTGGGATTACAGGAAGAGACAGGAGCAATTGAAACATCCTAAATAGTTAGAAGAACTGTGGCAAATTCTCCAAGAAGCTTGGAACATCCTATCTGCCAACAACCAAGAAAAACTGTTTCCAGGTGTACCTAGGAAAATTGGTGCTTTTTTGAAGGCAAAGGGTGTGACACCAAGTAATGATTTAGTTTTTTTTTATGTTTACTGGACTTTGTATGATTTTAATTGATAAATGAAAATGATTTCTGGCATTATTTTTGAAGACATCCTCACTATGCAACATTTTCCACAAGTGCCTAAAACTTTTCCACACTACTGCAGTTGTTTTAAACATACTTTCGGATACTCAGAAAATAATATGATTTTCTGGTTTGCCCATTGAAGCTATTCTTACCTACAGTATTCCACATATCACAACCATCACTTCTCTCCATTTTCTTTTCAGTCAGAATCAGCCAGGCCTTTGACACCATCAGAACCACTGTGTCCACAAAGTCCCTTGGAAGGGTGGAACAGTTCCTAACAGACTCTGTTATCTCTCTTGTCTAGAAGCCATTTACCCAGTCACTCCCTGGGGTTGGGATATCCTATCCATTTTCAAGAAGTTCATGGCCATCATGGCCACTTTGATTGGCACCTGTGTTCACCCCTGAGTTTGTGAATAAGGCCTGACGCCCTCTGATATAATCGCTTCGTCTCTCTTCAACTAGAGCCTCATTGGCCTCGGCGCAACTCCTACCTCTGCCTATGATGCATACCAGCAAAAAAAATACAACACGACAGAATGAGGATCTTTTAAAAAGCACAGCTTGTCTAGACCTCACCTTTCACTTCAATTCACATCCTCAGAGCCACCTTTGGAGTTTATATTATAGTGTCTTTGAAGAGCTGTTCTTGGAAGGCACTTTTTCCATTTTTCTCCACCATTTTTTTGCTACACAATTCAGAGATACACACGCTTTCCTCCGAATAATGCTACAACAGGGCAGAGGGATAAAAGGGTAGGTTCTGAAGAAATTGGATGGGCACAAGCACCCCAGTACACAAAAATGAAAGTAATGATCGATCATGAAAACTATTGTGTGACATGACTTGAGTCACACAACTTCAAAACATTTCACAGCTATCCAAATTCAATAACCACTATACTCGAATGTGGCAAAAATTTTGTTACATTATTTTCAGACAATTTGTACAATTTATAACACAGCAATTTGTATCAACACAGTGCACGATGTACACTTTCTGTCCTAGCCTCCTGAGTCCCCTAGCATTGACATTACACTTTGGCTTCGCTATACGCTATGCATAATTTAATTTAAATTTAAACTGAATGATCTCAGTTCAGGAGACTCTAGGCTGTCATATTAGGGATAAACTTTTGACACACCAAGTCATGTGACAAAAAACATGGTGCAGATCTAATAATAATAATGCTTAATATGACACCGTCAGATATAAATAAAAAAATCTGTCATCTTTGACAGACCCTTGCTATAGTATATAGATCACCTGGTCCTTACTCTGGTTTCCTTGGTGAAATAGCACATTTTCTATCAGATCTAGTTGTTAATGTAGATATAGCTTTAATTGTTGGTGACTTCAACATTCACATAGATAATGAAAATTACACATTGGGATTAGCATTTATCAATATTCTCAACTATCTTGTCATATGGAGTCGATGTTGATACTATAAAAATTCTACAGCAGAGTGATGACATCGCAGATAATTACCTCGTCTCTTGTTTGTTGCGATCAGTCTATAGCACGTTATCGTTCAGGTAGGACTATTCATTCGACCACTAAAGATATCTTTACAAATAATCTTCCAGAATTGCCTCACATACTCAGTAAGCAAAACAGTAGAAGAACTTGATGTAATAACAGAAAGTATAAATAATCTTCTCTAGCAATCTTGATAGTGTAGCCCCCCCTTTGATTAAAGAAAATGAATGAAAAAAGTATTGCATCATGGTACAATGATCACAGTCATGCTTTCAAGAGACCAGCTCGGAAAATGGAGCACATGTGGAAAAGTACAAAATTAGGGGTATTTAGCTGCACGCAGTGCATGTAGCTACAGACGGACACTAAAAGCTGCCAGGTCAGCATATTTTAGCAAACTCATAGAAAATAACCCCAACAATCCTAGGTGTTACTTCAGTACTGTGGCTAAACTGGATAGGAAAAAAGTCTCAACTGAACCAGATATTCCGTCACAGCACAATAGTAATGACTTCATGAATTTCTTTACTGATAAAATTGAAATAATCAGAAATAAAATTGGAACTATGCAATCAAATGTCACAGCACCTCAGAAAACAATTTCTCATAATTTTGCTCATGAGCAACTTCAATCCTTCGCTTTCATAGGTCATGAAGAGCTAACAAAACTTATTCAAAAATCAAAGGCCACAACATGCGTGTTAGATCCAACACTAACTAAGCTCCAGAAACCATAGAATCTCTTCTTAATATTATTAACTCCTCGATAGCCTTAGGACATGTCCCAAGAAACTTTAAAATGGCAGTTTTATCAAACCGCTTATTAAGAAGCCACAGCTTGATCCAAGAGAATTGGCTAATTACAGACTGATTTCAAATCTACCATTTATGTTGAAAATACTCAAAAAGTTAGTGTCCTCCCAACTATGTTCATTTCTACAGAGAAATTGAATATATGAAGAATTTCAGTCAGGATTTAGGCCCCATCACAGTACAGAGACTGCACTTTTTAGAGTTACAAATGACTTGCTCTTATCATCTGATCACGGCTGCATTTCTCTTCTAGTGCTTTTAGATCTCAATTCCAACAAAACAGAGGTACTAATGATTAGACAAAAACCTCTACAAATAACCAGCTAAAATGTAATCTGACTCTCGATGGATGTACTGTTATGTCGTCTTCTAGAGCAAAGAAATTGGGTGTTATATTTGATTTGTCCTTTGAAAATCTAATTCCCAATGTTTGTAGAACAGCATTTTTCCACCTCAGAAATATTGCTAAATTACGACACATGCTCTCTGTTGCTGATGCCGAAAAACTAATTCATGCTTTCATGACCTCAAGACTAGATTATTGTAATGCATTAATTGGAGGATGTCCAGCAAGTTCAATAAATACACTTCATTTGGTTCAAAATGCAGCAGTCAGAGTGCTGATTACAACCAAGAAATATGATCATATTAGACCCATTCTATCGTCGTTACATTGGCTACATGTTAAATTTCGTATTAATTTAAACATTCTGTTGAATACATACAAAGCTTTGAATGGCTCCACAGTACTTAAATGACCTTCGGACACACTATATTCCATCACATTTATTATGATAGGATTGTTAATAATTCCAAGAATATCAAAATCCACAAAAGGAGGTAGATCCTTTTCATACTTGGCTCATAAACTATGGAATAGACTCCCTAACACTGTCCGGGATGCAGACACACTCGCTCAGTTTAAGTCTAGACTAAAGAATCATCTACTTAACCAGACATTCACGTAATTTATCCTCCAACTCTTAATTAGGCTGCTTTAGTTAGGTCTACCAGAGCCAGATACATCCATCATGATCTATAACTCTGCATATAATTGAATGGCATCTACGCTAATATAATGGTTTCCATGTCTCAACATGGATCAACATGGCTCTTACCAGAGCCAGCCAAATTCCAGCTCCATTCCTGCTTGGTGTCGGACTCCACAGCAACGTGTAGCTGAAAGATGATGACAAACTATAGCCGGTGCCAGCCAGACATCATTTCAGTGTTTTGACGTCAGAGGATGAACTGATGCCAACTCCATCATGGGATATGCCACTGCCTGAACCTTGGAATTAGGATGGACCCCACAGAACCTTACCAAAATGACCTGCAAGTTGAGCTGAGAAGCATCTCAATAATCTCTGCCTCCATTACCTTTGTCTATTGTTGGACTACACTCTTGAAATGGAATACATAGACTATCATTTAATTGCCAACAAAAGCCTACATCAGCCAACTAACAAAGGACAATGCATCAATGTGAACTTCTGCAGTTAATCCAGAATGGACTTCAAAGACATTAGTCATTAATCTGACCTGAACTCTTACTTAATTCACAAATTTAAAACCATGACTTGCACTGCACATAAATAACTCATATTGGCATTATATTCATGTTGTTTAGCCAGAGGGGAACTGGCCCCACAGTGAGCCTGGTTTCTCCCAAGGTTAACTTGATGTTAGATGATGCTGGCCATTACTTACTAATTTCTGATGTAATGTCTGTTAAGTCTCAAAACCTTGAAAACCAACACTCCTAGAAACATTTGACTTTCTATACCTCGGTATTATTTAAAATTTCCCAACTTAGTCCCACTGTCCTCCTATGTGGACATAGATTTTTAGGAAAACTATTTAATATAAAAAAATGCTTGCATGTTTCTTAGGGGCTTCTAATTACAAATCAGAAAGGGGAATGGAAAATGCACACAGCAGTCAAGCTTGGGTTTTAAGAGGCTAGTTAATTAAGGATTTGAAAGCATTCTTACAGGACACGTTCAGACCAATCTAGACACTAGTGCAATCTACCCGTTTGGTGGAGGGGAATCTAAGGCAGTCCTCTATGTGGAAGCCACAATCAGTGCTGACATCAGTGATGAAATCTTCTTACAGTGTCTGCTCCGGTACTTCCCAAAGAAGTCAAAGAAGCAGCAAGGAAGTACAAATTAGCGGCACGAGTAAGAGGATCTAAAAAGATAGACACATAAGACCTATGGCTTAATATTCTACACATCTACAGAGAACATGTCCAACAGCCTTTTCTTCAAATGAATAATAACCAAACACAAATATTCTATGGTTAACTGACAAGCGAATTGGGCACTTCAAGTCCAGTAATGCTGTGCTTGACCTAGATTCAAAATACATAGTTTTCAGATGATGTCAGTTCTGTACATGAGGAACTGTAACCATTACAGTCAGCAAACGCGTTTAATGAGTTATTATATGTCACTTATGTTTACAGTAACACTGTTTACCAAGAACATTCTCTCTATGTAATCACTTGCATGAGGGTCAGTTCTGAATCTATGTATTTTTTTCTGGATATTAAATTGTTTGCTTGAACAACAAATGATTTTACAAAATGACTGTAAAAACAAGGTGGCAAAAACTACAAGCCGTGATTTCCTGTATGAGAGATGACAATGATTAATCAAAGCCAAAAATAAATAAACCTCATCTTTCCTCAAAATTCACATGAAGCCTATTTAGTTTTTCACAATTCAAAAATGTTTATCTGACAATGTAGTAGCTGACATGACATGTCAAGCAGTGACTGCAGTGCCCTGCAGTATGACAAACTAAATGTTCTAAAGCTCTTTTAATAACATTGAACTGTGGCTCTTATAATTATCATACATGCAGTCTTCATGACCTCATTAATTGAGAGATGTTTTTGTACTGCATTTGAATAAACTGTGATGTATTCATGTAACAGACAGTGTGTAAAAATACAAATCTCTTTATGAATACAGTTTTTTTTTTTTTTTTTTTTAATTAATTCAGTAATAACAAAACCAGTGATGGCTAGTCAGACCCAGAACTTCTGAGGCAACATTAGCCCGCCAAGACACCAAGTTCCACATCTTACAGGTACAGTATATGACTAGATTAGTCAAGCTAACCATCTCCACCTAGCGTCTGAGCCAGGATACAAAAAGACTACAGTATTTTCTTCTGTACTAATGTGGAATCAAATTGTGCATGGATGTATATATATATATATATATATATATATATATATATATATATATATATATATATATATATATATATATATATCTGCTGCTTAATATGGTGAATGCCAGCCTTTTAAATCCATGTAGATAAAACATATTTTTATAAAGGGCCTATAATATAAATTCACACTGAAACAATTAGAGAGACTATATAACAGGCCTGTAAGACAATAAATGTTGCTGAATACAAATTATAATTACTTTTTAAAGTAAGTTTTACTAACTTTATTACATGTTGTTTTTAAAAAACAAATTGAGATTCTTCTATGCAACTGATTTTTTGTTTTCTGAAGAAAATACCATGTAGCTAAGGTGTTATGGGTGGTTTCAATTGTTACATATACTGAATTAGCAAACTGATTAGAACTAAACCAGCAGTTCTTTACTGTTGACCATAAATTAAACTCTAGTCTAATGGCAGTCAAAAAGCCAAAACATTCTGAGACAATTTCCAGTGCAGTGCTAAGCAAGTTAATGCAATTGACTAGATTGTGTCTATTTTTAGATATATACTTTATTGATCCTGAGGGCCAATTTTGTTCTTTTTTATTCCACTATGATTTTATATAATTTGACAACATATTATTTGTAAAGTTTTTTTTGTTCTTTTGTTTGTTGTCCAAACTAAAAGCTAATTTAAATGTTTTATATCATCCAAGACCAAAATAAATCATTTATTCAATGCCCACAGCTAATCTTGGAAAAGCAGAATACATAACAAAGTCCCCAATCAGTTCAGATTTATTTACTGGAGAGCAGGTGTCTCTTCAACTCTAGTGCTAAATTTCCTCTGCCGATGACTTGCCTGGCTGCTATAATGGGGATCCATGGTGTAAGCACATCTGAATGGTTTCCAATCAGCTAGTCTGTGGTGAGGAAGAGGAAGCCATCAGTGGGTGTGATGGCATTTTCCTGAAATAGATGAGAGCAGCCACCGCATTTCATTATCATTGGCTGAAAAAGTAATGATATTGGGAGGCACTTGTGGTAGTATAAAATGGATCAGCTAAGAAAATCAAGCAGGGGTCCTATTCCCAAATTCAAGCTTTATAATTCATGTAGCGAGAGGGTTAAATAAATTTTGATAACTGTAATTCTGAAGTGTAATTTAATAGCATGATTCTGAGGGACGTGTGAGCCTGATCCAGAGTGGTAATTATAAATTAGCTAGACATAATGTAGGAGTATTCTTGCATACACGACAAATGAAAAATATTTAATTGTGCTGATGACAAATTACGATCGGATCACATACTAAAACAAACCTGCATGCAGCATGACAAAAACAAGTTGAGGTATTAAATGAGCCTTGACCCCCATTTTCTCAGCAGAAAGCCCACTCTGACATCCCAGACTGTAGTGCATCTGTGCAGATGGGCACACCATGTGTTTCACCGATGTTGAAATCCTACAGGGATTTCACTGGTGCACAAATGCACCTCCTAAATTCACAGAGCTTCCAGCTAGACTTGCCACTGAAGCATCTCTGCACCTTTTTCACAGCAGGACACTATAAATAATAGAGCTCCGGGAATGTTCTGAGCCTTGTTCTAGGATGAGCAAGCTAAAATAAAAAAGAAAGTCTTGTCTAACAACATCATTGAGTGGAAAATAGGTTTCATTTCCTTAAAAGATAACAATTCAGTTTCTATTTCTAACAGAAATTGTTCTGAATATTTGTCATTAATTTAGCAACTTCATTAAAAAGTGTTTCACTATACAATAAGGTTGTACATAAGTTAACAACATTAGATCACAAAATAATACTTTTACAGCTTTTATTAATCTTGGTTAATGTTAATTTCAACATATAGTAATACATTTTTAAAATGAAAAGATGTATATGTTAATATTAGTTAATGCACTATGAACTAACATTAATTAACAATGAACAATTGCAATTTTATTGACTAGTATTAAAGATAATAAATGCTGTAAAACATATCTTGTTCATTTGTTAGTTCATGATACCTGATGCATTAACTAATGTTAACGAATGGAACCTTATTGTAAAGTGTTACTGTTTTTTTCCTAATAGGAACAAAAATAGTTACAGTGAAAGATTATTCTACATTTTTAATACCATTAATATATTTTAATAACATTTTATTGTATGGCTAGGCAGTTTCAACAGTTTTGAGGGTGGTTGTAGGGTGTTACTTTTTGGACCAAGTCAAAAGAGCCCAAATCCAAGTCTTCGTGATATTCTGGTCCCTTAATATGGCTCGGGTCCCTCATAAACTTTTTAAAAGGATTTTTTTCACCTGTTTTATCATACACAAATGTATGTCTGTTTGCTTAGAAAAATAATAGCACACCTCAACCAGTTGCATGATTTAAATGATCATTTATGTCTGTAACAAACGGTGTGGAATGAGTTACGGGCTGAAAAAACCAACATGTACCCCTAACAAGTACCACTAAATATATTTTCACAGCATTATCCCATGAACATATGTGACCATTGCAACATTTTTGCAAACGAAATTATGAGCTTCATTACACATTTCACTGAATTTTCCAGGTGAAATGTCCAGCAGGGGGTGCCAAAAAAGAGCGAAATAGTGTCGTAATCAGAGGAGGTTGTTATGGTGAATATTTGATGGAGTAAAACATACCTCCCTAACAAAACAAAAAAGGTGAACAAATCAGAGATCCTTACCCTTTACCAATGCCCAAACCTAACCGATAGTGTCAAACGCAAATGAAAGGTAAACAAAACAGACATCGCTATCCTAAACCAATACCTAAACCTAACCAATAGTGAGCATGAAAAGCAGTTTTTAAAGACACCAAATCATTTTGTGTGGCTTTATGACACTTTGGGATCGCAAGTCAGCTTGCATGCTTGGTTTGACTGGACTCGAGCCGCAGTCCTCTGAGTCCGAAGTCCAACACTCTATCGGGTGAGCTACCGTGGAAGCTAATCACATCGGAACACATGTGTAAATGTAGATGGGTCTGTAATACAAGCATTACAACTGATCATTTTCAAATGTTGCATTACAGTTAAAGTGATTTGATATAATAACATTGCAGGTAAATAAGTGTCTATAAAGTCATAATCAGCCGTTGCAGTCTTGATTTATGTGGAAGTGAATAAAATAAATAGTTGTTGTAGCGCCTCTAGTATTAATTTCACCAGGATACCGCAGCAAAACATAGAGCGTGGCAATAAAAGTCAGTTTGCAGAATGTAGTTATAGAAACTTTTATTCTATAAGACTAGGTTTAATTTTCGAAAAATACACATTATCAAAGATTTTGTTTGGGGAAAACGTCTAGGTTCATTGATGGAGGGAACGAGACATAAGGGGCTTCTTTTGAGAGCCTCGGATACCTCTGAAAATGAAAATGGCCAAAGCCAAATTGGCGAACAGAATTTGCATGTCCCGTGCCCGGACATACTGTTATAAAAGGAGCCTGCATATATAAGAGGTTCTGCACTAAGGAGCCGAGAATAAGGTTCAGCCATTACAGTGGCTTGGTACAGTGTTGTGGCAAGGGGGACACGACGTCTCATTCCCTCCATAAGGGAACAGGGTTACACTAGTAACATAGATGTTCCACTTCACCATGTGTCGATTGAATAGGGGCACCTTGTGTCACTACAATAGCGCCACCTACACTGAACCGTTTTACATGATCTGCTGATGCTGGTACAGCAAGCTGTAGCGTGCCAAAGGAGCATGGGCATCAGACTGCACGTAACCTTCCACAACGACCCATTGAGACGTAATATTGTTTTATTGTTTCCCGGCATCCGACCAAGGTTTTCCCTTGAGGGGTGGGGACAAGCGACGTGACAAGCATGGGAGCAGGCCGCACCAGCCGCCAGACCTTCATCGTACCCAAAAAGGGAGGTGAGTTGAGGCCAATCTTGGATTGCGATTTCTCAAACGGGCTTTGCACAAACTCCCGTTCAAGATGCTCACGCAAAAACATATCCTAACATGCGTTCGGCATCAAGATTGGTTCGCAGCGCCAGCCAGCCAAACCCCACAGAGACCACATCCTGCCCAGGCTGGGGATGTGAAAATGTGGCAAAAACGTCACATGGGCCTGTTATGCCACACATGGAAGTGGCGCGGTGGTAGGTCCTACCTGATGAGGGAGGAGCTCTACAAACATGGCGACTGGGGCAGTGGGAACTGCCCAAGGGAGATGCAGGTCAGCCTGACAGAGGGACCATACCGTGTAAAATACATCACAGGGGGTTACCATGATAACCGGCACCTATGGAGCACCTATTCCAGTACAGAGTAGTTAGTACCTGTAGTGGGTCTGGTCGGGAATTCCTCCGTTGCATTCACAAGCCAGAGGGCTGGGGAGGAAGAGCATCCAGGGAGCGTAATTTTGAGGACTCACCTGGGAGTAAAAAGCGCATGTGTTCGCCTCAGTGGAGGGGAAAGGCGCAAGCGGTATACCCGGACTCACCCAACTCAACCCGAAGATTGTAGAATCTCACAAAGGTATTGGGTGTTGCCCATCCCAGATGCCATTGGCCAGTGCCCACAAGGATGCCACACTCCTTGAAGAGTGTGCACGAACCTGCAAGGTGGCAGGCACAGCCTGGTGCAGATACAATGGCGTTGACTACCCAATGGGCAAGCCTCTGTCTGGAGACAGAATTCCCTTTCCGCTGTCTGCCAAAGCAAACAAAGAGCTGCTCAGAGAGTCTAAAGCTCTCTGTGTGGTCCAAATAGGTACGCAAAGCACGTACCGGACATAGCAACGTTAAGGCTGGGTCTGCCTCATCCCGGGGCAGCACTTGAAGGTCTCCAACCCTCTTGAAGGAAGCGAGTGCAATCAGGAGGGCCATCTTCTGGGAGAGGGCACTTAGCTCGACTGACTCTAGCGGCTCGAAGTGGGTTCTCTGAAGGCCCAAAAGGACCATGGAGAGATCCCATGAGGGGAACAGGCATGGCCTGGGAGGATTTAACCTCTGGGTGCCTCTTAGAATCCTGATGATCAGGTCGTGGTTCCCTAGGGACTTACCGTCCACTGGATCATGGTGGGCCGCTATAGCAGCTACATACACCTTCAAGGTGGAAGGAGACAGCTGCCCCTCCAGCTTTTCCTGCGGGAATGAGAGCATTGACTCGACTGCGCACCTCTGCGGGTCTTCAGATGAGGAAGACACCAGATTGCGATCAGACGCACTTTAGGGCATAAAGCTGCCTAGTAGAGGGAGCTCTGGCTTGGTTGATCATGTCTACGACAGCTGGTGGCTGACTCCAAAGGAGATGGCAGGCGAGTTGGAGAGAGTACGCTGCCTTGGCGATTTATGTACGCTACCAGGGACAGGCTCTATCGCATCCTTGTGTAAAAGGTTTGCATTTTCCACGACAGGTTGGAAAGCGTAAGTGATGTGTCCAAGCTCCGAGCAGGGGGTACTAAGGGGATGATCATGTTTGATGTACCTGGTGGGGCTTCGCAGCGGTGGGGAGCAGGTAGTGTTGCGTCGGCAGGCAAAGTCCTGAGGCATGTGTGCTGAGAAAAGACTCAAAACACTTAGATTGCTCCGCGTACCCAGCAGGGGGAAGGTTGGTGACTGAGGAGGAGGTTCTTGTAAGGCGTCTTCTGGACTCGCCAGAACTGTGTATGTGGTACAGTTGTTGATGTGGAGGTGAAAGGTCTATGTCCATAGTGCCACTTTGATTACAAGAGTTTGATGCCAGGGCGCCGTGAGAACGGCATTTTTGAGTCAAGGAGTGAGGAAGCTGTTTTTTTGAATACCACAGCCCAGTCAGGGTGTGGGAAAAGATTTCCCTGCCGGCCCTCCACCAAGGGTGGATTGGTCTAGAGGCCAACTCCGTAGAGGCCATCTCGCTCCCTGAGTCGACCGTCTCAAGAATGCCTGGGAGACTTTTGGGTCCACAAAGGGGTTCGTGGAACGTGGAGCTCTACGCTAGGGTAGAGCTTCCTGAGTTTTCGCAGCCTCGGGGGGACGCCCTTGGCGAACAGATGGGGTACGTGCTCTTGAGCGACGAGGAAGTGTGATGTGTTGAATGGTCTCTGTCCGTGAAACGGGAAAACGTTCGGCGAAGTCCTCAGCGGTGTCGCCAAATAGAAAAGGGAGTTTTGTCGGTATCCTGCATCTCGACCAGGTCCAGCCACAGATGTCGTTCCTGGACCATGAGGGTGGCCATCACCTGTCTGAATGCCCGCGCTGCAACATTTGTGGCCCGGAAGGCTAGGTCAGTTGCTGAGCGCAGTTCCTGCAGCACATCAGGATCAGGACTACCCAAGTGCAGCTGTTTAAGTGCCTTGGCCTGGTGGGTTTGCAGGAGGGCCATGGAATGCATAGCATAAACGACCTGTCCAGTGGTGCTGTAGGCTTTGGATGCCAGGGATGACGTCGTCCTACAGGCCTCGAAGGGGAGTACTGGGTGATCCCACCAGGTGGCCGTGTTTTGTGGGTGCAGGAAAACGCAACCGCTTTGTCCACTTGGGGGACCTCTGTGTACCCGTGGTCCACCCTGCCATCGATGATAGTGAAAGAAGACGAATGAGGAGGTCGGTTTTGGGCAGTTAAAAGTGCCCTAAAAGACTTTGTCAGCTTGTCATGCACTAGAAGAAAGGAACAGAGGGGGTGTGTGGCTGTGAGTCTCAGAGTGGGCGAGCAGACCCGAAGGTGGCAGCCCAGTCGAGTCCTCAGCGTCAGACGTCAGCGTCAGCCACTGGTAATGTGCCATTATCCAACAGCAATGCTCTTAGAGGTGAGTGGAACAGTAGTGAGTGTCTCAGCTCGCTGATCACACAACCGCTCAGCTCCGAACAAAGAATCTTACTGAACAGATGCACAGTCCCCACCTTTTATACCCGTATGTCCAGGGGCGGGCCATGCAAATTCTGTTCGCCAATTTGGCATTGGCCTTTTTCATATTCAGAGGTATCCGAGGCTCTCGAAAGAAGCCCTTTGTGTCACCACAATCGACACAACGTTGAGTGAGTGACAGAAGGTGAACTGTATTTATCAAATATTTAGTGAACATTGAAATAATAAATGTAAAATATATACAAAACTGCTTTGAATGGCTGTGAAAAGCAGCTCAAAGTCACTTATAAGAAAAAGATATGATCTTCAATAACATCATCCATCAATTTTATCTTACCTCTAGATGTGTACCAGGCCCAGACATGTCCCTAATCTTCCTCTTGCGAATGTCAATGCCCTTCCCAGGATGCTGAAACCCAGGAGTGCATGACTAACTTAAACCCAAGTCTTTTCAGTCAAAACAGAACACAGAGTATATCACAGAATCTGTATATAATTCCCTTATAGACCCAAAAGGGTGGGAGTCAAATTTCTAATCTCCTGTATAATTAAAAGATACAGCACAGCAATGGGTGCTCATTGTGTTTTTATTTACATGGTGTCTGCTCTATCATTGAATTTAACACTGGATTCCTCTGGTGATTCACATGCTTCACATAATGTATGGTACATGGTGTAGTAATTCAACACTGCAGCAGATGTATTAGTAAACCTACCCCTTCATTGTTTAATATGTGAACAAGGAGGCTGTTTCCACAGCCGAGATCCACAAAGGATTGTTAGGTTGCTGTTCCAGCACGCTCCTCACCGAACATGACCTGCACCAGTGACAGAAAAAGATAGTGTTTTCCTTGGATATGCTAAGAGTCAATAAGACTTCTTTGAAGTCCATTTGTTTAACATTTCATTTAACATTGACTTTTCCATCGCTTTTTATATAAAGTCTGATATGCATAATACATCAGTTATTTATTCAAAATGTTACCATTATAAATGTTACTAATATTACTATTTCGTCTTCATTTAGTCCCAACTGTATTGAGGTTTAAATTTAAACACTCAATGTAAAAATATGCTAAATAATCGAATACACCTAATACAAATATTTACAGTGGCAAGAAAAAGTATGTGAACCCTTTGGAATTGACTGGTCAAAAGTCACAAGTATAGACAAACAATGTGCTTCAGCTAATAGCACACAAACAATTATAATCAAAAAATGTCTTTATTGAACATATCCCATTAAAAATTCACAATGTTGTGGAAAAAGTAAGTGAACCCTTGGACTTCCTCCTTTGGCAGCAATGAACTCAACCAAGCAACCAACGGATTAGACCTGCATAAAGTTCAGAAGAAATTTTGGACCATTCTTCCTTACAGAACTGCTTCAGCTCAGCCATATTCTTAGGATGACTGTGGTGAACAGTTCTTTTGAGGTCATTTCACAGCATCTTTGTTGGGTTAAGGTCTGGGCTCTGACTGGGCCACTGCAAAAGGTGGATTTTTATTTTTTTTCAAAGCCATTCTCTAGTGGATTTACTTTGTTTAGGGTCATTGTTCAGATTTACGATGTTGAGGGGTCATAGTCCTGTTGCATCGCCCAACTTCTGAGCTTCAGCTGGTGCACAGCCACCCTGAGAGTATCCTGTAAGATATATTGATAAAATTGTGAATAGATTTTTCCCTAAATGATGGCAAGTGGTCAGGGCCCCCGAAACAGCAAAAAAGCCCCAAATCATGATGCTCCCTCCGTACTTCACTGTTGGGATGATGTTTTCTCAAACTTCAGGGGCGCAGCAATGTTTTTGTTGTAAAGCAGCAGCTTCCTGCCATGAACACCATGATTGTTTAATGTTTTCCATATATTAGACACTTAAACAGAGATGTTAAGCCATTCCAATGATTCTTTCAAGTCTTTAGCTGTCACTCTAGGGTTCTTTTTTGCCTCATTGAGCATTCTGCTGGGTGCCCTTTGATTCATCTTGGCTGGATGGCCACATCTTAGGGAGCGTAACCACACTACTAAATCGTCTCCATTTGTAGATAATTTGTCCGTGGACAGGTAAATATCTAAGCTCTTTGAGATAACTTTGTAACCCTTCTTGATCGTAGGTCTTCTGAAATAGGTCTTTTTTGCAAGGCATGGTCATGTGAAAAGCAAGCTCAAATGTTTGCATGCTTTTTATAAGTCAAAGTAGCTCTAAACCACACCGCCAATCTCATTTAATTAATTAGATGCCAGGTTAGCCTAGAGGTTCACTTACTTTTTCAACAGCACTGTGAATGTTTGGTAAATGTGTTTAGAAAACGACATGAAAGATTATAATTGTTTGTGTCTTAAGCTTAAGCACAATTGTGCTTTGTCTGTACTCGTGACTTTGATGAAGATTAGATCACATTTTATGAACAATTAATGCAGAATGCAGAACAGCTAAAGGGTTCAAATACTTAATTTTGCCACTGTATATAGAGAAATGATTAGCATATAAATAGGACATTCCAACCTACCAACAGATACGTAGTAATGGCAACATCTTCAAACACAAACTTCTCTGGATCAGTAACTTCAGGCCAGACCTTAAACAGTGAATAGATTTTCTTATTATGACTTTTGCAGACAAGTCAAACTTCAAAAATCAAAAGGAAGAAAACGTTTGACTAAAAAACAGCCCAGGACCAATGACAGCCCGTGTGGTTATTGGGTTACTGTCACCTTCCTGTCAGCTTGGACCAGTCTAGCCATTCTCCTCTGACCTCTGTCATTAACAAGCCATTTTCACTCACAGTGAACTAGAGACTGATGTGCATGAAAATCCCAGGAGATCATCAGTTACAGAACTACTCAAACCAGCCCGTCTGGCACCAACAATCATGCCACAGTCTGCCACTGAGATCACATTTTCTCTCCATTCTGGTGGTTGATTTGAATATTAACTGAAGCTCCTGACCCACATCTGGCTGATTTTATACTCTTTACTCCTGCATACATGTGGTTTGGTCAGTAAGCAGTTTTCTCTACAGCAACATTATTTCCCCGCAACACTTGCGTAAATAATAAAACATTGCATCCAAGGAAGACTTTGCTCTTTTATTCTCCGTTGCTTCACTTTATGTCCCAAATATTCCTGTGTTTCCTTAACTTTCTATCGCGACCTGCAGCAGAATATCTTACGTCAAATTCCAATGTATGAGCGCAAATACGCCAACGTGAGGGACAGTTCATATTATAAATTGGTGTGTATAAATGGGTATAGTTTATAGTGTGAGTGCTTTTTACTAATGTACTCCCAGAAATGTTGAATTATTTTCGCTGTGCTGACAGCTGTTGTTTTCGCTGTTGTTAAACCACCTTCTCTTAATCCCTTAAATGATGCAAGGAAATCGAGGAAAGCATTCTCATTTATATGATGTTTCAGAATGCCAAAAACCCTGGAATAAACCATTTTCTTAAGTGCATGTAAATGTGGTCAGTGTTTACACTTTTTGGGGAAATGAACCTACTGTATGAATGATTTACTGACAGTAAAGATGTATGTGCATATTAAGCTGGGATAGAAGAAAAAGCTTTTCACCTTTTAGAAATGGGAATCACACAATGAGGTCCTTGTTCAAATTCCAGATGATTGTACCTTTTACTAAAATAATTAACTTGACCTATACTGTATGGTTCAGTATGAATTTGGTTTCGACAGCCAGCCAATCAGGAAAACTTCAATACGGTGCCAATGGCCAGTCCATCCCTGATACATGTGACACAGTCATGATGTCCATAAATATTCCTACCTCCTCACCTTCACTAATTCTTTGCACTTTTCTTTCAGCTGATGTAAAGAACACTGTACTTTTTCACCAGTAAGAGGGACAGTGTGCACTTAAACTCACTTTTCTCTCTAACCCAGCGTGATAATTTAGGCAGAAGTCTGGTTCAGAGCTAGGACAGTTTGGGATATAACACTCCATCACTGTACCACTGCTTGGGCCTCAAAGAATGAAGAGACAGTGCCCTGACAATGCGATAAGAGTCTTGTAGTACAACAATCACAAAAACAAAACCATTCCCTCAATAAGACTTGACTGCTAACACAAGATTTATCTGTAAATCAAAGGAACATCATGTGATTCTGACGTCTGACTGTTCTTAATCTTTGGATTTCTGTACACAAACTGAAGAGAGCATGACACCTAAAGACATAAAGTAGATTAGAAGTTTTACAAGCCTAAAGGACATGTATAACAAACAACTCAAACATGCTCTCTTTAAGCACAAATATATGGAGAACAAAAGTAAAAGCAATAACTTTTTGATACAGCATTTTAACACATTATGCATTTGATTTAATTGTCATGTTCATCTCCACATTTTCATGCATGGTGCCAATCAATGCAAGTAGGCATTGTCAAGTAAGTAAGTGGCTCAAGAGATTTCATGGCAAAGAAGCACTTCTGCACAAAATGTCCAGGATTTATTTAGCTGTTGCTTTCACAGTTAATCTACAGATTCATCGGGCATTTTTTCAGCCCCCAGTAAGAGTTAATCTAAAAAAGTCAGCCGTGATTTATTAATTGGCAATGGAGGGTTTTTTGCTACTTCTCCTGGTGAGTTTAACTTTGCAGAATGGGTAATCAAAAACGAAGCAAACAAAGTAAGAAGAGCAGAGCAGCCTGCAATAAGCCTGAGCACAAACCAGAGCATACCCCCTACTGAGCTTTCTCGCTTTTTCAGTTCAGTCAGGTACTTGCTGGCTGCAAAGAAAATGTATTCTGTAGCTCCCACACAACACTGCATAAGCCTCATTAACAACATTAATTTAAATAACTAATTTTAAAGAAACACATCTTTAATGTTAAATGCCTAGATATATGTTAAAGAATGTTGTCGAGCTTCAACGTACACTACAGTATGAATTATTACAGACAACAATCATTTAGAAGGCGCCTTAGGAGAAGGGTACTCTTGGTACTTTGTTATTTGAAAATAGTCGACTTGATGATGAAAGAACTTTCATTTTTGGGTGAACTATACCTTTACGTTTTCTCATACATGCATTACAGTACCTGTAATTAGGGATGTGTACCACAGTATTGTAAACAGTTTTTCTCAAATACAAGGTAAACTATATGTGAGTGTGTATAACTGACACTTTTCATTTATTAGCTATTTACATCTATTGTCTGCCAGTCATGTTGTCTCTCTCTTGTTATTGAATTTGAGTAAACTGAAACAGGCAAGCATACCAGTGCACTCATGCACTTTTAGTCATACTGTATATAAAGCTACAACACAGCACAATAGGTTGTTCTGGGGATGTATTTCCATGCATAATTTCTCCTACCGAGTAGATTCTCCCCACTCTTCTGAATTCAGCTGCAGCTGGATTTGATAAATGTTACTGCTCTTGGGAGTAACCTGCACAGTACCATTCTTTTCAAAAGAGATGAATGTCACTGTGTGTCCAATAATATCTTAAAAAGTGACAATAAGCCTAGGCCTAAAGCCAACGAGATATATCAAATAATACATCCAACTGGTCCTGTTTTTACCTTTGATGATTAATTATTTGTACAAAACCTCCGCTGTCTGTCTTGTTTATTTTAGGAATGATGGTTCTGTCTCCAGCACAACAGCGTCCAGCAGTCTCATGCTCCTTATTCACAATATCATTAATGTCATTATTGGTCATCAAGAGAGAGATATGAAATGCTTGAATCCCGCAGTGTCCACGTCCCTGTACTCTGACTCTGTCACTCCACACAGTCGCTAATTAACCACATGTGGTTTCTTGAGCCAAACTTCAGCAGAAAATATTTGAGTAAGATTCACTTCAGAAAGTTTCGACATGTTTTCAACCTCATAAATATATATAAAAACAGGACGACAACAACATCATATTGTCCACTACAAACCACGAGTAAACAGTCAGTTGAAACCTGAACCAGTACAGTGTGTGTGTGTGTGTGTGTGTGTGTGTGTGCCGGTAGGCTGTCAAAATAAAAGTGATAATTTCGACAAAAATGAATGCTTTTAAATGAACATGTACATGTGTCATTTTTTAACGTTATATATATATATATATAAACACAACATCCTACTACAACAAGGAGTTAGCAACACATTTACTAGCAGTTTTCCCCTTCATGTTACACGTTAAGGGTTAACAATAACACCAGAATTCTTTTTTTAAATATAGATAAATGTTTTGTTTTAAGGCTCTTACATTTATGTCCATAAAGTCCCCAAAATAAAACTAAAATTACATTAAATGTAATAAAACCATAGGTTATATAATTTTCGTAAATTAAGTACATTGAATTAAATTAATCTAGATATTTAGAAAGCTATGCATGTCAGAATTTTTTTTTTTTTTTTGCCAAAAAGTCTTAGCTATGCATGTCAGAATTTTTTTTTTTTTATTATTATTATTTTTTTTTTTTTTTTGCCAAAAAGTCTTAGGCGGCTGTATGAACAATATACATTTTTCATTAGAACTATTCAAAATGATTTCCTTTAACTTTAGGATCTGGATTTTATTTTGTCCTGTGCAAACTTATTGTTTCCGGTACGGGCAGATTTTCAACTTTCACCCCAGCTTTAGATCTTCCTCTTCCGCCGGCAGTGATAGCAGGTATGGCGGATCATCTTTCCCCTGAAAATATTATTCAAACATCCATCTTAATCTGCCGTTTCTAAGGACAAAATACATCATATTTAGAGCTTTACATGTAGAACAATGTCAAATTGTTAAGCCCCGTGCGATATTTAGTAAATAAAGAGACAAGTAACCTCTTTGTTTCTGTTTGTATTTCGGCTGTGAAATTGACACTCACGTCCGTTACAAATACGTAACGTCTCCGATTCCGATGATAAACTCTGTCTTGAAAAATTAAATTCGTTCATATTCTAAAAAGCTGTGTTTAAAAAGAATGTGAATTAACGTGTGCTTGGTGTTGTCAATTATGTCACCTAGTTTCAATGCCTCAGATCAGCTACGCAGTTAGAAAAAAAATATTTATTTTTTTTTTCAGGTCAAGATGCAGCGCCTGACTTACCGTCGTAGGCTTTCCTACAACACTGCTTCAAACAAGACCAGACTGTGAGTTCTGCTGTATTGATCCCATGCTGAGCACCTGATGATGTTTCCCCATGTCATTGTTTCACAAGAAATTCAGACATTATAGCTGTACTTAATGAATGCAATGTATCTATTAGGTCCCGTACACCTGGCAACCGCATTGTATACCTGTATACCAAGAAAACTGGGAAGGCACCCAAGTCAGCATGCGGAATCTGCCCTGGTAGACTACGTGGTGTAAGTAATAAACGACATAAAACTCTAGAGCAGAGGTGTTTTTAGAGTTTGAAGAGACTAGGGGCTTAGCCCAAACACAGATCCACAAAACCTCAAGTACAAATTACAGCTAAATGCATTACTGACAAATTGCATGTTTTTGGAAAAACATTCTTTTTCAGTAACATCTCCTGTATCTACCCTTTTCTGTAAATGCATGCCATACTGTTTGTCTTTCATGGTGTCCATCAAATTGTACAAATTGTTGTCTGTCTTTGTGTGTTTCCTGGTGTCTCCATCTATTTGTTATGAGTCTCTCTTTCCTTGTGTTTCCTTTATATTGCACTATTTGTTGTCTTTGTGTCTATCCTGGTCTCGACAGAGTATATAAGCCAAGCAAAGATTTCAAACAACTTGTGTTGAAAGGCCCTTTTTTGCAATCCAAAACGTTCAAGGGGATATTGAGATAGCTTTACTTGTTTAGGGTCTGTGTCCGGGTATCCTAAATCAGTAATGGTCCGATCAGTTGCCCCTGCATGCTGCGGCTGCTCTAGGTTTTTAATTGGCCTGATGTTCTCATCTGCGCTCACTCTTGTCTCATCTGCAAAGTAAAGATGCAATATGTCAGTAGGTACTGGGCTGCACAATTAATTGGAAAACTAATCGCGTTTATGTAATTATGAAAACTGACGATTACAGCATTCAATTTAAGTCGCCTGCTGTTGCGTCAATGGTTTCTATTTACAACATGTTTTTGCAATGGTTAAGTATTCTAACCAATCACTAACATGTCCGTTGAGCAATAATGGCAATGGCCGATCAGAGATGCTTAGATTAGTCCTCCGTCCTATCTCAGACAACTGATCCTAATGCGCAAGTTTTAAACTGTCTGAATGCCCAGATGCTTGCTCCCGTTGCTCGATTTCTATGTACAATTTATTAAAAATGAAACCGGTGTCATGTTAATAAGTAGGCCAATGTGAATTTGATTTGTACAAAATAGCAATAAAAATGTGTTTTGGAGGTGTAGCCAACATAAAGAATATGGCATGAATAGCATATTTCAGGAATCACCGGCATTGTTATAGCGTCCACTCTTATAAACCCATTTGGCATGCAGCTGGTATTGGTAGATTTTACATTTTCACAAATCACGCAAATGACTTTTTAATTTTCAAAGAGGCTAAAAATTATCTAACGATGATCTTACATGAACAAATAAAACTCTGTTGAATAAAAAAAATACATTCCTGCTAGTACCTGACTTTTACTAAAAGTGTCTATTTTCATTTACAATGTTTTTTTATATAAATTTCACACAAGACAAAGAAAATAATGATCAATTATACCTATAACAACAAGGCACAGTCATATTGACCGCACGCACAGAACTTATAATGTTAATCTTTCCTGCGGTTGATGGTTGCTTAGCAACTGTCATTGTCTCTGTCAAAGAAATGTTGCTAGCGGTCTCTATTGCTATCGTTAATTTGCTCACAAATACAAATTGCTGGATTAAATTGGCTGATCAGTACAATGGTTGAATAGAATAGAAGTGTCTGAACTGAATAATCTCTCAATTGGGTATTTTTTTCAATTGAGACTGAGATTATAGAGTTTGGAATCTAGCGGTCAAAATGATAGCTATGGCCATCCTAGTTGATACAGAATTCCGGTAGTTCTAGTGTTAATGATAAAAAACAAAGAATACTCTTGATTTTAAAAACAATTATTTACGTATGTTTATTTGAACACGTTTTGTCACTAAAAGGAAACTGTTTTAGATTTAAACAAATTTCTTGTTGTGTGTACATGCACTAAACAGCAATGATAAAACAAAGTTCTCGCTAGGTGATTTATATAATGCTAGTTGGTTAATTGAGTTGTTTTATGTTCTCCCAAAGAAATGCTTAATTGTTATGCTGAGCCCTAAGTTTACCTAGCTAGCCAACACAAACCTGTAGCCGCAAACTCATCCTCTCAAACTCATCCACTGCTGCTGATTCCTGTTCAAAATGCTTGCATTTTCCTTGTTTCTTTCTAAAGAAGTTCTGCATGTCCATTTTTCCCACTTCGTCTTATGCTGCTACTCTTGATAGACGTTATGCTGAGTGAAAACGAGGCATTCACAACTCTATCTGGACTGGCAGGCTGTGTGTGTGGGCACGGGGTTGGTCACGGGAGTTGTGCGAAGCGGTGCATTTGTATGATTGCAAGACACGCAAGTAGACGTCTGAATATAATCGTGCAGCAATACCTTAATGGTAAATAATCGGCGTACAAATATAGAATTGGATCAAAGGACCTGGGGCTAGTACAAAAAGCCCAGCCCTAATGACACCACTGCTTTAAAGTTTGTGTCTAATGCAATGCATGTGTGTCTGGACTATACTGTAAAAATAGGCACATTGCACAGATATGAAGGATGAGTGGGTATTAACATTTGTGGTGGTATCTGAAATAATCTGACATGCATCATTGCAGTTTCTTGGCCCTTGTTGATTTGTTTCCAGATGTGAACCACTAGTACTTACTGTACTGTTGTAGAGTCTAAAGGCACATTTCCACTGCACGTTACGGTTTGCCTCAACTCGCTTTACTTTTCAGAGCTAGCATTTCTACTGCAGTTTAGTACCACATCAATGTGGGTGGGATTATAGGCTGATCGTCAGTTGCGCCGCCTCTACTGCCTGACATCATCTTAATCACGACACAAACTGACCAAAACAATAACACAACCGCTAGCTGTTAGCTACTAACTCATTGTGCTGCATAAAGCAGTTGTTGCATGGTGATTTTACTCAAGTGTTACAATTAACTTGGCCTGGATGTTTTAGAAGCAAGCTTCCAGTTGCTGGTCAACTAAATAAAGTGAAACTTTCAAGCAGAGTATAGAGGTAACATACCATCCTCCTTTGTGGCTGAGTCCAGGGCACTCTCCCTCCCATTGATCACCAATTTAGATGGCGTCCATTTGGTCGAACCACTTCCAAATTCCTTGATGGTTCTGTAGTCACTTACGTTTTTTTTACTTTTCCCTACACTGTTGGTAGGTCCGGTGGTAGCCGTGTGCGGCCAACAGCTGATACATTTCCAGAGAGACTTTTTCATTTCGCTCATCACTAACGAGTGGACCATCTGCACCTCGTTTATTGACCATGCAGGGTTTCCAACAGGGCATTAAAAAGCATTAAATGTCATTAAATGGATTTGGCAAAAATTAAGGCCTTAAATAGCATTAAAAAGCATTAAAGGTTATTCCTACAGGCATTCAAAATTTTAGATAGTTTTGAAAAAAATATATTACCAATTTATTTTGAATATAGCCTTCACAATTAATAACTTGAATTTGCTGTCATGAAATATATACATATATACATAAATATATAAATACATACATACACACACACACACGTAGTTAGTCATGGGTCATGTATGGCATTAAAAAGCATAAAATTAGATTTGATGATACCTGCAGAAACCCTGCCATGGCGTGGTTTTACGCACAGCCATTTCTTTTTTCACAATTCGAAATTCGCTTTAACAAATGTTAATGCTTTCGCTGTTACTAAAACTTTAAAACTAACGGGTTGATGTGTCGGAAATCCAGTGACGCTGGTAGTGACTATTCTCCCTGACCAATACGTGATCTGCAGGATTTTGATGTCACATTTAATATCGGCTCGGCTCGCTTGGAACCTCGACCGAGGTGGTACTAAAAAAGTACCCGGTACCAGGAAACCCCAAAAAAGCGAGTTGAGTCGAGTTGTACCGTGCAGTGGAAAAGCCCCAATAGTTTGCGTTGTTTTTTTTTGTACAGTGTGTGCATTGAAAACGGTCCATATCCAATAAAAAATAAATAAATATAAAGGAACTTGGTGATTGGTAGAGCACAAGGAAGCCTCCATCTCCTAAACATTGAATTGCATTGCTGTTGTTAATGGCATTGTGTTATTGAATGATTGACTGGTTTGTAGACACAAAGTGCATCCCATTTTTTTTTTTTTTGTTAGTTTTCTTATACATCTAAAAAGGGTGAAAACTATTGTTGTTTAAAGCATAGTTTATGGTTAAACAGAATTAAGGTTAGTCACTGTTTAAAGGGGGGGAAAAAGAAACCGACTACAACAGCACAGCAAGTAAAATCTGCGGTTGCTTAAGTCTGTTGAAAGTCTACGTCAGATTGAAATACAAAAAAATGGATTCAACTTGGGCTGCCCCCTAATAGTCGTCCAAATGTTAGTCGATGAGAAGAGTCTTGGTTGCAGAAAACAAAAACGCCATAGGAAGTGGCAAAGTCACGCAGTCAGTGATGGACAGTCATGATCGTTTACACGGCTGGTCCATGCGGTAATTGTCAGGCTGGAAATCGAAAATGTTGGATCATTTCAAGAGGGTAAAGGATGATTTAAAGAAGGTGACATGCAAACGTCATCATTCATCAACCTCAAACATGGCTTATCATTTGAAATATGCAAGTAACCTAATGTTAGCCACTTAGCATGGCTGCTCGCGCTAACGTTAGATAACCTAAATAAATATGTGCTATTAGGTATATCCAAGTGTTCGTTGGGAAGCTAAATTAGTACCTCGCTTACTGCATGTTTAACTTGATGTGAATTTCTCTCTATAAATTAACTAAATGTTCAGACAGTCTCCTTGCTGGTTTTTCCAACACATTCAGAATCATTAACGCTTTTGCCGGTCTTGCTGTGTCTCGCTTTGTGTATGCGCTTGTAAAATTAATATTTTAAAGGCTCAATATTATGGTTTAGTATTTATCTGTAATGTATAATAGAGTTAGCAATATTACTTATTACATTCTTTCTCAGCCCTGGAACTCAAACCATTTTCTGATGCCCCCAAAAATATATATTTAATAAATTAATGTCATAAACATGCGACAACTAGTTGACTAATGGCTTAAATTAACTAGTCGTCTAGGAAAATACCTGGTCGGGGGCAGCCCTAAATTCAATTCTTGCTGGAGTTTCATAATTTATTATTGAGCTTGAACAAGTCACTTCAAGGTAGTGATCAAAAGATAAACATGACATATTCAAGCTCACATGATTGAAACCATGTTGTAATGTTTGTTCCTGAACAGATTCGTGCTGTGAGGCCCCAGGTCCTTATGAGGCTCTCAAAAACAAAGAAGCACGTCAGCAGAGCCTATGGTGGTTCCATGTGTGCCAAGTGTGTACGAGACAGGTAGGCTAATCGACTGAAGCCATCGCATTATTTGGAAATAATTAAAATATTTGGATAAATGGATGTTTAGGATATATCAACTTGAAATACCAACTTTAAATGCATTCAATGAACACATGACCCAAATCTGTATCTCTTTAGGATCAAGCGAGCTTTCCTCATTGAGGAGCAGAAGATTGTCGTCAAAGTACTAAAGGCACAGGCACAAAGCCAGAAGACTAAGTAAATGTGGATTTGTATTGTGTAAAATAAAAGATGTGGACAACAGTCTTGTAATTTTTCTTGTGTTGAAGATTGACCTTTACGTTGCATAGCAGAATATAAAATCTTATGAAATATATCATAGCTGCATGTCACCACTAAGAATTTTGAGCCAAAGGGAACTTATTTGACACATGTTGATGTTTTTTAATTAGATTTCTTCAAAATGGGTTACTGCATATCAATGTAACCCACTACATTGATATTGTGTTATGATAAATTGGAACGTTAAGACACTGGAACAGCTTTGTTTAACACTGATATCACTGAACTGATTGAATTTCTGATGACTAAACAACCTGTTTTTGGATTACAGTAGACATGCCTGTCAGATACAATTATTCTATACATAAAGACTGAAATTTCTG
This sequence comes from Moxostoma hubbsi, assembly GCA_032164185.1. Classification (NCBI taxonomy): domain Eukaryota; kingdom Metazoa; phylum Chordata; class Actinopteri; order Cypriniformes; family Catostomidae; genus Moxostoma; species Moxostoma hubbsi. The sequence goes on along the minus strand of JAVLUX010000003.1, from coordinate 9,732,264 downwards.
ACTGTAAGTCTCAGAACTTTTAAGCTACTCCCAACAAATTCTGCAAATACCTTCAGTCTGTTCTGACTCTGGTTGCAATGTTTTGATTGGACTGATCAAAAAAATCTGTAAAAATGTCAAACATTGCTGGAATGTTCAAATGAGCCAAGACAGTTAAAACTCCCAACTGTCAAAAATGCAAAAGTAAATAGACTTGCACGACTCCTTTAACAGATTGCACTTGTAAATCTTCGAAATGTGTTGGAGCATTTCATCTGAAAGGCAGCAGATTTACAAATATGTCTAACTTGTATATATTTATGGTAGAACTTAATATAAAGAAAAATGTGGTCTGTGTCCATAGCACAGATCTTTTTGTTTATTTGTGCATTTTCAATGAGGAAATTTTTTTTTTTATGCCATACTTTAAAATATTTTTATTATGACAAACACAAGTATGCAAATGATTACATTTTATATTGAAGTTTTAAATGCATTTTTGCAACATTTCATTCACTATATGATACTCTTGTCAAGTAAATTTAATTACAGTAGCAATTGTTCTTTCTCTGAACCACAAAGACACGCACACAATATGTTGTGCATCAGCTCGCTGTCTCGTTTCTGCAGAATAGGAAAAAATCCCTTCATCTCCAGAAACACGCAGGCACGCACACACCGAAAATGAAGCATCTTGTCTTTAATGTGTCTCCTGCTCTACATGATAACAAATCAAGCTCAAAGTAGTGAGTATCATTGTCAATGTCTTTGATGTGTTTAAAAAAACTACTGTTTATGATTGAATGCAGGAGGAAACTGGGAAAACAGGCTGTTTATGTGTTAATCTTTTAAATATTGCTATTTTTCAGCAAGTAGACTGAAATAAAATATAATACAGATATGGTTTACTGTAAATAATAGCTTGTTATCAGTGGTTATCAATCTTAGCAAGAAGATTATGATTTTTTTTTTAGGTCAAGTCCCCCAAGGTTATTTTTCTCTATTAACCAGCATCTGATGAATTTTTGTGTTCCTTGCCACAGTCGCCTTAAGCTTGCTCACAGGGGGTCTAAATATAAATATATAATTATTTTCTATTATTTATTTTAAGGCGCAATTTACAATAATGTCTTTTTTTTTATTATGACTCAAAGACATTACTATTTTACAGCTTTTTCTGTTGAAGCATCATTTTCTGTAAAAGTACAAGCCAGGTTTTTTTTTTTTTTTTTTTTTTTTTTTTTTAAACAAAAAAACCTCCGAGTTCCGGTCCCATGTGGTTGGAAATGTGAATAACTGTCTTAGCTGTCTGCTTCTATTTTTAATGCACACAGAACCATTTGCCACTTTTACTGACATTTTTCAACAAACAGACATGTGTTCACAATTTCACTTACAAATACATGAAATATAGAATTACAATGTCTTTTCATTTGTTATGAAGTTAAAATAATTGTCAAAGTGGTAAATAGTTATAGTGGTAAAGTTTAAAGTATGGTTTAATGTTTTATAAATGGCATATTGTCACACCTCTTCATACAGATATGCCTTTAAGAATTACACCATAATATAAATTATGAAAAACATATACTGTACAAAAAAGGGAGTTAGAATAAAGTTAATCAGTTAACATGAACTAACACAACAATTCTTTTACAGCATGAATTAATTTGGTTAATGTTCATTTCAACATATAGTAATACATTTTTATAATCAAAAGTTGTATATGTTTACATTAGTTAATGCACTAGGAACTCATATGAACTTACAATCAACAATTGTATTTTTATTAACTAACATTATCCAAGACTTATAATTGCCGTAACAGATACATTGTACATTGTTAGTTCATGATAAACTAACATTAATGAATGAAACCTTATTGTAATGTGCTATCAGTTAATTTTTTATGTTTTTACATTTACTTAATATTATTATTTTAGATACTAAGATTCCTGTTGCAATATTAGCAGGAGGCTTGCTTGTGTTTTCTCTTCCTGTTTCACATGTCTGATGTGAAACAGCACATTTCGTGTAGCTAACAATTAAATGCTTCTATACTTGTTATAAGAATATATGAGGAAATTCTGATAATCCACATGCACACTGTATTAGACACATACGGCACTGTACACACTCAAGTCTCTTTTATTAACTTAGACATGTCTAGAGACTGTTTGACAGGAGAGATAGTGAGAAACTGTGAAAACAACCTGTTCATTTTGCACATTGTTTCCAAAATTCTACCCTTTCAGTGAGTAATCATTTACTCTTCAAATTTGAATACTACATATTACATTCACTATGTAATATTATTATGGTAATATTACAATAAATTTAGCGAAGCATGATTTTTTTTTAGCATATACTGTATATGTATACACACACACACACACACACACGGTCAAAACATTTGAAACACAACTGAAATGTTTCTCATGATCTTAAAAATCTTTTGATGTTTGAAATTCGTTTTGTAGACAAAAATATAATTGTGCCACCATATTAATTTATTTCAATTAAAACGCAAAGAGTGACTACTTTGAAGATGCTAAAATATAACAGTTTTGATTTAATTTGGATTTTGTTTAGTCACAACATAATTCCCATAGTTCCATTTGTTATTCCATAGTTCTGATGACTTTAATCTTATTTTAAATGTGAAGAAAATAAAATATAATAAAGAATGAGTGTGTTTCAAAACTTTTGACCGGTAGTTTATGTGTGTGTGTGTGTATATGTATATATATATATATATATATATATATATATATATATATATATATATATATATATAAATTTTATTAATTTTTTTTTTTAAAGATGCAACAATTATGAATGTCTTAATATTTTTTTCATTCCAATTTTATTTTTCAGAAAGAAAATGAACATAATAATGCAGGAAATTTTTTACAGTCAGAGATCAATTACAATGTAATCTTAACTGAAATACTTTGTGTAGAGGAAACGTAATTGAACTGGGTTAACCCAATGTCAAAGTAATTCATATTTATCTTTTTTATGAACTAGATACAGTAATTACAGTGAACTTTAAATGTAAAATACTACAAAGTGCAGTTTGGTGACTATGCTATAGTTAGCTAAGCAACTGCTGAAAAAAAGACAGCAATAAATATCTTGTACCTTATGTACCTGTTCTCATCCTAAACTCATGCTCCACTCTTTACTATAATGGTAACCCCAGAAACTCCAACATAACAGAAATTTGTCCAAATCTCAACATAACAAAACATTAAACAATAAAAAGTATCCCCATTTACAGTGGATTTCAAAAGTCTACACACTCCTGTTAAAACAGCAGGTTTTTGTGATGTAAAAAATGAAACAAAGATAAATCATATCAGAAATGTTGCACCTTTAATGTAAAACTTAAAACCTATGCAATGCCACTGAAAACCAAAGTGACAGAAAAAAATTCAATAAAAAACTTAGAATAACCTAACCGCATAACTTTAATTTTATTCAGCATTCAGTCTGTTTGGATAACAGTCTATTAGCTTGGCACATCTTAACTTGGGTATATTTTCCCACTCTTCTTTGCAAAAACGTTCCAGATATGTCAAATTGCGAGGAATCTCCTGTGTATGGCACTCTTCAGGACCCACCACAGATTTTCTACAGGATTCAGGTTTGGGCTCTGGCTGGGCCGTTCCAAAACATTAATAATTTTTCAGGGCTAGCATTCATTAATCATTCTTTTGTTGATTTGGATGTGTGCTTTGGATTATTGTCATGCTGAAAGATCTCTTCATTTTCAGATTTCTAGCAGATGCCAGAAGGTTCTGTGCCAAAATTGACTGGTAATTGGAGCTATTCCCTCCACCTTCACTAAATCCCCAGTTCCAGTTGAAGAAAAGCAGCCCCAATGCATGATACTGCCACCACCATGCTTCATGATGGGTTATGGTGTTCCTTTGCTGCTGTGCTGTTGTTTTTGTGCAAAACAAACCTTTTACAATTTTGGGCAAAAAGTTCAATCTTGGTCTCATCAGACCATAACACATTTTTCCATGACTGAATATAGGTTTTTGCCAGGCTTGGATGTTTTTTTTTTTTTTCTTCATCAGAAAGGCTTGGTTTTGCCACCCTGCCCCGTAGTCCAGAGAGATGATGAATATGGGAGATAGTTGTCACATATTGGAAGCAACCAGTATTTGCCAAAAAGAGCTGCTGCTCCTTTAATGTAGCTGTAGGCCTCTTGACACCCTCCCTGACCAGTTTTCTCTTTGTCTTCTCATCAATTTTGGAGGGACATCCTGTTCTTGATAATGTCACTGTTGTGCCATACTTGCTCCACTTGTTGATGACTGTCTTCACTGTGTTCCATGGTATATCTAATGCCTTTGAATTTTTTTTACAGACCTCACTTGAGGGATACCTTTCAATAATGGGATCACGATGATGCTTTGTAAGCTCTTTATGGCCCATGGCTCTTGTAGTAGCATGTGTTATGGGTGCAATGTGGATAAAACCTCACTCTCCTCACTCTCAAGAGGTGCGCTAGCGATGGATGCTAGAGAATGTAGCCTTTAGCCTCCTTGTTAGACACCCGCCCCCCCCACGCTGGAGGTGCACGTTCAAGTCCTGTATGGAGCAGGTAGAAAAGGAGCATCACAATGCTGCTCTGACCCAGAATGGAGTGAGGTTTAGGGGGGTGAGTGTAATGGGAGCCAGCTGATAGATAGCTGTGCAATGTGTATAAAACCTTACTCTCCTGGGTCTGGTTGCACCAGCTATACATAAGTTAAAACTTAACCCAGTTGTGGCAGAAGTCACAATTTACGCAGTACTAAATATCTGAGCATTGCACCATTAAACTTATTTACGGAAGCCTCCGACACAAACTGATATTTTGAATATCAGTGAGCTCATGTTTTGCGAGACAGACATCATTCATTTCGACAAACATTATAATTGTTGGAGCCAAATGAAATAATTGTTCAAACCACTAGATGGCAGTGTGCACTAATTTAGCTTGGTATTTAAACTTCCCATGGGTTGTATCAGGACACAGGTGGTGGGAACACATGGTTCTTACCCTAAAGCAACGTGTTACACTTTGTAATATATATATATATATATATATATATATATATATATATATATATATATATATATATATATATATATATATATATATATATGTATTATTCATTAAATGGGCAACAAATCAGAATCAGCTTTATTGCCAGGTATGTGTACACATTCGAGGAATGTGCTTACTCAAACAAAAAAACTATAACACAATAATAAAATAAAATCAGACACAGGCTACAGTGTAGACAACACAAATATAGACACTATGAACAAAAACAATATAGACATTAACAAATAGTGCAGTGATCAGAGTGCAAAGGATGCAGGATTCAAATTATTATCATTATTATGTACATGTTGGAGGTGGATGTGATATACAGTTTTTTTTTTAACAATATGAACAGTATGAACAGCTCTGAAAAAGAGAATGATGAATAAATAATAAGTAGTAACCAGTAAATAGGTAGCTGATTAGAGACAGAGTTACTGGGGTTATTACACAAGAATTGTTCCTGACACTGAGTCAGAAATCAGCTGTTCATCAGAGTGACGGTTTGTGGGAAGAAACTGTTTCTGTGTCTGTTGGTTTTGGCATACATTGCTCTGTAGTGCCTACCAGAGGGGAGAAGCTGGAAAAGGTTGTGAGATGGATCTGCAGTGATGTTTCCTGCCCGTTTCAGGTTGGCACCAATGATCTTTTCTGCAGTCCTGACTGTCCGTTGTAGTCTGCTCCTGTCCTTTTTGGTGGCAGATCCAAACCAGACAGTGATGGAGGTGCAGAGAACAGACTGGACGATGGCTGTGTAAAAGTGGATCAGCAGCTCCTTAGGTAGGTTGAGCTTCCTAAGCTGGTGCAGGAAATACATCTTCTGCTGGGCCTTCTTGATGATGGTGTCAGTGTTGGGCACCCACTTCAGGTCCTGGGATATAGTGGAACCCAGAAACCTGAAGGATTCCACAGCAGACACAGGGCTGTTGAGTATGGTGATGGGGGGCAGAGTGGGGGGGTTCCTCTTGAAGTCCATGGTCATCTCTACAGTTTTGAGCATGTTAAGCTCCAGGTTGTTCTGACCGCGCCAGAGAGCCAGCTGATCAACCTCCCGTCTGTAGGCCGACTCATCACCGTCCTGGATGAGGCCGATGACCGTTGTGTTATCAGCAAACTGGTGTCAGGCCTGTAGTCATTTAGTCCAGAGATGCAGAGTTTTTTGGGGACCGGGATGATTGTGGAGCGTTTGAAGCAAGAGGGAACTTCACACCACTCCGGTGATCTGTTAAAGATCTGTGTGAAGATGGGGGCCAGCTGGTCAGCACAGATTTTCAGGCAGGATGGTGACACACCGTCAGGGCCAGGAGCCTTCCTGATATTCTGCCTTTGGAAGAGGTGACTCACATCCTCTTCACATATCTTGAGTGCAGATGAGGGGTCAAGGGGGGGGGGGGGGGTGACAGCGTGTCAGAGAGGGAAGGTGGTTGTTTGAAGATGGTTGTGGAGTGGGGGAGAGGTGTGACTGTGGCTTTTCAAACCTACAATAAAAGCCATTCAGCTCGTCTGCCAGTTGTTGACTACCAACAATGTTGGTGGATGGTCTCCTGTAGTTAGTGAGTGTCCGCAGGCCTCTCCACACTGATGCAGGATCGTTGGCTGCAAAGCTGTTATTTCGCTTTTTGGCGTAGCTCCGCTTTGCAGCTTTGATCTCTTTAGTCAGTGTCTTCCTGGCATGGTTATACAGGACTCTGTCCCCGCTTCTGAAGGCCTCTGCTTTGTTCTGACGAAGCTGCCTGTGTTTCGCTGTGAACCAGGGTTTTTGGTTGTTGTATGTGCGGAAGGTTTTAGTCGGCACACACATGTCCTCACAAAAACGGATGTAAGATGTCACAGTGTTGGTTAGTTCGTCCAGGTCAGTGGCTGCAGCCTCAAAAACACAGTCAGTACAGTCAAAGCAGGCCTGTAACTCCAGCTTTGACTTGTTGGTCCATCTTTTCACAGTCTTTACAACATGTTTAGCAGATTTCAGTTTTTGCCTGTGTATCGGGATAAGATGAACCAGACAGTGATCAGAGAGTCCCAGGGCTGCATGGAGAGCAGAGCGATAGGCGTCCTTTAATGTAGTGTAGCAGTGGTCCAGTGTGTTAGTGTCTCTGGTGGGACACTTAATATGCTGTCTGTACTTTGGGAGTTCATGGTTGAGGTTTGCTCTGTTGAAGTCCCCAAGAACAATGAGCAGGGAGTCTGGATGTTTTTTCTCCACGTTAGTTATCTGGTCGGCCAGGTGTAGTAACGTCTCACTAACACAGGCCTGAGGTGGAATGTAAACAGCGACCAGAAAAAAACTAGGAAAACTCCCACAGTGAATAAAAAGGTTTACAGTTTATAAATAATGTCTCTAAGTGAGGGCTGCATGATTTTTTTCAACACTGTGACATCTTTGCACCAACCTTCATTTATATAGATATAGAGTCCGCCTCCCCTTGTTTTTCCCATGAGATCCCTTTCGCGATCCACGCGGATGAGATTAAATCCTGGTAGGTGAAGTGCGCTGTCCGGGATGTGCGGGTTGAGCCAGGATTCAGTAAAACAGAGGGCGGCAGATCTGCAGAAGTTGAGGAGAAGCAGTTCATCCATTTTGTTGGTCAGAGAGCGGACATTCGACAGGTGGATAGAAGGGAGCGCAGTGCGAAAACTCCTGCACGTACGCCTGCACGTTTTCCCCTTCGGCGTCACCGGAGGATCCCAAACAGAGCTGCTGCTCATCCAACTAATAAGTCCGGGAATGTTCCGGGTTCGATAAAGAGCAGTGGAATAGTATGAGCAGTTGGAAGTCCAATATTTAAGAGCTCATCTCTGGCAAATGTTACCAGAGAGGGATGGCAGAAAACAGCGTTAATAAACAAAAACACAAAAAGCACTACGGAGCGTAATCCAGAGGCGGCCGTCTGCGGCGCCATTTTTCATAGTGGAGTCAGTGCAGTTGAAATGAATATCGAAGCGTTTACATTGTTTATACCAAACTATGCGTAAAGAACATCTTACCACCAGACCCTGGCGTATAGGAAAAAGCAATTACAAAAAGTATGAACTTTTTAGGACTAAGAGGATATCGTTTGGAATAGAGTTTCCTTGTGCGGTGGAATGGAAGGAGGAATTCTGTGAATGGAAATGTTTCAGCTTGCGCATATGGCAGAGTGAGTTATTACAATTGGAGTGTGGATCGCTCACCTGATGTGTTGCAGAGTCTTTCCATCTTTAATTGAACAGTGTTTGTGTTAAGAATGAGGAGACGAGGAGTGAGGATCTAGACTCAGCCTTTATTGAAAGTAAATCAAAAGGGAAACGCTGGAACAAAGAAATATCCATGGTGGGAAAACTGAGGCAAACACTACAAAATAACCACGAGGGGTCGAAGCAGGAACACGGTGACGGGCAGTGACGACATTCATCTAACATTGACCAAACAATAACCGACAAGGGACAAGGTAAACATGAGGACTTAAATACAAAACAAGGGGAAACATAGACCAATGGAAAACCAAAACTCAAAACAAGATAACAAGAAAATAAACTAAAACCAATGATAAACTAGAACTGATAACAAGAAAATTAGACAATGAACCAATGAAAATCAGACACATAGACATGGAGGGAAAACAGGACATGACAAGACTAGGGAACAGGAACATAAGAATTATTTCAAAATAAGAGTGCATAAACAAAAGACAGTATGTAACGAAATGGGTGCCAGAAACTTAAAAATAAAAGTACATAGACAAAAGACAATATGGAACGTAACAGGAGCTCCCCCTTTAAGGAGCGGATCCCAGACGCTCCAAACAAAAAATGGAAAAGGCAAAACGTCCACGGAGAACAGGGGCACCGAGAAACAAGACAAGGACAGGGAGACCATGACAGAACAGGAGGGCGGCCAAGAGACCAAGGAGGCCAGGCAGATGCCCAGGGGACCAAGGGGACGACTTCAAGTTGGGGACCGGGTCAGGAAGTCTGGGAGGCAGCTGCGGGGTCGAGACTGGGTCAGGGGGCCTGGTGGGTGGCCGTAGGACAGGGACCGGGTCAGGAGGCCAGGGAGGCAGCTGCAGGGTCGGGGCTGGGTCAGGGGGCAAGGGAGGCAGCCATAGGGCAGGGACCAGGTCAGGAAGTCTGGGAGGTAGTTGCAGGGCCAGGACTGGGTCGGGGGGCCTGGTTGGTGGCCGTAGGGCAGGGACCGTGTCAGAAGGCCAGGGTGGTGGCCGTAGGGCAGGGACCGTGTCAGAAGGCCAGGGTGGTGACATAGGGCAGGGGCCGGGTCAGGAGGCCAGGGAAGTGGCCGTAGGGCAGGGGCCGGGTCAAGAGGCCAAGGAGAAGGCCACAGGACTGGGACAGGGTCAGGAGGCCAAGGAGAAGGCCACAGGACTGGGACAGGGTCAGATGGCCTAGGGGAAGGCCATAGGACTGGGACAGGGTCAGATGGCCTAGGGGAAGGCCATAGGACTGAAACAGGGTCAGGAGGCCAAGGAGAAGGCCACAGGAATGGGACAGGGTCAGATGGCCTAGGGGAAGGCCATAGGATTGAGACAGGGTCAGGAGGCCAAGGAGAAGGCCACAGGAATGGGACAGGGTCAGGGGGCCTAGGGGATGGCCACAGGGCTGGGACAGGGCCAGGAGGCCTAGAGGAAGGCCACAGGGCTAGGACAGGGTCAGGAGGCCTAGAGGAAGGCCACGGGACGGGGTCAGAAGGCCTGAGAGGAGGCCACGGGACAGGGTCAGAAGGCCTGGGAGGAGGCCACAAGGCAGGGTCAGAAGGCCTGGGAGGAGGCCACAAGGCAGGGTCAGAAGGCCTGGGAGGAGGCCACAGGGCAGGGCCAGAAGGCCTGGGAGGAGGCCACAGGGGAAGCGGGTGGAGCCACGGAAGGCTCTGTAGGTGGGGCCAAGGCAGGTACAGGTGGCGGAGCTGTGTAAGGCGGAGCCGAGGAGGACTCTGTGGGCGGAGCCATGGAAGGCTCTGGAGGCTTGGAGGGCAGAGCAGGCGCAGGCAGAGCCGTGGAAGGCGGAACCATGAAGGCCCTCTGGGGCAGAGCCGTAGAAGGCGGAGCAGGCAGAGCCATGGAAGGCGGAGCCGTGGAAGGGTCTGGAGGCGGAGCCGTGGAAGGGTCTGGAGGTGTGGGAGGCCCCTGAGGAGTGGAAGGGCAGAGGGTCGGCGCTGTGGGAGGCGGAGCCCTGGCGGACTTCTGAGGCGGAGCCGTGGGAGGCTCAGGTGACTGAGGCGCGGAAGGCTCGGGTGACTGTGGCGTGGAAGGCTCGGGTGACTGTGGCGTGGAAGGCTCGGGTGACTGTGGCGTGGAAGGCTCAGGTGACTGAGATCTCGGAGGCTCGGAAGGCGGAGCCGTGGGAGGCTCAAGGAGCGGAGCCGTGGAAGACTCAGAAGGCGGAGCTCTGGGAAGCTCGGGAGGCGGAGCTCTGGGAAGCTCGGGAGGCGGAGCTCTGGGAAGCTCGGGAGGGGCAGAGCACTGGGAGGCTCAAGGGGCAGAGCACTGGGTGGCTCGAGGGGCGGAGCACTGGGTGGCTCGAGGGGCGGAGCACTGGGTGGCTCGAGGGGCGGAGCACTGGGAGGCTCGAGGGGTGCTGGCTCTTGGACGGTCGAGGCTACAGGCAGTGGTTCTGGCTCTGAGACGGTCGAGGCTACAGAAGCTGGCACTGGTTCTTGGACGGTCAAGGCTACAGGCGCTGGCTCTGGCTCTTGGATGGTCGAGGCTACAGGCGCTGGCTCTGGCTCTTGGACGTTCGAGGCTACAGGCGCTGGCTCTGGCTCTTGGACGGTCGAGGCTACAGGCGCTGGCCCTGGCTCAGGGAGGGTCGAGGCTACAGGCGCTGGCTCTGGCTCTTGGAAGGTCGAGGCTACAGGCGCTGGCTCTGGCTCAGGGACGGTCGAGGCTACAGGCGCTGGCTCTGGCTCAGGGACGGTCGAGGCTACAGGCGCTGGCTCTGGCTCAGGGACGGTCGAGGCTACAGGCACTGGCTCTGGGGATGGAGACGTGGAAGGCGGAGACTGGATAGCGGAGGCCTTTCTTCTCCTCCTCCTCCTCCTCCTGGTGGACAAGGCTGACAACGCTGGCTCTGGAACGGACGAGGCTGGCAACGCTGGCTCTGGGATGGACGAGGCTGGCAACGCTGGCTCTGGGACGGACGAGGCTGGCAACGCTGGCTCTGGGACGGACGAGGCGGGCAGCTCGTTGGCCATGGCAGGCATGGGCGTTGGCTCGATGGCCGTGGCAGGCGTGGGCACTGGCTCGTTGGCCGTGGCAGGCGTGGGCGCTGGCTCGTTGGCCGTGGCAGGCGTGGGCGCTGGCTCGTTGGCCGTGACTGGCGTGACAGGCGTGGAGTATCCAGGGTGCAGTAAGGAAGAGAGACAGGCAAGACGTACGAATCACGAAGACCATGTGTGGTGCAGAGTGCTGGACAGACCACCGCCTTGTTGTCTCCAAGCTTAACCTTTGCATCAAGCCCAAAAGACGGCCGCAGGGAGTGAAAACGCCAAAACGCCTGAACATCAGCAAGCTGAAAGTCAGCGACATCAAGCAGTCTTTTGCCGACACTCTGGAGAAACGCCTAGACTCCACTGTTCTGGAAGGCCAGGATGTTGAGACAGCGTGGGCCGCGCTTCGTGAGACGTTGTACAACACAGCCATGGAGTGCCTCGGGCCAGCATCAAGGAAACACAAAGACTGGTTTGATGAAAACTGCACAGAGATCCAGCAGCTGCTAGAGGAAAAGCGTCGTGCACACAAAGCTCATCTCGACGATCCAAAGTCAATATCAAAGAAAGACACGCTGAGGACTGTACGGAGCAACATTCAAGTGAAGTTGCGTCATATGCAGGATTCATGGTTGAGCAGCAAAGTGGATGAGATCCAGGGCTTTGCAGACAGGAACGACATGAAGTGCTTCTACGACAGCTTGAAGGAAGTCTATGGTCCTACCACTTCAGGATCACTGTTTCCTCTCCTCAGTGCTGACGGATCAACCCTCATCACCGACAAGGTGAGGGTTTTGGAGAGATGGGCGGAACACTTCGACAGCATCCTGAATAGGCCTTCCACCATCAACGAGGACGCCATCAACAGGCTACCTCAAGTCCCTGTTGAAGAGACCATGGATGCCCTACCCACCTCGGTCGAAATTCACAAAGCAGTTCGACTACTCTCTAGTGGCAAAGCACCTGGTTCGGACTCCATCCCAGCTGAAATCTACAAAGAGGGTGGCGCGGCCCTGGTTGAAAAAATTCACCAGCTGTTTCGGCTCATCTGGCAGCACGAAACAGTGCCACAAGACTTCAAAGATGCCTCCATTATCCACCTTTACAAACGAAAAGGAAACCGCCAAATCTGTGACAATCATCGCGGAAGCTCCCTGCTGTCCATCGCTAGCAAGATCCTGGCTAGAGTTCTGCTCAACCGCCTCATCACGCACTTGGAGCAAGGCCTCCTACCTGAGAGCCAGTGTGGCTTCCGGAAAGAACGTGGGACAACTGACATGGTGTTTGCTGCCAGACAACTACAGGAAAAATGTCAGGAACAGAACGTCGATCTCTACTCCACCTATGTCGATCTGACCAAGGCCTTCGACACTGTTAGTAGAGAGGGTCTTTGGAGAATTATGGCAAAGTACGGATGCCCCAGAAAGTTCATCGCCATAGTTCGACAGCTACACGACGGCATGCTGGCAAGAATCCAGGACAACGGAGAGACAACTACTCCATTCTCTGTCTCCAACGGAGTGAAACAAGGCTGCGTCCTTGCTCCCATTTTGTTCAGCCTCATGTTCTCAGCCATGCTGACAGACGCCTTCAAAGACGCTGACGTGGGCATCGGTATCAACTACCGGACGGATGGTTCAGTGTTCAACCTCCGAAGGCTTCAAGCTAAAACCAAGGTTTCGACTGACACCATCAATGACTTCCTGTTTGCCGATGACTGCGCCCTCAACGCTACCACTGAAGCAGACATGCAACACAGCGTTGACCTGTTCTCTGACGCCTGCAACAACTTTGGCCTTACCATCAGCACAAAAAAGACTGAGGTAATGCATCAGCCAGCTCCAGGTAAGCCAAACGTTGAACCAAACATCACCATCAACGGGCAGCGGCTGAACTCGGCGGACAAGTTCATTTACCTTGGAAGCACTCTCTCCAGGAATGTTGTCATTGACAACGAAGTCAATGCCAGACTTGCTAAAGCAAGCTCTGCCTTTGGCAGACTTCACAAGAACGTATGGAGCAGGAGAGGGATCACCACAGAGACAAAGATCAAGGTGTATCGGGCTGTTGTTCTGACTGCATTGCTCTACGGCTGTGAAACATGGACAGTCTATCAGCGTCACGCCAGAAAGCTGAACCACTTCCACACTACCTGCCTCAGAAAACTCCTCGACATCAAGTGGCAAGATAGGATCCCAGACACTGAGGTCCTATCACGTGCTGACCTGCCTAGCATCCACACCATCTTGATGCAATCTCAGCTTCGCTGGGCAGGTCACGTAGCTCGCATGTCAGACGAACGTATACCCAAGAAACTGCTGTTCGGCGAGCTACAGCAAGGTAAGCGCTCTCAAGGTGGCCAGAAAAAGCGTTTCAAAGACACGCTGAAAGCCTCACTGAAAGCTTTCAACATCGGCCAGGGCACTTGGGAGCAGGCAGCCCAAGACAGAGGAGCATGGCGATCAGCAGTTCGCAATGGTGCCAAAACATGCGAGGCCAACAGGATCGCTGTTGCTGAAAACCGCAGGCAAGCCAGGAAAAACAGAGCCAGCAACTCTGCAAATGCTGCAACCATTCCCTGTCCGTACTGCCAGAGACTCTTCAGTGCGCAGATTGGCCTCAACAGTCATCTGCGGACCCACAGCGCAGAGCTCCCCCAACCCCCACTATTGGATGAATAGATGGTCCTCGTCGCATCGACGGACGAACATTGTATCCAGAAGCCGAACCCGGGATCGAGAGAGGCGGTTCCCCTGCAGTGAACGCTACCAGGATGAGGTCCACGTCCTCTTGCCAGGTGTAATCCCCGGGGTCCGGCAAATTCCACCATAGGCGTCTGGGTAAACCGAACCTATATACGTTCTTCAGCGTTACGTCATCCCACCCGGAGTAGCTGGCCACGCTGGTGAAGAAGTGGGTGAACTCCTGAATGGATAAGTCCGTTTTGGCAAGTTCCACGAAAAAGGCTGCTAGATCCATGGATGGTCGGTTATTCTGTTATGAATGAGGAGACGAGGAGTGAGGATCTAGACGCAGCCTTTATTGAAAGTAAATCAAAAGGGAAACGCTGGAACAAAGAAATATCCACGGTGGGAAAACTGAGGCAAACACTACAAAATAACCAGGAGGAGCCGAAGCAGGAACACGGTGACGGGCAGTGACGACATTCATCGGCACACACATGTCCTCACAAAAACGGATGTAAGATGTCACAGTGTTGGTTAGTTCGTCCAGGTCAGTGGCTGCAGCCTCAAAAACACAGTCAGTACAGTCAAAGCAGGCCTGTAACTCCAGCTTTGACTTGTTGGTCCATCTTTTCACAGTCTTTACAACATGTTTAGCAGATTTCAGTTTTTGCCTGTGTATCGGGATAAGATGAACCAGACAGTGATCAGAGAGTCCCAGGGCTGCATGGAGAGCAGAGCGATAGGCGTCCTTTAATGTAGTGTAGCAGTGGTCCAGTGTGTTAGTGTCTCTGGTGGGACACTTAATATGCTGTCTGTACTTTGGGAGTTCATGGTTGAGGTTTGCTCTGTTGAAGTCCCCAAGAACAATGAGCAGGGAGTCTGGATGTTTTTTCTCCACGTTAGTTATCTGGTCGGCCAGGTGTAGTAACGTCTCACTAACACAGGCCTGAGGTGGAATGTAAACAGCGACCAGAAAAAAACTAGGAAAACTCCCACAGTGAATAAAAAGGTTTACAGTTTATAAATAATGTCTCTAAGTGAGGGCTGCATGATTTTTTTCAACACTGTGACATCTTTGCACCAACCTTCATTTATATAGATATAGAGTCCGCCTCCCCTTGTTTTTCCCATGAGATCCCTTTCGCGATCCACGCGGATGAGATTAAATCCTGGTAGGTGAAGTGCGCTGTCCGGGATGTGCGGGTTGAGCCAGGATTCAGTAAAACAGAGGGCGGCAGATCTGCAGAAGTTGAGGAGAAGCAGTTCATCCATTTTGTTGGTCAGAGAGCGGACATTCGACAGGTGGATAGAAGGGAGCGCAGTGCGAAAACTCCTGCACGTACGCCTGCACGTTTTCCCCTTCGGCGTCACCGGAGGATCCCAAACAGAGCTGCTGCTCATCCAACTAATAAGTCCGGGAATGTTCCGGGTTCGATAAAGAGCAGTGGAATAGTATGAGCAGTTGGAAGTCCAATATTTAAGAGCTCATCTCTGGCAAATGTTACCAGAGAGGGATGGCAGAAAACAGCGTTAATAAACAAAAACACAAAAAGCACTACGGAGCGTAATCCAGAGGCGGCCGTCTGCGGCGCCATTTTTCATAGTGGAGTCAGTGCAGTTGAAATGAATATCGAAGCGTTTACATTGTTTATACCAAACTATGCGTAAAGAACATCTTACCACCAGACCCTGGCGTATAGGAAAAAGCAATTACAAAAAGTATGAACTTTTTAGGACTAAGAGGATATCGTTTGGAATAGAGTTTCCTTGTGCGGTGGAATGGAAGGAGGAATTCTGTGAATGGAAATGTTTCAGCTTGCGCATATGGCAGAGTGAGTTATTACAATTGGAGTGTGGATCGCTCACCTGATGTGTTGCAGAGTCTTTCCATCTTTAATTGAACAGTGTTTGTGTTAAGAATGAGGAGACGAGGAGTGAGGATCTAGACTCAGCCTTTATTGAAAGTAAATCAAAAGGGAAACGCTGGAACAAAGAAATATCCACGGTGGGAAAACTGAGGCAAACACTACAAAATAAC
Source organism: Moxostoma hubbsi (assembly GCA_032164185.1). Lineage (NCBI taxonomy): Eukaryota > Metazoa > Chordata > Actinopteri > Cypriniformes > Catostomidae > Moxostoma > Moxostoma hubbsi. The sequence continues at coordinate 9,716,254 of JAVLUX010000003.1, read as the reverse complement.
CACGAGGGGTCGAAGCAGGAACACGGTGACGGGCAGTGACGACATTCATCTAACATTGACCAAACAATAACCGACAAGGGACAAGGTAAACATGAGGACTTAAATACAAAACAAGGGGAAACATAGACCAATGGAAAACCAAAACTCAAAACAAGATAACAAGACAAAAAACTAAAACCAATGATAAACTAGAACTGATAACAAGATAATTAGACAATGAACCAATGAAAATCAGACACATAGACATGGAGGGAAAACAAGACATGACAAGACTGGGGAACAGGAACATAAGAATTATTTCAAAATAAGAGTGCATAAACAAAAGACAGTATGGAGCGAAATGGGTGCCAGAAACTTAAAAATAAAAGTACATAGACAAAAGACAATATGGAACGTAACAGTTTGTTCTTTCAACTTGAGAATACAGAGAAGTCTCCGAAGCCTTACGAAATGTCGATGAGTGAACCTCTCTTGTTTGAGTGATATTTATTGCATTATGAGATGATGACGAGACGGGATGAAGTTTGAATCGCGGCCTGAGTTCGAATGTTTATGTTGCTACTCTCAACAAAGCGTTTGGCTTGCAGCTTTTTGTTGTGTTGAAGTGGATCTCACTCTCAGTATTTCTATCTTTGCTTTGTGGCTTGCTTATTGAACATGCTTTTAAAGGAAATGCGCTTATGTGTGCAATGAGTGTCACTGGAAAAATTAATGAATGATGATGAATTCACGAGTGCAAAGGATGATGCCGATGATGTTGAAATTAATTCAGTGCATGGCCATGCTGTTATTGAAAGAAATGGTGCTGTTGAAAAAGAGTAAGGAAAATGACTGACAAGGGTGTTTCATTGTCTATTGAGACTTTGCAAAGGCAATGTAAATCAAAGTTCACTCAAGCAAATAAATTGAAATAAAGGGACAATGATCGTCTTTCTGGAAAAGTGACCAAAGAAACCGTTTCTGATGAGCAAAAATATTTCAGGAGTTTTGAAACACTGTGCAAAGATGCCATTTAAACTCATAATTAATTGCTGGAAATGCCAATGGTTCAAACGGAGTATGAACAGCAACAAGGGTGGCTTGTTGGCAAAATGAGAGAAAATTAGTTTAACACTGATGTTAATGATTATCAGATGCTGGAGTTTTATATGATGATGTAATGTCTTTAATAGACACAAATATAAATCCTGATGACAATCCAATGCTTCAAAGAAAGAATCTTGCATTAAAACCCATTCCTCATCTGGTTCCTCGAAGGCTACAAGCACTGCATCTGCTCGTCTCAAAGCTAAAGCAGAAAAGGCAGCCCTTTTGCAATCTGTAGCCGCATTAAAGAAATTGCATGTTCTTGAGTACAAAGATCTCCAAAGACAAAAGGAGAAACTGCAGAGAGAAAAGGAACAATTACAAATGGAATCAAAATTAGCTGTGGCTACTGCAAAATTGTCTGTGCTGGAATCAATTGAAGGAATGAGTGAGGAAGAGGATCCAATGAATGCATATTATGTGAAGCATGTAAAATCATGTACATCAAATAAATACTCTAACACCAAAAGTGTCTTTACAACGAAGAGATGTAAGTTCTCAACGTGACAATTTGATTGTACATCCAAAGGAGAGCTTAAGCTTGCAAATTCAAGCACCAGTTTCAAGGCACTGTAAACTTACATTTGAAAATCAGCAAAATTTAAGTTCCTACGGGCCTGAATATAATATTCACACACAACATTGTTACCTCCTCAAATTACCACTCACATTTCTACTCCAAGTCCTACCTTGTATGATGTTGTACAGCAGCAAAACAACATTACTACTCAATTGCTTCAACCACAAGCTTTGGTTTCTCTTCCACCTCGAAGGATATTTGTGTTTGATGGAGATCCATTGCAGTATGGCTTTATTAGAGCTTTTGAACAAGAAAACAGGTGACAAGCAAGAATGCCTTTACTATCTAGAGCAATATACAAGAAGACGGCCAAGAGAGTTAGTCTGTATTGTCACAATATGAGAGCTGATCAAGGATATGATCAAGCAAAGAATCTGCTCAAAGAACATTTTGGTAGTGAAATTAAAGTAACAGCAGCATATATGGAGAAGGTCATGAGCTGGCCTATGATGAAGTTTGTAGATATTGATGCTTTGGAGTCTATTTCAATATTTCTGAGAAGCTGTTGTAATGTAATGGAAGATTTACAGCATATGGACGAAATGAATTTTCCATCTAACCTTCAACTTATTGCGATGAAGGTGCCTTACAAGTTTCGAGATAAGCGGAGAGCTGCTGCCTGTGAGATACAGGAGCGTCGCGGCAACAGGGACATGTTTTCTGATTTGGTGAGGTTTATTGAGCATCAGGTAAAGATTATTTCTGATCCATTGTTTGGAGATCTACACAGTGGACAGGTATCCTCTTCATTTCGTGTCAAAGCTAAGCATAAATCTACCAGTAAAGGTCTTGAAACTGTTGCAGCTGTTCATACTGTTTCAGAGTTGTGTCCATCTGAAGTACAAACTACCTATTTTAATCCTGCTCAACCGAAAGACAACAGTAAAATGTGTATTTTCTGTAAAAGCTGCCATTCATTGTAAAGGTGTTCTCGTCTAAAGAATATGACACACAGAGAAAAACTGAGCATATTAAAAGAAAATGGATCCTGTTTTGGGTGCTTGAAGATTGGACATGTAAATGAAGATTGCAGAAACCCATTAATCTGTGATGTCTGCAATCAAAGGCATCCCATCTTGCTTCACATAGAAACCAAAAGCAAACCATCACCATTACCTGTAAAAAAATGCTCTTGCTACTTTGCAGGTTTGTGGTCAAACTGGGGCCAGGAACGAGGAGTGTGTTCTGTCTATCATTCCAGTACAAGTCAAGGTAAAGTCGGGTAGCAAGATTGTCAACACCTATGCATTTTTGGATCCTGGAAGTTCAGACAGTTTCTGTACAGAACATCTTATGAGAAAACCATACTACTCCGTACTTTAGGCCAAGAAAGATCGTTAGACACGTTCATGCTCCGGGGTCTTCAAATTTCAAGCCTAGATGGACAAACTTTTGTGGATTTACCAGAGCTGTATACTCAAGAATCAATGCCTGTGAGCAAAAATAACATTTTCACTCAGGATGACTTGAAGGAGAGTATCAGAATTCCCAGTGTTAATAAAGAGTGTCAATGCATCAAATCTTCTGGAACCATAGGAAGTCATTAACAGCCAAGGCAGGGGACCCTATGCAGTCAAAACCCTATTGGGGTGGGTCGTGAATGGGCCACTAAGAGGTGGAAATATTGACAAAGGAAAGAATGGCTGTCCTGTAGTCACTGCCAATACGATCTCAGTTGCCAGGCTGGAGGATCTGTTGATTGTTCAATATAATCATGATTTTAATGAGAAACTGTCAGACGATGATGTTATCATGTCCAGAAATAATCAACAGTTCATGAAAATAATGGAATCAACAATCAAGTTTGAAGAGGTTCATCATGCCAAACAACCGCAGTGTTGCAGAACAGCGTGTCCTGGGTCTACAAAGGAAGTTTAAAAGAAATTGTGAATATCAGCAAGAGTATACTTCTTTCCTCTCTGAAGTTATTGATGAGGGATATGCAGAGGTAGTACCACCTCACCAGTTGAAATGATAAGATGGTAAGGTTTGGTACATACCACATATCATCCAACAAAGAAAACTCTCTAAGAGTAGTGTTCGATTGTGGTGCAGTGTTTAAAGGAACTTTTCTGATTGGTCAGCTGCTGCAGGGTCCCTGTCTCACCAACTCTCTGCTGGGAGTTCTTTCGAGGTTCAGACAGGAGCCTGTTGCTTTGATAACTGATATGCAAGCCATGTTTCATCAGGTAAAGGTTTCTCAGAAACATGTGGACTTTCTGCGTTTTTTGTGGTATCTTAGTGGTGATGTTTCACAGAATGCTATGGAATATAGGATGAAAGTTCATCCTTTTATAGCAGTGTCCTCTCCCAGCTGTGCTAACTATGATCTATGAACTATAGATCCTACAAGACTATCAAGCACAGTTTGATCCTTTTGTTTTGAATACTTTTCTTCAGAACTTTTATATGGATGACTGTTTAAAATCTTTGAAATGAAATGTGCAAGTGCAATGTTGGCTGGGATGACAAGATTCCACAGGTCTTCTCTCAGCGATGGACAAGATGGCTGTCCAACTTGCGCTGTATAGCAAAACTGAAAGTAGACCAGTGTGTAAAGCCCAAGGACTTTGGACCATCCGAACGTGCTCCGCTCCACCACTTCTCTGATGCCAGCGAGAGTGGCTATGGGACAGTGTCATACTTAAGGTTGGTGAATAGTGGAAGGAGTGCAGTTGCATTTATGTTAGGTAAATCAAGAGTTGGTCCATTAAAACAGATGATAATCCCAAGGTTGGAATTTATGACTGCTGTTCTCACTGTACGAGTCGATAGAATTTTTAAAAAGGGAGTTGCAGATTAATTTGGACTCATCTGTGTTCTGGACAGACAGTATGACCGTACTAAGATATATCTAGAATGAAACCAAGCGGTTCCACGACTTTGTAGCAAATAGATTGGCTGTCATAAGAGACTCAACAGATGTTGGTGCAATGGAGGCACATAAAGTCAAGTTTGAATCCAGCTGATGAGGCATCTTTTTAGCATGTAAGAGATGGCTTAACAGATCTGATTTTCTTTTAAAGGACAAAGAAGAATGGCCCAAGTCCAACATGAATCAGTTTTCAATACAATTTTACAAAGCTCAATTTTGAGTGTCATGGCAAAGGCGGTGAATACTTATGTGATTTTTTTTTTCTGTTTTTTTATAAATTTGCAAAGATTTCAAACAAAATTCTTTCACGTTGTCATTATGGGGTATTGTTTGTAGAATTTTGTGGAAAATAATGAATTGAATCCATTTTGGAATAAGGCTGTAACATAACAAAATGTGGAAAAAGTGAAGCACTGTGAATACTTTCCAGATGCACTGTACATCAGCAACTGGGCCATGCAGGAAGAAATTATATGTTGTCATTTCTCCGTAAGCGTTACTGGATAACTAGCGCTAATTCTGCTTGTCGGAAAATAATCTCTGATTGCATCATACGTCGTCATCTTCAAGGAAAGGTCGGAGAGCAAAAAATGTCCAACTTGCCAGCAGAGAGAGTTTTTTTCCTGATTTACCACCATTCACAAATGTTGGTGTTGACTACATTGGTCCCATTGAAATCAAGAGAGGTCGAGGAACAGTTAAACGCTATGGGGTAATTTTCACCTGCATGGCAAGCAGGGCTGTACATCTTGAGATGGCTTATACTTTAAATACAGACTCCTGTATTAATGACATTTGCCGCTTTATGGGTCGTCGTTGTCAAGTTGCACAGTTGAGATGAGATAATGGTACCAATTTTGTCGGAGCTGAGAGAAGCAGTGGTTGGGTTAGACTATAACAAGATCCAGCATGCATTGTCATCAAGAGGACTTAAGTGGATATTCAACCCTCCTGCCGGGTCTCACATCGGTGGAATATGGGAGAGGCTGATTCAGCTTGTGAAAAAGGTGTTGTATTCAACCATTAGGCAACAATCTATGATTGATGAAAGCTTTCAAACACTTCTGTGTGAGATAGAAGCAATCCTTAATGCCCGTCCCATTACGAAAACCTCTGACGATGTGAATGATCTTGAGGCATTTACGCCTAATCATATTCTCCTTCTAAAGTCTAAACCACTAACGATTCCTGGAGTTTTCAATGAAGGAGATTTGTACATCAAGAAACGATGGAAACGGGTACAATGATCTCTTCTGGAAAATAAGGGTAAGGGAATATTTACCATTACTACAAGAGAGACAGAAATGGATAAAACCATGAAGAAGCTTTACCGTGGGAGACATTGTTGCTATCATGGATCCTGTAGCTCCTCGTAGCTCCTGGTTGATGGGAAGAGTAATTAAAACCTATCCTGATAAAAATGGATTTGTTCGATCAGTCCAACTTAAGACAAAAATAGGGCAGCTGGATAGGCATGTGTCCAAAATCTGTTTACTACTGGAAGCGGAGCACTGAAGCTGAATTGGAATTCCCATACAAAGACATTTATGGCTCCTTTTATGTATTTGTACATTATTACAATTATGGGGCCGGTGTGTAGGAGCCAAATGAAATGATTGTTCAAACCACTAGATGGCAGTGTGCACCAGTGGTGTGGTCACCGGTTAAATTAGCTTGGTAGTTAAACTTCCCATGGGTTGTATCAGGACACAGGTGGCGGATATGTTTCTTACCATAGAGCAACGTGTTACGCTTTGTAAGATATATATATTATTCATTAAATGGGCAACAAAGCAGCTGAAATGAATATCGATGCATGGTACCAAACTATGCAAAAAGAACATCTTACCACCTGGCCCTGGCTTATAGGAAAAAATCCATTAAAATAATGTTGACGTTTAGCAGAGAGAGACGCACAATTAAGCAGCTCTTCAGCATGAAATCGATCTAACGGTGCAGTTTTCAGGATGAGTCACCTGGTGTCAAGATTCAACTCATTCAAAATATATAGGATATTAAAATGAATAAATGTCTGTTTTTCCAACCTGTTGTATTAGTATTTATTTATCACCCCTATTTTAGATACAGTACCTATAATATTGTTATTTACACAGGGCAAATATACAATTGATTAAATCTACTTTTATTACGTATCGTATTTTAATGGGGATATAATTTATTACAGCTGACATTTACGTGAACAAACAAGGTTTAAACATCAACTGTAACAATATCAGATCGACGTTCACAGCTTCTTAACACTTCTGTGTACACATTTGAAGGCTGCTTATTGGACCAATACAGGTAAACGTCATATTATGCGATTAACATCCCTTTACAGAGAGCTTACGACCTACTAGTTAAGTCTTGTCTTAAGAACAGGTGGTGCAACCAAATTAAGCACTGACTTCGTTACAAACTATCTAGTAGTTACTAAGCCATTAGTGTGAACTTCCTAACTTATGTGAGAACTTACACACAGCTGGTGCAACTCTAGCCCGTCCTCAAGAGGTTCATTAGCAACTAATGCTATAGGTTGCAGCCTTTAGCCTCCTTTTTAGCACACCTACCTCACACACTAGAGATGCTGGTTCGAGTCCCATATGGGGCGGGTAGAACAGAAGCGTCACACATGCAACCAAGATGATGTCAGATGAGTTTTGTGTGAAGGTTTCTTGTGAATGTGAAAGTTTTATGTGTGTGTGTGTATACGAGAGATAAAGATTGAATTATGGCCTAAACGGCTCCTCATACAAAATAACACTTCATTTTGACATTTACTCTCCCTATCGAGTTCTATGCAAAGCATGCTGGGAACTAGAAATACTCTTCTCAGTTTCAGTTAAACAAACAAAAATGATTGCTGTTGCCAAACTTTTTTCATCGACACATCTCTTGTTCACTTGGTAACATGCATTTTTTGAGTAATATGAAGAAGGGTGGATTCTGTAAACCTAACAATAGTAAAAGTAAACATTTTTTGGAGTGCATGATATGTGCATACAGTGGCATGCAAAAGTTTGGGCACCCCTGATCAAAATGTCTGTTGCTGTGAATAGCTAAGCGAGCAAAAGATGGCATGATTTCCAAAAGGCATAAAGTTAACGATAACAAATTTCTTTAGTATTTGCATGACCTGCTATTTTCAGGTCTATCCACAGATTTTCGATGATGTTTAGGTCGGGGGACTGTGAGGGCCATGGCAAAACCTTCAGCTTGCGCCTCTTGAGGTGGTCCATTGTGGATTTTGAGGATTTTGTTTAGGATCATTATCCTGTTGTAGAAGCAATCCTCTATTCATCTTCAGCTTTTTTACAGATGGTTTGATGTTTGCTTCCAGAATTTGCTGCTATTTTAATCCATTCTTTCCTCTACCAGAGAAATGTTCCCCTTTACCACTGGCATCAACACAAGCCCAAAGCATGATCGATCCACCCCCGTGCTGAAGAGGTGTTCTTTTCGTGAAATTCTGCACCTTTTTTCTCCAAACATACCTTTGCTCATTGCGGCCAAAAAGTTATATTTTAACTTCATCCATCCGCAGGACTTGTGTCCAAAATCCATCAGGCTTGTTTAGATGTTCATTTGCAAACTTCTGACGCTGAAATTTGTGGTGAGGATGCAGGAATGGTTTTCTTCTCATGACTCTTCCATGAAGGTCATATTTGTGCAGGTGTCGCTGCACAGTAGAACAGTGCACCACTACTCCAGAGTCTGCAAAATCTTCCTTAAGGTCTTTTGCACTCAAACAGGGGTTTTTATTTGCCTTTCTAGCAATCCTACGAGGACTTCTCTCTGAAAGATTTCTTGGTCTATCAGACCTCAAATTGAACTCCACCATTCCTGTTAACTGCCATTTCTTAATTACATTACAAACTGGAAACGGCTACCTGAAAATGCTTTGCCCTTTTACAGCCTTCTCCTGCTTTGTGGCATCAATTATTTTAATTTTCAGAGTGCTAGGCATCTACTTAGAAGAGCCCATGGCTGCTGATTGTTGGGACAAGATTTGAGGAGACATAGTATGTATAAGGTTTGAAATTTGCATCACCTGGCCTTTTCAAATGATGATTGTGAACAAGCCATAGCCTTACAAGCTAATTAAGGTCTGAGACCTTGGTAAAATTTTTCTGAGAGCTCAAATCTCTCGGGGTACCCAAACATTTGCATGGTGTTCCTTTCATTTTTTTTCACTCTATAATTGTACAAAATAAAAATAATTCACTAATATTGCTTAACATTTTGAAAAGAATGTTTAATCTTTAACTTTATGCCTTTTGGAGATAAGTTCATCATCTTCTCACTTAAATATTCACAGCAACACACATTTTGACCAGGGGTGCCCAAACTTTTGCATGCCATTCTTCTAAGGAATACAGAAACTTTAATGTAGTTTTTTTTATCACAATCACATCATATCTCAAAAGTCAGTGATCACTGGTCAGGTTATATACAGAAAATATTGTACTAAATAGGTGGCTAATTTTATAAGGCATTTGATTGTTAGCTACAAATAACAAATGAAAAACAAAAGTAGATGGCCAGAACACATGAAGATTCAGGTCAGTAGGCAACAATTCAAACCACATAAAATGTTCTTGATAATTGTTACTTATTAGACAAATGTTGTTGTAAATTTTTAAGGAAGGCAGTCAGGTAGAATAAAAAAAATTGTAAACCTGTCCAATTTGAATGTGAACCATAAACCAAAACACGAAAACGGTATCTTTGATTAACTGTTGCAAAATCTATTGTCAAAGTAATTTTACCTCTCTGTTTTCATCCAAACAAAGTGGTTTTCATCCAAACAAGGTTTTTTGATTTTTCAGATGATTTCTAGATATTTAGTCAATGACTACTAGTGCACAAATGTAATGAACAAAGATACTGAGCTATATTCTCTTTGGTTGTGTGTAGGCCAGTGACATCAACCTCCACAGACATTTCTCCTTTATCTCTGAAAACAAAACCCCAAAGCATTAGATTTATAATTAGGAATATACATAATTCTTTCCACAGTTTGCACAAGTAACACAGAACATGTCCAGACTCAAGTGTTAATACTTTTGAACCAGATTGCCTTCCATATTTTTTAAAACTCTGAAGATGTTGCTTAATAAATCATGTTGTAAATTATTTATATGTGTGAATAAAGAAAAATACAGTTGTAAGTATAATCTGAGTTAAAGACGAAATTGCAATGTGAAATGAATAAAAATGTCTGATTTCAAAAAAATATATAATCGCCATTGGGCTGAAGGGGAATTTCACTAGTGGCATTCATAAAACATTAAAGTAGCTTTATTTTTTATTGTTATATTTGTAGTATTTTTGGTGAGTATTGCATGAAATATAACAAGAAGAGTCTTTATCAGTAACCAACAGCTCCTAAACTTCTCACAGCAGTTCCCCTAAAAAAGCAAAATGATGCAATATTACTTGGCTGGAGATTTGAAACTTGCTAAACAAGGCCACTTTCACTTTTGAACAACTTATCTCATATTATTATTATTATTATTATTATTATTATTATTATTAATAATATTTATTTTATTGTGGTTACATAGATTTAAAGAAATGGATAATAGCTAATAAAATATCTTATTTAATTTATATTTTTATTATAATACTCAGACCAAAGAAAGGAGATTGCTGATCAAACATTTGATTTCAAAGTCACTGTCTAAGCAAATCTCAAAGGTAAAGAAAACATCCCTCAAAATCCTTTCTAATATGTCTAACATTTTAAGTTTCTTTAACTGATGAGCAATGAGATGCACTGAATTTACTCATTTCAGAAACTTTTTAAAATATTTTATTTATAACCGATAATCTAAACCTTCGAACATTGTGTTGGACAACAGGGGAAACAAGAAACACTGCTCTAGAAATGTTTTACATTAAATCTTTAATGTTTTTTTTTTAATTTTTGCTGTTTTTCCGGCGTCTTGCACATTGATTATATTAGGCTACATTGTGCAAAATTCCCTAATATATGTAATAATAAATAATACATAATTAAAACGAATAAATACAGATCTCAGATCAGTCTTATGTAGAATATGGTTCTCTTGTCGGAACTGTGACAGTCTCTTCCTGTACACGTCGCTTCACGGGCTGTGTGACGTTTGCATTAGCCGGGCGGGCAGCCACAGGAATACACACAGCACTGAATTAAACCATGGAGACCCTCGTCAGCCTACCGTTTACTGTTCTGGAATGCCCAAATGTCAAACTTAAAAAACCATCATGGCTGCATATGCCTTCTGCAATGACCGTCTATGCCATCGTGATTGTTTCATATTTTCTCATCACCGGTGGTAAGTGTCACAAAGCCATCATAGGCTAAACTAGCCATCAGCTAACACTTATTCTTCTGTCTTTAGCGTCTGTGCACACTGCAACACAACAATTCATTAAAAGTCGAGCATTTGCAGTAGATCAGTAAATTACTGATATAAATGTAATTTGATTGAATATGGAGATGCATGTCTTTGTGCTTCGTGAAATAATCTTGCGAGTTAACCTGCTATCTGTTAGCATCATAGCATATCACTCTCTCATTATATTGCCCTCTATAGACCAAATGAGTTACTCTGCTGTTCATTACTGCACATTGCACACTCGACACTTGGGTTACACTAGTTTGCTCATGTAAATGGTGTGATATTACTTTGACTTTAAACTGGTGGAATGGTTACACCAAACTGATCATAACGATGCAATATGATGGGAAATATCTTTTGAACATTTCAGGAATCATTTACGATGTTATCGTTGAGCCTCCGAGTGTCGGATCAATGACTGATGAACACGGGCATCAGAGACCAGTGGCTTTTCTGGCATACAGGTAAAATGGTTTCTTTGATACAGACATATTAAAATTTGTCCAGTTAATGGCGCTGCAGATGTAATTAAAAGGAATATTCCTATACATTTGAGGCCCATTGTTGATTTCAACTCGTTCCTGCTTTTCTTTAAAAAAAGCAAAAATGTGGGTTACAGTAAGGTACTTACAATGGAAGTCAATGGGGCCAATCCATAGCCTAAATGTTAAAATACTCATTGTTTCAAAATTATAGCCACAAGATGTAAACAATATGTGTTAACATGATTTTTGTGTAATAAAATCACTTGCTAACCATTTCATTGTAAAGTTATTCTCAATTTTGCAACTTTGTTGTCATGATGACGTAACATTGTAAACCCTAAAACGGCTGTAAAAACGATGATTTGAACAAATTGACTGCTCAAATAAAACACGATTTTTACAACACAGATGAATTAATGCAAGTGCTTTTATAAAATTAGAAGCTTCACATTTCTGCCTTTTAACCCTCCAAAAATTGGCCCATTCACTTCCATTGGAAGGGCCTCACTGTAATCTCAATGTAACAAGGAGAAGGGTGGGGCCAGGATTGGCCATGACTATGCATGCCCAGCCCCCTATCAGGCTAATCAGCCGAGGAGAGGGATGAGGAGAGGGATAAGTGCAGCGGAATGCGGCTCTCTCCTCGGCTGATTAACCCAATTGGGGCTGGGAGTGCGTAGTCACGGTCACACCCTCACCTTCCTTCTTGTCACACTCGATTTTTCTTTTTTTTATATTAAAGGAGGGACAAGTCTAAATTATTTTCTGTGGTAATCAACAATATACCACAAATGTTGTCTGTTCAGCTTAACTTGAACCCAGAATATTCCTTTATGGCACTTCACAGTTGTCAGAGACCAGTATCTACCACAGGGTTTTTTCAAATTTTCTGATGCCAACAAAGGACCCCAAAATATGATGTAGTTCCTCAAATATACACAGCTCTGAAAAAAATTCAGAGACCACTGCAAAATCAGCAGTTTCTCTGGATTTACTATTTATAGGTTTGTGTTTGAGTAAAAGGAACATTTTTGTTTTATTCTATAAAGAACTGACAACATTTCTCCCAAATTCCAAATAAATAAACATCGTCAACTGGTCAGAATAACAAAAAAAGATTTTTTCAGACCTCGAATAATGCAACAAAACAAGTTCATATTCATTTTTAAACAACACAATACTACTGTTTTAACTTAGTTCAGAAATCAGTATTTGGTGGAATAACCCTGATTTTCAATCACAGCTTTCATGTGTCTTGGCATGATCTCTGCCAGTCTTTCACATTACTGTTGGGTGACATTATGCCTCTCCTGGTTTAAAATTTCAAGCATCTCAGCTTTGTTTGATGACTTTTGGCTATCCATCTTCCTCTTGATCACATTCCAGAGGTTTTCAATGGGGTTCAGGTCTGGAGATTGGGCTAGCCATGACAGGGTCTTGATCCGGTGGTCCTCCATCCACAGCTTGATTGACCTGGCTGTGTGGCATGGAGCATTTTTCCTGCTGGAAAAAACAGTCCTCAGAGTTGGGGAACATTGTCAGAGCAGAAGGAAGTAAGTTTTCTTCCAGGATAACCTTGTACGTGGTTTGATTCATGCGTCCTTCACAAAGACGAATCTGCCTGATTCCAACCTTGCTGAAGCACCCCCAGATCATCACAGATCCTCCACCTGGTCGTCTCATGGTTAGATGGAGACCTGGAGAGCCCTTCAAACCACAGTGTCTCGCAACACTGTGAAAGTTGGTGGAGGATCGGTGATGATCTGGGGGTGCTTCAGCAAGACTGGAATCAAGACTCTGTCATGGCCAGCCCAATCTCCAGACCCGAACCCCTTTGAAAACCTTTAGAATGTGACCAAGAGGAAGATGGATGGCCACAAGCTATCAAATAAAGCAGAGATGCTTGATTTTTTTTGGACCAGGAGTGGCATAAAGTCACCCAACAGCAATGTGAAAATACATGAAAGCTGTGTTTGAAAATCAGAGTTATTCCACCAAATATTGATTTCTGAACTCTTAAGTTAAAACATAAATATTGTGTTGTTTAAAAATGAACATGAGCTTGATTTCTTGCATTATTCGAGGTCTGAAAACGCTTTATCTTTTCTGCTATTTTAAATAGTAAATCCTGAGAAACATATAATCAATGATAATTTTGCGGTGGTCTCATAATTGTTTCCAGAGCTGAATATTCCTAAACTATTAATGTAGATATTTCAATATTAGGCGTAATATCCATCCATTCATTTTCTATACGGACCCTCTAGCTCCCTCCTGCATCCCCAGGTTTTAAAACCCCTGTGTTATTATGCATTTAGATTGGCGGTACATTTAATTATCAAGCAGACTTTGCTAACATACATGAATGTTGGTATGAACAGCACTGCTTCTATCAATGCACATATCTTCTCTCTTAAAGGGTGAATGGACAGTACATCATGGAGGGGCTGGCCTCCAGCTTTCTCTTCACAATGGGAGGCCTTGGCTTCATAATTCTGGACCGCTCTAATGCGCCCAACATTCCCAAGCTTAACCGTTTCCTCCTGCTCTTCATCGGCTTTGTTAGCGTGCTACTGAGTTTTTTCATGGCCAGAGTCTTCATGAGGATGAAACTGCCGTAAGTCATTATATTTTACATTAGGATTTAACACACCACCTAATCCTACTGTTTTCCACATTTTAGAAAAGTAAAAAAATCTATACAAAAATTCAAGTATGGGAGTCAGAGGTTGCGCTAGAAAAAATCTATATCCGTCACTGACAGACTGAGTTGTTTCTGTCATGGTCTAATTTTATCCGTTATAATTTATTTTAATTTTGTAAGTACTACATTCATGGGAAATGTTTAGCGTCATTATACACAATACATGCAATACATGACAGTGTATAGGCTTAAATAATAGCTATATTTTTTACTCTTCAAGCAAGGCTGGTGAAACAAATGGGTTCTTGGGTGAAATTCTACCTGTCAATCAACCGCTGTGCTAAGACAAGATTTTAAACTTTGCCAGTTACGTGCTGTTTTTAAAGATAATAAATGTCCGATTGGAATATTTGAAAATATGCATACAGTACATACATGCACATGTTCATAGAACTTTTTCAATGTGCTTGATATCCCAGAACACACATTTCTGAAGCTCTAATGCAAGTAGTGCTTTAAAATTACTGACATTACTTTTGCTCTAAATGTCATGTTTTCGCATACTTTATATCAAATGCAAGTAATTGGCGATGCGACACTTTTTCGCACTTTGTTACTATATATTCTTTGCGCTTTATTATAATAAGATAAAGTGCTAATCATGCATTAACACAATGACTGATGTATGCAGTCATTAATTCAGAAACCCACTCCTCAAAATCCGAACACAATTGGTTAACAGAAACTCATATTAATTAATTACTTAATACCTGGCTATAAACTGGGTATACACACACAATAAGAGTTTCCATGTAGGCTGTGCACCTCTCCTCTCTTGCCCACTCCTGTTGTAAGCCTGGCTGAAGGACGGCCCTCAGAGCTGGGGTGAAGATAACGAGAGGGAGGGGCGGGTTGTTCTACCACAGCCTTTATATCATTAAATTTAGATAATGAGAAACTCAAGTCAAGTGTACCCAAACTATTGATTGGAAGTGTATATATATATATTTATTTATACAGCTGAAGTAAGAAGTTTACATGCACCTTAGCCAAACACATTTAAACTCAATTCCTGACATTTAATCGTAGAAAACATTCCCTTTCTTAGGTCAGTTAGGATCACTAATTTATTTTATGTGAAATGTCAGAATAATAGTAGAGTGATTTATTTCAACTATTACTTTAATCACATTCTCAGTGGGTCAGAAGTTTACATACTTTTTGTTAGTATTTGGTAGCATTGACTTTAAATTGTTTAACTTGGGTCAAACTTTTTGGGTAGCCTCCACAAGCTTCTCGCAATTAGTTGCTGGAATTTTGGCCCATTTCTCGTGACAGAACTGGTGTAACTTTCTCGCACACACTTTTTCAGTTCTGCCCACAAATGTTCTATTTGATTGAGGTCAGGGCTTTGTGATGGTCACTCCAATACCTTGACTTTGTTGTCCTTAAGACATTTTGCCACATCTTTGGAGAAATGCTTGGGGTCAATGTCCATTGGAAGACCCATTTGTGACTGAGCTTTAACTTCCTAGCTGATTTCTTGAGATGTTGCTTCAATATATCCACATTATTTTTCCTTTCTCATGATGCCATTTATTTTGTGAAGTGCACCAGTCCTCCCTGCAGCAAAGCACCCCCACATCATGTACAGGGTTGGGATGGTGTTCTTCGGCTTGCAAGCCTCACCCTTTTCATAATGATAGTCATTATGGCCAAACAGTTACATTTTTGTTTCATCAGACCAGAGGACATTTCTCCAAAAAGTAAAAAGTTGTCCCCATGTGCAGTTGCAAACTGTAGTCTGGCTATTAATGGTAGTTTGAGATCAGTGGCTTCTTCCTTGCTGAGCAGCCTTTCAGGTTATGTCAATATAGGGCTTGCTTTATTGTGGATATACTTGTCTAAATGTTTCCTCCAGCATCTAAGAACATCTTTGCAGTTGTTCTGGGGTTGATTTGCACTTTTTGCACCAAACTACGTTCATCTCTTAAGAGACAGAATGTGTCTCCTTCCTGAGCAGTATGATGGCTGCATGGTCCCATGATGATTATACTTGCGTACTGTTGCTTGTACAGATGAACGTGGTACCTTCAGGCATTTGGAAACTGCTCCCAAGAATGAACCAGACTTGTGGAGGTCCACAATTTTTTTTTAGAGGTCTTGGCTGATTTTTTTTTTTATTTCTTCCATGATGTCAAGGAAAGAAGCACTGAGTTTGAAGGTAGGCCTTAAAATACATCCAGAGGTACACCTCCAATTCAGTTCACCATCTATCAGAAGCTAATTGTCTAAATATCCTAAATGACTTACCAAAACTATAGTTTACTAATATTAAATCTGTGGAGTGGTTAAAAAAGTACGTTTGTATGACTTCAACCTAAGTGTATGTAAACTTCTTACTTCAACTTTATATGCTAGGAATTCATAGATGTATCAGCTGGCGATATTTATCGGCCAATGAAAACCATCAGCATATCCATTATTAGCATGAAAATGCCAATATGAAAAAAACAGTGGTTGATTTATAATTAATTATTAACAAACTTTGTAAAAACTTGAGATAAGGCAGACATCTCAGTGCCATCTCTTAGACAGCCTGAAGTAATTCCTCAATTTAAAGATTTTCAAAGAGAGTTTGGATATTATTTCTTAACAGCTGCAATCTCAATTGGTGTAGGATTACAATAATAAGTAACTAGGCAACATTAAAACAATAATATGACCACCAAATCACTTTTCTGCATATACTGTATGGTCTAAACTTGTTTTTAATGATCTGAATGTGTTTGTCTTGTAGTGGTTATCTCATGGGTTAAGGATCAATACATTCAAAATGGCATCAACACCTTGAATATCGCACACGCCACAGACAGACTGAAGAGAACGCATCAGAAATGTTGTTTTAGTGCCAAGGACGACAGTCTTTTATCAAACTGTTGTAATCAACCAGTATGATTGGCAAAATATCCTACCCGTGCGTGTGTGTGTGTGTTTGTGTGTGGGAGAGAGAGGGAAAGTGTGTTTTTGTGAAAGACATGCTACTTGTCCAGTTTGGCACTTAAGTTACTGGATTATGCACAATAATACACAATTTCTTCTCATCCCTGTAGGGACTTCTGTAACAACTTATTGATGCTCTTAAAATTACTGTTGTGGTTGATGAAAATCCAATTTCCAAAATCCAATCCAATTTTTGTACACTGCTTCACCAGTGGAAAAGCCTTAATGTTTTTTTCTATAATAAACAAATGTACCTTCCACAACTATGAATTCTTCATTGATTTGCTAATCTAATCATTCATTGCCAAATCCTGTGTGTAAAAAAAAAAAAAAAGTAAATAAATACTCAGTACAACAATACAATGCTCTTTGTGAAAGTTTTAAATTACCAAATGCTACAATTGTGGAGTAATATGTTTTACAAAAAAATGAGCACATCTTACAATAACAATGCTTATTTTGTTACATTATATTTTGTGGTAGTTTAGTAGCACCAGAGGGCAACACTGAGTTAAAAAAAAAAGGTATGAGTGAGTGCAAAGCTATTGAATTAAGGTGGAACAACGACTTCATATTGTGCACTGTATACCTTTTTCTTTTTCTTTTTTTTTTTTTTTTTTTTACCTGGGGCTTAGTTTTAAGATCAATCTATTGCAATTTTTGTGAATTAAGGGTCTTTCATTCTACATCAGCTTGTTTTCCATGTTTAATTTTATCCACCAGGCATTTTCCACTCCATTACTATCAGATAGGAGTTATTCTCTAGCTCGTTTATTGTAGCAGACACAAGTAGAGCATGCTGAATGTGCATTTGCTAGGTATGTATGCACTTGAACAGGCTTTTGAAAAGCAAACAGTGTTCAAGGTATGCTTGCGGTGCCTAATTTGGCATTCTTATGTTTAAAGATTTGTCTGTAGTTTCTCTCTCGAAACTTTCCAGCTCAGGCAGTGAAAAGACGTCACTCAATTGCAATGCCTACATCAGAGATGGAAGAGATATATATATATATATATATATATATATATATATATATATATATATATATATATATATATATATAGCAAAGTGCATTGATTTATAATATTTTTTATTATCCTTTTGTTCATTATTTATCCTTTTTAAACTTTCAATATGTGTGAAAGCTAATACAGTTCTTAATAAGATTAGACTGCTCTGGTTCATTAAGTGTATACAATTCCAAAACTCATTATAAAAGCTAAAACACAGATACAGTTCTGAATGGCATCACTAAAATTTGGCAAATTAATCTTACAATGCTCACAGTGTACTTAAATCCATTAAAACATGTAATTTTTTAAATAACGAATTACAGACGTAATTAAATTGTTTGTACTTAAAAGCAGTTGTACAAAGTCCCGATTAATCCCCTGCTATTTGTATGGGTAGTGCATTAGGTTCGTATTCTCTTATTGGATTTTGTGCTAAGAGGATGTGTGGTGGTGTGCTTGTGGCTGCTGCCATTTGAAGGATGAACATGTCCATTTTCCTTAAGGGGTTCCTTGGGACCAAAAACAAACCACAAATGATCTTAATTTTTTATTTTGATTATGCATTTAAATAACTACATTATGTAAAATTGTAGCCTTCATTTGTAATTTATACATAACATGCAAGTTTACCTTTCTCTTGCTGTGTCCATTCTCTGAGATTGTTGCTTCAGGCTTGTGGAGGCCCAATGCCTTTTCTAAATCTTAAGACACAAGAATACAGTAAGAATCACCAGCAGGAAAGTAGACCTAAACAAGTGAATAGTGGCCAGCACTTTGAAGCTCCAATAAACATAAAGGCAGCATAAAAGTAATCCATACAACTCCAGTGGTTAAATCTATATCTTCAGAAGCGATATGATAGCTGTATGTGAGAAACTGATCAATATTTAAGTACTTTTTGACTATAAATCTCCACAATTTTCTTTTGCTTTTGGCACTTCATATTCTTCATGCATATCGCCACCTACTGGGCAGAGAGGTGAATTTATTGTAAAATAGGTTTTAAATATTGATCTGTTTCTCATATCACTTTTTATCATATCACTTCTGAGAACATAGATATAACCAATTGAGTCCTACAGATTACTTTTATGCTGCCTTTATATTCTTTTTGGGCAGTAAAATTTCTGACCACAATTCACTTGCACTGAGATATTCTTCTGAAAATCTATGTTTGTATTCAGTAGAAGTAAGTCATATACATCTGGGATGGTTTGAGGGTGAATAAATGAGGGCATTTTTCTTTGCTGGTGAAATATCCCTTTAAACAGGTAGCCATGAATTACCTGTCAAAATTTGATCAATCTTCTCAACTGCGAGTTCAGCATCCTCTCTGGAGAAGCACATGGGTGGCTTGAACTTCAGAACGTTCCGGTGGGGGCCATCAGCACTTAGCAGTATCCGCTGCTCTTTCAGCCTTTAATGATAAAATACAGCTCCATTCTAGTTTGATATATTTTTGGACAATTAATATAATTATATGATCAGCTAAAACAAATGTAAAAGGCATTTTGATTGTTGTAAAACAGCTGATATTCTTTATTCTATCCCAAGTTGCTTAGCAAACTTAAATAGCTTAAGGTGTGCCAATTAACTATATCAGTTACCACAATGATTGTTTATTCTTATCATTATTAACAAATATAGCTTTTTATGGGACATTGGTGTCTTTTATTATATTGCTTTAGCTGCCTGTAACACTGCTTAAAATGGGCAAGAAGGAGGCGGGAACCAGATGAACCATCAAAATAATGTTTGATGAAAACAAATAGACACAAAGACGGTAGCTGCGTTTGGCTCTCTCCCAAACTGACGCATCTGTCTCGGCATTATCCCTCTCCTAATTAGCCTGATTGGGGGTGGCCGTGCACACTCATGGCCCGGCCCCACCCTCTTCCTCGTCACTCTGCCGTTGCATAAAAGTATTAAGCCATTTGAGACTTGGGTGATTTTAAAATGGTTAAGGTGTTTTTAGAAGAACCTTTATCTATGGTAAAATCACTGTAGCAAATCTCACTTCTTGTTTTAATATGTATGATAAATAATGTATAATGTATATCTAATAAGAAATTATTTGAAAAATTGCACATTGTAAATAAAGTTTAACATATAAAGATATGCCGTGTGAGATTGTATTGTACATACAAAACAAAACAAATTAATTTCTCTTGTCTAGTGTAACTCATGTCCTCACCTGTAAATAACATCCTGAGCTTCAGCTGTGGCAGGTGTTTTCTTCTGCCGATCTCTCACCAGCTCCACCCCAACAAAAAGGCCACGACCCCTTCAAAAAAAAGCTGTTTTAATGAAAGTTGAAGGGCTGTCTTTTTTTTTTTTTTTAAATGAAGTGGCATTGGACAGTGCCTCACTTTAAAGCTTCAAAAAAGGACCCAAAAGTATCATAAAATTAGTCCATATGACTGTCATAATTCAAGTCTTGTGAAGGCATAGGTTTTGGTGAAAAACAATTTAAACTTTAAAGCTGAAGTATATTATTGATGCACCACTTGTACCACCAAAAGGAATTGCAAAAAAACTAACAAACATTGTTTTCAAAACAGTTTTCTGAATACGCCCCCCATCCCATTTGCCGTTGATAGAACAAACAGATAGCCCTGTCCACAACTCACACCTTTGGTCGAGTCAATGTTATTGTCTCTCTTAAGATGGGTCACTCAAAGCAAACACAGGATTTTTTTGTAAAGCTGCAAGTTTGTTTAGTTGTCGCTGCATATTAAGTTGGGATAGGAGAAAGCATTTCTCCGAAAAAGTTACATACATCAGCTTTAAGTAATTTTGCAGTGAAAATCTTGTCCTTCCATTGTGTGCTGATGAACACACCATGAAAGAAACTTGTTTACAGTTGTGCTAAAAACTATAGTCTCGCATGAACGTGTCATGCACTGTGAACAAGCTTCTCTCGTTGTTGTTTTTCACCAAAACCGCATGCTTTCAGGAGTTGCATGATGCACTGTATACTTTTGGATCCTTTTTTAAGCTTAAAAGTGAGGCACTATCCACTGACGTTGTATTGAAAGGATGGCATGCAACATTCATTAAAACATCTCCTTTGGTGTTCTGGATAAAATGTCATACAGGTTTAGAACAACATGAGGGTGAGTAAATAGGACAATCTTTATTTTTGGGTAAACTTACCCTTTAAAGAATCGGATTATGATGTGACTGTGTATAATCAATTAATTACTGACTGTATGACTTTAGAAGTTAGTAGGAGGGAGTTCACCAACCTCACGTCACCCACTAAGGAGTGTCTTTCTTTCAGATTTTCCAAAAGCTGAGTCAGGTAACCTCCAACACGCAGGGCGTTGCCTTGCAGATCTTCCTTCTCAATTACATCTAGAACAGCCAGTCCAATTGCACAAGACACTGGGTTACCACCAAACTGAAGGACACAAAGGCAGACATTCTTCAGCTACCAGAAATAGTAGGGCTGTTATTCCGATCTTTCAGAAGAAAATGTACTGGAGGACTGTGTTGTTCACACCCACGTTAGCTATGCAAATAGTAATTTTGTCCTTACTGTGTTGAAGTATTCCATTCCAGATGACATGAAGCCTTCAGCAACCTCTCTGGTGGTGATCACACATGACATTGGATGGCCATTTCCAATAGGTTTGCCCATTGTAACAATATCTGGTACAAAATCTTCTCCCTGTAGTTGGAAGGCCCAGAAGTGGGTACCCACCCTGCCAAAGCCCACCTGGACCTCATCAGCAATGAAAATGCCTCCTGCTTTTCTCACATGCCTTTGGTATAGACGGAAATGTGATGCACACATACAAATCGAAATGCATTAATATTTATATTCATATACTGTAATACAAGCATTATTCATAACACATATGCATTGTTTGTAAAATGCATACTATGAAGCAAAGTGATTTATGGATATCTGTGTATACATACAGAATTTAAATTTCAAACTTGGTAAAAAGATTTTCACTTGCATTATTCTTTCATTTTAATTGAATTATTAGCACAAAACCAACACCAATAATGTTAAAATTAACGTATCTTGATAATTATGTTGTTTTTAAATCTTGGCTGATATTGTAATTGTGAAAAAAATATATATGTTACAGCCTTATTCCAAAATTGATTATATTCATTATTTTCATAAAAATTCTTCAAACAATACCCCTAATGACAATGTGAAAGAAGTTTGTTTGAAATCTTTGCAAATGTATTAAAAATAAAAAACACAAAAATCACATGTTCTTAAGTATTCACAGCCTTTGCCATGTCACTCAAAATTGAGTTCAGGTGCATTCAGGTGTTGTGAGATGTTTCTACAACTTGATTTGAGTCCACCTGTTGTAAATCCAGTTGATTGGACATGATTTGGAAAGGCACACGCCTGTCTATATAAGGTCCCACAGTTCACAGTGCATGTCAGAGCACAAGCCAAGCCATGAAGTCTAAGGAATTGTCTGTAGACCTCAGAGACATGATTATATCGAGGCACAGATCTGGGGAAGGGTACAGAAACATTTATGTAGCATTGAAGGTTCCAAAGAGCACAGTGGCCTCCATCATCCATAAATGGAAGAAGTTTGGAACCACCAGGACTCTTCCTAGAGCTGGCCACCCGGCCAAACTGAGCAATTGGGGAAGAAGGGCCTTAGTCACTGAGGTGACCAAAAACCTGATGGTCACTCTGACAGAGCTCCAGCGTTTCTCTGCGGAGAGAGGAGAACCTTCCAGAAGAACAACCATCTCTGCAGCACTCCACCAATCAGGCCCTTATGGTAGAGTGGTCAGACGGAAGTCACTCCTCAGTAAAAGGCACAAGACAGCCCGTCTGGAGTTTGCCAAAAGGTACCTGAAGGACACTCAGACCATGAGAAACAAAATTCTCTGGTCTGATGAAACAAAGATTGAACACTATGACCTGAATGGCAAGCTGGAGGAAACAAGGCAACGCTCATTACCTGGCCAATACCATCCCTACAGTGAAGCATGGTGGTGGCAGCATCATGCTGTGGGGATGTTTTTCAGCGGCAGGAACTGGGAGACTAGTCAGGATTGAGGGAAAGATGAATGCAGCAATGTACAGAGACATCCTTGATGAAAACCTGCTCCAGAGCGCTCACCTCAGACTGGGTCGACGGTTCATCTTCCAACAGGACAACGACCCTAAGCACACAGATAAGATAACAAAGGAGTGGCTACGGGACAACTCTGTGAATGTCCTTGAGTGGCCCAGCCAGAGCCCAGACTTTAACCTGATTGAACATCTGTGGAGAGATCTGAAAATAGCTGTGCTCCTATGCTAGCCATACAACCTGATGGAGCTTGAGGGGTCCTGCAAAGAAGAATGGGAGAAACTGCCCAAAAATAGGTGTGCCAAAGTTGTAGCATCATACACAAAAAAACTTGAGGCTGTAATTGGGGCCAAAGGTGCTTCAACAAAGTATTGAGCAAAGGCTGTGAATACTTCTGTACATGTGATTTAAATTTTTTATAAATTTGCAAAGATTTCAAACAAACTTCATTCACCTTGTCATTATGTGGTCTTGTTTGTAGAATTGAGGAAAATACTGAATTTAATCCATTTTGGAGTTAAGGCTGTAACATAACAAAATGTGGAAAAAATGAAGCGCTGTGAATTCTTTCTGGATGCACTGTGTGTGTGTGTGTGTGTGTGTGTGTGTGTGTGTGTGTGTGTGTGTGTGTGTGTATATACTCACAAAAAAATCAAACATATTAATATCAATAAACAAGCACATGTAAACATATTCTGATTTTGAAGCCACAGCATCAACACCACCTTTAAAGGAGTACTCATGGTTCACCACAGGTTAAGCTCAATCGACAGCATTTGTGGCATAATGTTTATTACCACAAAAATGTTCATCCTTTTCTTTAAAAAAGCAACTATCTGGGTTAGAGATGGAATGGAAAATGGAAGTGAATGGTGCCAAACCATAAGTTATAAAATACTCAGTTTCAAAACTACAGTATAGCCACAATACATACTATGCAAATACATCTACTGATGCTACTGGACACATCTTCAGTGATGTTCCTGGAATCATTGGGTGTTTCGGGTCTTTCAACATCATACACCCTCCTCCAGGTGACCCAGCTGTGGCTGATCAGACCCCAGCTTGTGTCCAGTTGGCAAATCTAGCTACCCTGCCCCCATGGATCTCCTCTCTTGAGCCATAGCCATCTTGAGGCTTTCTCTGCCGCTTCAGTGGTATTGCGGATGGCTCTTCTCCTCCTCACCCCATCAATGCCTAACAGACTGAAGGCTCTGGACAGGGATCGTGCTATAAAGCCCCTGCATCCTACCTCTATTGGGAGACACCTTGCTCTCCATCCAGCTTGTCGACACTCGCTTACTAGTCCCTCGTACTTGGCGAGCTTCCTCTCAAACGCCTCTTCCAAGCGGTCTTCCCAAGGGACTGTAAGCTCCAACAGGACCACTTGTTTGGTGGACTCAGACAAGAGGACGACATCTGGTCTTAAGGAGGTGGGCACAACCTTGTTGGGAAACTTGAGTTGCTGCTCCAAGTCCACCAACAGCTGCCAGTCCATCGCCGTGGCCAGGATGCCTGCAGATGTTTTTCGGCTGGTTTTGGCCGCTCTCCAGCTCTGACGAAGACGATGGCTTGCTTGGAGGGGCGGGAGCGCTTTGACCACTCAACTGCTGTAGTAATGGCTTCAGCAATGGCCTTTAGTACTTGGTCATGCCTCCACCTATACCTTCCCTCTCCCAGTGCCTTTGAGCAGCAACTCAGAATGTGCTTTAGGGTTCCACGCTTGGAGCACAGTGGGCATGCTGGTGACTCCACTTTGCCCCATATGTGAAGGTTTGATGGGCTAGGGAGCACATCGTATACCGCCTGGATAAGAAACTTGATCCGCTGTGGCTCTGCCTTCCACAGCTCTGCCCATGTCACCTTCCTCTCGATCGCGTTCTCCCATCTTGTCCAGGCACCCTGTTGCCTCATTCCTACTGTCCTGCAGGTTCTCTCCTCCTCGACCACTGCTCTCACCTCCTCCTGGACTAGGCATCGTTTTTCCTTTCCTTTGGTGGTGTCAATGTGAGGAGTTGAAAAGGAACCCAGTCCAGCCCTGCCTCTTGTTACCACCCCCACCAGTCTTTTGTGATGTAATCTTCCCTCTGCTTGTCGAACAGCCTCCTCAGCCTTCCACTTCCGACCAGTCCTCACTTCAATCCCAGCCGTTGCCACCTTTGGATCACTTGAGTCTCTATATAGCAACACTTCTCTAGCTCTAGATACCTTGAACTTCTCTTCCAAGGACTTGAGTGGCAATTGCAATTTGTTACGTTGCCCATAAAGTGCGATGCTACTTAGACTTCTTGGAAGCCCCAGCCATCTTCTGAGGTGGCTGCTGACCTTCCTCTCTATGGTTTCCACAGTCGAGAGTGGCACTTCGTAGACGAGTAGTGGCCACAGGATTCTGGGAAGAATGCCATGCTGGTATAGCCAAGCTTTGAACTTCCCTGGCAATCCAGACCGGTCCACTGACTTCAGCCATCTGTCCAGCTCAGTGCAGGTTGACTGGATGGATGCGGAGTCCCTCAGTGTGCTGTCAAACACCTTGCCTAAGCTCTTGACAGGCTTCTCAGTGATGGTCGGGATTATTACACCTGCGACGATAAACCGGGATTTCTCATCCACCTTTCCTCTTCTCAGTACCATTGATCTTGACTTGGCTGGTTTAAAATGCATCCGTGCCCACTCCATTAGCCTTTCAAGACCCTTTATAATCCACCTACAGCCTGGAACAGATTCTGTGGTGACCGTGAGGTCATCCATAAATGCTCTGATCGGTGGCTGACGTTGGGCTGACTTCATCTTGGGCCCTCTACACTCTGGTTCAGCAGACTTTATGAGCATATTCATGGCCAGGGAGAACAGGATTACGGAGATGGTACAGCCCGTGATGATTCCAGTCTCAACCTTGTGCCAGCCTGATGTCACTGCTCCTGAAGAGGCTCTCATCCTAAAATTGTTGTAATAGTCAGCGATGAGGTCTCTGACTCTGCTGGGGACGTGATATTTTGTCAGAGTGAACTGCACAAGCTTGTGTGGTATTGAGCCATATGCGTTTGCCAGATCAAGCCACAGCACTGACAGACTGCCGTTGTTCTCTCTGGCCTCTCTGATGAGCTGTGTTACCACTCCTGTGTGTTCCAAACATCCAGACATTCCAGCTACTCCACCCTTTAGGACTGATGTGTCGATGAACCTGTTCTTTGAGAGGAAGGTGCTCAGCCGGTTGGAGACAGCACTAAAGAAGATCTTAGCTTCAATACTCAACAGGGAGATAATGCGGAACTGGTCTATCTTCTTGGAGTTCTCCTCCTTCGGAATCCAGACCCCTTCTGCAACTCTCCACTGTTCAGGAATCCTGCCCCTCCTCCAGATGACACGCAGGATCTTCCACAGGCGCAGCAGGAGTTTAGGACAGTTCTTGTACACTTTGTACGAAGTGCCGCTTGGTCCTGGAGCAGAACTTGCTCGCGCTTTCTTGACAACCTCTCGAACCTCTTTTAGCTGCAGCTCTGACATGTTGAACTGCACACTTGGCCCAGGAGGGTCTATCAGAGTGCTGCACTCCCCTAACTCTTGCTCTCTCACTGGGTCGCTGTATGTTTCCTTCAGGTGATGATCGATCTCCTCCTGAGAGCAGACCAGCTGGCCACTACGCTTCTGCCCTAGCAGTTCCTTAGTGAACTTAAAGGGGTTGGCAATGAATGCAGCTCGCTTTCGGGCTCTTTCGCGGCGGCGCCTCCGGTGCCACTCTGCCCGACGGAGGATCCTGATCTTTTTTCGTAGGATGCTCATCAGCTGTGCCAAGCTAATGCGCTCCTCCTTTCCTACCCGTCTGTACTGCCGCTTCAGGGACTTCATCTCCTGTCTGATGTTATGGATTCTCATCTCGCGATGGTTATTTGAGTGAGATCCTTTGGAGCCTCCTTCATTCACCTCTTTTCCAAACCGTTCGGATGCAATGCTGATGATGATCGTTGTCATGGCTTGCAATTTCATGTCTGCGTCTCCCCTGATGGTAGTCTCCAGAATCTGGTCGACATCAATATCAAACTGGTTCCACAGTGGGGTCATGTTAGCTGCTGGCCACTTGCTCCGCCTCCTCTCAGACTTGATGCTAGCTGGAGTCATTTGCAACACTTGGAGGTACCGGGCACTATGGGGTGACTCCGGGCCTGGCTCCTCCTGCGTCTCACCAGGTTGAACACCTGTGCGTTGTGTTTGTCCTGTCCCCACCAGACACTTCATCTTCCCTTGGTGGATCTTTAGGCCTCACTTGTTCTTACAGTAAAGAACATAAACAATATGCAGGTTAGCATGAGTTTAGTGTGATAAAATCACTCCCTAACCTTTCTGTGTAAAGTTAGGTCCAATATTAGAACTTTGTTGCCATGACGACATAATGCTGTAAACCTTGTAATCCTACAAAAAGGACATTTTAAACAACATGTTTAACAAATAAAGTGCTCATATAAAATTATAAGCTTCACATTTTTTCCCTTTAAAGCCTCCATAAATTTGCACCATTCGCTTCCATTGTAAGTGCCCCAATCTAACCTCAATTTCTTTTTTTTTTCTTTTTTTTTTTTTTTTTTTAAAGGAGTGACAATTGTAATTTTTTGTGGTAAACATTATTCTGCAAATACTGTCAACTGAGCTCAAACTGTACTGAACTCTGAATATTCCTTTAAGTAAACGTAGAAAAGATGAAAGGCAAATGCAAAATAAATACGCAACAAATTATTATAGATAAACTGCATCATCCTTTAAAGGGCAATCAGTAAAAATGGCATGGATGCAACATCATTCAAAATCAATAGTTTTCCGTTATAAAAAAAATGCTACTGTACAAATTTACTATTCACAATCAGCCAGGAATAATTTAATCCAAGAATAACAGGGTGGTTACTGTGATTAAGTATTATTCCACTGGTCATGTGATGCTAACATGTCAGTCCCCATGAGGGGACCCTCTCCACAAAGAATACATATTTTAAAGGTTACTGATATGACTGGAGTCTTCATTTTAATGTGTCAACATGATTTTCTAAATTACAATTTATTTATTTAGGAGTAAAACTTTTTTATTTGGAAAAAAATACTGAGTGCACCTTTAAGTGATACAGAAAAGGAACAATCGTGTAACCAAAATTATTAATTTGGAGCCAGTCAAGCATACTGTAACTGGTTGGACTTGGTAGTACATACTGTGCCACTTTCTGGAAGTAGCCCACAGGAGGAATGACCTGCCCTCCGCAACTCTGCAGCGATTCAGCGATAAAAGCAGCAATCTACACAAGAAAAGATCACATGAGACCCCATACCCTAGTGGCAATAAGTACAAGGTCCCACTGGTAGAGGCATCCTTTTTTAATGGTGCTTAACTATGACAGCCATTGCCATGATCAGAAGAAGAGAGGTGAAAAAGAAGCTTGTTGACAAAGAAACGTGAAGCTCAGAGACACAGTTGCCATGATTCCTGAACAAAATGGCAATTCATTAATCCATCTTCACAGATTCATGTCAAACTTGGATCCATTATTGAAAGTCCGAGTCTCACTTCTGATATGGGAGTGTTTAATGAGCCCTCATTCTCCTGCAACAGAGGGTTAAGAGGCTTTTTGACGACACACATGCATTTCTGTAAATCAGTGTGCCTTGAGGAAGCATGAACTTTCTGCACTAATATCCCCATCTTTGATCAACCTGGAGAGAAGGGAAACAGCAACAGGTGGAGAGCAGAAGAAATGTGGGGAGGGAGAAGAAGGGGATAAAGAAGAAATAAGTTAATTCGTTCATCATTTGTTCATCATTTACGCACACTCATGTTCCAAACCTATATATATATATATATATATATATATATATATATACTAGGGCTGTCAATCGATTAAAATATTTAATCGCGATTAATCGCATGATTGTCATGAGTTAACTCGCGATTAATCGCACATTTTTATCAGTTCTAAATGTACCTTAAATTAATACTTTTCAAGTTTTGAATACATTAATCAACATGGGTGTGGACAACTATGGATGCTTTATGCAAATGCATGTTTATTATTAGTGAAACCATACTCAACATAGCATGAAGACTAGACATCTATCAAAGGTCATATATGTTTTTCAAAGAACTTTGTTCATGTCTATTAAACACATGGGGAAAAGAATATAGAAAAACCACAGGTTCCCATTATTTCTCTTTCTTTGCACTGAGCCAGTTGCTCAAACAGACGAGCCTGTTTACATTTTCAGATGACAGGGCAGCTCGCTTTTTCTGAACAATATTTTAAACTCGACGTGCTGCGGTGATAACTTAATTCACATCGACAATAAATGCAGACTACATTTGTCTTGTCGACAGAACCATCAGACATCGTTTTGTATATGAATTTTCCGTTCAGAAGACCCAATTTTCTTTCTCCATTTCTGTTTGCTGCGGAATTCTTTACATCTATCACTTTACGTGCATCTCTAACTCTCCAACTACGGGCTAGGCCACGGGTCAAACAGATATTGCGCGTTGCGTTAATCGCGCGTTAAAAAAATTAGTGCCGTTAAAATGAATTTTAGTTAATGCGTTATTAACGCGCTAATTTTGACAGCCCTAATATATACACACACTCACCTAAAGGATTATAAGGAACATCTGTTCAATTTCTCATTAATGCAATTATCTAATCAACAAATCACATGGCAGTTGCTTCAATGCATTTAGGGGTGTGGTCCTGGTCAAGACAATCTCCTGAACTCCAAACTGAATGTCAGAATGGGAAAGAAAGGTGATTTAAGCAATTTTGAGCGTGGCATGGTTGTTGGTGCCAGACGGGCCGGTCTGAGTATTTCACAATCTGCTCAGTTACTGGGATTTTCACGCACAACCATTTCTAGGGTTTACAAAGAATGGTGTAAAAAGGGAAAAACATCCAGTATGCGGCAGTCCTGTGGGCGAAAATGCCTTGTTGATGCTAGAGGTCAGAGGAGAATGGGCCGACTGATTCAAGCTGATAGAAGAGCAACTTTGACTGAAATAACCACTCATTACAACCGAGGTATGCAGCAAAGCATTTGTGAAGCCACAACACGCACAACCTTGAGGCGGATGGGCTACAACAGCAGAAGACCCCACCGGGTACCACTCATCTCCACTACAAATAGGAAAAAGAGGCTACAATTTGTAAGAGCTCACCAAAATTGGACAGTTGAAGACTGGAAAAATGTTGCCTGGTCTGATGAGTCTCGATTTCTGTTGAGACATTCAGATGGTAGAGTCAGAATTTGGCGTAAACAGAATGAGAACATGGATCCATCATGCCTTGTTACCACTGTGCAGGCTGGTGGTGGTGGTGTAATGGTGTGGGGGATGTTTTCTTGGCACACTTTAGGCCCCTTAGTGCCAATTGGGCATTGTTTAAATGCCACGGCCTACCTGAGCATTGTTTCTGACCATGTCCATCCCTTTATGGCCACCATGTACCCATCCTCTGATGGCTACTTCCAGCAGGATAATGCACCATGTCACAAAGCTCGAATCATTTCAAATTGGTTTCTTGAACATGACAATGAGTTCACTGTACTAAAATGGCCCCCACAGTCACCAGATCTCAACCCAATAAAGCATCTTTGGGATGTGGTGGAACGGGAGCTTCGTGCCCTGGATGTGCATCCCACAAATCTCCATCAACTGCAAGATGCTATCCTATCAATATGGGCCAACATTTCTAAAGAATGCTTTCAGCACCTTGTTGAATCAATGCCACGTAGAAGGCGAAAGGGGGTCAAACACAGTATTAGTATGGTGTTCCTAATAATCCTTTAGGTGAGTGTATATATATATATATATATATATATATATATATATATATATATATATATATATATAATATTAATCAAATTAATTACATAGTTATCTTAAAATATTTTAAAATTATATATATATATATATAAAAATATATTCAGTTCACAGCAATAAAATATATGCAGTTCACAGCAATCCATTTCGCAAGAGAATATGTCAATCAGTTCAAGATTTATTATGAGGGCTTGTTTAAGGACCATTCAATGTACACCTGCATCAGACATGCTTGTGTAGCATCTCAGGTGCTTTGTGTCATAAACAAAATTTTAAGGTCACTGTGTCAAGTTAAATATAGTTTAATACTTAGAACACATCTTAAGATCCCTTAGTTCAAATTTGCGTTCCATCAAATTTTTGGAACACAACACATGTTTGTGTTGTGCTGCCTGCTGAACGGTTGTTTTGTTCACTATATAAACTGCGCGTTGTCTTACAGCTGAAGTTTCACTTACTGCCCTCTGGAGTAAACAGGTGATACTACATGCTTGTATTTCTACGGTCCGGGTGCATTGCGATTAATTGCGTAAAATTTTTTTTGCTCGTTACTTTTAATAAAATTAATCGCACTGAATTAACGTGTTAAATCGACAGCCCTAACATATAGGGCATATATATACATATACATATATATGACTTTCTCTCTTATGTGGAACATAAAGAGAGATGTTAGGCAGAATGTTAGGGAATGACAGTTCAC
This sequence comes from Moxostoma hubbsi, assembly GCA_032164185.1. Lineage (NCBI taxonomy): Eukaryota > Metazoa > Chordata > Actinopteri > Cypriniformes > Catostomidae > Moxostoma > Moxostoma hubbsi. The sequence continues at coordinate 9,684,578 of JAVLUX010000003.1, read as the reverse complement.
AATTCCCTATAAATGCTCCTTTTTTCCATACAAGGAAAGTGAATTGTGACTGAGGCTGTCATTCTGCCAAACATCTCCTCTTGTGTTCCATTGAAAAAATCAAGTCATACAGGTTTGGAACAATATGAGAGTTAATAATGACAAAATGATTCTTTCTGGGTGAACTATCCCTTTAAGACAGAAAGTTGTGAATATAATATATTGGTAAATTAACCACATGATAATCGAAGCAAAATATGTATTTTACTATTCTTATTTGGTGTTCAGTAATGGATTGAATTTTAGAGGTGCAGCCAATGAAGCATGATTTTGTGTGGATTTAAAGTAACTTGGATGGACATCCACTCACCTCATGTCCATTTCCTTGGGCCTTCTCAATTATATCTTTGACATTATCAGCATATGCAGTGGCAGGGTCTGGGTGGTCTTCATGATATTTGCCTCTATAAATGTCTGGACTGAGTGCCTATGGAAATACAGTCTGTAAGTTTACACTTTCATTTAGCAAATTTTTTTATTTTTTATTAATAATTAATACATGATTCTTAGTTCAGTCATGAAACTGACACATTCATTGATATATAATCTGTTAAGCCAGATCAGTTGACATCTGTTAAGGCCCCCAATATACATTTAAAACAAAATCTGGACAAAAAGAAGTTGTTTTTGCGTTCGCTTCAGTGGTTCATAACGGTTCATCTCAGTAAACCTTTAGGAAAATGTCTTACTGGCTGCTAAAAACCTTCTTACTGCCATTGGTTCACATCATCAGTAAGGTGTGACCTGGAGCTCCACCTACCTTGAGGCTGATAGCTAATTATGTTTATGTTGTTCAATCAGTCATAATCATTCAACATGAACACACTAGCATGCAGTTAGTAGCAAGCTGGAGCAAATGTACCTACATTTGTATGATCGTTCACTTAGAGACATTTTTCAGAGACCATTTTTATTTGTTTAATTTGTCTCCAAAAGGAATCAGATCTACTCAAATACTCTCAAGTGCCCATTCACACATCTGCCCAAAGTAAGATATGCCTATCATCATGCTTTTATCTTTGTTCTGCCCATTAACATGTTTATATACTCATCTTTGCAATTATTGCAGTAGCATATCATGCTCAACACAGCATGTTTGTGCATGTTCTAGCAGTAAAAAGCCTTTATACATTCTCTGCAGCAGTGTAAGTAGATTTAGATATTTGCTCAAGCTAAGCTTACTAAACTGTACACTGTAGGCCATTCAATATTAAGCTAGTGTAAGGACAGAAAGGTGAACCTCAGCTCAACCCTTTGACAACATACAGACTGTAAACAAAGTACTATTAAGGGCAGTCTTATCACTATTTGTGGAATGGCATTTCAATTCCAAAGCCAGGATTACATTGAAGTACAAGCCACCTGGATAGTACTGTAGTCAACTTTGAACATACAGCTTGACATTAAAGGCATATAATGAAGGAGGGAGGCCTTTTACAGACACTTGCCATAAAAGGTATGCTAAGTGGTAATGTGGCTCCCTAACTTGTAATCATCACAGTCAGATAGAGTTCCTTACAACAAACACTCCACATTTTCAGGGATGTCAATCAATGGAGTCTGAACATCATAGCTACTTTGCTAGTGGCATAACAACTAAATATAATAATTATTAAAAGGCCATTTTCCCACAGTAATTCAATCTTATTTTAGGCTATGTAAACTATGGCTATGTTAGATTAGTCAGCATTAGACAAACACATTTCAACTTAATAGAGAGAGAAAGAGGCTTCTGATTAGAGGCTTCGGCAACTTTTGAACTATATTCACTTCAAGAATAGAGTCTGAGCAAACGTGTGTAAGTTCACATTGCACCACTCACCACATGCACATGTTGGCTGTGCTCTGCACTGGCAATCTGATGAAACTTATATGGACTGATATCAATAAGCGATGACACGTGACCATGGTAGGCACTGCAGGAGAAACACACTAAATGAACAAAGCAAAAAACAATGCTACAATGTCATCCAATCACACATAACAGATGCCAGGGGTGTATGAGAGGGCTTGATTTATCCTATCTTGTAAAGATTATTTTGCTTATGTTGGTGAAAATTGGCTGAAGTTATCAGACTAAAAGTTAGCAATAAATCAGACGCAGTACTGCTTAAGAGGACAGGGCTTCATTCATCTTAACATGGAGACAAGAGGATGCATTCTTTTTGCAAAGCATTGCTTTTGTAAATTCTGCACCACTATATAACTACGCAATAACTACGGTAACACAGAAACTGAGACAAAAATGGCTTTAAAGTTTTTTTGATTGCCTAGCCAAATGCCAACATATTTCATTCATTTTGATAAAATGTGTAGATCTGTGTTTTGTCTTTACACAGCAGCATGTATGCCCATTAGCCAAATAACGTGAATATCGTCCACCGTGAGTCCAGATGAGTCCAAAAAAATAATAATATATAAGATAAAGTTAATATTTAAGCTGTGAACTTCACGATTCTAAGAACCTGGTTACTATTTAGGTCCATGTGCAGAGGAATAAGAGACATTGACGGTGTGCTGTTGACTTACTTATCCAGTGTGATGATGTCTTTGTGGCCAGTGTACTGCCAAGCCAACCTCAGGGCCAGATCATTTGCCTCTGACCTAGAAGTCAAAAGAGAAACGTTCAACAATGCTGAGTCACCATGCATCATGCAGACTTGACTATCAAATTGCTGCATTTAACTCTGAAGACTTTTCCGTAAATGCTACCTAGCATTCCATCATAAAGCTGTCTAAACTTAAAATATTGGTAATTACAACACCTATTACAGTGTTATTTAGAGAACCCTAAGTAGTAATTTGCTACAGAGGCTGAAAGTGAGTCAAAATGGTTTTATTTTGATTCTAAAAAACCGTTGCAGCCTGTTAAAGTTCAGTAAACTCGAATTACAATTGCCTTTGTTTTCTTCAGCAGATAACATCAACCTGATATTCCTTTATGGACCCTCTTCACTTTTCCAGATTTGGAACATGGAAGTTAACTAGAGTCGGTTAAATTTATATAGTGGTGAATGGGAGACCACTGCACATATTATTTTTGCATACCTATTTACTCCAACAGCAAAATAAAAAATTACGTTTCCAAAACTTTCCAAAAGAGACAACAATAGAGAGATGGATTATGACAGTCAAAAGAGAAAGATGCCAGATTTACTGTCACTCCCTAAGCAGATATATTTGAAATACCATTGCAGCAGTGAAATATTTTTATTTAAAATATTTACATTAAAATTATACTGCAAGGGTGATACAACACAAAGACTAATTTTATATATTTTCAATAAACATTCAAAAATTTACATTTTAATAATATTTGCTAGATATTTTACCACATCTATAAATGCTCTATAAGAACACTGGAAATTTGCACTCTGCAATATATTTGCCTGGCTGGGTGTGAAGATTTGTGTTCTCATGTACCTGTTTTCATAAGAGCACAGTCTGGTTAGTTAATTATGTTGTGCACATGTAGAAAGAGGTGTTTGACACTTGTTTATTTATATTTGTGTAAAAGGTCAGAGGATTCAAATAGGGATCACTCAATAGTTCTTCTCTGTATGAAGCAAGTAGAATACTCCCTACTGTATGTACAATGAGCTCTCCAAATGCACTATGTCATGGTTAATTGGCCTGGAGTATTGGTTCTTCAACTTTTCAGGCCAAGTTCCACCTTTGATTAAATAAGAACATTCAAGCGCCACCTAGTCTAAATAATGTTCCCTCTAATTATTTTCTCAGTATTGGGTAAATTTACATCCCTTTAAGTGTAAGCTTAAAGGGGACAGTTTACCCAAAAATGAATAATTTGTTATCATTTACTTACCCGTTGTGTTCCAAGCTAGTATTATTGTCTTTATTTAACCTTGTTCATCCAAAAGCTGCACAATTTTGCTTTCAGAGGCTTAATATGGAGTTAGGTTGAAACTAAGGTGTATATTGAACTGTTCTGAGACCAGTGCAGACAGACAGCATAATGGAGGTTAAGTCATTCACTAACTATGGACAAAGGGATCATCCTATAGATTTCCTATGTAGCTAAGTGCATTCACTACTAAAAGTTCTGTTTCAGGCTGCAGATGATGTTTGGACCACTCCACATGTTTGGCAGACATGGGACAATGTTAATCAGTACATAGATTCAGAATTTATAATGCTCAATTTTATTTTAACATGTTTGGCAGTGATGCTGGCCATTGCATAGAATCAGAATTATTTATGCTAATGTCTGATGTTATGTCTGTAACATCTCAAAAACATGAATAAGCAACACTCCTGGAAACATAATAAACAGTTTAATGAAAAAAAAAGTTTCTATAGCTTGGTATTTTTAAAATTTCACAACTTTGTTCCAATGTCTACATACAGGTGAAACTCGAAAAATTAGAATATCGTGCAAAAGTTCATTAATTTCAGTAATTCAACTTAAAAGGTGAAACTAATATATTATATAGACTCATTACAAGCAAAGTAAGATATTTCAAGCCTTTATTTGATATAATTTTTATGATTATGGCTTACAGCTTATGAAAACCCCAAATTCAGAATCTCAGAAAATTAGAATATTACATGAAATCAATAAAAAACAAAGGATTTTAAATACAGAAATGTCGGCCCTCTGAAAAGTATAATCATGCATATGTACTCAGTACTTGGTTTGGGCCCCTTTTGCATTAATTACTGCCTCAATGCGGCGTGGCATGGATGCTATCAGCCTGTGGCACTGCTGAGGTGTTATGGAAGACCAAGATGCTTCAATAGCGACCTTCAGCTCTTCTGCATTGTTTGGTCTCATGTCTCTCATCTTTCTCTTGGCAATGCCCCATAGATTCTCTATGGGGTTCAGGTCAGGCGAGTTTGCTGGCCAATCAAGCACAGTAATACCATGGTCATTGAACCAGGTTTTGGTACTTTTGGCAGTGTGGGCAGGTGCCAAGTCCTGCTGGAAAATGAAGTCAGCATCTCCATAAAGCTTGTCTGCTGAAGGAAGCATGAAGTGCTCTAAAATGTCCCGGTAGACGGCTGCGTTGACTCTGGACTTAATAAAGCACAGTGGACCAACACCAGCCGATGACATGGCTCCCCAAACCAACACAGACTGTGGAAACTTCACACTGGACTTCAAGCATCTTGGATTGTGTGCCTCTCCATTCTTCCTCCAGATTCTGGGACCTTGGTTTCCAAATGAGATGCAAACCACTGAGCAACAGACCAGTTCTTTTTTTCTTTAGCTCAGGTAAGACGCTTCTGACGTTGTTTGTTGTTCAGGAGCAGCTTGACAAGAGGAATACGACATTTGAAGCCCATGTCCAGGACCCGTCTGTGTGTGGTGGCTCTTGATGCAGTAACTCCAGCCTCAGTCCACTCCTTGTGAAACTCCCCCACACATTTGAATGGCCTTTTCCTGACAATCCTCTCCAGGCTACGGTCATCCCTGCTGCTTGTGCACCTTTTTCTTCCACACTTTTCCCTTCCACTTAACTTTCTATTAATGTGCTTTGATACAGCACTTTGAGAACATCCAACTTCTTTTGCAATTACCTTTTGAGGCTTTCCCTCCTTGTGGAGGGTGTCAATGATGGTTTTCTGCACAACTGTCAGGTCAGCAGTCTTCCCCATGTTTGTGAATTCAACAGAACCAGACTGAGAGACCATTTAAAGGCTCAGGAACCCTTTGCATGTGTTTTGGATTAATTAGCTGATTAGAGTGTGACACTTTGAGCCTACAATACTGAACCTTTTCACAATATTCTAATTTTCTGAGATTCTGAATTTGGGGTTTTCATAAGCTGTAAGCCATAATCATAAAAATTATATCAAATAAAGGCTTGAAATATCTTACTTTGCTTGTAATGAGTCTATATAATATATTAGTTTCACCTTTTAAGTTGAATTACTGAAATTAATGAACTTTTGCATGATATTCTAATTTTTCGAGTTTCACCTGTATGTGGCCATACATTTTTAGAAAAACTATAAGCTCTAGAATTGTATTTATTTTATTTATTTTTGCTTGTTTATTAGATGCCAATAATCAAATCAAAAAGGGAAATACATTTTGGAATTGGATTTCCTCCAGTCATGATTACTTTGAAGGAAAATGAAATAAATCTTGCCCATTTTGTACGCAGAATAAAAGTACATTTAGTACAATTTCAGCTGTAAGCACTATGTATACCACTGGTGGTACATGCACCACAATTTGAGAACCACAGACAAAATATATGGCCCTTCTGTTTACATCTGCTCAACTGGGTAATGAATATTCATGATGTTAAACCATCACAATCCCATGGCACAAACAGATGGTATTTGGCTGGCCTCTGAGAATGAGCCATTGACCTACCCGGAGTTGACAAAGTAGCAGACAGAGAGCTTTTCAGGAAGGGTGTCTTGGAGACGGTGAGCATACAAGACCAGATTGTCATGCAGGAAGCGAGAGTTGGTGTTGAGAAGCTCCATTTGCTCTGCTCCTGCTTTGACCACGTCTGGGTGGCAATGACCCACTGGATAAAAAAGCAGAAACAGCAGTGAAATTATTATTGAGTTTAGTATTATTATTAGAGTTCACCAGAATTTGACACCATTATACTTTTTATATTCTAAGGAGATTCAAAGGGCATTAACACTGAGGATGTCAGTCTCAAACAATCTGAAATTTCCAATGGCATATATACATTATTGCATAATATAATATAATTTAATTGAATGGTTACAGTGAGGCACTTATAATGGAAGTGAATGGGGGCCAGTTTTGTTTTAACATTAAAATACTAACATTTTCAAAGGTATAACCACAAGACATAAAAGACATGCGTGCAAACATGATTTAAGCGTGATATAATCACTTACTAACCTTTTCTGTGTAAAGTTATAGCCAATTTTACAACTTTGTTTCCACAACGATGTAATGTCAACAAACCCTAAAATCCTGAAACGACTGTAAAAATTACAATTTGAACATCTTTGCAGTTCAAATAATACACATGTTTTAACAAGAATTAATGTAAGTTCTTTTTATAAAATAATAAGCTTCACATTTCTGCCTTTCAACCCTCCAAAAATTGACTCCATTCACTTCCATTGTCCCCATTCACTATTGTAAACGCTTAACTGTAACCTTGATTAAAAGGAACACATTTTTGTGGTAATCAACATTATATCACAAATTATGTCGATTTAGCTTTTCGTTACATTCCTTTAATTAGCAGTAAATACCTCACAATGCACCTAAGGACAGTTGGGTTGTAAGGAATGTTGTTGCTCCGTTTAGAGCCCTGGTACATTTTTTTTACATGTAAAGATGTATAGGCTTGCCATGCTTAAGGTCTACAGTTTAAAATGTCTGGGGCAATTTTCTTTATTTCCCTTATTTCCTCTGAACATTACCTTAGCTTGGGCATATATGGTGTTGCCATTCAGCCCCCTCCCACTGTTCATATTCTAGTGGTGATATTTGACCCTTTGCTGACTTTTGAAGAACATAGTAATCATGTCACAAAAGCATAGTTTTTCAACTATGTAATATTGCCTGTCTTTGGTCTCTGTTAAGCAAGAAAGATGCAGAAACTGTTATTCATGCTAGAATATTGTAATACACATCTTTTTGTTTTTCCTTCTAAAACTACAAATGACTTCAGTACATTCAAGACTCGGCTGCCAGGGTCCTTGCACATATGAAGAAATCTGACCATATCACTCTCATACTACATCAGCTTCACTGGTTGCCAGTATCGTCACACATAAAATTAAAAATTCTAATCTTAACCTTTAAATCTTTACATGGACTTGCTCTTCTTCCTCATCTTCTTCCTCACCCTCTCGTACTCCACAGTCCTCTGGAGCTAATCTTCTCTCCATCCGTAAGCTCAGGTTGCCTTCCCGGGTTATTGATTGTTTATTTATTTGTTCATTGATTGTTTTTGTTTTGCTTTAATTTTGTTTTGCTATATGACTTCTTTCTAAAGTCACCTTGAGTATTGTGAAATGCGATATATAAATACAAATTATTATTATTATTATTATTATTATAATTCACAATATAGAAATTCCTGTTATCTGTCTTTTGCAGACCTAATTTCATGTTTATGCTTTTATATTTATATTTTTAACATCATTTTCCACAAACCTCCCTAGAGTAGGTTCACACTTTTGTGACCACAGTTCTCTGGCTTTAAAACAGACAGTTCAGACAGACTCACTGTCTTCAGTACATACTGTACCATGGGCTACGTTGTTTATGCAATCCAGGTATCTCTCATCTTTCTCGTTGTACATGTACTGGCCCCTTGCTCGGACAATCTTGATAGGGTCATGACTGAAGAATACTTTGCAGGATGGACTACACAAGGGCGGAAGAGCAAAGATAATAAATAATAAAACATTTATAAAAGAGACAAAAAAAACAAAAAAAACAAGCAAAGTGCAGCCTAACAAAATTAATAAATGAAATAATACAATTTTAACGTGATATTAAATAGTTATTTTATAATATATATTATTATTTTTATATAATACACATACAAAAATAATACTTCAAATAATAAATAAATAAAAGTGTATTAATTATGAATTGAAAGTGGGTAAGATAAGAGCATATGTATTATCAGGATGCATCTGTCTAGAGTGAAAGATTATAAGTAATCTAATATAAAAACAAAAAGGAAAAAAAGAAAAGAAATATGACAAATACATTTTGCTCCAACTATAACTAAAAGCATTTACTTTAAAAAAAATCATACTTTATTTTTATACTATACATACACTATACATTTACCTCGTGCTACTCTCAAATATCCTCAATTGTTTATTCAATAAAAGCAGTGTGCCCTCTGATATTGATCGTCTTTGGTGCTTTTAGAGTCAGTACTTTTTCATCAGAACATGCACGAGACATTTTTCGATCGTAAAAAATGCGGTTACTAAGGCTAACAGCTGTCATTATAACCCGAACCGTTCCCAGTTAATTGCTTTTTAAAAGTAGCAATATTCCTTACCCTACATGTTTCTTTCGAAGATCGATGGTCTTCTGTTTGTCGAAAGTTTCCGTTGCCATTTCTGTGCCTATCTGTGTTCTGTGCCTGAGTAACGGTTTTGTATGTTACTTAATGGAGGTAGCAAGAATTTTCTGGCAGTATAGTGTGAGGGACCTGTCCCAAATGTGCACGTGTGCGTGTGCGTGTGTGTGTGTGTGAGAGAGAGAGAGAGAGAGAGAGAGAGAGAGAGAGAGAGAGAGAGAGAGAGAGAGAGATGAAAGGCAGAAGGAAGGAGGTGGCTGCAGTCAATCCCTACTGCAAAAATGTGACCAATCAATCAGAATAAAAAAGTCAGAAATGTAGCAACTAAGAACAATATTTATTTGGCTCCAACATTATTGGCACATAGCATGTATTGAAAATGTATTGTCTAGAGCCATTTATGGACACGCACAACAATGAACAATCATGTAGCAAATCCCCAACAACAACAATAATAATAATTATAGTAATAGTAATTAAAAAAAAAAAAAAAAAAAAAAAAAAAAAACACACAACAAATGAAGTAAACCAAAAAAATCTCTAAAAATCCAGAGCAACTAAAAGATCGACAGAGACCATATATTTGACTTAAAAAAATTAAATACATTTGACTGTGGGCTATACCACATTCACAATATTTACTACAACAAAACATGATCAAATTATGTATAATGACTTTCAAATCTTTACCTATAATCATAAGACACAATTGTTGCTGTTGTTATTCTTATTATTTAGTTGTTGTTCTGGTTGTTGTTTGTTTTTTGTGTGTTTGTGTTGGGTAAAAGGCATGAATCTTGGTCTGTTTTTAATATTATTCAATATAAGCGGATGAAAAAATTATTATTACAAAGAAACAAGTAAAACACTGAACAAACATATGCTTTAGAAAATCATAGATTGTCATAACTTACAAAGTTTAGGAAAATAAAGCAATGACATTTTCTGTAATAAACGTATTTTTGCAAAAGAGAGAGTGAGAAAAAAAAAAAAAAAAAGGAAATTTTTAATTCAGCACCACCAATGGTAAATGAATATTCTGGGTTAAAAAGAAGTAAAGCTCAACAGCATTTGTCACATAATGTTGCTCACCACAAAAAAATAAATCAATCAAAAAATAATAAATTTTCTCATCCCTCCTTAAAAAAATAACAAAAAAAAGATAACCCCACACAAATCTGGGTTATAGTGAGGCACTTACAGTGGAAGTGAATGGGGCCAATCCGTTTATAAAATAAAATACTCACAGTTTCAAAAGTATAGCCACAAGATGTAAACAATATGCATATTAATCTGATTTTAGTGTGATAAAATCCCTTACTAACTTTTTTTGTAAAAAGTTATAGACAATTTTACAACTTCGTTGCCATGACGCCGTAATGTCAACAAACCATAAAACCTGAAATTAAACAACTTTACAGATCAAATAATACATGCGTTTTAACAGAAGAATAAATGTACTTGCTTTTATAAAATTATAATCTTCATATTTCTGCATTTAAACCCTCCAAAAATTGGCCCTATTCACTTCCATTGGAAGTGCCTCACGATAACATCGATTTTTTTTTTTAGAAAATGGTCTGCATATATATAGCGCCTTTTTAACCTTAACAGTATTCTAAGCACTTTACACTGTGACTCATTCACCCATTCACACTCACATTGATACACCAATGGCAGCAGAGTTGTCATGCAAGGTGCCAGCCTGCCATTGGGAGCAACTTGGGGTCAGTGGACACTTCGGCATGTGGAGTCGTGTGGGACAGGATTCAAACCACCAACCCTGCAATTAGAGGCCGACCCGCTCTACCAACTGAGCCACAGCCGTCTCAAAGGCAGGACCAGTTGAACTTATTGTGTGGTTATCAGCATTATGCCACAAATGCAAATAAGACAAATTTGAAATAATAACAATACACTAACAAAAACTTGAATGAAATCGCATACAAATGGCTTACAGAGAAATGAAATGTGTCTGGTATGCATGCAATTTAACAGTGAGACAATATAAAATCAAATATATGCAAAAATGCAGCATACATAGTCATTAGCCTACAATTTTCAACCATATACTGCACTCTTTAAAAAAAGAATCACTGGTGCCAACACGAAAGTGATTAAAATATCTATTAATATTACAAGAGGCTACTGCTGAGTAACTGGCATCAAGTTGCATTTGTATATGGTGCACATTACATCAGTAGGCTACATAAAAGAGAAATATAAATTGCACTTTTTAATGAAATGATCAAATGTTTTTGCACACTCATAGTCAACTATACATATATTAATCTACTGTACATTCAATACAGCAAAAGATGGAGAAAAAGAAAGAAAGGTGAAAGGGAGAGACTGTTACGTACATTAAATTGTTACATGTCAATAACACCTATTCCATCACCTCAGATAATATTTCACCTAAATTCCTCACCTAATATCAACATCAGTGATATCTTTATAAACTAATCAATTGTTGGCAAAAAAGAACATATACAATAATCACATGTGAGGAAAAACAGAAGTACAATACAGTATGGTAAAACATTTTTTTTCAATGCTGCCTCATGTTAAAAGGAATGCCTGTTTATAAACCAATCTGCTATCTTAACAATAAAACAAATGTTGGAAAGAAAAGGCATAAAAATAAATGAAACTTTCAGTAATTAAATTATGTATATTCAAAACAAAGCTACCAAAATTTTCTGCATTGTGGTTATCTTAAATGCCCATTAGAAGTTTAAAGAAACCATAATCCTGAATGCTGCAATCATGCATTATTTTTTATTTAACAACTGTGGCAGAAGTCTCATTTCAAAGTAATGATCGATTTTAAAGCTGTAATAATAAATGAACATAAGGATAAAATTGTATGGACTCTGGAATGTAGTGGTGCTGGTTAAGGAATCGGCTATAAGCTATGTAATGATACTCACTGCAAAGGAATAAAGCTCTGCTATGACTGCTGATTGTTTTCTCTTTGTTCATCCATTAACACTGTATTTGATTATGCTGACTAATATTGATTGCTTGAGAAGGATTTGTTGAACGTTCTACAAGCATTTGAATTGCAATAAAAGTAATACTGTCAAAAGAGTTGTTATGGTGCACTGCATATTTGGGTGTTACGGGGAGGCACCATGTCAGATCTCGTCTAGGGCACCAAGTAAGCCAGAACTGCCACTGGTTTAGCGAAACAGTAAATCATGTTAAATATGTTACATTCTTCACTGCATCAGCGGAACTTGGGAGTTTCAAAAGGACTGTGAGAATATTTTGCCCTTCTCATACTGTGGCAATACATGAACGAGCTTTTTTTGTAGCTGCAACACTGAAAAAAATACACTGAAATGTCATATTTACAACTTAAAGGATATAAAATATAAATGTTTCCAATTAAGGAATGAATAACAAATGACTTCAGGCACCAAAGGCTATATATAATACACAAAAAGCAAATTTAAATATGAACACACACCTTAATAGGATAGTTCAACAAAAAAGTCTGTCATCATTTACTCACCCTGATGTTGTTCCAAATGTATATGACTTTTTTCCCCTCTCCATGGAGCTCAAAATGATATGTTAGGTAGAATGACAGTCTCAGTCACCATTAAAGGTATAGTTCAGGCAAAAATGAAAATTCAAATTTTTTTTTATTAACCTTTATTTAACCAAGAAGTCCATTGAGATTAAATCTCTTTTTCGAGGGAGACCTGGCCAAGAAAGCACACCGAACAGATAAAAAGTAAAAAAAAAAATCAGCACAACAAAAAACTGAGTAATAAAATTAATTTTCTCACCCCGATGTCATCCCAGAAAGACTTTATTTCTTCTGCTGAACACAAATTAAGGTTTTTAGAAGATTAGCACTGTAGGTCCATACAAAGCAAGTGAACCCTGGCCAGACCTTTGAAGCTCCAAAAATCACATAAAGGCAACATAAATGTAATCCATATGACTCCAGTGGTTAAATCCATATCTTCAGAAGTGATATGATTGGTGTGTGTGAGAAACAGTACAACACTTAAGTCCTTTTTTACTATAAATCTCCACTTTCATTTTCACTTTTAGATGTGAAAGTGAAATTAAACAGGTGCCACATGTGACTTTCAGATGTGAAAATTTAAGTGGAGATTTAAAGTATAAAAAAAAGGACTTTTTTTTATATTTATCTGTTTCTAACTCCCACCTATCATATCACTTCTAAAGATATGGATTTAATCACTGGAGTAATATGGATTAATTTTATGCTCCCTTTATGTAATATTTGGAGCTTCAAAGGTCAAGTTACCATTCACTTGCATTGTACAGACTTACAGAGCTGAAATGTTATTCCTAAAAAGCTAATTTTATGTTCTTCAGAAGAAAGAAAGTCATACACATCTGGGATGGCATGAGGATGAGTAAATAATGAGAGAATTTTCATTTTTGGATGGAAAATCCCTTTAATTTTCATTGTATGGAAAAAAGATGCACTTAAAGTTAATGGCGAACAAGGCAAACATTCTGCTTAACATCTCCTTTTGTGTTTCACAGAATTGGGAAAAAGTCATACGCATTTGGAACAACAAGATTATGGGTACATGGTTTTCATATTTGGGTGAATTATTCCATTAATAATAAAAAAAAAATTATAATAATAATGTAAAAATACCATCCTGCCTTTCTCAGTAGATGTGCAGCTCCTTGCTACAAAAAAAACCCCACTGAAGAGTTAAAAAAGATGTATTTGCTGGTGAAGGGGTGAACATAGTGATTTCCTGCACAAGGAATTCTGTGTTTAACACATCTGGAAATACAATAATTTGACTAGCGTACTCAGGAGTGGCCGTAGACAATACAATGGATCCATCTTCTGTCCTTCCGATAATGTGAGTCTGTAAGTGGTCACTCTGGGCTGAGAGACAGATCCTGACTGACCTCTTTACAATAAAGTAAACCAGCATTTCCACTTTTCTTGAGAATCACTTTCTCAAGCCACCAGCCAAGGTGTGACACCCTTCATAAGGTGGAAAAAACAAACAAAGGAACAATGAAACCCGCTTAGAGGAACACATCTTTTTGTTTCAGAGTCGCAAAGACCGACAGGCAGTTAGTGATTTGAAGCCATACACTTTGACCACACCACAAAGTGATTTACATAGTGTATACATACAAGTTCAAGTTGTCGTCATGCTTGTTTAGGGGTGTGTGGATGGAGTCTTTAGTCTTTGAGCTGGTAATAATGGTGTGGAGATAGATTTATAGATGAACACACTAAGCACACCAAGATCCTCTCGAGATCCCTCAGTCGCCTGGTTCTCATAGCTTTTCCTCCAACTTTTCAGTTTACCCTGTTAGTCTGTTTTGGTATCCACTCTCATTACAATGGCCATGCAAAGCCAGGCAATCACATCCTCATGAATAAAAGTCTCTTGCTGGTCAAGTTCAAATTCCACATTGTTGATGTGAACAATGTTGCCATGAACACGCAGGTATGAGAGGAAGCAGCTACGTGTAAGTTTCATGACTTTCATGACCCCATGTACTGTATACACCTCTATATCCACTTTCATTTATATTTAATTCACATGATAATTTTTTTTAATTAACAAAAATATAAATACAAAAAAGTGATGCGTTATTTACAAACTCCATGCATTTTGAGTGATCACTGAAAAGGAAACAGAAATGTGGATGTTGTAAGACAGAGAGCAAAAGTAAACAATGTTTCACGGGCCATAGGATGTGTCACCACTCAATGGCTAAAATATGAAAGAATAACATGAAGTTCATGCTGTTATTACTTCTCCAAAGCTGTGAAAAGCTCTTGATCTTTAACATTTAACCACTCCTTACCCAGCAAGCAATAGCCGTCATTTCAACGTCTCGGTAAAATATAGACCCGATATAGTCCGGCTATGTGTAACCCACTTCCAGCCTAAATAACATTGAATCTGGTTACATGTAATTTTTTCCAAAATAACTTGCGAGATGTAAGATATTCTATCATGTTAGCAAAGTCAACTGTAATTACAAAGTGTTTGGCTTAATTTATTTGCCATGTTCTATGTGTAGATTTTCACTGACAGCCCAAAATTAGCCTTGTTTTAGCCTAGACGTCTGGGCTATGTTTTGACGCAAAATTGCTTGCTGGGTATTGACTCTTAAGTAAATATCTTAAGCATTTTTGAGGCACTCTGTCTGAACATACCTTCTGCCAACAGCCTGGCATCGGAAGTCCATCTGGACCCTGTTATGCAGAGAAAAAAGAAAAAGGAAATATTCAGTGTTTTTAGTTTTCTTACATTACTGGTTTGATACTGTAGGTATTGTTGAATTGCTTTTCTGTGTTATATCCGTATAATTTTCTCAGTGAATCAATATGCTGAGGTTTAACAAGGCTTGTGAAATATTATGTTTAGAGGGATAGTTCACCTTAAAATTTAAATTCTCGCTTCCTCATTCGAGATGTGTATGACTTTGTTTCTTCTGCTGAACACAAACGAACATTTCAGCTCTGTAGGTCCATACAATGCAAGTAAATGGGGCCCAAAAGTCTGAAACTTCAAAATGCACATAAAGGCAAAATAAAAGTATTCCATAAGACTCCAATGATAAAATCCATATCTTCAGAAGCGATATGACAAGTGTGGAATGGAAACTATTTTCTATAAATTCTCCTGCCTGCCCAGTAGGTGGCGATATGCAAGAAAAATTTAAATCACCAAAAACAAAAGAATAAGAATGTGAAAGTGAAAGAGAAGATTGATAGTAAAAATAACTTAAATATTGATCTGTTTCTCTCCCATAACTATTATGTTGCTTCTGAAGATTTAGATTTAACCACTAGAATTTTATGGATTACTTTTATGCTGCCTTTATGTCCTTTTTGGAGGTTCAGGGTTTTGGTCACCATTCACTTGCATTGTATAGACCTACTGAGCTGAAACATTCTTCTAAAAATCTTCATTTGTGTTCTGCAGAAGAAAGAAATTCATACACTTCCTAGGATGGCATTAACGATGAAAACGATTGTAAACGATGAAAGCATTTTCATTTTGGGGTGAACTATCCCTTTAACCACACTGGAAACATTAGCAGGAATGTGGCAAAAACGTGGCTAACCATAATGATGTTCTGAAAATTATTAATATTTGTTTATGACACTGTGACAATATGTCCGTCAATGATGCATGCAAACACAATATTACATAATAAATTAATAAAAAAAAAAATACACACTTTCATTTATGAAATTATGTAAAAACAAACCAGGCATGGTAATGAGGTACATGCTTGCTGATTAATAAAAAAAGAATGAAAATTCAGGGTTGGTCATGTATAGGCAAATGCATTAATGACACTGCAAACTCTCTTTGTCCAACCCTATAGCAAGCCTTAATGAGAATTCAAAATGAACTAATCAGGTAAATAACCAATCATACTTTTATTAAATGAATAGCTAACCCAAAAATGAAAATTCTGGCATAAGTTTCTCACCACCATGTAATTACAAATACATATGAATTTATTCAGTGGAAAACAAAGGGAGATGTTAGGCAGAATCAGTCTCACTTTCACTGTATGAAAAAAAAAAAAAAATGCAATGAAAGTGAATAGTGACTAAGGATTTCAAGACACTAACATTCTGCCTAAGATCTCTTTTTGCATTCCATGGAAGAAACACAGTCATATGTGTGAAACAACATGGGGATGAGTAAATAATGAAATAATTTTCATTTTAGGGTGAACTATTTATTTAAAATGTATTTCTGATTAATTATCTTGGTCTCATTAATAATATTAATTTGCCCTAATTCTGCTTTTTATACACAAGACTCACTATCCATTTGATAATAACATTGGATAATAATTTATTTGATCCATACCACATGACACAATCAAAATTAATAATGTTATATAATCATAGTGACTCAGGATAGGATTTGAAGGCTAAAAGTCTTCAGTTGCATGGAGTGCCCAATTGGAACAGATATATGTGAGAACAGGGGAGGGTTAAAAGTTGGAGGACAAAGACTCACTAAATAAATTACAGTATGGGAATAATCGATTATTATGGGAATGCAGGGTAAGTTAGTACTGGTTATTTCTCCTTAGGAGAACAAATGTTATTTAACAGGCTGAATGATTATGCTTTCAAATGCTACTTTATTTTTCATTCCGGCAAACTAGAAGAAGATTTAAAGAGATAGTTCACCCAAAAATGAAAATTCTGACATAATTTACCCATCCTCTTTATGTTCCAGATCTTTCTTTCTTCCGTGGAACACAAAAGGCGATGGTAGGCATAATGTTAGCCTCAGATACTATTTACTTTCATTGCATATTTTTTTTCCATACAATGAAAGTGAATGGTGGCTGAAATTAACATTCTGCGTAAATAATAACAGAACATTTTTGGGTGAACTATTCCTTTAATGATCTTCCACTTGGAGAGAAAATCTGTGATGCTATGGGAGCTTCTGTGAAATAATGCAGAATTTGCATGCCCATAGTCTGCATGACAAAGTGGCTAGTAAATATTAGATTTAAAGGGAGAATTCAATCATAAGGGAATAAATGGATATCTGCGTTTGCTTTGCATTTGGAATGCATGCAAAAATTAGTTTACCTGTGTAAAGACGGCCATGCAGTACATGTTGCAGGTAAAAAGCAATGAGATAAGCCCTGCTCCACCATCCATAAGCCATGCATAGAGGTTAAAGTTTAAGCTGTATGAGAACTGCTCAGTGGTGTGGCCGCAGAGGAGGCAGCATGCATGGGAGAGGTAGGAAAAGAGGATACTGTACCAATTGGCACGGGGCATCCAGCCCATCCAGGCCAGGCTGACCTGGCTCGCCCTTTTCACCCTTAATGCCCCGGAAACCCTGTGTCATAGAAACGGAACTGGGAGTGTTACTGGGATAGAGGCTGCAGGCGCCCTTCCAGCCTCTTCTTGAGAGGGCCCGGCACAGGGCAGAGAGGAGTCACCCAGTGGTTTCTTAGCAACCATGTTTAACCACCATTCCTTGATGTGACAAGTGTTTAAACTTGATTTATTTGAAAGGTTTGAAATTTAAATAAGCTCTAGAGAACTATGTTGATATTCCAGATAACAAGGATGAGGTGGGTTGCCATTTTGACCACGGGACAACTCTTCCCTTGAGGGTCTGCTGTCTTACGTCAGGGGGCAGTTTTCCAGCTCTCAGCTGGGACATACCAATGGGCAGGGTGCATCTAATCCAGGGGCACCCTGTTCTCCTTTCTCCCCCTTAGGCCCCTTTTTGCCTTTCTTTCCCTTCTCCCCCTGTGGACACAATAGTTCGGTCAGCTGTAGAATATGTTTGATCAGAACAGATTTGCACAGTTTTTGAGATCACCTGAGTTCTTTTTTTTATGTATTTAATACTACTGCAAAATAATACAGTGGAGTCCAAAAGTCTGAGACCATACTGACAATCTGGATTGTTTTAAAAACATTACTTTATATCTAGAAATAAGTTTTAGGATTTTAGAAAATGCTAAAGAAAGAATCTCAAGATTCTGCACTATTTCTAAGCCACTAAGCAAATGTAAGCAAATTTGTATCATTGACCATGTTAATGTTTTTTTATTATTATTATTTTATTTTATTTTTTTTACAAGAAACATCTTATTTTTTATTTTTATAATGATTTAAGTACTAAAAGTGTATTAGAGACTTTAGGTATGGAAGAATGCCTGTTTTTTTGCACTTCCATAAATTCTATCTTTATGTTTATTTTATATTCAAGTTCAATATTACAGGATATCTATTTCCTGTTTATTACATGATAAATAAGTACTATATTCACACAAATAAATACTATATCACTTAGATTTTCTGTGCATTCAATAAAATAAGAACAATAGTGATTTATCAGTAGAGGTCTGTATGCATGTACACATACATACTATTTATGTTATTTCTTACTCAAGGTTGTGCTGTTGATTCAGTGACTGACTTACATTTGACTTTGCTATTTGTTGAAGAAACAAGATGGATGTAAACTATAGCAAGTACAACACACAAACAATATGTTATGACTATCGCCATTAAGGTGTGTTACTGAAATTATGTAATATATTTAGACTCAATAAGAGCCTGAGAAAATACTTGTGTAACTTATGTGCATCTTATGTGTTATGTGTAACTCAATATGTTTTTGACAGCCAGTTATGTTTTAGGAAATTTCAGTGTGAAAGTAATGAATCCTGTTCTAGATTTGTCCTGATTTGTTGCATTTTCTCTTTGATTTATGACAAATAAAACATCAACATATATACAAATTTGACATTGTTTGGGAATTTTGTCAATTATTTGTAGTAGATAGAAGATATAATAGACATAGTTATAGATGTAAATGTGTTTAGTGAAATTCCCATTCATATAAGCTTTCAAGCAAAAGGTGACATCCCCAAAACATGAAAGGAATTCATGGTAATTTTCAATTCCACTTTTCACTAATTGTTATATCAACAGTACATTTAGTAATGAAAAAAACTGTATTAAATTAGTTAAATGCAAAATAGAAGCATTTTTACTAGTGGTTTACTAGTGGACTTTTGGACCGCACTGTGTACTCTGCAAACAAAAAGTCTAATTTGTCACAATATCAGGAATTAATAAAATGAAATAGTAAATTATGCCAAATAGGGAAAATATTACCTACATATTAAAGAAATCCACAATGGTCAATTTATCAAAAAGGGTTACTTGAAAAAGGGACGATTATGTGGGAGGCTGTGAAGGACAGGAACTGTTAGATGGGGATACCAGATAGGAAAAAGTGGGATGAGAGTAGGTATATTACTGATGAAGGGATCAGGATCAACAGCAGTCTTACAGGGCACAAGGGAAGAGAAAGAGAAGCAGGGAAAACACCCCACAACAGCCCACCCCATCCCCCTTATTAAAATCACACAGCCAACTGCATCCCTTCATTCACATCAATGCAACACAAACTAGTTCTCCTCAACATTCTGCAAATGGCTCAACCTGTTTAACAATACAAGGGGTTGTCTTGATTTAGCATTTTACATGATGAAGTTAATTAACAAAAATAAATGACTAGGCAGAATGAATGATTGGTAAAATACATGTATGTGACAATTTTTGCAACTCATTACATTGCAAAACTTATGTGATGTAATGCTGCAAAGGACAGTTCCCTATCTGTCACTCACTCGACATTGTGTTGATGAGTTGATGAGTTGACACTACACTAGGGGTCACCCTTGGGAGCCCAGACATCTTGGATCTTTGAGAAAAGGCCAAAGAGAATTGGCATGTGGAATTTGCATGCCGCTTCCCCGGACATACGGGTATAAAAAGAGTGCCGCTTGCAAACACACTCATATTTCTTCTTTGGAGCCGAGCAGACGCAATCACTGAGCTGAATCCTTCCATTCCATTCATCTCTCCCTCTGGCTAAAGCTGCTGGATCTAAGGCGAATTACAGCGGTTATCCCCCTCACACACTACAGTTGTGTCGTGCGACACCCC
Organism: Moxostoma hubbsi; assembly: GCA_032164185.1. Taxonomy (NCBI): domain Eukaryota; kingdom Metazoa; phylum Chordata; class Actinopteri; order Cypriniformes; family Catostomidae; genus Moxostoma; species Moxostoma hubbsi. The sequence continues at coordinate 9,664,016 of JAVLUX010000003.1, read as the reverse complement.
TGGGCGCTTCGGCAGTACAGCAGAGCCTCTTATATATATATATATACACTCACCTAAAGGATTATTAGGAACACCATACTAATACTGTGTTTGACCCCCTTTCGCCTTCAGAACTGCCTTAATTCTACGTGGCATTGATTCAACAAGGTGCTGAAAGCATTCTTTAGAAATGTTGGCCCATATTGATAGGATAGTATCTTGCAGTTGATGGAGATTTGTGGGATGCACATCCAGGGCACGAAGCTCCCGTTCCACCATATCCCAAAGATGCTCTATTGGGTTGAGATCTGGTGACTGTGGGGGCCATTTTAGTACAGTGAACTCATTGTCATGTTCAAGAAACCAATTTGAAATGATTCGAGCTTTGTGACATGGTGCATTATCCTGCTGGATGTAGCCATCAGAGGATGAGTACATGGTGGCCATAAAGGGATGGACATGGTCAGAAACAATGCTCAGGTAGGCCGTGGCATTTAAACGATGCCCAATTGGCACTAAGGGGCCTAAAGTGTGCCAAGAAAACATCCCCCACACCATTACACCACCACCACCAGCCTGCACAGTGGTAACAAGGCATGATGGATCCATGTTCTCATTCTGTTTACGCCAAATTCTGACTCTACAATCTGAATGTCTCAACAAAAATCAAGACTCATCAGACCAGGCAACATTTTTCCAGTCTTCAACTGGTTATTAATTTTGGTGAGCTCTTGCAAATTGTAGCCTCTTTTTCCTATTTTTAGTGGAGATGAGTGGTACCAGGTGGGGTCTTCTGCTGTTGTAGCCCATCCGCCTCAAGGTTGTGCGTGTTGTGGCTTCACAAATGCTTTGCTGCATACCTCGGTTGTAACGAGTGGTTATTTCAGTCAAAGTTGCTCTTCTATCAGCTTGAATCAGTCGGCCCATTCTCCTCTGACCTCTAGCATCAACAAGGCATTTTCGCCCACAGGACTGCCGCATACTGGATGTTTTTCCCTTTTCACACCATTCTTTGTAAACCCTAGAAATGGTTGTGCGTGAAAATCCCAGTAACTGAGCAGATTGTGAAATACTCAGACCGGCCCGTCTGGCACCAACAACCATGCCACGCTCAAAATTGCTTAAATCACCTTTCTTTCCCATTCTGACATTCAGTTTGGAGTTCAGGAGATTGTCTTGACCAGGACCACACCCCTAAATGCATTGAAGCAACTGCCATGTGATTGGTTGATTAGATAATTGCATTAATGAGAAATTGAACAGGTGTTCCTAATAATCCTTTAGGTGAGTGTATATATATATATATATATATATATATATATATATATATATATATATATACAGTGAGGAAAATAAGTATTTGAACACCCTGCTATTTTGCAAGTTCTCCCACTTAGAAATCATGGAGGGGTCTGAAATTGTCATCGTAGGTGCATGTCCACTGTGAGAGACATAATCTAAAAAAAAAAAAATCCAGAAATCACAATGTATGATTTTTTAACTATTTATTTGTATGATACAGCTGCAAATAAGTATTTGAACACCTGAGAAAATCAATGTTAAAATTTGGTACAGTAGCCTTTTTTGCAATTACAGAGGTCAAACGTTTCCTGTAGTTTTTCACCAGGTTTGCACACACTGCAGGAGGGATTTTGGCCCACTCCTCCACACAGATCTTCTCTAGATCAGTCAGGTTTCTGGGCTGTCGCTGAGAAACACGGAGTTTGAGCTCCCTCCAAAGATTCTCTATTGGGTTTAGGTCTGGAGACTGGCTAGGCCACGCCAGAACCTTGATATGCTTCTTACAGAGCCACTCCTTGGTTATCCTGGCTGTGTGCTTCGGGTCATTGTCATGTTGGAAGACCCAGCCTCGACCCATCTTCAATGCTCTAACTGAGGGAAGGAGGTTGTTCCCCAAAATCTCGCAATACATGGCCCCGGTCATCCTCTCCTTAATACAGTGCAGTCGCCCTGTCCCATGTGCAGAACAACACCCCCAAAGCATGATGCTACCACCCCCATGCTTCACAGTAGGGATGGTGTTCTTGGGATGGTACTCATCATTCTTCTTCCTCCAAACACGGTTAGTGGAATTATGACCAAAAAGTTCTATTTTGGTCTCATCTGACCACATGACTTTCTCCCATGACTCCTCTGGATCATCCAAATGGTCATTGGCAAACTTAAGACGGGCCTTGACATGTGCTGGTTTAAGCAGGGGAACCTTCCGTGCCATGCATGATTTCAAACCATGACGTCTTAGTGTATTACCAACAGTAACCTTGGAAACGGTGGTCCCAGCTCTTTTCAGGTAATTGACCAGCTACTCCCGTGTAGTTCTGGGCTGATTTCTCACCTTTCTTAGGATCATTGAGACCCCACGAGGTGAGATCTTGCATGGAGCCCCAGTCCGAGGGAGATTGACAGTCGTGTTTAGCTTCTTCCATTTTCTAATGATTGCTCCAACAGTGGACCTTTTTTCACCAAGCTGCTTGGCAATTTCCCTGTAGCCCTTTCCAGCCTTGTGGAGGTGTACAATTTTGTCTCTAGTGTCTTTGGACAGCTCTTTGGTCTTGGCCATGTTAGTAGTTGGATTCTTACTGATTGTATGGGGTGGACAGGTGTCTTTATGCAGCTAACGACCTCAAACAGGTGCATCTAATTTAGGATAATAAATGGAGTGGAGGTGGACATTTTAAAGGCAGACTAACAGGTCTTTGAGGGTCAGAATTCTAGCTGATAGACAGGTGTTCAAATACTTATTTGCAGCTGCATCATACAAATAAATAGTTAAAAAATCATACATTGTGATTTCTGGATTTTTTTTTTAGATTGTGTCTCTCACAGTGGACATGCACCTACGATGACAATTTCAGACCCCTCCATGATTTCTAAGTGGGAGAACTTGCAAAATAGCAGGGTGTTCAAATACTTATTTTCCTCACTGTATATATATATATATATATATATATATATATATATATATAAATCACAAAAGAGTATATATTTTCTCTAAAAGACTGGCACAAACGAAAGCATCTTTTTCAAGACGTTTCATTTTCGTTTGTGTATAATTCCTGGTTGCGGTCTATATCTCTCTGCTTCTGACGGCCACGAGTCAGCGTTTGTGGATGGTTCATGCCCTCATTGCGAGGACATGACCATGAATATGTTGCGGTCGCGGCTCGCCTTCATTAGAGGGCAAGCCACTCCAGCGGCTCCCCGACCCGGTCTTTTTACCTACGGGTATGAGGTGGGGTCAGTTAGCACTGGGGCGATATGGGGACATCAATGGGAGCCTCTCCACTGGGTATTCCCCCATGGAACTCCCATTCCCTGTTATGCTCGTATGCTCGAACCAAGCTCTGGAGTGAGGTTTCCGGTCTGTCTCATGGCGAGCTCGCAATCTCGTTCAGAGCTCGCAACGAAGATGTGTTGTCGATCGCGGCATCGGGGAGCGGCTTGTCATGTCTGACGCTGAGGATTCACCGGGTACAGCCCCATGAACCACCTGCCCCCCCCGGCACACTCATTTGCTTCAGTCTGCGCTCGGGATTCGGCCAGTTTGCCTTATCCCTGGAGCCAGGTCTGGATGACGACATCGCCGCTGCATCGGAGAGCATGGCCGACATGCTTTCCCGGGCCGCTGTGAGCGTTGGATTGGACTGGAACCCTTTGTTCTCCCCCCAACCCTCACGGCTTAATGATTGCCGCTCTCAGCAACGCCCCCGCCATGGTACCTTACTTCCCGGAAGTGCATGATGAGCTGACGAGTTCATGGAGGGCACATTTTACTGCCTGAAACCGACCTCCTTGCTCTTCCGCTCTCACTACCCTGGATGGCGGAGCGGTCCACGGGTACATGGAGGTCCCTCAGGTGGACAGGGTGGTTGCGATCCACCTGTGTCCCGAGATGCCGCCACATGGCGGGACTGCCCGGTACTCCCCTCCAAGGCCTGTAGGACAATGCCGTCACTGATGGGCGATGGCCACACTCGTGGTACAGGAACGCCACCTGTGGCTGAACTTCATCGAGATGCGCAACGTTGACAAAGCCCGCTTTCTCAATGCCCCCGTCTCCAGTTCGGTCTCTTCGGGGACAAAGATGACAACTTTTCCCAGCAGTTCTTGGCAGTGAAGAAACAGACGGAGGCCATCTCCCACATCGTGCCATGCCGTTGTAGCGCAGGCTGCCCTCCGTCAGTCTCCCTGCAAAGAAGCCAACGGCAACTCCGCCTCAACCCGGGCCCAGCTCTACGCAGGTGGCGTACACACCCTGTCTCCAGGAACTCCTCTAGAGCCCGTAAGACCCCTAAAGCATTCTCTGTCAGCAGCACTTGCCTGGAGTTCGGTCCGGCAGATGCCGCGACCGGGCTACGTGCCCAAGGTTTCTACAACCCCCTTCAGGGACCAGGTCATGAACCTGCAAGCGCTGCCCCGGGAGGAGGCAGACCCAGACTCTTGTCCGGTACGTGCTTTGCGTATATACATGGACCGCACGCAGGGCTTTAGATGCTCTGAGCAGCTCTTTGTCTGCTTTGGCGGACGGCGGAAAGGGAACGCCGTCTCCAAACAGAGGTTAGCTCATTGGGTTGTTGATGCTATTAGCCTATCACACCCAGGCCGAGCCCCTCCACTTGCGGGTTCGAGCACACTCTACGAGAAGTGTGGCATCCTCGTGGGCACTGGCCCACTGCACCTCCCTAGCAGACATTTGCAGGCTGGGAAACACCCAACACCTTTGCTAGGTTCTACAACCTCAGGGTTGAGTTGATCTCATCCCAAGACGTGGTGTTCCCCTTACCACGTCACTATCCCTACCAATGTAATGCGCCGTAACCGTATTCTTGGCTCCTCAGTGAAAACTGAAAATCTGACATTCGCTCGCCCGCTCCCCTTTATACCCGTATGTCCAGGGGCGGGGCATGCAAATTCTGTCTGCCAACTTCACATTGGCCTTTTCTCAAGTTCAGAGGTACACGAGGCTCTCAGAAGAGACCCCTTGTGTCACTACAATCGGCACAACCTCTTGTTCCTTCCATCGGGGAATGGAGGTTACAATAGTAACCATGATGTTACATCAGTAACCATGACGTTTTCTGAGGAAATAAAGGACTGTAAATAAACATAAAATATATCACCTTATTCAGTCCCGCCCCTTTTCCACGCTTTGCTCTTCCGAATTTTGTCATCTAACTTCCTGTTTGTAATAAAGCTACTGAGAAGAGTCGATCAAAATGGGTTACGTGTGGGAGCACACGTAGTTGATGGAGTGAATTTACATCACCCCTTTACTACGTGAAAATGCTAGACTCTAAATGTTTGTTTTTTCCGTAAGGGTTTAACTTTATTGCACTATTAATTTGTGTTAAAATGTCTAGTTGACATGAAAGTTCCAACAGTGACAGCTTGTATTATTACTCATGTAAGTTCAACATTAAAGAATATTACAATTGTACTTTTTAAAATTAAATTTGTCACCCTACATTTTAAGAGGTTTAAATTTGATTTAAAAATGTTGTAAACGGAATATAAAATAAAACATACTTTTACATGTGTATGTGTGTGTGGTTATAAATATATCACCCCTCCCCCTGTCCCGATTTAATGCTCAAAAAATCTGCTTACCATAACAATAATGCAATGGCTAATGACATGAGAAGATTGTCAGAGGTGTAGTACAGAGATCATTTTTATGCCTTTGCATTGTCTCTTGGAGTTTCATGAGCACAGAAGAATATCTGTATGTCCACAGCATGAACTCTATGACTTGTAAATCCACTTCGCCAGCTTATTACACTTTGACATCAACACCATAGCTATCTATATACTGTAGAACTGCTAGAACGGAAGTTCCGAGACAAAATTTTCAAGATGGCGGCGCACTAGTGATATGACTACAAAAATAAACATTAAGGCCTCGGAGAGGGATTTTCTATGCAGTCTAATTTTATGTAACTAATTTTATGTTTTATGTTATCAAAATGTAGTGTATTACTGTGATGTAATTACTTTTCAATTACATTATACTTTGGAGTACATTACTTGCGCTTGAGTAATATGTGTAATACATTTAAAACTTAATTCATGTGTATGTCTGTTAGCATTTCTGTGACAGCTGAAGTGTGTGCGACAATGAATGAGGAGAAATATGTACATTTTGAATGTAACCACAAACTTTTCTAGGAAAAGTGATTTTGAAAGTAATTTAAAAGTAAAGTATTAGTAATGTATTTAAGTAACCTTTTAGATAAAGTAATCATTAATCTAATTACATTTATAGAGAAGTAAATTGTAATTTGTTGTGGATTACTTATTTTGTAAGTGTAATTTCCCCAACACTGCTGATAGTACAAAACTTATAATAATAAATAATGCAAACTATAATACAAGGCAAATAGCTAATGTCAAGTTTACATTGGTTTGAGTTTAATTTTCTCAAGCTTACTATAAATTGTAAGTGTTTTGCAAATTATTGTCTAAATGATACAAGATCAATCAAAGCTAACCTTTGTTTATATGACTACTGTCTGGAATGATATTTCTTTAATTGCTCAGACACACCAAAATAATGAATGTGCTAAATAAATTCCCATACTATTCTTAGAAGAATAACATTGCAAACTCTATAGATATACTCAACATTTACAATTGCCATGAAATTGAATTACACTACTTATGGCACTGGCATTTTCCATGGCATATATTATTAAACAAAGTGTCACACAGTGTCAGTCTATGAAACAGTCAGTTGAAATGACAGGAATCATGCATGAAAAGAAGCCAATACAGAGCAAATAAAAAAGCTACTGCCTGTTGTCAATGGACTTACTCTGTATTTCTTGTTGGAGTAAGAAATAATATTTACACTTGATGATAAACTCAACAAAGAATGATTTCTTTTCAGTTTCTTATGATTATGAGATGGTGAAATGCTGTGTTAGAAATTAAACTCTGAATGATGACACAAATATTTGACCATGATGGTTTACTTATAGTGTGTTTCAGTTGAAAATTAAAACTACAAATATAAATAGCAAATATTCCCATTGTAGCAGACAATCTATTAAATCTGGATCTGCACACTAATCTCCAAATCTGTGGCCCTTAATAAGTCCATGTGAAGGACTCTTTACCTGAGCTACTCCGTAACTGTCCATTGACATCAGATCTAATCAACAGAGAGAGTGAAAGTTTCATTCCCTATTTCACAATCACCTTTTCTCCTCTTTCCCCCTCGTCACCCTTGTCTCCCTTTAATCCTGGTAACCCCTGCAAAAATACATGTAAACACATATGCCTAGAGACTCATTGGTCCAGGGGTAAAGAACTTCACTAGCATTGTAGGCAGCTACAAGAGGGCAGAACAGTAGCAGGAAGTGACCCAGGGAACAATAAAAGACAACACACAAACAGAACATTCTGACGGATAACTCACATCCATTCCAGGAGTTCCAGCAGCTCCCTTAAAAAAGAAGAAAAATATGAAAGATATAAGAAAATATATAACAGAAGAAAATCAAACATTTTATGCAACTTGAATATTTAATGATTTGATCATAATAAAATGGTCAAAATATCTAGTGTTTTTACTCATTTTAAACATAAAATAATAATAATGATATTTAATTTATTTTAATTTTATAATTAAATAAAGATAATTCACAAAAAAATTAAAATTATCCTTTTAATAAATGCCAAGTTTGTCCCTGGTTACTATCCAATGTCATTGTATGGAAAAGAGCAACTTGGACATTCTTCTAAAGTGTTCAGTGTTCCCACACTTTTTGATTAATTAACTTCTATGATTTTCATGAATTTTCCAGTTGTTCAGCCTTCTGATAAATCATTCATAGAGATAGCATTCATAAAGAGTCATTTTTAGTCAATTAAATATTAAAGACCAAAGCATAAAAAAAACAACAAACAAACATATATACATTATTGAAATTTACATAAATTTTCCAGGTCTGGAATTTCCTATTTAGAAATGTCCTGAAGCGGATCAGCGAATGCCAGTCAGAATTTTTCTTCGGAGCCGAAGGGTTGTATAACAAGCAGCTGAATTTCACTCCTGTTTACTCACCTCTATCAGCGAGAAGCGTGGCTGTTGGATCCGCACAGCGCAGTTCCAGCTGGTGTTTTTCTCCCTGCACGCTGTGCAGTTCATGCCCCTGGGCGCTTAAAAGATCTTTTCCACTCACTAAAAGAGTCACAGCGGCGTTGAACGTCCTTTTCAGGACGCGTCTTATTCAAGATGCCTTTCCGCCCCTGTGTTGTTCCTGGATGATATATCGATATATCATTGGAGCGATATCTCTCCAAGACCGACGGCCACAGACACTGCCTCGTGTGCCTGGGCAGCGATCACACTGAGGCGGCGTTCGTGGATGGTTCATGTTCTCATTGCAAGAACATGACCATGGCAACGTTGTGGTCGCGGCTCTCCTGAAGGTGAATGCCACTTCAGCATCGTGTAATAATCACCCCTGCCTGCCGTCAGACTTTCAACCCTTCGACAGACCTCTGCTATCTGCGGGCCAGAGTCCCCCTGCAGCAGGTGTCCAAACATGTCGTGGTAACCACAGACGCCTCTCGACAGGGTTGGGGCACCGTGTGCAACGGGCATGCTGCGCTGGCACCTGGAAAGGACCCCAGCAGCATTGGCACATCAATAGTTGATGGCTGTAATTCTTGCTCTATGGAGGTTTATTCCATAATCCGAGGCAAGCACGTTCTGATCCGCTCAGACAGCACCGCAACAGTAGCGTACATAAATCGCCAAGGCAGTGTGCACTCTCGTCATATGTCACAACTCGCCTGCCATCTCCTCCTTTGGAGTCAATTGCGACTCAAGTCACTGTTCGCCACTCACATCCCTGGCAACCGCAACACGACCGTGGATGCACTGTCGTGACCCCCAGGTGGTCCAGCTTATTTGGGACCGAATCGGCAAGGCACAAGTAGACCTCTTTGCCTCCCAAGACAACTCCCATTGCCCGCTCTGGTATTCCCTGATGGATGTTCCCCTCGGCACAGACGCGCTGGCACACAGCTGGCCCCGGGGGCTGCGCAAGTACGCATTTCCCCCAGTGAGCCTTCTTGCATCAGTGCTGTGCAAGATCAGGGAGGACGTGGAACAGGTCATCTTAGTGGCCCCCTACTGGCCCTCCCGCAACTGTTTTTCGGATCTCATGCTCCACGCGACAGCCCCTCCCTGGAAAATCCCCCTGAGGAAGGACCTTCTTTCTCAGTGATGGGGCACCCTCTGGCATCCGCACCCAGACCTCTGGAATCTCCACGTCTGGCCCATGGATGGGATGTGGAAGATCTAGTAGACACGATCAATCAAGCCAGAGCTCCCTCAACCAGGCAACTTTACGCCCTGAAGTGGCACTTGTTCGCGAACTGGTGTTCTTCCCGAGCTGAAGACCCACAGAGATGCGCAGTCCGGTCAGTGCTTCTATTCCTGCAGGAGAGACTGGAGGGGAGGCTGTCCCCCTCCACCTTGCTATCGCATCCCACCACGACGCAGTAGATGGCAAGTCCCTTGGTAAGCACGACTTGATTATCAAGTTCCTGAAAGGCGCCCGGAGACTGAATCCTCCCTGGCCTAGCCTGTTTCCCTCTTGGGATCTCTCAGTGGTCCTCGCGGGCCTTCAGAGACCCCCATTTGAGTCGCTTGATTCAGTCGTGCTCAAGGCCCTCTCCCTGAAGACGGCCCTCCTGATCGCGTTAGCCTCAATCAAGAGGGTTGGAGACCTGCAAGCGTTCTCTGTCAGCGACACCTGCCTGGAGTTTGGTCTGGTGTTTTCTCACGTTATCCCGATACCCTGACCAGGCTACGTGCCCAAGGTTCCTACGACCCCTTTCAGGGACCAGGTCGTTAACCTGCAAGCGCAGCCTCGGGAGGAGGCAGACCCAGCCCTTTCGTTGCTGTGTCCGGTGCGTGCTTTGCGTACCTATGTGGACCACACGCAGAGCTTTAGATGTTCTGAGCAGCTCTTTGTCTGCTTTGGCGGACGGCAGAAAGGGAACGCCGTCTCCAAACAGAGGCTAGCCCACTGGGTCGTTGATGCTATTGCCTTAGCCTATCACGCCCAGGGCGTGCTCGCCCCCCTGCAGGTCCGAGCACACTCTACTAGAAGTGTGGCGTCCTCGTGGGCACTGAGACACGGCACCTCCCTAGCAGACATCTGCAGAGCAGCGGGCTGGGCAACGCCCAATACATTTGCCAGGTTTTACAATCTGAGGGTTGAGTCGGTCTCGTCCCGTGTTTTGTCAGTCCCGAGCCGGTAGAACTCAGTAACGTGGCACAACCGACCGGGTGTTCTACTTGTATCTTGCGCCCTTCACCAAAGTGATCCAGTGCGTCTTCTGTCCCAGGTCAGCCACTGAGTGTCGCTGCCTAGATGTTTTTCCTCCCTAGCCTTCTGGCCCGCGAATTCAGCAGAGCAACTCGTGGCTAGACCCAGTACGAGTCTCAGGGCTCTGTACTGGGGTCGGGCTCCACGGGCATAGTTCCTTCTTCAGGCTAACTCCCCGTGATGTATTTTCTGCGGTACGGTCCCCCTCTTGGCGGACCCGCGATCCCTCAGGAAGCCCTGCTGCCTCAGCCCCGTGTCTGTAGATTCCTCCCTTCATTAGGCTGGACCTACCACCACGCCGTATCCCACGTCCGGCTTCACAAATCTTTTGGTGTATTTTCCACATATTACCTTCCCATGGACAGGGCAGGGTGTGGCCTCTGCAGGGTCTTCCCCTCCTGCAAGGATAGGAAATTTGCAGGCCGGACAGCTACCTTGCCTCCGGTCCCGCCTCAGCGCCCGGCACTCTGACGCTGACGAGTTCTGAAGACGCCTCCTTATGCCACTTCCTCAGTCTCTAAGTCACCCCCTGCCGGGTGCGTGGAGTAGGGTTAATGCTTCGAGTCTTCTCTCAGCACTGCTAGCCTGACAGGCTCTCCTGCTCCCCCCGGGGAAAGACTGCCTTCCCCGACTTAGGTTGGGCCCCAGCCACTTTACATCCTATGTGAGAGACATAGTGCGAGAGAAGGCCGCGGCTTCTGGGCTTGCTCCCATGCTAGCATGTAACACCTTTTTCTCTCTCAGGGGTGCAGGAAAACCTAAGGTGGGTATGCTAAAACTCTGAGGGGGCATTGGGGAGGGCTACGTGCACTCGGTACAGGTGCCTCTTTGCTCCTGTTCCGACAGTTACGTAACATGGTCAGTGCATGGCGTTTTTATATGGACCACTTGAGTCACTTCCTTCGACACAACGTTGAGAGAGTGACAGAAGGGGAACGTCTTGGTTACTCTTGTAACCTCCATTCCCCGAGACGTTGTGTCCCTCCTGCCACGGCACTAGACCTAGCACTGTAAATGGCCGTGCTTCATCCTTTCGGCTCCTCAGTGCAAAATCCTGACTGGCATTCGCTGCCCCACTTACATTTATACACGTATGTCCGGGGCGGGGCATACAAATTCTGTCTGCCAACTTGACATTGACCTTTTCTCAGGCTCAGAGGTACGATTTGGCATCCGAGAAGACCACTTGTGTCACTTCCTTCGACACAACGTCTCGTTCCCTCCCTTGGGGAATGGAGGTTACAATAGTAACCAAGACGTTTTATTGTATTACCTGTATTAAAGGAGCTTCAGGTGTCCATGTTTGTTATCTATGTTGATATCAGACACACTAAAGAAGATCCATGAAGCTCTCAGGATTGTGCATGTATCCGCTTTTTCAAATTTCCAGATCGGTGCAATATTTCCTTTTAAAGCCGCTCATAACCGGCAAAATTTGTTTAATTTTAAAATTGTTTTGGTGCAGCATTTGATTGACAGGTGAGGGGTCGTGCTTCACTGCTGCCGGTGAAGGATGGATTTGTGTTTACACCTCAAATACAATGTGATCACATGTGTTTTTGACCATATTCGTATGTGGTTTTTGAGATCCGATCACAAAATGTTTTAGACCCAGTATAGACCTGTATTTAATGCTGAACACATGTGAGCAGATCACCCAAAATGCATCTTAATACCAGGTGGAAATGGGGTCACTGTGACAGACACCAAGCAGAAGCAATTGTGAAATACAACAGCTGCAAAATAGCGCCCTCAATGGACAGCAGTTGGCATAAAAATGGCATTAAGCCTCAATAATTCGCTGCAACTACAATACTATGAGAACAAGCATAATTATTGACAGGCAGAAAGTGCCAGAAACCACGGCTGTTTATAGAGTGTAGTGCTGTCATAGAGACAGGTAAGATATCTCACAACACTTATTTTATTTATATCTTTCAGGGATTAGGAAACAGCAAATTTAAGATGTAAAATAATTGTTTAGAAGTACTTACAGGTAATCCATATGGTCCTCTGTGTCCAGGATCACCAACATCGCCCTTCTCACCCTGTGACAGGTACATTGAACAGCACCTTTTATATAAACAAATCTAGTGTATAGTACCTTAAACGTCCTATATAGAGAAAGTGAATATTGTTCTTTAAGGTCATCAGGTTTCCCTTTGTGGACCATTTGAAATCGTAAGCTAAGAATATCAAATTGTATTATTATTATATTGAATTCAGAAGGATTTCCCTGGGATTAAAAAAGATTTATTTGTATTTTGTAATTCATATTAAGAACTTCCTAATTTACTACATTTCTTCTCTGAAAATTGCGCACTCGGCCTAGGAAAGTCAATAAAAAACCAACAACAAACAAACCCGAATTAAAAACTTACTATATCTCCCTTCGGACCTGCAGGACCAGGAGCGCCAACTGGCCCATCCATTCCCTATAAATAAAGGTGTGTAAAAGGCATTGCAACAGCATTTATTAAAATGTAAAAAAACAAACAAAAAAAATCTCAAACAAATACTCTGAGGGGCATAAATAAACAATAAATGGCATGTTAATGGATGAGTGAGTGTTAAAGCTAAAGTGTGCAATGTTTTTCAATTTTATTTTTCATGTGAATTAATCTTCGATTTTTTAAACTTTCCCAACTTAATGTGTTGAGACAACTATAAGTAAGCCATTTGTAGGCTGATTTCCCCGAAATGAGTAAACACGGACTCTGTAGTGCTTTCAAAACTTTGCTCTATTTATTTGAACATCAAGAACAGTCTGACATTGCAATATTTTGTAAACCAATGGGCTTTCTGTTTGACCGAGCAATGCAAGACAAGGTCTTTTTTATTTTTCTCATTTCCGTTCGGTGACGCTAGTGGTGCAAGAATTACACACTTCAGCTTAAAATTTGTGTTAATATCAAATTCAGCAGAAAGACAGATTATATTTGTTGTTAATATTTGTGCCTTTTAACTGAATTAATAGATTTTGGATATCATATATAGTTGACTTGTTGATAAAAAAATTTTTGCAGAAAAATTCCCTTATTCACCATAAAAGTGTCACATGAACCATTTTGGTTTATTTTTGAAGATGTAGGATGGTGGTGGGGAGATGAAGTGTGGTCACTTGAGACTCACCCTGGGTCCCGGCTTGCCATCCAAGCCAGATGCTCCCTGTGCATTTATGGAGGTATGAGTGGAGGTATGAAAAGTGGGATTAGTACATGATGAAAACGTGTCACTCATCAAATGGATGTTAAACAACATGTAAGGTTTAAGGTGCAGCAAAGCAGGCTTGGCTGAGTGTAAAGAACAAAGGAAAGATGCTTTTGAACAGCATACAAATGGACTGTGTGTGGAATGGAGGGAAAGGTTAGAAGATGTTGAGACAAAAGAAGCAGGGTCGGGGCACTGAGATCCCAGGATGCACGGCTATCATGTACTTACAGGGAGACCGAGGGGTCCTCTGTCACCCTTATGCCCAGGCTCCCCGCGTGCTCCCTTGAGACCATGCAAACCTGGTTCCCCCTAGAGAGGTGTGGCAGAGGGTGGTTTAGGGGGTGCTGCAATATTTATTCAAGATCATGTGTTCTTGTTTTTGCTTTTGTTGGACAAATAGTCTGCATGCTCCTGAATAAATTTGACCTGATATTCAACAATGACCTTGCGTGACGGAGTTAAAATTAAAGGAATGTTCCAGGTTCAATACAAGTTAAGCTCAGTTGGCAGTATTTGTGGCATAATATTGATTACCACAAATAATCATTTTGACCAATTCCTCCAATTCTTAAAAAAAAAAGCACAAATCTGGCCTTCAGTGAGGCACTTACAATGAAAGTGAATGGGGCCAATTTTTGGAGGGTTTAAACACAGAAATGTGAAGCTTATAATTTTATAAAAGCACTTACATTAATTCTCCTGTGAAAACTCATGTATTATTTGAACTGTAAAGTTGTTTAAATGGTCCTTTTAAAAGTCGTTTTAGGGTTTGCTTTTCATCTTTGTAATTGGCCCCCATTCACTTCCATTGTAAGTGCCTCACTGGAATCTCAATTTTTGCCTTTTTTAAAGAAAAGAAGGAATGAGTAGAAATAACTTTTTGTGGTAATCAACATTATGCCACAACTGCTTTCAATTGAGCTTAACTTGTATTGAACCTGGAACATTCCTTTAAGGAGGTGTGGAGACCTGCTGCAAACTCCAAAACATGTCATCAATAAAGTGATAGTACACCCAAAAATGAAAATTCCCCCATCATTTTCTCCCCCTCATGCCATCCCAGATGTGTATGACTTCCTTTCTTCTGCAGAACACAAAGGAAGATTTTGTAGAAGAATATCTCAACTCTGCTGATGTTTACAATTCAAGTAAATGGTGACCAGACCGTTGAAGCTCCAAAAATCACATAAAGGTCAAAGAAAAGTATTACTAAAGACTCCCGTTTTTTAAGCCATATCTTCAGGCGCGATATGATAGGTGTGGGTGAGAAACAGATCCATATTTTGGTCATTTTTTACAATGAATCTCCACAGTGACTTTCACATTCTTTCACATTTTGAAAGTGAAAGTGGAGATTTATAGTAAAAAAGGACTTATATTTTTATCATATTTCTCACCCACACCTATCATATCACTTCTGAAGATATGGATTAAACAACTGGAGTCTTATGGATTAATTTTATGGGGCATTTATGTGATTTTTGGAGCTTCAAAAGTCCCATTCTCTTACATGCTAAGGACCAACAGAGCTGAGATATTCTTCCAAAAAAATATTTGTTTGTGTTATGTAGAAGAAAGAATCACACATCTTGGATGACATGAGGGTGAGTAAATTATAAGAGGATTCAAATATTTGGGTCAACTATCCCTTTTATGAAAATAAATGCCCAAACGATTGCTAAAATTTTTGATAAGAGTGCAATTTGCCTTCTGAAAAATATTTGACAAGTTTGCAGCAGGACTTAAACACAGAATGTCAGTATCTGATGAGGTGGGATTAATGAGTAATTCAGGAAGGCTTTCATTTAAACTGATTTAATTAGCAACAAAGTTAAGAAAAAAGATGGTCTCATGAAAATTACGTGACAGTGGCATAAATTTTGCAAAATTATATTACATTGTTCATTACATGTTTTGCGGCAGTTCCAGGTTGAAATGTTCACTGTGTAGCACTTAAAGCAATTTCTCCAAAACAGAAGAGATTTTTAAGGTTAATGCTCTATCGAGTTTTAAACCAACAAAACCTACCTACCTCTCTACCCTAAATCTTAAACCTAAACCTTAAAGCAAATATGACATGGAAAATGCAATTGCTGAAGCAACCAAGTCATTTTGTGTTGTTTCTATGAAACTTTCATCTCACACGTCAGCTGGACTCGTATCCCAATTCTTTGATTCGGGAGTGCAACAAGGTTTAAAAAGGAAGTGTTTATTAACTGATAATCAGCAGTTTCATGAGTGATTTGTGAATAAAAGTCATTATTGTTTAACCGCCTCAAGTGATTATTTCACCAGGAAACTGCTGCGATATGTACAACGAGCCACATAAAATCATTTTGCAAAAATGTAGGAATAGTAACGTGATTCTTTGAGACCAGGTTGGTTAAAACACAGGCATGGCTGTGGCATTGATATCAGCTATAGCATAGAATTTCTCCTGTCATCTTGTCTCCATCCTGTAATTACCTACCTTTGGTCCAGGGAATCCATGAGGACCCTGCAACACATACAGATACATTATTTTATGGGTTACAAGAAACCAGCCATTATTTTTGCAATTCCATATGGTGATGCTAGTGTTTCAGAAATTACACACTTCACTTTAAGGTCACTCAAGAGTGACCTTCATTCATAAAAAAAATCCAGATGCTGCCTGTTATGCAATCTACACAGCCTCAGTTACGTTTCTTTTCAGATATGATTTTATATCTATATTGGCTTGCACAGACCTACAGTATGGCAAAATACTGCAGTCTTACATAACTGTCCTGATGTAGAAAATACAGGTAAGCATTATAGACTATGTTTAGTGCTTATATTTGCTACTTGGTCATGTAGAAGATATGCTCTTTACGTTATAAACTATTCAACTCACCATAGGGCCAGGTGGTCCGTGTGTCCCAGGCGCACCAGGGGGTCCTATTATCTGTTAATGTTAAAAAAAAAAAAGAAGCCAATTCAGATGACAAAGGCATATATAAAATAGAAGCCAGGTATACAGCAGTTCAAGATTCTTGCAGTCTGGCCCTGAATAATACAAACTGTCAAATTAATTCCATGTAAAGTGATTTGGCATAATGCATGTGAAATGATGAAAAAGCATTAACTCTCAATACATGCGCTGAGATCATGCAAACTGTCATCACATTCAAATAGACTTGTCTTAGTTGTCTACAGCTGTGGTTGACAGTGAGTTAAACAGCAAACCATGCACATATTCTTAGATCAAGTTTTAGTTGGACACTATTGTTGGCTGTCCTTACCGAGGGCCCCTGAGGGCCAGGCAAGCCGGCGTCTCCTTTGTCTCCTTTAAGGCCATTCACACCCTGTGGGCACATTACCATGAAATGACATAACTTAAGAAAACAATGCAACAAGCCATTAGGCCTGTTCGGGGTCATTCTTGATTAATGCTATTAGTGTCAACATATGATATGCAAAGATAATTTTACCGGCAAGCCAGGGAGACCCATTGCTCCCTTGTCTCCTGATATTCCAGTGATTCCCATGTCCCCTTTAGACCCCTTGTGACCCTTTGAACATCCAGCATGTGGATAATATTAATTGTGACATCAATTGGACCCACTTTATATTAGGTGTCTTTCACTGCTAAGTATTTAAGCATTAAATACAATGTACTTATTATGTACATACGTGTTGTTGCATTGTAATTACATCTGCAGTTAACACTGTTAACCTTAACCTAATCGTAAACCTAACTTTCCCCAACACTTACCCTAAATCCTAACCCTAATCTAAACCCTAGCCCTACCGCTAAACCTACTGTACCTCAACCTTGGTAGCAGCAAATGTGAATCTTGTGATAATTTTGAAAAATGTAGTTACACAATAAATACATTGTATCGTATGTATTTTAATGTTAGTATACAGTAGTTCAAGACACCTAATATAAAGTGGGACCCATATATGATTATATAATGACTAATAGAGTGTGATTAGGATCAGAAAATAGCCGCTAGACAAACAGAATATTTTCCCTTACCCTTTCTCCATCCAGCCCAGGCAGTCCAGGGACACCCTCATCCCCCTGAAAAAAAGCTATCATGTTTCTCTATAGACTGCAATGAACCGTAGTAACACTGTAAATTCAAGTTCTTCACAGCTGCTGCTTATATTAATCTTCCACACATCTTCTTCTTTCCTTTTGTACTGTACCAGCTGCATGCAAATAAAATACTAAACTGATAAAGAAGGACTGCCCTCATTAAATTGCCATCAAAGCCACAATTTTAGATGGTACAGTATGAATGTTGTTACCTTGATTCCCTTTGGTCCAACTGGCCCAGGAGGCCCGGGGGGACCCTAAATTATAAAAAATAAATAGCAAGACAAGACATTAGATATATTTTAATGCAAAGTTTAAAAGCCTAAAAATATTTTTTGTCTAGATGCACACTAAAAGAATGACACTTAGGCCCTTATTTACTAAGATCTCTAATAAAGGGGACTCATTTGTTAGACCTATCTTTTATATTGTATGTGCGCTTTGTGGGTGTATTGTGGGAGATTTACAAAGAATAATTGTGCAAATAACCACACCTGCAAATTTGCTGGACCCCATTTAATGTTCTACTGTAAAATAATTAACTGAATAAAACATTTTTATCATGAGAAACACATTAATTTAATATCAAATTAATGCATGTGAACAAACCAGCAACATTGGATGTAATTTGTATTCTATCAGGAAAGACTCGGATGACTTGAATTAATACGAATGTAGAGATATTTCGATCATTTAGCTTAAGTCCTGGCCTAAGTTTCAGAGCTGCCATTCTGTCGTATTAATTTGCTCTTGCAGTTACCTGAAAATTACTTTCTAGTATAATATATCACTTTGTGGTGCAAATCAATACATTTGCATCAGCTCCGTCCTTTATTTTGCAAATGTTGGAGGCATGCCTCTAAATTTTATATTCATTAGGGGAAATTAAAAAATTGCCAAGATTATTTTGCGCATCTGAAAGACATAATCCTCAATTGAATATGTTAGTAGAACAGCTCAGACATTTTTTGAATGTGCTATCAAGTTTGCATGTGTTTTTATACACACAAATCTTTAGTAAATCAGGGCCTAAGAGTACACAAGGGACACTTCTCATCCATACAAAAAAAGTACACTTAGAGAACAAGAGAGACAAGGGCCATTTTTAAAATTTCTGTGTTTACAAAAATAGGTCAATATTTGAATTATAGTTAGTGGTCCAATTAGAGTAATTAGAGCACAAATGGTTCTGAAAATACCTAGATTGTGTCCTTGAAAGAACCACATTACAAGAGTAAGTCTTATTCCAAGCGATACAATATGCTGAGTAAACTCATACTGACTATGCAAACAATTTTTCAGATGTTCTGCACTCATTATTATGGATAAAAATCAGCAGGATTCTGTGGAATGGATTTTAATTTTGTATCCAAAGTACCAAATTATCTAATCATAAAATTATCTAATAATTTTCTCACCCTCATGCCATCCAAAATGTGTACGACTTTCTTTCTTCTGCAGAACACAATGAAGATTT
This sequence comes from Moxostoma hubbsi, assembly GCA_032164185.1. NCBI lineage: Eukaryota > Metazoa > Chordata > Actinopteri > Cypriniformes > Catostomidae > Moxostoma > Moxostoma hubbsi. The sequence continues at coordinate 9,644,914 of JAVLUX010000003.1, read as the reverse complement.
AAGAAGAATATTTGAGCTCTGTAGGTCCATACAATGCAAGTGAATGGTGACCAGACCTTTTAAGCTCCAAAAACCACATAAAGGCAGAAGAAAAGTAATCCCTAAGACTCCAGTGGTTAAATCTATTTCTTCAGAAGTGATATAGTAGGAGTGGGTGAGAAACAGATCAATATTTCAGTCCCTTTTTATCATGAATCTCCACTTTCACATTCTGAAAGTGAAAGTGGAGATTTATAGTAAAAAAAGGATATAAATACTGATCTGTTTCTCACCCAAAGTGATTGCATCGCTTTAGAAGACACATATTAAACCAAAATATAAAATGCCTTTATATGCTATTTGGGGCATCAAAGGTCTGGCAAATTCACTTTTACAATTCACATGCATTGTATGGACCTACAGTGCTGAAATATTTTTTCTAAAATTCTGCGTTTATGTTCAGCAAAACAAAAGAAAGTCATACACATCTGGGATCAGGGATGGATTACCGACTGGGCCAATGGGGTCAGTACCCAAAGCTTTAAGGTTGCGTGATCCAGTTTGGCGATCCCCCAACTCGAAAACCCATCAACAAAATAGGCCTTTGCAAGTCATAATTCGTCCCTGTCTGGGATGGCACGAAAGTGAATAAATGCTGAGATAATTTTCATTTTTGGGTAAACTATCCCTTTAAGTAGATGTAAACATTTACAAATTAGCCAAAATATTTAAATTGTACCCTTTCTTTGAAAATCATTTATTAAAAATTCTATCAAAATGCTTTTTATAATGAGTTAGAACAAATAAATATGCAAGGGTCGGGTGAATTTACATTTGAATTCTTGAAATCTGCAAAACTTTATCTGACCTTCTGCAGGCAAAGATTCTCTAGAGTTCTGTGTTGATTTATAATTTTATTACTGCACAGACACTCTTATCAACAAGTTTGCCCTTCTGTCTTATCAACAATATTAGAATATAGCCCTTTAGTAATATTAGGTGGTTCCAGTATTTCCAGTATGAAACCATAATGCAGGCAACTCAAGAGGTGTTCTATCCTTTCTACTCATGCATTCACACACACTTTAACCCTTGTTACGATGGAGACAAGGCTCGTCTTATGTCAGATAAAACAAACATTAACAAAAATGTGCACATCAGCAACACACAATGTTCTCTAAACATTGAGTCACTGTTAGGAGAATTAGCAGAATTAAGAAAGAAACAAGTTTATAGAAGGTTCATGCAGGGCAACAATATGGTACTGATAAAATACACAGACAAGACAGGGGTAAATTACCGTAACTGTAATAGTTGTTATCTTCTGTAGGCAGCCAGGAGGAGGGGAGGGTAAGAGATGATATTATAGTTATGCACCAGAACAACCTGTGTGTCAGCATGCTTTGTCTGTACCACTGCTCAAAAAGTATGCTTTTTAAGAACGACTTAAAATACCACATAAGACCCTTTTCACAGACTTTGATGACACGTTTTCTAGAAAACTATATTTAATTTTTTTTTTCATCAAAACATTATAGTGTAAAATTATAACTGTTTACTGTGTGGTATATTACATTTAATTTCATTCATTACAAATCCAAACCAATAGTCATATATGAAAGTCCAAAATTATGACAATCAACTTTCTAAAATATATAAAGTTTGCTTTTTATTTTTGTGTTTAAAGACCAGATGAAAATTAAGAAAAAAATAAGTGTGATGTTATAAAGACAATTTAATAATTCACTTTTAAAATGTTATTGTACTAAAGCCAAAATAAATGATTGACATACTATCTGTAGGGGTGCACCAATATATCGGCCAATTATTGACCAAATTAAAACCATCGGTTATAACCATCAATATAAACTGCCAATATCAACCATCGGCTTTTCATATTACCGTTTTCATGCTTATGAGATCATATGAATGCGATATGAAAAAACTATGGTTTATTTATAATTAATTGTGTAAATGTATTGTGTTGTATTAATTATATGACTTTTTGTGTGTTATAAAGAAATACCTGACAAATTAAGTCTGAAAAATTAAACATGTTGAATATAATTAAAATATGAATTTGTAATGTAAAATGTGAGTTCTAATGTTTACAACTGCAAAAACAGGGCTGCCGTCAGTGTGGGGTTGGATTGGAACCCTCCATCCTCCCCACACCCGTCATGGCTGGATGACTGGTTCCTGGGGTCTGGACGCCGCTCACAGCCACGCCACGCCACCCCCCCCCCCCCCACCTCCCCCCGGTCCCGTTTTTCCCGGAAGTGCATGATGAGCTGACGTCGTCATGGAGAGCCCCGCTTTCCCTTCGTCAAAAGCCCTGCTCGTCTGCTCTCGCTACCCATGACGGCGGAACGGCCCACGGGTATACGACGATTCCCCAGGTGGATAGGGCCGTTGCGCTCCATCTATGTCCCAGTAACCCTACCACCTGGCGCGGGCGCTCAGGGATCTGCACGAGGGTAGCCCTGACCCCGATGTGCTGCAGGAACTGCTCTCAGTGACCGACCTCGCCCTCAGAGCCACGAAGGTCACCGTGCAGGCACTCGGGCAGGCGATGGCCACCCTTGTGGTCCAGGAATGTCATCTATGGCTCAACCTGGTTGAGATGCATGAGGCCAACAAAGGTCGCTTCCTCGAAGCCCCTGTCTCCCAGTTTGGCCTCTTTGGTGACACCATCGAGGACTTCGCCCAGCAGTTCTCTGTGGTGAAAAAGCAGACGGAGGCCATTTCACATATCCTGCTGCACCGCAAACCTGCCGCCACAGCCACTGCTCCGTCTGCTCGCCGAGGGCATCCCCCTGTGGCCAAGAAATCTGCTCCGCCTCAACCCGGGCCCAGCTCTCAGCCCCAGCATCGAGCACACCGCAGGAAGCAGACGCCCCCGTCTCTTGGACCCCCTCGAGGACCCGTAAGGCTCCCAGGCGCTCCTGAGACAGACGACCCAGCGACAAAGGTGTTAGCTCCGGAGGTGGTAAGACCGCTCCATCCCCTGGTGGAGGGCCGGGATGAGAATCTTTTTTTCTAAACAATTTTAATTTGCCACCCCCCTTAGATGGGGTTGCGGTACCCACATTCTCAATAAAAGAGCTATTTCCTATGTCTCTGGGTCACCTGGCCCGCAAATGCCGTTCTCACGGCACTTTGCCACCAGATCTCAACAGTCCCGGCTTCCTGGACATGGACCACCTGTCTCCAGCCCCACGACTGTTCCCCGTCCAGCCGGTTCCGACGAGTCTAGAGGATGCCTACCCTGGACCTCCTCCTCAGTCGCCAACCCGCCCCCTGCCGGGTGTGCGGAGCAAGGTAAGTGCTTTGAGTCTTTTCTCAGCACCCCAGCCTCGGGTCGCCCTGTCGCCGCACGACGCTGCCCTACCTGCTCCGCCCCACTGCGAAGCTCTGCTGGGTACGTCAAAATTAATTGTCCCTTTGGAGCCCCTAGCGCAGAGGTTGGACGCGTGGCTTTCACTTCCCAACCCATCTCGCTGGCTGGCCCGGGCCATTCGACTCGGTTATGCAATTCAGTTTGCCAGGCCCCCGCCCCCCTTCATGGGCGTCCGCTTTTCCACAGTACACAGCAAACATGCCCAGTCCCTGCGCGCGGAAATCGCTACTCTTTTGTTCAAAGACGCGATAGAGCCTGTCCCTCCAACCGAGATGAAGAAGGGTTTCTACAGCCCTTCATCGTACCCAAGAAAGGCGGCGGTTTATGACCAATCTTGGACCTGCGAGTTCTCAACCAAGCGTTGCACAAACTCCTGTTCAAAATGCTCACGCAGAGAGACACATCTTAATCTGCGTCCGGCATCTAGATTGGTTCGCAGCGGTAGACCTGAAGGACGCCTACTTCCACGTCTCCATTTTGCCACGACACCGCCCCTTCCTGCGGTTTGCGTTCAATGGCCAGGTGTATCAGTACAAAGTCCTCCCCTTCGGCCTGTCTCTGTCCCCTCGCGTCTTCACGAAAGTTGCAGAGGCAGCTCTTGCCCTGCTCCGAGAAGCCGGCATCCGCATACTCAATTACCTCGACGACTGGCTTATTCTGGCCCACCCGCGAGAGTTACTATGCGCTCACAGAGACCAGGTGCCGTTTGCGGCTTCAAGTCAACTGGGAAAAGAGCAATGTCAGCACATCTCACCAACGAGCATGCCCAGTCAGTGTTGAGGTGCCTCGCCGCCTTCAGGCGAGGCATAACGGTCCCTTTAAACTTTTCCAGAGGCTCCTGGGGCATATGGCGTCCTCCGCGGCGGTCGCACCGCTGGGGTTGATACATATGAGACCGCTTCAACACTGGCTTCAGACCCGAGTCCCGAGACGAGCATGGCGCCGCGGCACGCACCATGTGACAATCACCCCGACTGCTGCCAAACATTAAAACCCTGGACAGACCTATGTTCCTTACGGGCAGGAGTACCCTTACAGCAGGGTGCCGTTTGCAATGGGCACGTAGCAGCAGGCCATTGGAAAGGGGCCCACCTGCATTGGCACATCAACTGTCTCGAGTTGTTGACCATCCTTTTTGCCCTGCGGAAGTTTCTCCCGTTAGTTCGAGACAAACATATCCTGGTCAGGTCGAACAGCACCACTGCGGTGGCGTACATAAATTGCCAAGGCGGCGTACGCTCCCGCCACATGTCACAACTCACCCGTCGTCTCCTCCTGCGCGCCACTCACATCCCCGGCAACCTCAATGTGATAGCTGATGCGCTGTCACAACAACGCTTGCCTGGCAGAGAGTGGAGGCTTCACCCCCACTTGGTTCAGCTGATCTGGGGACTGTTCGGCAAGGCCCAGGTAGACCTGTTTGCCTCCCGAGAGACCTCCCACTGCCCGCTCTGGTACGCCCCCTCAGAGGCTCCCCTCGGGCCAGATGCACTGGCACACAGCTGGCCAGTGGGGCTGCGCAAGTACGCATTCCCCCCAGTGAGCCTTCTTGCACAGGTGCTGTGCAAGGTCAGGGAGGATGAGGAAAAATTCACTCTTGTGGCTCCTTACCGGCCCACCCAGGCCTGGTTCTTGGACCTTGTACTCCTTGTGACAGCCCCTCCCTGGTGAATTCCCCTGAGGAAAGACCTTCTTTCTCAGGGATGGAGACTCTGGCATCCGCACCCAGCCCTTTGGAACCTCCACGTCTGGCCCCTGGATGGGATGCGGAAGATCTAGCTGGTCTACCACCCACGGTCATAGCCATGATCAACCAAAGCAGAGCCCCTTCTACCAGGCAACTTTAAGCCCTGAAATGGCATTGTTCGCGAATTGGTGTTCTTCCCGTGCAGAAGACCCACAGAGGTGCGCAGTTAGGTCAGTGCTCCTGTTCCTATAGGAGAGGTTGGAGGGGAGGCCGTCCCCTTCCACCATGAAGGTGTATGTTGCCACTATCGCAGCTCACCACGACCCAGTAGACGGCAAGTCCCTGTTAAGCACAACTTAATCATCAGGTTCTTAAGAGGTGCCCGGAGGTTAAATCCCTCCCGGCCAAACCTATTCCCCTCCTGGGATCTCTTGGTGGTCCTCGCTGGTCTTCAGAGATCCCCCTTCGAGCCGCAAGAATCAGCTGGATTCAGGGCCCTCTCCCTAAAGACGGCCCTGCTGATCGCGCTTGCCTCCATCAAGAGGGTCGGGGACCTGCAAGCGTTCTCTACTAATGACACTTGCCTGGAGTTCGGTCCAGCAGACACATATGTGATCCTAAGACCTCAACCCGGCTATGTGCCCAAGGTCCCTACCACGCCCTTCAGAGATCAGGTAGTGAACCTGCAAGCGCTGCCCCGGGAGGAGGCAGACCCAGGCCCCTCACTGCTGTGTCCAGTACGTGCTTTGTGTGCCTACCTGGAAAGCACCCAGAGCTTCAGACGCTCTGAGCAGCTCTTTGTCTGCTTTGGGGGACAGCGGAAAGGGAACGCTGTCTCCAAACAGAGGCTCTCCCCCTGGGTGGTGGATGCCATTTCATTGGGCTATCGAAATGAGCCACCGCGTTATGCAGAACGAGCCACAAAACAGCGCCGTGATATTCCGAAAGGGGCAGTGATATGCAGAAAAGGACAGCAACCCACCAACAACTTTTGGCCCAGTTGCTATGTAAAATCCCTGGCCGATTTCTCTTCCCAGTCCACCCCTGACCATCGGTTTTTCATATTACAGTTTTCATGATTATGTGCTCAAATGAAATATGGCAATATAAAAACATTTATTGCATTGTATTAAGATATTGTGTGAAATATAAAAAAATTCCTGACAAAATAAATTAGTCCGAACACCGTCGTGAGTCGTGAGTTTGAATCCAGGGTGTGCTGAGTGACTTCAGACAGGTCTCCTGAGCAACCAAATTGGCCCATTTGCAAGGGAGGGTAGAGTCACATGGGGTAACCTCCTCGTGGTTGCCATAATGTGTGCTTTTCACTATTGGAGGGGCACGTGGTGAGTTGTGCGTGGATGCCGCGGAGAATAGCGTGGGTCTCCAAACACGCTACGTCTCCGCGGTAATGCACTCAACAAGCCACGTGATAAGATGCGCGGATTGACAGTCTCAGATGCGGAGGCAACTGAGATTCATCCTCCGCCACCCAGATTGAGACGAGTCACTAAGCCACCACAAAGACTTAGAGTGCATTGGGAATTGGGCAAGGGAAGAAAATAAAAAATATATAAACGAGTCCAAAAAAGTAAAACTTGTTGAATATAAATCATATTATGAATTTTTAATGTTCTACCATAATATGTAAAATGTGAGTTTTAATGTTTAGAACTGCAAACACAGTATGCAAAAAATGTTTTAGAAGAGCAAAAGAATCTTTTTCCCTCTACATAAATTGTCATGATATATATAGTATTGGCCTGTAGATTTTTGCTAAAATCTGTATCATGTCAGCCAAACATTTTCATATCGGTATATCCCTAATTATCTGGACCAATTCTTAGCCTACTTTGTAGTACATGGACAGCGTATCTTTTTTCTGCTCAATAATTCGGTGAATATAGAGATCAATGAAATATATTTAAACTTTTTTCATTTATGAACAATTTTCTTTCACTGAAATTTCAAACGGACCCCCTAGCACTCCCCGGACCCCTGTATGAAACCCCTGGACTGAACCATTAGAAATCAGTGTTTGCTCAAATAATGAGGTGCAACTGCTCCCTGTTGATCATGTACTGCATCTCCTAAGCTTTGCGATACCACATGAAATTGCTGTAATTGCAATAGGCTATCATTCTGAAAAACATCACTTTTTGTATCCCACGTAAGAAAAAAGTAATACAGGTTTGGAACGACATGAGGTTGAGAAAATGTACATTTTCTCTCTCTCTTGCTTAGCGTATTATAGAACATACAGTAAATATGATTTTGCAGTGGAGATCATATACATGATTCCAACTGAAAGGTTCCTGAAAAAGCAAAACTAACCTGAAGAGCCTCTTGAATGTTTTCGTTGTAGTCTATGATTTCAGTTGTACCCTGGTCACCTTTCTCCCCAGATGGACCCTGAATAACAATGATATTTATTTGAGCAAAGAAATGGAAATGCTAGCACTGTTTATACTGATGAAAAAAGAAACAATATGGATGAGACAGGCTTGGGACAATTAGCTCATTCTGATATTAAATATGAAACGAAGAAAAGACAATTTCACCAATAGTGCTGTGCTTAATCACATACTTTCCTTGAAAGAGTAAATTACTCTAACAAAACTTCATACGCTATCAAAACATCACATATACCACAATTACAGTCTTTTTTTTTTGTAAGAACTTTACTCCAGGTGACACTGCACACTGGTAGGCTATCTTAAAAATAGAACATTGCTTTCTATTGCACAGTCACATATTTACTGACTGTCACTTATTTACTAACACAATTCATTTCATTATGCCCTGGATTTGTGGATAATCAATAAATCCTGTCCCTTCTGGTTTTATTCAGTCAAGTGCAAACCTTAACCTGATTACATCAGCAGTTTTCAAGGTTTCTGCATTGACATTTTCATATCTTCATTTTCTATCCAACTCGAGGAGTTCATATTTAAAAATTGTCAGTTAATTTATTTAAAACTACCCAACAGCAACTGTCGGTCATGATGTCAGATGGGTGCATGATGTCAGAATAAAGCTTATTAACAGACCAATGTTTCATTCACTTGCCAGAATTGTCAGAACTGTCTCGGAGATTTGTAGACATTACTCACTTGTGGTCCTGTTGGGCCGACGTCTCCTTTGTCTCCTCTATCCCCCTGTCATTTTAAAATATGTACTGAGATTATATTTAAGCCTTTGCAATAGTAAAATATTGCCTATTTTTATAGCAAAATATGAGACATTCTTTTTTTATATCATTTTAGCTTTAAATTTAAAACGAATTTAACTTGACAATGCACAACTTACAGCAAAATATTAACTGACCTTTGAACCTTTAGGGCCTGATAATCCTGATTCTCCCTGCTCCCCCTAACAATGATTTAAAGAAAGTTAAAGATTTATCATATGCATACAGAAGCAACCTGAACAATATCTACTGTTCTGTCTAGTCAGATTAATCATGGCCAATGTCACCAGTGGCCCACTGCCTGTCTCGAGTCAGGATAAAGGTGGAGGGTTGGGCATGGGGCTAGCGATCCCTTGCCATAAAAACACCCCCTGCTATGGAAATGTTGGCAAGGGAAAACACTTGTGTCATTGATGTCAAAGTGAAGAATACCAGGAAACAGGACAGATGAAGGATGGGGATCAAAGCTGTGAGGACGTCCCCACCCTGATATCAGAACTTCTGACGCCAAAATCTCACATCAGAGGTGGATGCTGGAATGTGTGGATTGTTTCAAACGGTAAAGCTGGTCAAGCAGTGCGCGAGATGATCTGCTATATCTTAAGCCTGCTCGGCATCACAGAATAATGTGAAAATAAAAAACTCAACAGAGTAGAAACCCTCATCTGGTCAGGGAGACAGGGATGACAAACATCTAGAAGGTTTAGCCATAATTATCAGCAAAAACGTACAGTGGAAACCAATCAACAAACGTCTACTGTATGTAAGGATGAATTTCAAATATGCAAAGTTATCCATCATCATTGCATATGGACCAATTGAAGATACAGATGAAGTAAAGGAGGGTTTCTACAACCACCTACATAACAGCCTCAAAGATATCCCAAGACATGATGTACTCCTCCTTACAGGAGACTTCAATGCAATAACAACGAATGCAGAGAAAGAACAATGGGAAAACATGGCCTGGGCGAATGCAGGGACAACGGCAAACGTCTCATCAGATTTTGTGAAGACAATGACCTTGTCATCGGCGATACCCTCTTCACCCATAAAAACATCCACAAGCTGACATGGACATCCCCAGATGGCAGAACCTTGAGCCAGATTGATCATTTAATTGTCAACAGCAAGAGGAGGAACTCCCTGCAAGATGTATGATTGATGAGACACGCAGACATTGGCAGTGACCATAATCTAAAAAGGGGCAAAGTTGACTCTCAATCTGAGGAAAGTGAAAAACCGAGGAGAACAGAAGCCAATGCTTTGAAGAAGCCAAGCTGAAGGACAATCTAATCCAAATAGAGTTTGGCATCACCTTGAAGAACTAGTTTGACATCCTCCAAGATGAAACAGTGCTTACCACTGACACCTTCAACCAAGCAGTGAGGGAAAATGGAGAAGCCATTCAAGAATCCAGGAAGAAGACGAAAGCGGAATAGATTTCAGAATCTGAAAGAATCTCAGCACAGTACAGTGAAAAAGACAAGGAAGTCAATTCCTCGGCAAGAAGAGAAAAATGACAATATATTGACCAACTTGCAGAAGAAGCGGAGACAGCCACCAAACAAAAAGACATGAAAACAGTTTAACAGATCACCAGGAAACTAAAAGGGGACTATGGACAGGCCCACAACATCCCTGTAAAATCAGAAAATCATCTTTCATCACAGAATAGCAGGCTTAACTGTACTGATGGAAACAACATTTCCAGAACATCTTGAACCGCCCATAATCAACAATAACAGCTGACATTCCAGATGCGGAAAAAGACATAGAAATCAACATCGGATCAATAACCTTTGAAGAAGTAAACTAATCAGTTCGGAAGTTAAAAAGCAGCAAAGCACCAGGCAAAGACAGCATATGCTCTGAGATACTGAAGGCAGAAGATCAAGAAATACCACTAATCCGCCAAGGCATCTTACAGGAAATCTGGGACAGTGAAGAATCCCTTGGCATCTGCAAGATCGGCATCATAGTACCAAAGAAAGGGGACCGTGGCAACTGTTACAACTGGAGAGGTATCACACTACTATCACTTACCAGCAAAGTCTTCAGTCGCATCATACTGCAATGTATCTCTGAAGCAGTAGATTATATTCTCTGCCAAGAACAAGCCGGCTTCAGAAGTGGAAGGTCCTGCATTTATCACATCTTTGTTTTACAACAGATTCTTGAACAGTCCCATGAATGGAACAGCCCATTCTACATTGTATTTGTGGATTTTGAGAAAGCTTTCAATAGCCTACACAGAGTGTTGTCATGGAAGATCCTTAGGCACTATGGGATACCCCAAAAAGTTGTCAATATCATTAAGCCACTCTATGAAAACTTTGAGTACAAAGTCATCCACCAGAAGCTCTCATCACTACTCTTCTCCTTTGCAGTCGACTGGCTGATGCACCGAACCACTGAGGGAAGGAGACAGGAGATCCAGTGGAAGCTCTGTGCGTATTGTAGATCTTCTGGCCCAACATCATCCCAAATGAAGATCTCCTGAGCAGAGCAGGTGTGCAGACCATCTCAGAAGTTGTGCAGCTGCGCTGCTGGAGATGGCTTGGACACATCTGTAGAAAGCCTCTCAACTCCTTGTCCAGGACAGTGCTCCACTGGACACCACAGGGAAAAAGTAACCATGGCAGACCCAAGGAAACATGGAGCAGGTCAGTTGAGAGAGACCCTCCAGACAGCCCCAAAGGAAACAACTGAGAGAGACTGGTGGCACTCCCTTGCCTTCGCATCAAGCACTGCAAGGTGCAAAGAGGACTGAGAGAGAGATGTCACCAGAGGAACAATAACCTGATTAAATTCTATTGATTGAACAAAAGATAAGAACAAAACTGTCATTTCACTACAAAAACCACCCTTGAGAATTACACAGGTGGTAATGTGGTTTACACATATAAAATTTCATGTCATAACAATTAGTTTGAAATACTAATAAGGGATTGTTTATGTGAACTCGGAAAAGACAGACTGTCCATCAATAAATGGATTTTCCTCTGGGTATTATGATGGGGAGGGGGTTCATTACATGTCAAGCATCTTTGTCTTTGTTTAGACTGAGACAAAAACCTCCTGCAGAGCAAACCCACAGTATAAACATAGCTAATTCCAGCATTGCTGTCTGTGAAAAGACCACAGGTAGAGAAAATTATCTCTTGTCTAAATCTCATTCAAAGTAAATAGTTTCCTGAGGAAGTATGGTAGGGTAATTATTTAATATCCCCAAAGGAATCTAGAGGTTTTAATATTTCAATCAAACTAAACACACAATTAAAGTCTGTAAAATTTTGGTGGTCATATTTGACAATGGGCCATTACAAGCTCGAAGTTCCCCGCATCACCACTTGGGAGAGTAAATTATCTTTTTTTTTTTTTTTTTTCAATTGAAAGCACTTAAAAGGTTAGACAAAATGAAAATAATCTTATCATTTACTCTAATTCACCCTCATACCATCCCAGATGTGTATGACTTTCTTTCTGCTACTGAACACAAATTAAGATTTTTAGAAGAATATCTCAGCTCTGTTGGTCCATACAATGCAAGTAAAATTGTGGCCAGGCCTTCAAAGCTCCAAAAAAGGAGATAAAGTCAACATAAAAAGTTATCCATATGACTCCAGTAGTTTATTTAATGTCTTATTAAGCAATCCAATCGGTTTTGGGTGAGAACAAACCAAAATATAATGCCCTTTTCACTATAAATCTTGACAGCAATCTCTCTTGGCGATCATGATGTCAAGCTCGATTACACTTCCTATAGCGCCATCTAGCACTCTGCGCATGCGGTAAGTGTAATCGAGCTTGAAATCATGATCATGCCTAGAGACTGCAATGGAAAGATTTACAGTGAAACACGAGTTGCATTTTGGTCTGTTCTCACCCAAAACAAACTGGATCAGTCCAGAAGACATTGATAAAACTACTGGAGTCGAATTGATTATTTTTATGTTGACTTTCTCACCTTTTTGAAGCTTCAAAGGCCTGGCTACTATTCACGTGCTTTGACCTACAGGGCTGAGATATTCATCTAAAAATCTTTGTTTGTACTCAGCAGAAGAAAGTTATACACATCTGGGAAGGCATGAGGGTGAGTAAATGATAAGATAATTTAAATTTTTTGGTGAACTATACCTATATTCACTCTCTTGTTGTTCCAAACTGAATGACTATATTCACTATACTATACTGTATTCAGTGGAACACAAAAGGAGATGGCAGGATTTGACAGCCTCGGTCACTTTTCACTTTCATTGCATCTTTTTTCCACACACTAAAAATTAATGGTAATTGAGGCTTGCATTGTTACCTTTCCATACATCTCCTTTTGAGTTACAAGGAATAAAATAAAATAAAATAATACCGGTTTGAAACAACTTGAGAGTGAGAAAATGATGACAGAATTTTCATTTAAGGGTAAAATGTCCCTTTAAGTCCATTAAGTCCACAAGTCCATTAATTTCCACAGCAGCTAATTTTACAAATGGAAATAATAATAAAAAAAAAAAAAATACTAACTATAACTGAACAATAGTCTGGAAATTTTTGCTCTTTGTGACAGACTGCTCATTGTTGAATACAAGTTCACAAGTCTTGCCAAAAGGCTGAGTCTTACCATGTCATCAGTTGACTACAGCAACGTCACCCATTTTCAGCAAATCTTACCTTCTGCCCTGCTGGGCCTGTTTCTCCAAGTTCACCCTTGCCTGGCGGTCCTGATTCTCCTCTTTCTCCCTGCAAAGATGAAATTTGACAACTGTTTATGTTTTTAGTCCTATAAGTCTAACAATTATTTTTTTTTATGTCTGTCTCTTGCTACTTTTTGACAAACTTGCATTCTTATCATACATTCAACAGGCATAAGATATCTGTAAGAGTTGGTGCCACACTTTGATATGATAAGATTTTATTTAGACACCCACCCACCCCCACCCATGCTTTATGTGTATTGGTCTGTGAAATAACCTGTAGAGGGCAGTATGGTAGCACTTAACATTTCTTGAGATGGCGCTTGAGTCTGGTGCTTATTTAATGACATAGGTGCCTCAGTACACTCTCTTATACAAAACACACTTTTACCAAATCAAACACCTATTTAAGATGTACATTTTCTTAATAATCTTATTAATCAGAAAAAACTTTACCTGCCTCACTTTTTACAACTGGTTGAAAAATTATTTTATATTAATTAACTTTCTCTTCAGTGGAAAAAAAAAGACAAACAAGCAGATGGTAGGCAGAATGTTTGTCTCAGTTACCATTTACTTTCATGGCATCTTTATTCTTGGCAATGAAAGTGAATAGTGACTGAGGCTGTATTTCTGCTTAACATCTCTTTTGTTTTCATATTGTCATTCATTGTTAAATTCATATAGGATTGGAATGAGATGAGAGTGAATACAGAAGTTACATTTTTGGGTGAATTATTCCATTAAATACTATTTGTAATGTTTAAGGGGAATATCAGTGTAGTATTTTTATCTAATATGTTGAATTGGTGGTTTCTATCTTGTCAGTTTACTTTAATTAATTTAACCATTTAAGCTTAGAGAGAAACTAATTACCAAATATTAATAACTACAGTCTTGACCAACACAAAATAGATACAATTTTAAAGTTTAGAAGATGAACTGTACAATGCATGTAGGCATTATGACCAAAACTGAACAAGTGCTTTGAAATTTACAGAGAGATCAGAAGTGTTCCGTTTTTATCTTCTATTAATAATTTTGCACTGTACATATTATTGTAATCGTTAAAAACATCAAACTGATCAAATAGCCATGTGTTATTTCTCATTGGAAAGCACTCAAAGATTATAATACAAATGTTTTATAATTTTTTTTTTTTAGAAACAGACAAAAATATAGTGAGCAATAGCTAAGTACATAGCTTTGACATACCTGTGTAGTATTATACATGCAGAAGAATTGAAACGACATGATTTGAATATAGGATTTACCCAATCTTAATCCTGGAATTCCACAATGTCATAAATGGAAAGACGTTGGTGCCAGTGAGTCGCACATCGTGCCAATAAAGCTAACAAAGAGACTTGTCTAGATCCCATATGACTTGAAAACTTCTCAGCAAAGGGGCCCTAAGTTCAAAGGTCAAAGCAATAAAAGACAGAACACACACTCTTGGAGTTACAGAGAGACTCGGGACACACAAGATTCTGTCCTCCGATATAAAGCAGTTTGCTACACTTAGACTCATCAGATCACATGACATCATGACCATGATTCAGCAAACAGCATCTTAAAAAGGACATTCCTTCATGAATCGACCTTCTAAAATGTACAGAATGCATTTAAATCCACAATTCATACAATACCTAGGCTTGCTAGGCAATTCTAACAATTGCTTTGAACTGTGGTAACTTGTATAACTGACAAATGAATGATTATAGTCTGATATACCTCTCTAAAAAAAATTAATTAACCAGTATGATTTTTAACCAGGGATTTAAATTTGTTGTATGTCATGCCTCTTGTACCATTTGCGAGATATAAAGTTAATGATTAAACATCCACTATTTTGAGCGGGAATTTTGTAAAAGAATCTGAAACAAAGAACCATAAATCAACTGTCGGAAAAAACCCAGTGACTCCTTTTGGTGACCAATTTCAGTTAAAATGTTTCCAAACAGGAAGAACACGCTCTCTTCAGTCTCTTCCGCTTCTCTCTCTTCTGCACGTCTGACTGCTCAGACTTCGCTCTGACTCTTCCCTCGTGGTCTTCTCTGGATCTCGTCAGAACCCGATCCATGACATGTGAGATCCAAGGGAGCTCGTCACTCTCTATGGCTCACACACCCATGATAAGGCCTCACTTCAAAGCCAACCTCATCATTCAAACAGACAATAACTTCGATCTTACAGAGGTCCAAAACATTGATGGAAGGAAATGCAAGGAAAACATCACTACATACAAGTACATCTCCAATATTATGCTCAAAGAGATGGTGTATTTGTGAAATACTTTGTAATAAAATTATTAATCATAATTCACTTATTAAAGCTAATTCCTCACAGTAGAAATTGTGTGGATACAACTAGACGTTGCATTAATGGTGGAGAATTTATTCAGACAAATAATTTAGTTATTTGTCATTTATCTAATTTATAATGGTTGTCGAACGTGACTAATTCCATTATAAATGTCATAACCTAATAATGTACAATAAGGACAATTTAATTTAGTTCATAGCTCACATATTTCAAGACACTAAATTCCCTTGCATATATTGGTGTTAGAAGATGGGCACATTAACGGTTCCCTTCTAAATTCAGCAAACCCTAAATATCCTTACATATAATGGTGTGAGAATGAGTTCCCTTCTAAATGTCACATACCAAATGTTACATGTTACATGTAAACAGGTGTTGCTTGTAAGCAGCGTTTTCACTTGTAACTTCACGGGAAAAAAACTATGCTTAACCAATCGTCTTTAGGATTCAGATCACTGCAAACAGAGGTGGAAGTCATCCAAATATTGGCAGAGAGGATCGTTCACTCTAATTACATATGGCCACCAGGAGGTGATACCAAGTACATGACATGGACTCAATGGCACAAATGACACAGAATGGAACTAAATGAGATCACAATACTCATGCCACCATGCTTTGGTGAGAGAGCATACCTTTAGTAATTTTTGTATTTGCATGTGTAATTAGTTCTTATCTACAATTATTATGCTTTATTTTTTTGAAGAGGCTTTTGGACACTTGGGCTGTATCCTAAATCGTTCACTCATTCACTATTTCCTATATAGTGAATAGCAGTGAGTGCACTATATCTCTGCGGTGAGTGAACAAAATGTGTGAGTGAATTCGGATGCAGACGTATACACCGGGTGCCGGAGCTCTGGGGCTGTCGCAACAACAACTTCACATATTAACCTTTAAAATACTTGGGCCTTACTTGTTATTCTTATTAAATAATATATTAATACAATACATCTTTCTGTTTGTCATTTTTAATATATATATTAATATAAAGAGTAAACACATTTTCATCAAATGTATATTATTCTATTTATTCATTTGTTATACTTTCGAATCTCTAAACTCCAATACAATCTGGGTAGCGCTTCTGGGCTCATTGTGCCCTCATCTGACCATAAACAGCACCAAAGTTATCGAAATTAGAGTGTGTTGTGGGTAAGAATGATTGAACACAAGTAGGGAATGAGAGGCTCATTCAGAATTCAGACACTTGGCGGACACCCAAAATAGTGCACTATATAGTGGATAGGGGGAGGTTTCAGACACAGCGTTGGAGACATTTATGGACACAAGAATAAATTATTTTTATAATGCTATAACTTTTGATTGCTTTGTCATTTCAACACAACATTTTACTTAGATACAGGTGACATGATTGGGTACAAAACTCAAGCAGTTTTTTTGAGCTATCTTTTATATACATGGCAGATATATAATGTCAAATCAGAAAAAAAAAAAAAAAAAATCACATTTTTGTCTCAAGTTTTTACGTGATTTGTCAGCAATTTTTTAGACTGAGAGTATCATAATTTATCATAATATACATAATAAAAAAACATGAAAAGTTTTCTTTACAATGATACTAAACAATTGACCCTATTTTTTTTTTTTAAAAAAATGATAGAGTTATTAGCCTTTCATTTTAGGCATGCCACTGAAACAAGGTAATCTTTAAAAACACATTCAGAGCTTAAAGGGTTAATTTGTTTAATCTAATCAATCTCCAGTGATTGAAATTTAAACTGCACGAATCCAAACATATACAGTATATGGCAAAATCAACAAGGTATGGTCAGTGAATACAACTGCAATTGTCCTTGATTAATTAACCCACCTAATTGATTCCTTGATCTACCCAAAATATTGATCATTGTGGCTCTTGATCAAAGGAATATGTTAATAAAGAATAATTTGTGTTGTAAGACATCCAGATTAATCCATAAAATAGAATTAGAAAAGCTCACTGGTTGTGTGTTACATAAAAGCTCACCTTTGTTCCAGGCAGGCCTGGTAGCCCAGGCTCACCTTGAGGGCCAAAGAAACCAGGTTCACCCTGCATAAAAACATTGAAGGAAAACACTGAGGCAAGACTCCAAATGAACATTCATCTCTGAGTAGAAGCAACACTTGGAACTGTCAATCAATGTGATTCTAGCAAAGAATTCACTTTCTAAATCAGCCTGTACATCAAAAATACAAAGCAATCCACACAGTAGACATGACAGTACACATTTATTTTCTTGGACTGACTTGACATGGTGGTATAGGTGTGTACTTTTGACAAATGGTTTTCTTTCATAAATCTTTGCTTATCTAAGATGAAAGTGTAAGGATGGTGAAATAAGCTAAAATAATAACTGTGATTTAAAGTGAGAGAGACACTTAGACTATACCTGTAATTGAGTTCACAGATAAGGTCCTGATCATTTTACATATTTTCCGCAGAGAATTTTTCATGGATTATTTGTTCAGAAGTAGAAGCTTTAAAGTCTCTTTGTTTCCCCACTGAAAAGACCATCTATGCCGGTCACCAATGTATGTTGTGTTTTGGATGCTGGTGTCACCATAAGACTCCTTAACTAAATTTTTACATTTACATTTTATGCATTTGGCAGACGCTTTTATCCAAAGTGACTTACAGTGCACTTATTACAGGGACAATCCCCCAGAGCAATTTGGAGTTAAGTGCCTTGCTCAAGCACACAATGGTGGTGGCTGATGGGATCGAACCGACAACCTTCTGATATGTGTTTACCAGTTATGTGCTTTAGCCCACTACACCACTCCAGTGCTAAGCTTAACCAACAACCTTGGTCAACCAGCTTTACCAGCAAAGTTTTGCTCGATAACAACATGGCTATTGCTGGTCCATCGCCAGCTAGACTGGAACCTAACCAACACAAACCAACCTAGAACAGCATGGAAATTCAAGATGATCAAAACTGGTCTTTTGCAGTAGGGTTTGCTGCAATGCTAATCAAATCATAAAAGATCTGTTTTCTGTATTGGTCAAGTATTTTCTGTTCAGCTAATATGCTCTAATCTCTCTTATTAGGAATGAGTATTGTGTGCACATGTGAGGGTCAAAATTACAAATATAATATCTCAGAATTGAGAGCATCACATTAGCACAATGTTAGCATCCAAAGCATTCAGCCTCTTAATTAAAACCAGGTTTATAGAAAGGGAGGGAATTAAACAAGGCCAACAGGTTGCAAGCAAACAAAAGAATACAGGCAAACATTCCAAAAGAGTAAGACGCATTAGCTCATGCCTGTTTGAACATGCTTTGCATTGCAAACTATGCAACTTTTAGACAGAGGACAGAATGATTACTGCTCCAAAGATTGACTAATTTTCTTTTATATTAGAATCAAAAATGTATTTTGCCGGTTTAGAACACATGTACATTTGCAATCAGCCATTTCATTTTCAGTTTATAGGAAAAAAGTTCCAAACACAAAACCAAGTGGTCGAATAACCATTGATGGCTCTGGAAAGTATGATCTGTATAAGTATTGACTACTTAATCATAATCCAAGTCCAGTGACACCATCAATTTTCATAAAATGAATTCAATTGAAGTATGTAAATATCATGTATAACCATCAGTAACAGTCAGACACCTAATTTCTAAAGTAAAGTAAAGTCATACTCTGAAGCGTTCTTACGAGCTTATTTATGGGTCAAGTAATAGTCTTACAACATCATTACAAAACTATTAAATGGTCCAATATGGAACATGAATACATTATGCATTAATGAATCAATCTTGATTGAATAGCCCTAAGCAGCATAGTCCATTCAAAATCAATAACTAATTGAAGCCATGTCAAACTAGGGATGCACTGGTTCCACTTTTTCTTCCCCAATTCGATTCCAATACGATACCATCACTTTAATATGTCTATACCTCACTGTGTGGACCTAATTGGGGGAACTCTTTAATTTTAAAAGAAGGACAAACCTCTAACTACACATAATTTATAAACAAAAACTTTATTGTTAACCATTCTACAGGATAATGCAGCAACAACATTAACAGCAATTTCACTGAAAGTCTTCAGCTGAAAAGAAGCCAGTTCTATTTGCACTTTTTTTTGTATCTTGATTTTAAAAGATTCAGGGCCCAGTTGCAAGAAACCCCTTAAGCTAAGAAAACCCTTAGTTATAATTTTAAGTATACTGTCTCTAAGGGGTCTCTTGCAACTGGGGTCAGACCACTTTTTTGTTCCGAGAGCTAAAAACAGCAGCGCATCATAATAGCCACTGAAATGTACTGTGCATGCAGACTATATATTTACTTATTAAGTACAGCCTTTTGCAATTCACAAAGCTATTATTTGTCTTAAAAAGACTTTAACTAAAATGCACGAGTCATATGGACTACTTTAATGGTCCTTTTTTGTTCTTTTATGTCATTTTTGGAGCTTGACAGTAACGGTCATGACTAACACACAGTATCTGGTTAAAAACGTCGGTATTGGAGCCAAAACCATTCTAAGAATCAGATTGGTGCATCCCTATGTTAAATTGGTTAATGCAAAAGACACACGGACAGGATTCAGTTGCATTTCAGCAACTGTTGACATGTGTTTTTGGCTGGATAACGGGGATGCGTGGGACTTGAGGTTGAACATTTACCTTAATCCCGGGAAGTCCAGGCAGCCCTGGAAGTCCTGGCTCTCCCTACACAGGAAAAGTGCAACAAATTACAGCCAAACCAAGCCACCACCACTGGCCATGAGCCTGGAAACCCAGCTCAATCACAATAGGTTTCCCCTTAGCCCACTATATCAAAAAATTGGCCCTGTTTCACCAAGTATAGAGAAAATCGTCAATATTCTGTAGTTCAGCAAAGAAGGACTGGCCATCTAATGGTGTTGAAGTTAGATGGTTTCTAACAAACTTGTATTATGTTCTTGTTGCATTGTAATTAAAATGGTACTGCCATGTTTGATAGGCTATTTTTCAGCATTCAAGTTGATGCACAGTAAAATTGGTGTGTGGATCTACAACTGTAGCGCTCTCATGCTATAAGTGAGTATGGATCCCATTAAAACTTAATGGGACAATAGTTTGTCATAATTTACTCAGGCAGCATGACAGCCTGTCATCCTTCTTTTTCATTGTATGGAAAAAGATGGAATAAAAGTGAATGATGACTGAAATTAACATCTTTCCTTTTGTGTTCCCTGTTAGAAAGAAAGTAATATGGGTTTGAAACAACATGAGGGTGAGTAAATTATAACAGAATTTACATTTTTGGTTGTACTACTGTATGACTATATATATGATTATTGTACTGTGGGCTCAGTAAACCTTGAGAAAAATGTAAGAAAAGCCAAAACCTCAGAAGCACTAACATACCATGTCACAGATAAAATGTGATTGTTAGTGAGTCATTCATGCTCTGTTAAAATCAATACACATGTAGAATGTGAGAAGGAACATTGCTCAAAAAGACTGCATTAAATAGATAGATGGCAGTTTGAGTATTTTCACAACACTTCTGATGAAAAATTCTGTAAGAGTAGAAACTAGCTGTTCTCTTGGGTTTTGCACTGAATTCTGAGCAGATTAATTAATTATTCAGTGAAGCCTAACAGTATTTTAATGGGAATCCTGGAGATATGGAGCACAATGTAAAACCAGATAAAGCAAAAAGTCAAAGTAGGCAAAGTTATAATGTCATGGTGTAGAATTATCCCTTTGTATGAGGTGGAGATAAAGTTTTTTTTTTTTTTTTTTTTTTGTGCATGGCCAGGAAAGGAGTAAATGAATGGACTCAGAGGCACAAACTGAAAGGAAACTTGACAACACAAAGCCAAAAATGTATTATTCATGGGTTGTCTTGTGAAAAGATAAGAAGTTTTTATTGAATGAAAACAGGCTGGAAATTAAGTAGACTGCTCACAAAAGCATTTTTGGGTGGAGCTCCACTGTGGCAGATTTGTGCTCTATTTGTGCTCATGCTTATTAGAGTTGCAAGCAAATGTTTTCAAGCTTTATTTATTCACACGTACACAAACGTTAGTACAATATCAATGGCTTTTTGATTTTAGATTAATCAGTAATGACTATATTTTGTTAAAATAAGTTGTTCTGTTTAGATAAACAGATGTCATCTGGACTCATGTAAAGTAAATATATATATCTTTACAAACTGCTCCAAAACATATTAAGCTTTACCTTTTGTCCGCCGCGTCCTGGCTGGCCTGGCTCACCCTATGATAAGAAGAATTTTTATAATTATGATAAACACAACCAAATGATGGAAACAAAAAAAAATAAATAAAAAAAATAAATGAAAATTAACTAAAAACATAGCCCTGAAGGAAAATTATTCTGAGATCATGTGTTACCTTGATGCCAGCGGCAGAGGACCCTGAATCACCCTGTGAGAGATTAAAAGAAATCACAGTAAAAATATTTTTCTGTTTTATATATTTGTTAAAACTACTGTGCAATCAGGAAATATCAATTTCTGAAGGATAAGCCCATTCTAAGTGTAATGTTGTCAGTGTAGTACCTCAAATATCCACATTGGGGTGTTTTTGGAAAAAGTCTAAGCACAATGCTGCAGAGCATGCCAAAGCCTCTGGTTAAACTGGCAAACATAAAAGCTTTGCTAGATAGATCCACCAGATTTTGTGAGTGCAAAGCAAAGCAGATTAGTTTGAGTGAAAGAAATGACTAGAGATGAGAATCAATTGGCTTAAGCATCACCCATTGTTTACCAAAAGGTAAGTAACAGAAAAGGTATATTTATGAACTAGATTTGGTTGGATATAATCCATAATAGTTGAGTGTGTCTTGTAATTTACTTCAGTTTGCCACTACATTGTGTTAATTTGACAGTTTTATTATGATCTAACTTTACATTTTCCACATTCACTTGCAATAAGGAGATTAAATCAAAGAAAGTCAACATGAAAACTAATCACAACCCATTTTATTTACACAATCTCACATAAAAGGAAAGGGAATGTTCAACCACAAATGAAAGTTCTCTCATCATTTACTCACCCTCATGCCATCCAAGAAGTGTGACATTCTTTTTTCTGCTGAACACAAACCAAAGATTGGTCTTCTAAAAATCATTGTTTGTGTTCTGCAGAAGAAAGAATGTCACACTTCTTGGATGGCATGAGGGTAAGTAAATTATGAGATATAAATTTTTTTGGGTAAACTCCCTTTAAACAGGTTGAATTCAACGAGAGAGTTAATTCAATAGAGAATTGACTGGATCGAGAAAAGTAGTAATTTTTACATTCTAGAATGGAGCCGGGTGGCTGAAACTTAAGAGGGATCGATGATTGGTCAACCAAAAAGGAAAGTCCTTTCAGAGGCAGAGCAAATGGTTATATTTTGATTAAAGATATTAATGAATGCAAATGGCTTTTTAACTGTTCTGACACTATAATAATGTACCTGTTGTATCGTTATACAACAGCCTCAAAAAGTAGGCTATTTGGACACTTAAAAGAAATTGTAAAACAAATTATGAAAAAATATCAAAACTAATTAACATGTAGCATTTGAAAGAAATATAGCACAGGAAGCATAGGAAGTTTGTTTGGTTTCAACATATAAAACAATAGATATTCTGTTTGGGTGAAATTTCCACAGAGGGTGCCAAAAGTGAGTTTTAAAACAAGTTGTTTTTTTTAGCTATACAGGATGTAATACAGTAAAGTGGAATGCATATTTAATAAACTGACCCCCACCCTCCTCCCCCAAACCTAAAACTAACCATAGTACAATACAAATTTTATGTTAGAGGGGAAAACGCAACCTCCAGATAGCCCTGATCACTGATTATGCAAACACCGAACCCGTTTTTCCTACGCTGCTGACTCCACACGCTTCCGATCACACCAAAAGGGAAGATAAACATACCTGAGCCAATGCAAAAATGGCAGTAAAACTTTATATTAAGTTTACTTGAATAATCATGAATTCATATCTGAATTAATACTTACTTCAGCAAGAACTAATGATGAGTTAAGGGATGGACTAAACAAGAACCACTGTAATGAAGAGCTATCCTTAACTACAACTGGAGCAGGATAACGAATATGAATGAATAACGGCCACCTTAATTACACATTAGAACATGTTTTATAGTTTATTTATTAATTAACATTTAAGGAAAAGACTAAATCAAATGAAAAGAAAGAGCGTGAAATAATTTAACCTTGAATTAAACAATTTAATATTGTCATAATTTAAATATTTTGTACATTTTGCAGTCTGCAGTTTCACAACAAACATAATTTGGTGATGCATGATTATTCCACCATTTTTTGCATGGCCGTGATCAATTTAGAATAACACACAACTAATTACCACCAATAATTTAATCTCAACCCATTTTGCATGATTCTCCATCCCTTTCCCTTCATATTCACCACAACACTCAATTCAAAATCATCACCAGACCATAGAAATAGTAAAGAGTGTCCTTGTGTTGCTTGATCAATATTTGATTTCTCATTTCACATGGCTACTTTGGGAGCAAATCAAAAAATGTTTCATTGTTAATAATAATAATTTTTTGATGATGATATCTTAAGCATTTAAATTCATTTTGTTATTTGAACATAGTAAATGCTAACATTAGCCTATTAGCATTTCTGGAAAAGACAAAACGTATCATATTATCATCTAAAAGTATCTTATATGCCTTTACAGGTATATTTAGGTTTTCTTTTATTTTGTATATTTTTCAAAAGAGATGGCATGCAAATAAGCTTACATGGATTTCATAATTGTTTTAAAAAGAGCATCTAGATGGATGATGAACACTTGTCTTTCAGTACTGTTTTGTCACAGCAAACATATTTTTACCATTTGAATTTTGTATTTTTAAATGCCATATATGCAGGTGGTATTGTATTTTCAAATAAGCTCTTAAAAGAATCTTTGTCTTTGGTCTTTGTCTGGATGACGAGATAATTAGATGGTAGGACCCACGGTAGTAGAGTAAATATGAATGGAAAGTTATGGAGAATCACACAAAATGTGTTGTAAAATCGGGATTAATATTCCATTAATCCTTTAAATTTAGCTCTTCATTTTTTCTTGATTAGTCCATTCCTTAACTCATAATTAATTTATGCTAAAGTAAGTATTAATTCAGGAATGAATTCATGATTATTTATGTACCCTTATTATAAAGTGTTACCAAAATGTCTGATGAGAGATGGGGCATGTCATTAAGTCTGCATAATGTGACAGATAGGGTACTGGAACTCCTGGAAACAACATGCTGACCTCCTGTGTGATCATGTCTTTGTGATGGAATGGAAGATTGGGGCTCTTTTCACATGGCAGCCAATCAGAAAACCACCACTAATGACCATTGCTTTTGCTACTTGTCTTTAAACCCTTTTAATGCCTTTGTTCTACTATTTAGCACCAAAGAATGAAACAAATTGGTATTTTTCGGCAACAACAGAAATAAAATGGAATCCCAATACCATACATTTTTAGAGTAGCTGAACGTCTTGGGGATGTGATGTGCAGCGAGGACCAGCGGGCAGAGGATCATTAGAGCTTGTGGGAAATGATGGCTGGGCCTTCTGCCTGCTGCTGAATCTGCGGTTCAACTTCACATGCGTCTTGTGCTCTGAGGTTGCTGAGGAATGCATGCCCTGGCTTTTATGGGCATCATTATGATGCGCTGCACACAAGGCGCACTTAATTGCTGCATTTTTTTGTTGGCCATAAACTACATTAACAGTTACAGCTGGATATCAGTAAACCACCTCTCCCCTACCCCAATCACCACCTTCATGCCCTGTCTTTTGCCTTTTATATGGATGTTCTTTGTTCACGAATGTTGGATGAATAAACTATGCCAAAAAAAGGCATACAATTTTCCCTCTCATTTGTTACTGCACTTCCGCAAGCTTTAGTTATGTGTGTTTCAAAATGACAACATTAAACTGTCAGGCTCGAAGACAAGTTTTGTTCAAGTTTATAGAGCAATATAAAGTGGAGAACACAATACATCACAGTGCATTCTGTTGTGCACCTGTCAAGTATTTGCAAAAATTTGTATTGGTAACAATTCATCACATGTGGTTTTTGACTGAGTTGTGTCGCAGGGCCTTATATTAATCCATTATAGAAGCCATCAGTTTGTGAACGTGAAATGCCATGCAGACTAATGACTTATAAAAATGTATTACAGTCACTACCACATCTGTCTTGTCAGCAAAAACTGATTTTTTTTTTTCAGTTATTTTTTGGCAGCGCAAACTGTTCTCTTGCATCTAGTCAAATGTGTATGTGAATGTGAAACATTACTTATTCAGTCATAAAATTCAACATACTATAACACAAACACAGAAGGTTCTGATCATGTTATTAATGGTCATAATAAACTAAGAGTAAAAAAAAAACAAGCAACAGCACATTGGTTATTGCCAGATAACCTGATCTGCTGAAATCGAGTGTGATTATTTTGTAGCTTACATCAAGTAAGCTACAAAATAATCACACTCGATTTGTATGTCAAGCAATCTATCAGGGACTCCTTGATAATATCAAGGAGTCCCTGATAGATTGCTTGACATACAAATCCTAGAGACTGTGTGAAAATCATAAACTGAAAAATGACTCAGTAGAGTGTTACCATGGATGAGATAACATGGTGTGAAGTATTCAACAATGGTGGTGATATTTACCACATGATACATCAAAAAGTAATGCACTAGTGATGTTGTCACCATGACAGACAGCTTTTGATTATGAAGGAAAGTGCTGACATGGTTTATTGACCAAATAAATGGAATTGTATTCCTGGCAAATAAAACAACTAGTACATTGGAGTGTCTTAGTCACCAGACCACATTTAATTTAAGGTAATGAAGGGATTAAGTTTGGCTATAAATGCTCTCTTTTAGGTCTATAATGAGTGCAAGCAAAAATCAACATTATGACTGAAATAAAAAAAAAAAAAACAGCTTAAGGTGGTTTGCTGGTTTTAATTGGTTTAAGCTGGTTTTAGTGGGTCTCCCAGCCTGACCAAGACTGGCCAAGATGGTGTTTATCTGGTCAGCCAGCTGGTTTCCCAGTCTGTGCCCAACACCCCTCTAAAACCACAAAAACACACTAGTAAACCACTAGTAAACCTTTTGTCTTGTTTAAGTTATTTCAGCAGGGTAGACACTATACCACATTTAACCGAGTGGCTAATTTTGCAATAAAATCTCACCTACAGTAGGTCTATGATGAGTGCAAGCCACGACCATGTCATGACTGAACAAAGAAAAAAAAATACATTGTAGACCAGCCTAAGGTGGTTTGTTGGTTTTAGCTGGTAATTTTTTTTTTTTTAAAGAAGAATATCTTCGATCTGTAGGTCTACACAATGCAAGAGAATGTGACCAAATTTTTGAAGCTCCAAAAAGTAATCCATAAGACTCCATTGGTTAAGTCCATGTCTTCTGAAGTATTCTATTTGGTTTTGGGTGAGAACAGACATTTTCACTATAAATCTTAACATCAGCATTCTCCTTGTCGAACATGTTTTCAAACTTGACTACACTTACTAGCGCCATCTTGCACTCTACATATGTGTCAAGCATTAGGATGTGCAATTGAGCTTGAAATCATGATTGTGCCTAGAGACAGCAAGATTTATTGTGAATAAGGAGTTATTTTATAGTTTATTCTGATCCAAAACCGATTTAATAACTTCAGAAGACATGGGTTAAACCACTGGAGTTATATGGATTACTTTTTTTTGCCTTTATGTGTTTTTTGGAGCTTCAAAGTTTTGGTCACTATTCACTTATATTGTATGGGCTTACTGTGCTGAGATATTCTCAAAATCGTTGTTAGTGGTCTGCAGAATAAAGTCATACACATCTGGGATGGCATGAGGGTGAGTAAATGATGAGAGAATTTTCATTTTCGGTGAACTATTCTTTTAAGCAGCAGTGGTGCCACTCCAGTTCCTTCGTTTTAAAAGAGTGCAACTATCTAACGAGTCTTCTGTATAGAACAAGAGAAGTAGTTCTCGGCAGCTTAGAGACTAGCATGGCACTGCCAACTGATGATATGCTGCCAGACTTCTTGGGTAGGCTGCAACCTCAAGATTGCGGGGAACTGCCGGGAGACCATGCCACTGGCCAAACCTCCAAAACCTCCAAAACTTTTTGCTATCCAGTTATGGAGTTTATTTGTGTTATTTTCTGACCTAAAGATGATTTTTTTCCACCTCTGACATCTGAGTGTTTTTTTTGTGGGAAATGCGCTACATGGCAAGGCACAGCTAATTTCACACCCAGTTAAATATTTATACACACAACACCAAGAAGTCATTGTTTTAAGTACCAAAGCCATCCCCACTGGGACGAAATCCCTGATATGTCTGTATGCCATCCAGACACAGGCACACAAATCTTGAATAAGCAAAAAGTTTGGCACTCAAACTTAAACCAACATATGAAAAAAGTTATTAACACGTAATGAGCATATTTGTAAATGGTATAAAGATACAGATTTTCCTTGACTGGAAATCTGTACACACAGGCCAAAATCATTGCTGGCATGGAATTCTATTGCAGATTTCACTCCTTGTAAATAAGACAGATTTTATGATATTTTTGCCTAACTGGTTGCTCTTTGGCTATTAAAGGGTTAGATCACCCATAAATGAAATTTCTGCCATTATTTACTGCCCTAAAGTCATTCCAAATTCATATAACTTTCTTTATTCCAAGGAACACAAAAGGAGGTAGAATGTTAAGGATGCACAGCCTCGGTGACCATTCACTTTCATTTTATGGGCAAAAATATTAGGCTGTTGGGCACTATAAATCTCCTTTTGTGTTTTATGAAAAAAAGTGATGCAAGTTTGAAACAACAAGAGGGTGAGAAAATGATGAATATCATATCATATCGATATCATATCGGATATAATATATATATATATATATATACACTCACCTAAAGGATTATTAGGAACACCATACTAATACTGTGTTTGACCCCCTTTCGCCTTCAGAACTGCCTTAATTCTACGTGGCATTGATTCAACAAGGTGCTGAAAGCATTCTTTAGAAACGTTGGCCCATATTGATAGGATAGCCTCTTGCAGTTGATGGAGATTTGTGGGATGCACATCCAGGGCACGAAGCTCCCGGTCCACCACATCCCAAAGATGCTCTATTGGGTTGAGATCTGGTGACTGTGGGGGCCATTTTAGTACAGTGAACTCATTGTCATGTTCAAGAAACCAATTTGAAATGATTCGAGCTTTGTGACATGGTGCATTATCCTACTGGAAATAGCCATCAGAGGATGGGTACATGGTGGCCATAAAGGGATGGACATGGTCAGAAACAATGCTCAGGTAGGCCATGGCATTTAAACGATGCCCAATTGGCACTAAGGGGCCTAAAGTGTGCCAAGAAAACATCCCCCACACCATTACACCACCACCACCAGCCTGCACAGTGGTAACAAGGCATGATGGATCCATGTTCTCATTCTGTTTACGCCAAATTCTGACTCTACCATCTGAATGTCTCAATAGAAATCGAGACTCATCAGACCAGGCAACATTTTTCCAGTCTTCAACTGTCCAGTTTTGGTGAGCTCTTGCAAATTGTAGCCTCTTTTTCCTATTTGTAGTGGAGATGAGTGGTACCAGGTGGGGTCTTCTGCTGTTGTAGCCCATCCGCCTCAAAGTTGTGCGTGTTGTGGCTTCACAAATGCTTTGCTGCATACCTCGGTTGTAACGAGTGGTTATTTCAGTCAAAGTTGCTCTTCTATCAGCTTGAATCAGTCGGCCCATTCTCCTCTGACCTCTAGCATCAACAAGGCATTTTCGCCCACAGGACTGCCGCATACTGGATGTTTTTCCCTTTTCACACCATTCTTTGTAAACCCTAGAAATGGTTGTGCGTGAAAATCCCAGTAACTGAGCAGATTGTGAAATACTCAGACCGGCCCGTCTGGCACCAACAACCATGCCACGCTCAAAATTGCTTAAATCACCTTTCTTTCCCATTCTGACATTCAGTTTGGAGTTCAGGAGATTGTCTTGACCAGGACCACACCCCTAAATGCATTGAAGCAACTGCCATGTGATTGGTTGATTAGATAATTGCATTAACGAGAAATTGAACAGGTGTTCCTAATAATCCTTTAGGTGAGTGTATATAGGTAACATTAAAGGGATAGTTCACCCAAAAATGAAAATTCTCTCATCATTTAGTCACCATTATGCCATCTCAGATGTGTAGAAATATCTTCCTTCTGCAGAGCACATATGAAGACTTTTAGAAGAATATCTCAACTCTGTAGGTCCTCATAAGCAAGTGAATGAGTACAAAAATGTTGAAGCTCCAAAAAGCTGATAAAGGCAGCATAAAACAATCCATAAGACTCCGGTTTTTAAATCTACATCTTCAAAAGCAATATGTGGGTGAAAAACAGATCAAAATGTTTATTTTTTACTGTAAATTCTCCTCCCTGCCCACTAGGTGCTGATATGCATGATGAATGCAAATCACCAAAATCAAAAGAAGAAGGACGTTAAAGTAAAAGTGGAGATTGATAGTAAAAAAAAAAAAAGAACTTAAATATTGATCTGTTTCTCACCCACAAAAACATGTAACCACAGAGATTTCTGGATTATTTTTATGCTGTCTTTATGTGCTTTTGGAGCTTCAAAGTTTTGGTACCCATTCACTTGCATTTTATGGACCAACAGAGAAAAATTATAAAGAATAAAATAAATTTTTTTATTAAAGAATACAAATTATTTTTAAAAATCTTTATTTGTGTTCAGCAGAAGACAGAAAGTTCTACACAGCTGCGATGACATGAGGGTGAGTAAATGATGAGAGAATTTTCATTTTGGGTGAACTATCCCTTTAAGCAATCTCACATGTAGGAAAGATCTTTTCACTCTGTCATCCATCCTCACTCACACAACAGAGGGCCACTTCCAAAGCACTTGGCCATATTTTCACAAGGTCTGGATCTTTGCCTGCCTCTGCCATCATTATTTTTCTCTTTGTGTTATCCTGTATAGATCTTAGTTCAGCAGTCTCTATTACAATGTTTTTCCTTTGGTCTGTGAGTCCAGGCCCTGGCATCCCCAGAAAACATGTGCCAGAAGGTCTGTATCCTCTCGAAGCCACTCACAATGAACTATTGACAAAATCTTTGTGGAAAAGCTTTAGACACTGATTCCAGATCACGACTGAGAGTGTTTTAATTGTGCAGACATGGTTGAGACATTACACATCAGTGCTCTTAGTCAGTGGTGAATCACACATGGGTTGCCTGGCCTAATCAATGGCAAGCTGTCTAAGCACATATGGACAAAACTATTAAGCACTGAAAAAGGTGGGCGACAGGAAACTGCAATTATGTTAACAAAGACTAATTGTGCTAATATTTACAGTAACTGGCTAAATGTTTTATTATGTTTAAAATACATCACTGACCAAACTAGATTTAAACCATTTAGATGGGCACTACAAATGTACCTAGGCAAGTTGCCCACTATTGCTTCTGAAAATCCTTTATTATGCTGTAGTTCATGTGTTCAAACTATGCCTTCCAAATATTTTATGATCACTGAAGGTTGAAGGGTTTGCATACTTTTTCCTTTTATACAAAGACCAGAGTAGGCACTTTGTCAAATGTCTCTTGAGAAAAGCTTTAAGGCTTTAATTTACTTTGATGCTAACTTCCTGAATCATATTTTACTCCCTTGTACAAGTTTATTACGAAGAAAGATCAATGGCCTCCCTGAAAAGCAGTTTCATCATACCCCCATTTTCTTTGTTTGGCAATATTCAATGCACGGATGCCTTGCATGTGTTTTTTTCTCTCTGGCAAATGTAAAATATCCATTATGTCAACATTTCAGTGAACATGACAGGTACAGTATGTCATATAGACAGATATGTAAAGTTACATGCCTTTTTAAAATGAGAAAAGTATTAATTGAAATCTTTATTTAAAACCTCCAAATACATTTTGGATTGCAAATGTTAATAGTAACTGTCAAAAAAATTTTGAATAAATGTTACAACAGCTTGCCAATAGGGCAGTACCCTCAAAGGTACACCCAGTCAGATAAGGTACAGAGTACTGTTAAGATACTGTTGAGAGAGATGCTGTTGATGCTTTCCATTTTTCATCTTAAGTTTTGCATTACTTGTTCATTAACCTGAAGCTTTTGTGTCTTTTGAATCTTTAACCACGACCCTTTGTGTGTTTTCACAATTTCACAGACTAAATTCTTACACTAAGGACAAGCATTAGAACACCTTCATCAATGTATTAAATTTATAACTTTCAAAATTAATGCTTTTACACATGTGATTAAAAAATTTGAATGCGTAAAAATTTGTTTAATCGCGATTAACGCATTTACTGTTAATACAGCATAAACCAGCATAAACACTGACTGGAAGAGTCTACCTGGAGTCATAAAATATCACATGGTTCTAAACTCGTGGTTCGCCATGCACACTTACTAGATTGTCTCATTATAGCGCTGAATACTCAGGAGGAGTCTAGCCTACAGCCTCCGAAGGACCATACTAGGATGCAGCCTTCTGTTTGAGAAGCACCCAATGATAAAGTCATGGAGAAAGGAGCTCTCACCAGAATTTGTTGTACAAAACAAGCCTAGACAGAACTTGTGACAGAAATCAAGTACTATTTAGCCTATGTCAGGTGCATTTTAAGTACCACAGAAGCAGGCGAAGTCTTAACGATCACCAAAATGTGGAGTTCAAAGTGGCACTTAACGTAGATGCTGACACCCTGTAGCGAATCATGAACGTGGCTTCACGATTGCTGTAACAAACTGGATAACCACAGTCTGCCGGCTGCTAAATATTGTAATGGATGAGAGTTTAATTAATATGAAACCTATGTGAGGACTAGTTCTTTCAATTAGTCAACCTCCCACTTCTGGTAACATTTAATGTTACTTAAATAGGTGCTATTTTATTGCATTTGGTAACACTTTATAATAACTACACAATATGAAGTATTTGTAAAGCATTAGTTTAAAGTCAACTGATAATTTATAAAAATAATGTTCCTACATTAATAAGCTACATACAAATAGTTTATTTGTTTATATTCACAAAGGCTCAAAACAGACTAAAAAGGATTGACAAAAAAAAAAAAAAAAAAAAAACCCAGACACAACACAAAAGTACAGGAGAGGAAAAGTCACAGTTTATTGAAAGAGATCCTCTAATTGCTTAAATGCCACTTTAGCATGTTCCATCCTATTAAGCTTTATGAGCAGATTTGATCTCATTATTGCCAATTAAAATGACTGTTTAAGTAATTTCACCAGTGGACATACTATAAACAGAAATAACAGAA
The DNA here is from genome assembly GCA_032164185.1 of Moxostoma hubbsi. NCBI lineage: Eukaryota > Metazoa > Chordata > Actinopteri > Cypriniformes > Catostomidae > Moxostoma > Moxostoma hubbsi. The sequence goes on along the minus strand of JAVLUX010000003.1, from coordinate 9,612,251 downwards.
ATAGGAAAGAGCATATAACGTTATATTATTGACCTAAAATTATTTTAGCCAATTCAGTGCCTATTAAACTTTATTAGTGAAAATGTCCTTACTATGCTGCTGAAGTGTGCAAGCGATGTTGACATGCATGTTACTTTTCTCAGAAATGAAAATGCAAATGTTTAAGTTTGCAAAGCATAAAAATAGGACCCAATTAAATATTTGTTTTCCCAAAGTCTGCTTTCCATTTATTTTTTTCTGAATTCCATGTTTAAAAGATCATTTTAATCAAAAATATGACTAGCCAAATGAATTTATAGAGTTCATCAAATTAAATAATTTTATCATATAAAGTGCTTCAATAACATCTTCACAGCTGAATCTAAAACATTTTATTTTGTAAAATAACGTGAACACAACAGAGAATCACTGTATAAATTAAAAACTTAAAGTGCATTAATTTCAACAGCACACTTGCTTGTAAAATTTGCTAAAAATATAATTATTCCTGATATAATAGTAATAATAATAATATTTCTTATATTAATAATAATAATTATTATTATTATCAAAATGAATATTAAAGTTGTACTATGCAGTAGTAATATGTTTTTGTCGTAATTTCTTCGATTTTACGTGTCCATTTAAACCTAACTTTTATTTTGATGGATCACTGTGTCAGTTTCTGTGTCTGGAAAATTCACACTTCTGGATAAGCAGATCGCTACGTGGTTGGTTGATTGTTACACCGTAAGAGGCTGCAATTTAATTAAATAAATATTCTGGAATGTGCTACACACTTTGCATTAAATGAACGTTTCACTTTCTGTAATCTAATACACAGATTACAGAAGTCATAATTTTATGTCTTTAGCTGGTCAACGCCTTCAGACATCAAATTGAAGCGTGCACCACAAAAGTACTGGATATTACTTAAATGAAATTGCAGGCTGCAAGGACACATGTACAACACATTTACGTGATCAATGGAAGATTTAGTGAGAACCTAGTACTGGCCAAAAAGGGCAAAACTCTCACGCTGGCCCCGGGCCAGCTGGCCATACAGCACTTAGTGTTGAACCATGTCAATAAATGTTTAATTAGGCATTAATTGATTAATAGTAAGTGTTTCTAAAACATTAATATACCCATTAAGCAGACATGCATATCAAATTAATTAAATATTTAATATCTTTATTAACTATGAATTTATGCTTTCTTAATGTTCTCATAAACGCTTCTTTACCAGTGGTTTGCATCAACTAAAATACATCAGTTAGGTATTATTTACAAGTTGTTTACTAAGGATAAAAACAAAAAACTGCCAATATACAAACTTATTAAACAATAATAAATAATTTGCTAAAGTGGATAGAAACAAATAACATACTATTTAAATGTAGCTTATTAATGTATTAATAATGTAGTAACATAATTTATAAATGATCAATTACTATAAACGAATGCTTTACAAATACTGTATACAGTGTAGTTATTATAAAGTGTTACTATGCATTTCTATCAATATACTGTGAAAGGTTTTGCTTGGAAAATGTTAATAAAGTATTATTAATGTTTAATATGATTTTTTTTCTTTACTAAGAAGGAAATAAATGCGTTTCAGTAAGAAAAGAAGTATATTGATAGTCAAATTTCAGTACTTTGAAAATCTGTGATTAATCGCGATTATGAAAAATAACGTGATTAATAGCTATTGCAAATTTTCATCAACTGATACCACTAATTAAAATATGTTAAGGCAAAGTATATTATAATTACATTATTTAACAATATATATATATATATATATATATATATATATATATCCATCCATCCATCCATCGTCAACCGCTTATCCTGTGTACAGGGTCGCGGGGGGCTGGAGCCTATCCCAGCTAACATTGGGCGAAAGGCAGGGTACACCCTGGACAGGTCGCCAGTTCATCGCAGGGCCACACATAGACAGACACACACTCACACTCACATCCACACCTAGGGCAATTTTTGGAGACACCAATTAACCTAGCCTGCATGTCTTTGGATGGTGGGAGGAAGCCGGAGCACCCGGAGAGAACCCACGCAGACACAGGGAGAACATGCAAACTCCACACAGAAAGGCCGGGGCAACCGGGGTTTGAACCCACAACCTTCTTGCTGTGAGGCGACAGTGCTAACCACTGCACCACCGTGCCGCCCTATATATATATATATATATATATATATATATATAAATTAATTTAATAATAAAATTCAGATTTCAGTCTTGGGGGTTTACAGTGTAGTAATGCTATCCTAGGAATAGCAATGTCACAGTATAACAGTCCATCAGTTAATCAGTTAATCAGTTAATAACAGTTAATCATGTTATAACCATTCTGTTGTATGTAGAATGAATGCAGGATTTTAATTAATTATTAGACTTATAGACTCTGGTTTCTCCCAAGGTTATTTTTTTCCATTAATCAACATCTTATGGAGTTTTTTTTTTGTGTGTGTGTGTGTTCCTTGCCACAGTCGCATTCAGCTTGCTCACTGGGGTTATTAATACAATTATTATTTAATTATTTTTAAACATGATAAAGAATCGTATTTTATCTAATTACACGATGATTCATCGACTTTATAGACATTACAGTTCTATCGTCTGTTAATGCTGATCTTCTGTAAAGCTGCTTTGAAACGATGTGTGTTGTGAAAGGCGCTATACAAATAAACTTGACTTGATTTGACTTGACTTACCTTGTCTCCAGTGTCACCTTTTGGCCCATCCTCTCCCATGTCTCCCTGTAAGAGAAAGAAAAGCACATAGAATTTACATGGAATCATGTAATACATCACTAGTAGTTTTATTTAATCCACTATAAAACACTGTTGTTTCATGTTACAATGTTAAAGTATAACCTCTCAGCCATTAGGTTGTTAGATGACTCAGCAGCTTATATATTAAAAGAGATAAATTAAACAATCAAAATCAGTTACAAAGCAAAGATAGATCTCAAGGTTAGTAATAACATGTCACTCTTTGTCCCTTCTATAGACACAATTACAGCCATTTTTAGCACCACATGAATGTCTGGACATGGTGCAGATCTGAGGCGGGATGGAATCTGCTTAATTATGTTTGACCTATCAGAAACTTTGACTCTATCAGATGAAATACAATAGTCCAGAATTGATCTAAATGAGCAATTTCAGAATTAAAGGGTGGTGGTTGCCTGTGGTTAAGCATATGTTTGCCAACCACTGCAAGTATGATCCAAGAACTAAAGAGAACCAGATCATAACTTTACTCTAATAGCACTGTCCCCTTGAGTAGTATCACAATTAATGGACTGTCTGTCCCTAAAGTTTCTAATTCTGTGCCTTCTTATGATACACCATGTACTGTATAATTAGGTGTCTCTGTGAAAGACAACTTGGACACACATGGCAGAGCATACAATTGGAGATCATTTAGAATTGCCATATGTTAATACTAATTCTCTTTCTATGTGTCCAGTTTGCATTTTCATTTATTTTCTCTTTTTACTAACATTGAGCCAATATGTTAAATGACAAGGGTTTGAGTGCTTTTTATTTGTTCAGAATTCACATAAGCATTTAATCCTGGCAAGATTACATTTGCCACCAACATGCTGGAAACAGATTTGAATTCAGATTTAATCTCAAAGCACTTCAAAGAGTCTCCTGATTATAAGCAAAAAGGAAACAACAATGGTCCCTTGTATATAGCTGTCTAAAATCTGTCAGGGAACATGATGCTGAGGAGTTTTCAAATTTTTCATATTTTTTCCAGCCCTTTACTTATCATAGTATTACTGAAGTGAGAGCTTAAAATGTAATATTACTTTTATGTTGGTCAAACAACAGATATCTATGGATATCCTACAGTATACTGAAGCAACATAATTATTTTAAGCAAGGGATAATGTACAGTCAACTGCTCATTATCACAAAATAAACCCAGACAGGGTGATAGAGGAGCAGGATTTGTATCATCCTGTCAGGGTTTATATTGCAATAATGACAAATTACTTTTTACACAACTATTACTAGAGATTACATAAAATATGATATATAGATTATTGATCAGCACATTATTTTATCGAAAACTTTGGGCATTGATATATTAACATCAGCCCACACTTAATGTAATGTTGTGTAATGTAGTCTGATGTAATGGCTTAAGGAGAGACCACAAGGGGGGCGACATAACATTCACTGAAGCCTGTTGCGGCATGGAAGAGGCACAGGTATCACACACACATTGCCAGCTGATGGTAGCCCAAAGGTTTTTGAACATCTTGAGTTTGCAGATTAGTGTATGAATAATCATCAGTATAATCTTTAATCTAACCTACTACTTACCACATAAGTAAATAAATGATTATGAAATATTGTTTTGAGTTTAAATTATTTTATTCAATTTAGCAGACATTATACAAAATAATTTGACCACAGAATTCTGCGTTTGACAAATAAGAATCAAGTATTTCTGAGAGACGTGTAATAATTCCAAATAATCAATTATTCAATTAATGGAATTATTTTTATTTTGCAACTACAGATTTAGTTGCCCTGCAAAACACACAAATTATCAGCTAACTGCGAGTGTGGAAACATGGTTTTACCTTTTCACCCCGTTCACCACTTTCACCCTGTTGGAAAAGACATTAGGGGGTGTTAAACATACAAATGATAGAGACTCCCGAATCAGGGTGTATTAAAGCCTCAAGTTAAGTCAGATCAAATCTGGGGTTAAAATTCACATTCAATTCAGGTATGAAGCTCATGTTACAGATGCCCATTCTACATGACCTCTGGAATAATGTACAAGGAATGCTATAGACATCAGACAATTTAAAAAAAAATTCAGACAAGCTCTAAGCCATCCCACTTTTTCTAGATTAAATAACAAGGTTTGACAAATGATCTACATTTCATGATATTGAAAGATATGGTTATATTTAACACCCAGATCCAGATGCACTAATACTCTAAAATAATCTACTGATTTATGAAGAAAATTAAAAAAAAATAAATAAAAAGAGAATGTTTTAGCCACGATCTCCATGGAGCTTGCAATGGGAATTGATGTTTCCATGAGATATGAAATCAATCTAGTGATCTCATGAAATCGGCCACAAACCTTGCCGCCAGGGATTCCATCTAATCCTGGCGTACCCATATCTCCCTATAAATAACAGAACACACATTCAGTGGACCTACTGTATCTTACAGATAGTCATATGAATTCTTACACAAGGTTGGAAAAGTTCCCCTAAACAATGGCTACAGGCATTAAAAACCCAGAAAAGTACATAAACGCATATACTGTATCTTTCTTAACAACTTCTCTCAACTACATCAACAAAACAATGCTTTTAGGCAAATGCACTATAAAAATTAATAGATACTTGAGACACTTCAGGGTTACTCAGATCCCTCATTGGTGGATCCCTTTGGAGAACATCTTGGCACCCTTTAAAGGAGCCTCAAATATATTATTTATGCATTCAAAATGTTTTAATATTTATTTCAAGTCTTTTAAAAAAACTTTCCCTTATTATGGGATTACCAAAGTAACCGTTTACAGCCCTTACAGTACTTTAGAGTTCTTTCAGGAACTAAAGGCACTGATATACATCCGGAGAAGTATTCCTTAATTTTTCATTCAGGGGTAAAAAGACGTTTGAATCAGTTGATGAACTCTGTTTGTGAACATTCAGACACCGGCCACACCACTGTGGGAGCTGTTTAGAAAAGAGCTTAAATATGAGGACGCTATATGTAAATCCTTAATTAATTTGACATTAAAATATGTTATCAATGTCTTTGTCTCATTCTATGAGTAGAATTCACATGAGGTCAGTAAAATAAGCTGTTTTAACCACTCTATGATGATGCAGTAGAAAATGGGCAATTTGTCTTGTTTACATTCTGAATTCATGACGCTAATATGCTATTCGTGGCCATAATATATGCCGGTTAGACTCTGTTATTGTATTTTATGATGACACTGATACAACTGCAAAGATTAGTGTAAAAAACAGTGGTAAAGAAAAGAAAACAGACAAAAGAATGATAACAGGCATCCCTTAATATGGGCAGATATGTGAATGGCTTTCACTGCAGAAGGCACATGAGTGAAACTGTATATTGAATAGAGTGAAAGGGCACTTTAGATTATTTGAGTAGATTTGATTCTTTTTGGAGATTAATTAAACAAAACAAAATAAAATGCTTGAGATGTTCTTGGAAAATATCTCTACATGAACGATCATACACATATATGATCATACATGGTAAATTTGCACCAGCTCGATAATAACTGCACGCTGGTGTGTTCATGTTGATGGATCATGACTGATTGAACAACATAAACAAAATGAGTTGCTGTCCTCAAGGTAGGTGAAGCTGCAGGTCACACCTACTGATGATGTGAACCACTGGCAGTAAGACGGTGTTCATCAGCCGGTAAGAAGTTTCAATAAAACTTTCACATTCATTTTGGCCAGATTTTGTTCTAAATTATGCCACACCTGTTCACTCTTCTAATTTTTATGAAGTATATTGGGGCCTTAACATTGAGTTTCTCAGGCCATGTCCACACTAACCTTTTAAGTTTGAAACCTCCGTTTTCAGTTTCATAATGTCATTTTAGTTTCCCAAAGTATGCAGTTATGGAGATCATTTGCGAAAGTATCCATTTTTGGTGGAGGAAAAGAGGCATAAAGGCAACAAAATCAATGTGTTTTTAAATGAAAACATAAATGTGGACGTGGCCTCAGAGAACTAAAAAAAGATTCCAGGAGGATCTCCAAAGGGTTCCGTCAGGCATCTCACCTACCCCAAATGTTGTCTTGGATATCTTGTAATTTTTACAGTTGGTGTAATCATGGACTAAGTGTAATTTAAACATATTTAAAAATATCTAGCTTCTAGCCTTCTGAAACCTAAAAATGTTTGTTACAGGTCCTAATGCTAATCACTTTATGTCTTAAAAGTTCTTGTGCTTTAATGACATTTTGTGACTTGTTTCTATGCTGAACTCTCTAGATACCATTTAAAGAAGAGGCCCCTGTCTGTTTTTAAATTTTAGTATACTGCATCTGACAACCATTTAATGAGACCTGGCAACCAACATTTCAACAAAGGACCCTGAGCCCTTTGTTGTTTCAAATGTGAGTATTGCTTCCACCAGAAAATAGTCTTTCTCTGTTTCCTATTAACGCATGCCCTGCCTCAGTTTTAATGCATTTCTAAATGCTTGTGAAGATTGCTAAGCAGGTGTTCATCTCTACTAAATGAGCAACAATGAAATAAGTTTTAAAACACAACCTTTTTCTTATTATAGTGTGTTTACGTTTGAATTAAGTTTTGGCCTCAGACCTGGCATCCTTGTTCGAATTTCAAATCATGCACTCTTAGATTTAAACTTAAAGGCATAAAAAATTAGGTTTAGACACCAAACCACAGAAATTACTTTGTGGTTAATCAATTCAAATCATTGAATTACAATGATAACAGTCTAATGCTTCAGGTAAATGTAACATTTGGCTTTGTGCACGTCCATTTTAGATAATTAAATAAAAAAAGGACATTTTTATTATTTTTTACAGTATTTTTCCCCTGCCAGCCAAAAATGGGCTGTTCCTAAAGTGTAAAGTAAACATGAAATAAAAACGGACCATATTTACTTTCTTAATGCTTGTTCTTTGTCTTGAGCAAGACTCATCGGTACACATTATTTAAAAAATAAATTGTAGTGATCTTTGATCAAAATGTAATAACTTGCTGTGCTTTTGAAATGACTTTACTTATTAACTGATTTCACAAATCTCGTTTTTGAACTCTCTCCAGCCGCCTGGCTCCATTATGCTACATAACGTTCCACTTTTCGCAATCCAATCAATTCCCGATGGATAAAATCAAGCCCCACCCAATGATTTTTTTTAGTAACTTGTTTCACTCGAAAATATACATCAAATTACAGAAGTAAAATGGTTTCATATTACCTTTAATGTAAAATATTAAATAAAATAAATATAATATTTATTGCATATTCTAAAATAAAATATCTAAAGGATGTATGTTATATTACCTTTATTCCATCAATACCTGGAATACCAGGTGGCCCAATGGAACCCTAAAAGTAAAAACAAAAAACAAACATTCAACATGAAAAACATTTCTGTGACCAGTCCAAATACCTGCTCAATATACAGTATACTTGAGATGCAGTGTTAGGAAGCTCATTTAAAACTGAAGCTTAAAAAACTACTAATAATTTAAAGTCAATAAACCACGAATACTGTACTCTTTTGAAAAAGTAGTTACTATCAAAAATTAAATGAATTAATTGGTATCAGTTTTTAAAACTAGTTCTTTAAACAAACTGTCTGAACAAATTAATTCACTATTTCTTATACAAAGTTATTTTATGACTTCAAAGACCTTGGAATATACCACAAGCATCGAACTGACCACTTTTATGATAATTTTAAGTTACTTTTGAGTCCTTTGTGGAAGTTTGAAAACATCAGCCCCCATTCACTTCCACAAAACAGAGAAAGTCATATACAGTGTTTAGAACAACATAAGTATGAGTAAATTACAGAATCCTTAAAGATAGTAAGTTTTATGTTTAAAGATAGTAAGTTTTAGTAGTTTAAATTTTAGATACAGAAGGTACTCCCTAATTTTGTTGAATTGAAATTCCAAACTGTCTGGCACAGTAATTTATTTGCGGTACAAGGAGCAAGGAGCAAGTCCTCATGGAGGTGCAAAACCTCTTTCCATTGCTATACTTTATAAGACACAGAAGTGTGAAATCATTTACCTTCTGCCAAAATTGTCAGCAGTGCCTGAATAAACAATTTTACCTTTCCTGAGCAGCAGGGCAGGTTTGGTATAGGATGTGGGTGCTAAAGGCTTACAAAGACAATTATTCAGCACTATGTAAATGCAAAACCCTGTTGTGGTCTCAGTGTGCTTGTCTAGACATGAGGATATGCACCTTATTAGTGGTACTTAATTATCTTAAACTCTACATGCAATGACACCAGTGTCATGTAAAAGCTTGGCTGCTTTTTATCTCAAGACTTGATATTTTCATTGCATGATAAATGGGCCTGAGCTGAGTATCGATTAAAAACATGTTATTCAATTATAATTTTCAACTAGACATTTGGGGAACAGTGAGATTTCTAAATATCATCCAAAATATTTTGGCAAAAACATTTGCCAGAGAAAACGTGATTGAAGTGATTTTGTCTGACTTAAATCTAATGTAATAAAACTGCATGCATCAAACTGTTTACATTGGGTCCTAAGGACGTAGGTCAGCACAGCACACACCCATACGAGGCCCTGAGGTGAGCCCAAATTGGGCCCCAATGATTTGTGAGTCATTAACACATCAGTGTGTCATTGGTCCCAGTGTCCTGAGGGGTCTGTCTGCTGCTGTCAGTTCAAACAGAAAACTTCTAATGAGGTTACTTTGGAAAACACTGGCAACTTCCTGATGGCATCACAAAGTTAATCTGCTATTTATATAAACCCTCGTGGGGCTCTTAGGTTTTGTGCTAATACTCTGCATTCTGCCTTTAAACTGTCTCAAGTTATTCAAGTGAGCTATTTAAGTAGGGTGATCATGGTGCTTGCAAGGCAATATTCCTCAAATGTTCTTGTTAGTGTTTTTTTTAAAAAAAAAAATTAAATGGCTTGACACCAAGTAAACTTCTTCAATTAATTCAGTCCAAACTGATTAAGAAGAAAGGATGTAACTCTTCAATAACACCAAGCCAATGGGGACCTTCGTGTACTAGTGCCCATCCCTTAACCAGACCATATCCATGCCTCACATAATTTATTGTACCTGGATAAAACCACACCTTCTTCAGCCCATGTCTTCTAACTAGCATTGATTTATTCTGATATCCATTTGTACCACTGGTTAACTTTCAATGAATGATCGTTTTTCCATTTCTATTTGTTGATTACTAAATGCCTGACTATGATCTAAATGTCTACAAGCTATGAGCCTTACAGTTAACACTTCTAGCGAGAAATCCTTAAAGGTATTATATGATTTTACTAGGACACATGAATTGAAGACACAACAATGCATAACCAAAGTGATGTGTTTCATGAATATTTAGATTAACAACAGAGATCTGTGTAATAAAGGATGACTTAAACTGTACCTTTGCTCCTGGAGGGCCCTCAGGTCCCTGAAAAGAAATAAACGACAAAATAGGAATTAAGATATACAATCAAATGGCCTTATCCCTTGAGATTTTGGATGAAAACCCCTGTTTCACTCATGAAGGAACAATCTTTCTCACTGTGTTTTGCTGTAACCTGACTTTTTTTTGCGGAATAACCAATATAAATTTAACGAGGCCTGAATTAACAAAACTGTTTGGGGTAATATTATTAAATACATTTTCTTTGGCAACCTTAGCACATTGTGATATCTAAATAGATCAAGCTGAGCCCAACCAAGAAAGGAGTAGACTTTGAGCGCATCATTATACATAGGTCCAAAAATAAAAGCCATTGCCTTGTCTGCTTGCTTCAAGCATCAACCAAATATTCTTTGGCATCTGTGCACTGGTAGGCCGAGAAGCCTGTCTTATGTAAATTGCCGGTAACATCTCCCTCCTGATAAGCACAACTAAGCTTTCCATATTTATTAAATTGTTAAATAAAAAAAGCATAACTTTAGGTTATAAAGCAGAGAACACTTTGAAGCCCTAGCTTTACCCAGTGGCCTCAGATATCTGGTCAGGTGACAAAGTTGGAAAAAAGACACAAATGCACATCACAAGGCTTGGCCTTGAGCTGTTGCAGTGCAAGACTTTTCATACAGTGAAACTGGAAACAGCAGGCTGACTTCAGTGAAAATCTGTCTGTGCTAAATGAAATTCTAAACACTGCCCCAGTGGCCAAAGAGGTAAGTGTTGTTGGGCTTTTGGGCACATGCAAGCTACATTTTCCAGGTCAAAAATTTCCACAGAGGGGTGCCAAAAGCTAGTTATTTTAAACTGTACAGGATGTGATACAGTGAAGAGAAATGCATATTCTATAAACTGAACCCCTCCAACCCAACATCTAAACATAAACAGCAGTGGAATAAAAATGTAATGCTAAAGAGAAAAGTAAAGAAAAAAAATGCAAGCTCAGAATTGCGCTCATCACTGATTACGTGAACCTGATTATTGATTATTGAGAACCTGAATACTGTTGATGCAACAGGCTTCTGGTCATGCCACAAAGGAAGGTTGACACACTTGACCCAATTAAAAAATGTCTGATGGGAGATGCTGCTTGTCAGTGAGTCGGCATAATGTGTCCAATCCTCTTGGAAACAACAAGCCAAATTCCCATATCATCATGTTGGCAGTGCACCATGCTACCTCACTCTGTTGTCATACTGACACACATAGTGCCAAAAACACATGCTCATCTGGCTTGGCTGGAAGTGCATTTGGCTCATCACATCAGCATTCACAGCACAGGATCCAAGAGCTCTTTGGATCATGCACCAACACAAGCCTATAGAAGCCTGCAGTTTGGGTTTGGGTGATTAGCTGAGCCCCTGCTGGTATATGGTGTAACGAAACCAGCTGGGGGCAAAATGTTTCTCTGTTGATGGCCATTCAAAAGTAGTGCTCTGATGAAATACAGATTTTTTTAGCAAAATATATATATTGCGAAAATTACATTACATTATAATAGATGTTTTATTAGTGAAAGTCACAGCTCATGCGCTGACAAAATTGTCACAACTAAAGGGCTTGTGACTTTGCATGTCCTCATAGTGCCATCAGCCATTGTCAAAACCAATAGCGTCTCTACATTAGGGGCAAGTGGGGCTGAGCCCAATCAGATGAGGCGCTGTTGTAAAAAATGTGTGGCATAATCATATATATATATATATTAATAATATATTTTCCGCATCTTAATCTTGTTTTATGTTCATTACATGAGAACAGTATTCAGTATACAGTTCTTTTCAGACATTTTTTAATTATTATTAAAGCCATTTATCAAATCATGTACAACACATTTAAAAACAACCATGGTTGACCAAAGTGTTGTACAGTGGCATTACAGGACAGACAATACAAGACAGTATAACATAAATACATAGGTAGTAGGGCAATTTCACAGCTTAACCATGATTTAAGGTAAATTAAAAACTAATGAAAATAAGAAAGTTTTAAGCAATAATTTAAAAACAGATAGAGAGTGGGCAGTCCTAAGGTAATCTGGTAAGCTGTTCTACAGTTTGGAGCCAGTGATACAAAAAGCACGATCCTCTCTTTGTTTCATCCTGGATCTAAGAACAGACAGAAGTCCACAATCCCCTGATCTGAGTGATCTGGTTGGGTTATGCATACGAAACAAATCACAGAGATAATGGGGTGCCTAATTGTTTAAGGATTTATAGACAAATGTTAAAATCAATTCAAAATCTGATCAGGATGGGAGAGATGTGTTCATGTTTACGATAGAGCTTATTGGTGCAGGTCAGAGTACAGAGAATTACAGTAATCCAAGCGTAAAAAAATAAAAGCATGGATCACAATTTCAAAAGTTTTCCTGGATATAAAATGTTTCGTTTTAGTTTCATTAAGGTGTAGGAAATTAGGTCCTGTTTAAGTCCAGTCAACCATGTTTTGAGTTCCTGCAGACAAGTTAAGAGAGGGTCAAGAGCTTGTCTGTCATTACGTTTTATAGGAACATAGATGTGTGTGTCGACAACGTAACAATAAAATTACACCCCATATTTGTTAAAAATAGCACCCATAGGAAGCATATTTAAAGAAAATAGGGTTGGAGCGAGAATTGCACCCTGCGGAACACCACAGGTAAGCTATGCCACAGAGGAGGTGTGCTGGCCCAGTGCAACAGGGAAGATTCTTTCTGATAGATATGACTGGAACCAATTCAGAGCCATACATCGAATATCAACACAATGCTCAAGGCATGAAATAAGGATATTGTGGTCAACCAGGTCAAATGCCGAGGAAAGATCTAAGAGGACCAAGGCCATGATATTCCCAGAGTCTGCAGTCATTAGGTTGTCATTGATTACTTTTAGTAGAGCAGATTCTGTACTATGCAAAGCCTTGAAACTTGACTGTTTTGACAATAGTGTCAAATATTTGCTTGAATAAGCATGGTGGTGAGATATCATTTGGAGATAAGGTAGGCTTTAGATCTTCAGTGATTTCTCTACATAATTGGCTCAAATTCACAAGTTATAATCTCAGATAGATATTTAGACAGATTTTACAGCTTTTTGGAAGATGGACAGTAAATTCTTCATTATTTCGTAAGCCTTGGAGATGGTCCTTTTTCCGTTTCCGTTCCGCCTGCTGGCAGAGCTGCCTGAGTGATCGCATAGTGTCATTAATCCATGGCTCCGATTTCAGTTTTCGGTGACGTGCCTTTAGTGGAGCTATAGAGTTTAAGGTATTGGAACAGATGGAATTGAATATGTTGAGATGTACCTCAGCATCCCAATTATTTGATGAAGATGCAAAATCCAGAGGTTTACGGACCTCGTTATTTGCATTTGAGAAGTCTGAAGAGGAGCGTGGAGAAAATATACGTGACAAACGTATCTGATATGGGACTTTCACTGCAGAGTTAGTGAGAGAGGTTGAAAATAGAATCAGACTGTGATCAGTAAATGAAAAATTAAACAGATATTCCATGCATTAATACCAAGTCTAGGATATGATCATATGAATGAGTGGGGCCATTTACACACTGAACAAAATCCATGGTTTCAATAAGGGTTGAAAATTCCTTAGATAGTGGATTAGAAGCACAGTGAATGTTAAAATCACCCAAAAGTATAATGCTATCAAAGTTTGTCACAATCCTCCCAAGAAAATCAGCGAATTCATTGATAAAATCCTTGTTTGGTTGTGGAGGTTGGTAGAACAATATGAACGACACAGGATTACCAAGTTCCATATAGAGCAACAAAACTTGATACATAACAGAAGGTACGGAGCAGAAGTGAAGTGTGTTTTTTACAACAGAAGCTAGACCTCCACCACGACCAGTGTTCCGAATTAAAAAATTAGCAGTCTGGAGGGATTAGATCAGAAAATGGATTTAAGTCTCCCATTTTAATCCAAGTCTCTGTGACAAAGAGAAGATCCAAGCTTTGTGAAATAAAAAAGTAATGTAATCTAAAATGTTGTTTACCAAAGGCTGCACATTGGTAAGAGCAATCCTGAGCGGTGGTGGTTCATTAGCAGTAGATGTTACACAGCTAATGCTGTGGAGATTAAGGTGGTTTACTCCTCCTTGGCATGTCCTGGGTGAAATGCACAGAGGGAAATGAGCGAATCCACCAATGAGGTATATCCAGTGAGCCCAACATGACGCGTCGTCGGCAGTTGAGATCCGGCGTTGTAAGAGCCGAACTGGATCAATGAGCAAGATCCGAAGCGAGGCCATAATTCCACCACTGTGGCACTTCCTCAAGAAGATCAAAAGAAGATCAAAAGCCCTCCAGCGCAGGTAATCAGGGATATTTGGTGAGGGAGAGAGGCAAGCAGAAGCAAGGTCCACTCAGATTAAGTGTGGAAATCTTAGCAACTGAGTTTGGTGATCATGAACCAGAGAAGAATAAATATACATAAATAAAATAAAAAGTAAAAGAAACAAAGACAGAGAAGGGAGTAGACGGTAAGCCACACACACATGCTCCATCTTTAACATTCACATTTAAACAACATTTAATCGTTCTCATCAGCTATGTGTGGGGCTAGCCCGTTATCCTCATTGTTAATCAAGGTAGATCTGGAGAACATTATGAGCACATGCAACGAGCGTTCAATGTTCAATGAGGTGTAAAGTAATTGAGTAAAAATACTTAAGTATTAAACTTAAGTATAATTTTTGGGGATTTGTACTTTACTCGAATGCAATTCAAACAGAATACTTGTACTTTTACTTAACTTTCTTTCCAAAGAAAAAAATAAAACTTTTTTGGATTTGTACTTTACTTGAGTGCAATTTAAACAGAATACTTGTACTTTTACTTAATTTCATTTCCAAAGAAAAAATCGTTACAGTTTTGCTGATTATTTTCTTTCATCTTACTGTACTGAAGCCACCTTTTCACTGCACCTGGAGTGTCGCATGGCGGCTGTGTGGAGTTTTGACCATCTGCAGCAGCTGAATTTGTGATCTGATTTGAGCTTTGCATACATTTAAATATTTATGGACTAGAACGTATGTGACCGCCCAACTAATTGTGATGTATTCATTCAAAACTATGAGCACACACAACATTATGTGGTGCTTTTATGACACTTTGGGCTCACGTATTGACTCATGTCATGGTTCTGATGGGTATGTTAATTTTTTCTGTGTGTCTGCGTGCTTTCATATTCCCTGTGTGTTGCCCTTTAATTCATAAACGGGTTATCAGCTTTGCTATGGTGACACTGATTTGAGCCACTCACGAGTTATTTTTTGTCAGCTGTTCTTCGCTGGCATTGCAATATATTTTCCTGCACTCATCTTGAGTGCTGGTTTGTTTTTCATGGTAGTCAGTTAATACTATCTTCCTGCCAACCTGTTGGTCTCTCTGTTATGCCATGATCTGTGTGTTCTCTGCCCAGTTTTCGTTCCCGCCACAAATACCAGTGAGTAGACTTTTCCTCTGGATTACCTGATCGACTCTGTACCCTACTTGTAGACTGATTACCTGTTACCACTTGCCATCGTTCCGGCCTCCTGACCTTTTTTTATTTATTTTTTTATTTTATGAAGTGTGATATTCACTACCACATCTATAGAGTGGGTTATCCTTATTTGTTTTTTTCCTCTGCTGTTTGCCAGTCTGTTTTGGACTTTATTTATTTCCACCATCTAGACTATATTTTTTGCCTTGTGATTCTATTTTGTTTTTTCATTTAATAAATAAACTTTTTCTCTCTGCATCTCTGGGCCCTTCTGAATCCATTCTGACATAAACCAGCCAGCAATGGACCCAGCAGAGATTTTCCCAGGAAGCCATTATCCAGCAAGGAGCAATCTTATGTCGTCAGCAGGTCCAATTAAATCAGTCAAGCCATACTCTCGAGGAAATGGCGAGACCCCCAAAGACGAGATCTATGCCCAAAAATTACCCAAGAGTCTTAACAGATTAGTGGATCTGGTTATTTGGTTGGATAATTGTCTTGAGTTGAAGCACAGACATCATGCAGAGTTTACCACCAGATTTTCAACCATTCTGCTTTCATGGCGGCCTCCACTGACCAGTTTCCCCGAACCCGGTTCCATGGAAGTGCCCATGAAGGTTAGGAGAGCTCAGCTATCCACTCAGGAGCAAAGGAGGAGGCTGGTAAACAGGCTCTGCTTTTACTGTAGGGAGGCAGGACATGGAGCATTTAACTGCCGTTAAAAGACTGTGCTCACCACTAGATAGGGGGTTACTGGTGAACCCTGCAACCCTGGCAAAATCCCCAGGAAGCAAGACATTATTATCATCAGCTCATCTCAAGATCAGTGGTGAGCTACATTCTGTTCTTGCCTTGGTAGACTCTGGGGCCGAAGGGAACTTCATAGATTTGGAACTTATCTCCAAATGGTCCATTTCTGTCACCACTCTGAAAGAACCTATCTCTGCCATCACCCTGTGTGGTACTACCCTTTTTGCCATCACTCACATCCCTCACTCTTACAATCTCGGGAAACCATGTTGAAGAAGCCAGGTTCCTGGTTATACGTTCCTCTTTGGTACCAGTCATGCTTGAACACCCCGGGTTGGTAACTCATAATCCACATCTTATCTGGGCATAGAATACTATGTTGTCTTGGAGTCCCTATTGCTTGTCACAGTGTCTTGTCTCTGCTCTTTCCCCAGTATTGTCTTTTAATGTGTCACAGGAGGAGCCGCAGAACTCACCGGAGAACTCATAGTGCCATTGACCTGCTAACCAGTACTTCTCCACCTTGAGGCCATCTCTATTTGCGCTCTATGCCGGAGGGGTAGGCCATGGAGAAGTACATCAGTGATTCTCTAGCAGCAGGAATAATTCCCCCTTCTCTGGCTGGGACAGGGTTCTTCTTCGTGGGAAAGAAGGATGGCTGGTTAAGGCCCTGCATAGATTATTGGGGGCTGAATGACATCACTTTTAAGAACTATTATCCTTTGCCGTTGATGTCTTCAGCTTTCAAACTCTTGCATGTGGCTACCTGGTTCACGAAGTTGGATCTACGCAATGCTTATCACCTGGCCCAGATAAGAGAGGGGGACAAATGGAAGATGGCATTTAATAAACCCACTGGGTACTTTGAATACCTGCTTATGCCTTTTGAGTTGTCAAACGCAACAGCCATCTTCCAAGCACTCGTTCATGAAGTGCTCCGGTACATGGTCAACCAATTCGTGTTTGTATATCTAGACAACATTCAGATTTTCTCATGTGACATTAATGACCATGTCCAACACATCAGGTGAGTGCTTCAGAGGCTGAGTTGGTTTTGTTCCTGGGGTTCATCCTCTCACCTGATGAACCCCGTAAGGTCAGGGCTGTTGAGAGTTGGTCAACCCCAGACTCACACATGGTGGTCCAGTGGTTTCTGGGGTTTGCCTACTTCTATTGCAGTTTCATTCTGAACTTCAGTCAGGCCACCACACCTCAATCTAACCTCCACCAAGACTGAATTGCTTGGAAAAGTTTGCAAACGTTGATGCATCAGAGGTCAGGGTCAGAGGCATTTTGTCCCAAAAGACTCCCTCAGATAGGAGGTTGCACCCCTGTGCCTATTTTTCTCATCATCTCTATCCATCAGAACAAAATTATGATATTGGTAATCGTGAGTTACTGGTAGTCAGGCTGGCTTTGGGTGAGTGGCGACACTGGTTGGAGGGCTCGGGGGTCCCTTTTTTTGTTTGGACCGACCACAAGAAACTTGAATACATCAAGACCATGAAGAGAATAAATTCCAGACAGGCTCGCTGGGCACTCTTCTTTTGAAGATTCGACTTCATATTATTGTATTGCCCCGGTTTGAAGAAAGATAAACCCGAAACTCTTTCTCACTCTTTTGAAACCGAGAGCACTTCGGCTTACATTTACATTTATTCATTTGGCAGACGCTTTTATCCAAAGCGACTTACAAAAGAGGAAAAAACATAAGCGAATCATCTTAAGGAGACAATGGTACGAAAAGTGCCATACTACAAAGGTTTCACAGGACACAATTCTTCCACCCTCTGTGGTGGTTGCAGCAGTGGCTTTCGTAGTCGATGCCAAAGTCCACTCGGCTTTACATGACGTTAATACTCCCGGGAATGTTATTTGTTCCTGGGGCGGTCCGAACTCACTTCCTTCAGTGGGGCCACACCTGATGATGATGATTCACACTCAGGCATTTATTAAGCAGTGGGTCTGGTGGCCTACAATGGCGTGGGATGTCAATGACTTTGTATCAACTTGTCCCATTTGTGCTAGTAACAAGTCTTCTATTGAGCCCCCTGCGGGGCTCCTTCAACCACTGCCAGACCCTTTGAGACCCTGGTCCTATATTGCTTTGGATTTTGTTACTGGACTACCCCCTTCCATTAGCAATACTGTCATTTTGACTGTGGTGGACCGGTTCACGAAGATGGTCCATATTATTCCCCTTCCAAATTACCATCAGCAAGGGAGACAGCGATTACTGTCATAGACCACGTGTTTCTCATCCATGGCCTCCAGACAGACGTGGTCTCTGAAAGAGAACCCCAGTTTGTCTCTAAGTTTTGGGCAGAGTTCTTCTGACGACTGGGCACTGTCCTCTGGGTTCCATCCCTAGACCAATGGGCAAGCTGAGTGAGCCAACCAGAATCTGGAGCAAGTCCTGCATTACATAGACTCTTGTGAGCTTTCGACTTGGCGTTCCAAGCTCACCAGGGTCAAATAATCTCACAATTAATTTACAATATCGTCTGCGTTTAAATCAACCTTCCAGTGCCGTTTTGGCTACCAGCCTCCTCTGTTGCCCTTCCAAGACTTTCACCTACTGTTGCACTCGTGTACACAGTAGTGTGACAATAAAGTGATTTGATTTGAAGAACCTGATGCTATGGTTCCATCTGTGCATGCTTTTCTCCAGCGTTGTCATTGCACCTGGAGGGTCTCCAGGGAAGCCTTATTAAGGACTGCCAATCGGACCAAAGCATCATTGCTCTAGGCCCCCAGTTTAAGAGTGTGGTCAAAGGGTCTGATTATCTTCCCAAGATCTGACGCTCAGTCTACCCTCATATATACTGGGACCTAAATTGATTGGACCATGTTCCATATCCAAAGTGCTTATTCTGATGAAGGTTCAGCTCAAATTACCCCCTAACTGACGAGTTCCATCAGTGTTGTGGTGAATCTTCCGGGAATGCCAGAAGGCTTATATTTTTGGCAACATACTTGGACTTTTAATTGAGTACAATTTTCATTCAGTATCCATAGTTTCACTTAAGTATAATTTCTTTTTACAGCCCTGTTGAGGGGACAATTTGCCTTTGCCCCTTATCCAATCAAAACAGATGGATGTCAAGCTGACATGATCCTCCTAATTAACCGCTCAGAACTGCGTAGTGAACTTCATTGGTAAGTTTTAAAAGCTTATTTTAAGTGTTGCTGGTTGGATTAGATAAAGAGCACTCATCAATTCAGTGAATTGTATGATATTGCTTTGAGGTGTTGTTGTTTAATTAGTTTGTATTATATTAATACAATTGCAAAATTGATAGTCTATCATTTCGATTAGTTTTGAAATGCTGTTCATGTGAGTTAGTGAGATAAAATGCACAGTCTTTGAAGAACTGCCTATATCTGGTTTGCTTTCATGGTCACTTGAGCTTTTTGAAATTAAAGTATAAATCTTGGTGGTGTTTTGAGCTGAGATGAAATTCTTAGAGATGTTTGTGCATGGCATCATGTTCTATGATATATTTTTTTGACTCCCTAGGTTTGTAGCTGATAAAAAAAAAGAAAGAAAAAAAAAGTTCAAGGGTGAATGTTCTACCTGTCAATGAACCGCTGCACTAAAACAAAAAAGTTGGTTAAAGCACAGAATATACCGCATGCACAAGTTCACAGAACTTTTTCAGTGTCCCTGGGACCTAAATAGATGAGAAGCACACACATCTCTGA
The DNA here is from genome assembly GCA_032164185.1 of Moxostoma hubbsi. Taxonomy (NCBI): domain Eukaryota; kingdom Metazoa; phylum Chordata; class Actinopteri; order Cypriniformes; family Catostomidae; genus Moxostoma; species Moxostoma hubbsi. Next base: position 9,592,092 of record JAVLUX010000003.1, on the reverse strand, counting down.
AGCTAAAAGTTAATACATTTTAACATAATTCCACATAATTCCACTTAAATAACTAAGACTTCTGCTCTAAATGTAATGTTTGTGCTTATATTAATTGCAAATACAATTGGCAGAATTGGTGCACTTTCGCGATCTCTTTATATTATACTTTTTTGTGCTTTATTATCATGCATTAACACTCTGACGTAATGATTGAGGTATTAAGTTATGAAATAAGACACTCTCCATGAAATATAAACACAGTTGGTAAAAGAGACACATATTTCACATCTTAATACCAGGGAATAATCAGGGCACACACAGAGTAGGAGTGTGTGTGTGTGAGAAAGACAGTGAAGTCAAAACTGATGCAATAGGTTAAAAAAGTTTTTTTTTTTTCTTTCAAAATGACAGACAGTATTTGGAATTATCTGTCAATGTGCCACTGGTCAGGACGTAAATTTCCTGCCATTCCGGAATGATCAGGCACACTGCAATCTTGGCTCATGTAACTGGCCCAGATGTAATGTTAGTTTGTTGGAACTGAATGTCCATGAAGCAAATAAGGCAGCATCCAGATTATACAGGGCTTAAACCGCCAGCCAGGCAACTCGATGGCAGTTGCCAGAATATATTTTAAACTAATAATTCAATTAAATAATTATAATTTAACATTATCCGGGCATCCGACAGGATTAAGCCACTCAAAATATCAACCACTTAAACCAGAATAGCTAAAATAGCTGTTCCCCGTCTGTCGCTCACTTCGATGTTGTGTCGAATAAGCAACACTAGGGGTCACTTATGAGGCTTCATCCCCAGTCGATCCAGCTGATTTGGGAACAGTTCGTCAAGGCCCAGGTAGACCTGTTTGCCTCCTGAGAGACCTCCCACTGCCCGCTCTGGTACGCCAGAACAGAGGCTCCCCTCGGGGCAGAAGCATTGGCATACAGCTGGCCTGCGGGGCTGCGCGAGTACCCATTTCCCCCAGTGATCATTCTTGCACAGTTGCTGTGCAAGGTCAGGGAGGACGAGGAACAAGTCACTCTAGTGGCTCCCTATTGGCCCACCCGGGCTTGGTTCTCGGACCTCGTACTCCTCGCGACAGCCCCTACCTGGCAAATTCCCCTGAGGAAAGACCTTCTTTCTCAGGGATGGGGTACGCTCTGGCATCCGCACCCAGACCTTTGGAACCTCCACGTCTGGCCCCTGGACGGGATGCGGAAGATCTAGCTGGTCTACTACCTGCCGTCGTAGATACAGTCAGCCAAGCCAGAGTCCCTTCTATCAGGCATCTTTCCGCCCTTAAGTGGCGCCTGTTCGCAAATTGTTTTTCTTCCCAGGCTGAAGACCCACAGAGGTGCACAGTTAGGTCAGTGCTCTTATTTCTGCAGGTGAGGCTGGAGGGGACGCTGTTCCCTTCCACTGTAAAGGTGTATGTCGCTGACATCGTGGCCTACCACAACGCAGTAGACGGCAAGTCTTTGGGTAAGCACGACTTAATTATCAGGTTCCTAAGAGGCGCCCGGAGGTTAAATCCCTCCCGGCCAAGCCTGTTCCCCTCATGGGACCTCTCAGTGGTCCTCTCGGGCCTTCAGAGACCTCCCTAGACCGCTAGAATCAGCTTGACTCAGGGCCCTCTAAAGATGGCCCTGCTGATCACGCTCGCCTCCATCAAGAGGGTCGGGGACCTGCAAGCGTTCTCTGTTAGTGACACTTGCCTGGAGTTCGGTCCGGCAGACACGTTTGTGATCCTAAGCCAGCGACCGGGCTATGTGCCCAAGGTTCCTACCACACCCTTTAGAGACCAGGTAGTGAACCTGAAGCGCTGCCCCAGCGAGGAGGCAGACCCAGCCCCTTTGTTGCTGTGTCCGGTACATGCTTTGCGTACCTACTTGAACTGCACGCAGACCTTTAGATGTTCTGTGCAGCTCTTTGTCTGCTTTGTCAGAGGCTTTCCCACTGGGTAGTGGATGCCATTTCATTGGCCTATCACACCCAAGCAGTGCCCCCCCCCCCTTACGGGTCCGATCACACTCGACAAGGAGTGTTGCGTCCTCATGGGCACTGGCCAGGGGTACTTCCTTAGCAGACATATGTAGAGCAGCGGGTTGGAAAACACCTAATACCTTTGTGAGATTTTACAATCTCCGGGTTGAGTCAGTATCATCCCGTGTTTTCTCAGGTCCGAGCCGGTAGAACTCGGTAACACACTGACAGTCTGGCCGGGTGGATCGCTTGCGCCTAGCGCCCTTTCCCTCGGCTGAGGTAAAACTGTGCGCTTTCTCTCCCAGGAGATCCCACTCATTCGGATCCCTGGACGATTCCTCCATAGCCCTTTGGGTTCGCAGTTCAGCGGAGGAACTTGCCGACCCAATCCACTGCGGGTACTTCATCTACCCTGTACTGGAATATGTGCTACGCAGGACAGGACACCTACACGGACTCCCCCTGTGTGTATTTTCCGTGGTACAGTCCCCTTACGAGTGGACCAGCATCTCCCTTAGGCAGTTCCAGCTGCCCTCCCGTCACCGTTATGTAGCAACTCCCCCCTCCTAACGAGGTTGGATCTACCACCGCGCCATCTCCACATGCCGCCTAAAAACCCATGTGATGTATTCGCCACTTTTACCTCCCCTTTCGGGCAGGTGTGGCCTCCGCAGGGTCTTTTCCCCCTGAAAGAATAGGAAACTGGGTAAGACTCCCTTCCCTCGATGTGTGTAAGAGCCCCAGCCGTTCTTGCTCTATGCGGCGAAACATAGAGAGAAAAGAGGCCCAGCCAGGCTTGGCCCATTCCCAGGTTGGCAAGTGTCACCTTGTTCCCCTGCCTAGGGTAACCAGAAGGATTCCGATGACTTTTGTGGGGCATTGGAGAAGGGTACGTGCAGTCTGACACAGCTGGTCACTTTGCACGTAGAATACCTGCCCGCTCCTGTGTCAGCAGAACACGTACACGGCTCAGCACATGGCGTGATTTAAATTGGACCCCTGGTGTCGCTTCTTCGACACAACGTCGAAGTGAGCGACAGATGGGGAATGTCTAGGTTACGGATGTAACCTCCGTTCCCTGATGAAGGGAACGAGACTTTGTGTCCTCCTGGCCACATTGCTGAGCCAAAGCCACTGTAGTGGCCGGACCATTTCCGGCTCCTCAGAAAAATCCTGAATGAACTCTACGTATTTCCCCGCTTTTATACCCGTATGACTGGGGGCAGGGTATGCAAATACTGTCTGCCAACTTCTCATTGGCCTTTTTTCATAGATCAGAGGCATATTCGGCGCTCAAGAGAGACCCCTAGTGTCGCTTCTTCGACACAACATCTCGTTCCTTCCATCAGGGAACGGAGGTTACAACCGTAACCTAAACGTTTTAAATGCTTGTTAAATTATTGCCAAACAAAATAATCTCTACAAGACAATAAATTATCATGACCATGAAGGGCACACCAGTGTTGGTAACACAAATACCTTCAAATATTTATTTTAACAATAGCAAGCAAAACCAAACAAAACAGTCTCATTTTGGCACTAAGGCGCATCTCCTTTACAGAACACTTCAGCTGATCAATGAACTTCTTACTGTCTCCAATGTGAGGTGGTGGTGGCGTAGTGGCTAGAGCACAGGGCTGCTAATCAGAAGGTCACTGGTTCGAACCCTATGGCCACCACCACCATTGTGCCCTTGAGCAAGGCACTTAACTCCAGGTTGCTCCGGGGGGATTGTCCCTGTAATAAGTGCACTGTAAGTCGCTTTGGATAAAAGCGTCTGCCAAATGCATAAATGTAATGTAATGTAATGTAATGTAAATGTCTTGCCACTCCATGTTAAGGAATTGTTTGATAGCTTTAAAATCCAGGTCAACAATTTCAAGTGAGATTCAATCCTTCCAATGTTGGGTCTTACTCCTCAAATCACAACACATGTACGACAGGCAAATTCTCTCTTTCTACAGACTCAGACACAACTCCTGCTTTTCACACAGGTCACACACAAAGGACAGGCATACCTGCTCTTATCACCACCAGGTGCACCATAACGAGCAGCCATTTTATTTGCTTTCTCTCTATATAACTGAGGAGCAGATTCATAAAGTGGCAGGACTAATTTTGACTCTGCCACAACTGAAATTTACTATCAGAATGAATATAAAGTGTTTTGGGGAGACCTTTTAAATCATTTAATGTAGTTTACAGGAGCTGTCAAGGAGTTCCACTGCAAACCCTTTATTTTTCAAATATCTCAATAACTTCTTAGATAGTAATTCTTTTGAATACATATTTACATTTGCAATCTGTAGCCACAAATAATTATTTACACTTCAATGCTTTGGAAAATTAGATATGATTCAATATATTCTAACAACTTTCAAACCTGGACCAACAAATACAATCTACTGACAAAAAACACAGAAACAATAGTACAGGAAATACCATTGCTTTTTTAATGTTTGTAGTTGACATTTCTTTGACATTTACATTATATATTTTAAACCATTTTGCTAAAGGACAACTCTAACAGTCTTCAAATAAGTTGTCTGATACTGTCCTTAGAAAGGCGTATGCAGTTTCTATATGTCCTTATGCTTAAAATGTCCATATGCATGATCCTCAACATGACACCTTATGAGTAACCACAGTTCCAAGTGATTCTCCACATTGAGCCTTTGAAACAAATTTCAAACCTTTTACCTACTTGTCCCCATGAATGCAAACTTTGTGGAAGGATGCAAGACAAGAAAAAAAAAGAATCTTGTAATTTCCCCCAGGGACCTTGTGGCATTCTGATGGTTCTAAATAGATTCCTTCATTTATTTCCTTCCCTCTGTACTCAGAGCCCAAATTTTTCCAACCACATGCCCTGGATGCCTTTGTAAAAGGCAGATTTTTGCATATCTTACATCAGAATCAACCACTGTAAAGACACTACTGTGGTTGATTTGATCTTGGCAAGTGTGCATCTCTCACCCTTAAAGGCATTTTTCTAAAGCACTAAATTTGCCCCATAGTGCTTTCTTTTATCCAACAGTTAGGTTAACATCTCCTAGACCAAAGCCAACAGGAGCCAAACACATTCAGGAAATATAAGCTACTGACAACCCTCAGAGAGATGTCCTGTTGTTCTCCAGCTGTGGTTCTATAAATTCTATAGGGCTGGGCGATAAAACAATATCAATATTTATCGCGATAAAAAAAAAAAAAACTCCATGATATCGACGATAAGCTTTTGAGTAATTTTCTATATTTAGCCTGTGTTCTACATCTAGACATGCGTGTTGCAAAAAACATGTTTCCACTGGCACGTAGTGAGTGAGCGCTTTCAATTCCTTCCTATGGAAGCCGAGCGTCAAGCTCGCGAGGTGGACTGTAAAATTGACAGCAGCACATGGCAAGCGGTTCACTAGCATTGAGAGTGGCTTTGTGCAGATTTATGCTGCTTCAGTGGAAACGCAGCCTCAGACTGTATGAAGTTACTATTGCCCCAGCTACGCAGGTCACCGCGTTCGGGATCAATAAAATATTGTAATTTTTCATAGAAGATCTCTTCTTTTTTGGAAATTCAAAAAAATGTGCAATGTGATAAATATCGATATCGAATTACATGAAAAAGAATATTGTGATAATATTTCTTGCCATATCACCCAGCCCTAATATTCTATGACTGTAATAATGTCAACTCATCTCACTGTTAACAAGACATATTCATCTAATGAGGATATTAGGCAAGTAGTAATGTCCTCATTACTACTTGCCAAATGAATATTAGGCAAGTAGTAATGAGGACATTACTACTTGCCTAATATTCATTTGTGCCACATTTTTATCTGAAAGAGTTAATTTGCTCTCTTTAAATGTACCGGAAACACAATAAGGTTCCATTCGTTAACATTAGTTAATGCATTACATATCATGAACAATGTATGTTAGTATACAGCATTTATTAATCTTTGTTAATGCTAGTTAATTAAAATACAATTGTTAATAGTTAGTTGATTTTATTTCATAGTGCATTAACTAATGTGAGCATATACAACTTTTAATTTTAAAAATGTATTACTATATGTTGAAATTAACATTAACCAAGATGAATAAATGCTGTAGAAGTATTATTCATTGTTAGTTCAAGTTAACTAATGTTAACAAATGAAACCTTATTGTTAAAGTATTACTAATGCATTTTTCTTATACTTGGAATAAAGGGTTGATTATCCAAGGTGGTGAACTATTTACCTTAATTTCTAATAACTTGTTTTTCCCTCATTAGTTTAAGTTCATGTGCCCAGGCTTAAAGGGGTCATAAAACAGAGAATACAATTTTCCTTGATATTTAGATATATAAGAGGTAACTATACTATATAAACATACTGTACATTTCTGAACTAAAAACTTCCTCCCCAGTCTAAAAAGAGCATTTATAGTTGCCACCCTGCTGAAAAATCTCATTTTGAAATCTGTCTGTTAGTGACATCAAGAAATATTGCTCATTTGTATTTATACATACCACAACATGCACAATCACACCTTGCCCCCGCCCACTGGTTCAAGTCAAGAGAGCAGGCCTTGTGTGGCTATTACTAACATAACACCAAAGGGGACCCATCTGGATGATTTTAAATTATTTTGAATATAAACATAAACTGCACTTGTTCATTCTCTTCCAATTGAGTTTGACATTGAGGAGCAGCATGATGTTAGCCAGTTGTAACAGTGGTGACCCCTGTACTAAATTTAAATGAATCATTTTAATTTCAAATTCAGGTGCCAGACAGGTTTGGGCCCGTCAAAATTAATACTTTTATCCCAGATAGCTCTTAAAAGCCACCAATTACATGCAATAAAAATTCACAAAATAAGAGTGTATCAAATTTCAAAGCATAAGTGTATTATTCAAATAGCATAAAGAAAACAGTAAACAAAAGGCATGGAGTCCAAGACTCACAAACAAAATACCAGAAATAATCATAAATACATAAATCATAACAGAACAAAACACACAAAAATAATTATTAGTGTGTGTGTGTGTGTGTGTGTGTGTGTGTGTGTGTGTGTGTGTGTGTGTGTGTGTGTGTGTGTGTGTGTGTGTGTGTGTGTTTAAATGTATGAGAGAGAGTTAAGGCAGGAGAGTTTGTGGATGGTGCACATTGTTTCACAGAGAGTTTGCATGTACCTGTTTGGTGAATGTGGGCAATGCTGCAGGACACAGAGTGAGAGTCCAACACAAGGGAATAAATGTAGGTCAGAAGAATCAAGGAATCACCTGGCCCTTCCACTATAGACCTTTATTTTACAATGACCATGGAGCTCTTCGGCGACTAAAGGTCCTCTAAACACATGCCACTACACTTTCACTCAAGAAGTGCAATCAACTTTCTGGTGATAAGCACTGTCAAATTTGTCCCTTTGTGGTTTCTTCGTCTCTCCTCCGATCGCGTTCCCAATCCACATCACAGTACACAAAAAACTAATTTATTTCTCCTTACTCAGCTTGGCACACCTCAACTTCACCTCAAATGACTCTCAAATCTCTCTTGATTATCTTTGTCCTGAACAACCGTCTTCCCTGTTACCTTTATAGTTGCCTTTATTGTTGACACCTGGTAATCTAACGAGCATCCATTTTAGTTGGTAGTGGTGGATACTTAAAGGGGCAGTGGACAGTTCTACTCTGCCACCCCCCCCAATGACAAGACAACCCATGGTAGGCAAAGAACATTGGGAATGGCTCATCTCAGGTCTTTGGGTGTCTTCCCATGAGTGGCTTCTTCTCTTAAGTTTTCTCTTTCCGGTGGGTGCTTTCTACTGTGTATAACTTTGTTGGGAGAGAAGGGCGTCATGCTGACACTTCCTACAGATCTTGACAATGTTCCTCATGTCATTCCACACTGTTGGCCAGAATGCAACCTTGCCGAGTGTTTTAAAAGTCTTGTAGACTCCCACATGGTCACTCACGTTGTTGACATGATAGTACTGAAGGACTTGTGGAATGAGATGTGCAGTAATGTGAACGCGGTGTTTAGGAACATCTGTCCATGGTGGTACACCCCTGAGAGTTGGTCTCTTGGTGGTGGCATGATGGATGACTGGAAGGTTGTAAAGGCATGACTGATTGTTGATGAAGGGGTGGAATACAGCTTAAAAGTGATAAGCTTTGGTTGAAGCTTGTGATGTTGGTAGGTTGCTGGGCTGATGATGAGATGGTTGTGAAGGGTGAAGTCACGTGTGGGCAAATTCCAGGCGAGTGAGTTCAAGGTTCTTTTGAGAGTCCAACAGGTGAGCTTTGATGTCCCGATGAATCTCCAATTGTAACTGCTTTAGCATCACATTCACCTCTAAAAACAAGGTAGCCTTGACACCTCAAACCAGTCTCAAATCTCTCTTGTTTCTCTTTGTCCCGAATGACCATCTTCCCTGTTACCTTTATAGTTGCCTTTATTGTTGACACCTGGTAATCTAACGAGCAGCCATTTTAGTTGATGGTGGTGGATCCTTAAAGGGGCAGTGCACAGTTTTGCTCCACCACACAGTAATTACAATGGCCATTTACAATGAAGTTTAAGTTAAGGAGGCGCTTAGACCAAAACTGAGCATTTCAGACAGAGGGCCATAAACAGGGTGGAAAATTATCATTTATTACTAAATTGTGATTTTTTATTTGGTGCAAAAACACTTTTATAAAATTATCATTGGACCTCAATGAAGATAATAAAATGTTAGAAAATAGCACTTCATGACCCCTTTAAAATTCTCAGTTACTGGGTTAGCCCTGTCCTGGGCTACAGATATCACACTAGACTACATACCATATACTAAACCATAATGAAATATTGTTATAAAAGTAGTTGACACATAGCATGCCATAGACTTCTTTTATCCACATTAAAAATGTATATAAATGTAAGGGTAGTGAATAACTTAGGTAATTTAGACATTTCTAATCACTATTGGCTTTCACTCATTTATTTTAAATGGCCCAGTGGTGTACAGTACACATAAGTACAAATATTTAAATCTCTCAAATAAAATGAGGCCATAAAAGCTGAATCCATATTAATTATGAAATAATTGTCAAAATTCAGCTTAATTTAGTTATAGATGGATTAAACTACAGCATGTCACACCACAGGACATTTCAGCTTTCCAAAAGTATATACTGTCCATTAGGGGCTACTGCTGTCAGTGGTGCCTTTTTTTCCTCATGACATCAAATCATATTAATTTATATTTCTTAATAGGAAAGCTATTTCACTATATGCAGAAAATTACATTTTTATACACTAAGTGTAAATATTAAATATATAACTTTTTGAGACCGGGTGTGTTCTGTTCTTTGGGGGTGGGGTGTGATTGTGCCATTGGTTGGATTAGTTAAGCACCGTTCATCATTTAATTGAACAGTACGCCATTGTGTTGAGGTGATGTGTTGTTGGTGCATTGGTTTGTATTAGATTAAAATTACTGTTATATACTGGGAGTCTTTCACTTTGATTAATTTTGTTATGCAGTTCATTCAAGTTAGTGAGATAATATACACACCCTATTACAATTTGCCTATTTGTGGTTTCCTTTCACGGTCACTTGATCTTTTTGACATGGATGTGCACGTCTTAGTGGTGTTTTGTGCTGAGATTAAATTATTAGGGATGTTTTGTATGCGACTTATTTTATTCACTTTTTTATGAGGGGATTTTCATTAAATGCCTTATTTATTAAACACCAAAAACAGTATTCAATTACTGTTTTTTGGAGTTATTTGGTCTCATAATATGTTTCATTTGTGAAAATGAAATTTCATAACATGGTATCTTGAAATAGGCTGCTGTGACTCAAACTGCTTTAAAAAAAATCTTTCATGGATTTCCTAAATCTAGTAAAGGGGGCCTCAATGTGATCACTGAGAGACAGCTCACAATCTTTTAAAATATTTTAAGGAAATTTTATACTGTGATAAAATTCAGTTTTCTGCAGTCACAGAATGATGCCATGTAGCAAATGAGTCAACACATAATTTTTCCAGGAAGCAGCATATGGTCCTCCTATTATTATAAATGTGGTTTTATGCGTAAAAATAAAAAATAAATAGTTCCTCAGTGATCTATTAGTGATCTATTAGCACTACATTAGCTCTTAGTGACATGAATCATCTATAATTCATCCTGCTATAAACTAGATGTCTGATTCAGAAGGCAACAAAAAATACACTGCAAATTACCTGAATTTGGTATCTAATCTAACATTGTCTGTACCTGTAAATATATAGAAGTGGTTAATATGTTAGCAGTTGTATATACTATATACTGTATTATACATCAGTTAGTTCTGGTCCTCGAATCTAATTGGACGAGAGGAGTTCCAAGAGTGTTGATAGCTCACACTAAGCTTTGGGACACTTTACTGTTTATATCAAACTGCTTGTTTCTGTGGTGTTCCAAACTAACATGTAAGAGCAGTGCAGATGTGTAAGAGCAGCTAGATGAGTGAATTTTCATTCATCCACATGACATTAAAGACTTGAGCCCAGAAGGTGGAGATAAAAGACCTTATTGTGTGTGCTATGAGCGAGTTGAGCTGATGTTGACAAACGTCTTGGTTACTGTCACAACCTCCATTCCCTGATGGAGGGAACGAGACGTTGTGTCGATGTAGTGACATTAGGGGTCGCTCTTGAGAGCCCCAAACACGTCCCATTCTTTGCGAAAAGGCTAATTAGAATTGGCAAGTAAAATTTGTATGCCACTCCCCAGGAGCTGGAATGCGATTCCATTCAGGTTTTGTGCTGAGGAGCCGAGACAAGGTCCGGTCATTTCAGCAGTACAGTGTTGTGGCAAGAGGGACACAACATCTCGTTCCCTCCATCAGGGAACCGAGGTCACTATAGTAACCAAGACGTTCCCCTTCTGTCACTCACTCGACGTTGTGTCGAGGAAGTGACACTAGGGATCCCTTTAGAAAAACGGCACAACAGCTGAACCATGTTACGTGAACTGCTGATGCAGGTGCAAGCAGGCTGCTGCCTGGGAGGATTCAGCCTCCAGGTGCCTCTGAGAACCTGATGATCAGGTCATGTTTCCCTAGGGACTTACCATCCACTGCGTCGTGGTGTGCGGCTAAAGCGGCTACGTATACCTTCAAGTTGGAGGGGGACAGCCACCCCTCCAGCCTCTCCAGCAGGAAGGAAAGCACTGATCCAACTGCGCATCTCTGGGGGTCTTCGGCCTGGGAAGAACACCAATTCGCAAACAAATGCCACTTCAGGGCATAAAGCTGCCTGGTAGAGGTAGCTCTGGCTTGAGTGATTGTGTCTATGACTGCTGGTGGTAGGCCACATGAGATCTTCCATGACCCGTCCAAGGGCCAGACATGGAGGTTCCAGAGAATTGGGCACGGGTGCCAGAATGTGCCCTGTCTCTGAGAAAGCAGGTCCTTCCTCAGAGGAATCTGCCAGGGAGGTGCTGTCACGAGGAGTGTGAGGTCCAAGAACCAAGTCTGGGTGGGCCAGTATGGGGCCATGAGATTGACTTGTTCCTTGTCCTCCCTGACTTTGCACAGGGTCTGTGCAAGAAGGCTCACTGGGGGGGAATGCATATTTGTGCAGCCCACGGAGCCAGCTGCGTGGCAGTGCATCTGTCCTGAGGGGGTTCCCGTCAGGGATTACCAGAGCAGGCAGTGGGAGAATTCCTGGGAAGCGAACTGGTCTATTTTGCTTTGCCGAATTGACTCCAAATCAGTTGGACCACCTGGGGGTGTAGTCTCCACTCTCCAATGAGCATTGCCTGCCGCGATAGCGCGTCCTCTGTGGCGCTGAGGCTGCCTGGGATATGAGTGGCCCACAGCGACCTCAGCCGCTGCTGACTCAAGAGGAGATGGAGGGCGAGTTCTAACATGCGACGAGAGCATATGCCACCTTGGCGATTTATATTTATATGCTACTGTCGCTGTGTTGTCGGATTGGACCAACACATGCTTGCCCTGGATCAACGGCAATAGTCTCTGCAGGGTGAGTAGTACAGCCATCAACTCTAGGCAGGTGATGTGCCAACCCAGTCGCAGTCCTGACCAGGAACCAGCGGCTACGTTCTCATTGCATACGGCGCCCCAGCCCAGTTTGGAGGTGTCTGTGATAACCACAACACATCTGGACACTTGCTGTAGGGGAACTCCTGCCTGTAAAAATGCAAGGTCTGTCCAAGTGCTGATTAAGTGGCAGCAGAGCGGTGTCATAGCTATGCGAAGTGTGCCATGTTGCCATGCCCTCTCGGGACTCGAGTCTTAAGCCAGTGCTGATGCAGTCTCATATGCATCAACCCGAGCAGTGTGACTGCCGCGGAGGAAGCCATGTGCCCCAGGAGCCTCTGAAATTATTTCAGTGGAACCACTGTCATCTGCATGAATAACTTCAGGCAGTTCAGCACTGATGTCATGCACTCGCTTGTGAGGCACGCTATCATTGAGGCTGAGCCTAACTCCATGCAGAGAAAAGAGATGCTCTGAACCAGGGAGAGCTTGCTCTTTTCCCAGTTGACCCGAAGCCCTAGACAGATGAGGTGAGAGAGGCTCTTGCTCACTTGGCGGGGCAAGAGCTGCCTCTGCGGCTTTTGTGAAGACACGAGGGGACAGGGACAGGCCGAAGGAGGACCTTGTACTGATACGCTGGTCGTCGAATGCAAACCATAGGAAGGGTCTGTGTTGAGGTAAAACTGAGACGTGAAAGTACGCGTCTTTTAGGTCTACCGCCGCCCTGTTCAGAACTCGCAGGTCCATGATTGGTCGCAACTTAACGCCTTTCTTTGGCACGATGAAGTAAGGCCATCTAGGCTGGAGGGACAGGCTCTATCACGGCCTTGCGAAGAAGGGTCACAAACTCCGCATGCAGGGTGGCGCTGAACTGGGGCGGGCACCTGGCGAACTGAATCGCGTAGCCGAGTTGGATGGTCCTAGCCAGCCACTGCCAAGCTCTGGTCGAGGGGCACTAAGGGGGGGGGGGGAGCTCAATGCACTTACCTTGTTCTGCGAAACTGTATTAGAGCTGAACCCTGGCCGTGGGTGCTCAGTGTCCGGCGGCCATGACAACTGTTGCTGTGGACACCGATTACCCAAGGAGTGAGGAAACCACTCTCTTTTTGACAATGTGCAAACAAAAGAGAAAAGGAAACAAATGACTTACCTCTCGGCCCTCCAGTGGGGGGTGGAGTGGTCTGGATACCAGCTCCATATCAGATGTCTCGCTCCCTGGGTCGTCCGTCTCATGAGCGCTTAAGAGCCTTCCGGGTCCTCGTGCCAGCCTGAGAGATGGGGGTGTCAGCTTCCTGCGGGGAGCTCTACACTGGGGCCGAGAACGGGCTTGGGTTGAGGCGGAGCTGCCTGGGCATTCGCCGCAACAGGGGGATGCACTCTGTGAGCAGATGTGTGCGGGATCTTGAGCCACACAGGGCAAGATGTGCTGGATGGCCTCCATCTGCTTCTTCACTGCCGAGAACTCCTGGGTGAAGTTCTCAACGGTGTCGCCGAAAAGTTAAAATCTAGGAGATGGGCAGGTTGAGAAAGCGGGCTTTCTCAAGATAAGCACATCAAGATAAGACTACCCACGTGCAGTTCTTTTAGTGTCTTGGCCTGATGTACCAGCAGGATGGCCATGGCATGCAGGGCAGAGGCAGCCAGTCCAGGGACACTGTAGGATTTGGTTGCCAGAGATTACATAATCCTTCAGGCTCTGGAGGTGAGCGCTGTTCGATCCCGCCAGGTGGCCGCGTTCATTGCAACTGCTTTATCTACCTGAGGGACCTCCGTGTACCCATGGATCGCCCCGCCGTTGAGGATAGTCAGAGCGGACGAACTCGTAAGTCTGTTTCGGGCAGCGAAAGGTGCTCTCCACAACCTCGTCAATTCGTTGTGCACCTCCGGGAAGAAAGGGACCGGGGGGGCATGGTCACAAGCAGCACCCTGAACCGAGGAACCAATCATAAGGCCGCGAGCACTCTGGGGAGGGTGGAGGGTTCCAGTCCAACCCGATGCTTGTGGAGGCCCTGGCAAGCATGGCAGTCAGCTTTGCGTCAGCCTCAGACTGGGTGGGCAGACAGGAAGGTGGCAGCCCAGTCGAGTCATTGGCGTCCAACATCACTAGTGCACTCTCTGATGCAGCAATCAAAGCCTCAACCTGCTTGCAGGCCCCAAAAGAGACGTCATGCTGGCCGTGAGGTGGGCTGGTCTCATTTCGGGACTGGACGTGAGCAAACAAGCGTGCTGGGGAACGGGAGATCTGCAGGGAATTACCCGTTGAAACTGCGGCCTTTGAACTCCCAAAATTGCCTCCAGCGCCAGCCAAGACGGCTAAAGTGCATTCCCGCAGAAGAAGGAAAGCTGCGACTGCAACGTTGCCATGGTCATATTCTTGGAATGAGAACATGAACCATCCACAAACGCTGCCTCAGTGTGATAGCTGCCCAGACACTTGAGGCAGCGCCCGTTGCCATCTGAAGTGGAGAGATAACTACCGCATCCAGGAATCACACAAAGACAGAAAGGCATCTGTGGCAGGGCGGAGGGGGGGGGGGGGGGCGGGTTGAGATTATACACACCCGGTCCCTTATCAGGCTAATTAAGCCTCCGAGAGGGAAAAGGCAGATGGCAGATGGTGGTGCGACGAGAGAGAGATCGTTTACGGACATGTCCGTCATGTGTGTGTTTTGTTCTTTGCTTTAAGTTTATCATTAAAAATATTATTTATATTGTCAAACCAGTTCTCGCCTCCTCCTTGCCCATTTAAATCCCTTTACAGCATCTTTAGGAAGACACATCTTTAAAAAGACGTTCGACGTCAATGTGTGTGCTCTAATAGAGAAAATACTCTCACTATACTCTTTAGCAGGAATATACACTCTTTTAGTGCTGATAAAAGTGCTCAGGGGCAAAATCTGCACTCGACATGCAGAAGGAGAGTGGAAGAGTGAAACTAGCATACTCCATGTTTTCGCTCAGACATCAAAACACTTGAAAATTTGTGAAACGTATAGCATCTATGGCAGCATTACTCCACAATCAGTGCGGATTACAATCACACTAGAGGAATAGAGTTAAACTAACAGACGCCAGTAATCACATGCCAAGTCTCTCACTCTCTCTCTCATACACACACACATGTCCACATCCATGCTTCTCCAATTACTTGTTAGAAACAGCCCAAGCTGTCGCTACTATTTCTAAACTGTGGTTTTTGAATTAGAATCGGAGACTTGGGCACATCTTTCGAACAAGCAATGGCAGATCCTGAATCCGTGGCATAAGAAATAGTTCTACACACAGTTTTTTTGGGACAGTCCTTAGTTTTTTCACAAATTCTTTATTTAGTTGTTTGTTGAATTGTTGTATAAAAGCTAGATCACAGTCGTAACCGTGCAGTATTTTCTATCTACAGCATTCTTGCTCATGTGATATTGCTTCGATAAATCTTATAAAAAGAAACTTACCATTTGACCGATCTCCCCTGGACTTCCAGAGTCTCCCTGTGAAGGAAAAATGTTGGACTTACTTTCAAGAATACAGTATATAATTAAGAAAATGTATATTTAAGACATTATTGATTTACAATGCCCAGTGAAACACAAATTATCTTTAAGGTTAAGGTTGTAGAGGTATAAATTATATCAAATACATATATGATTCAAATATCATATACTTTGTTTACCATTTACATAAATAGCATACACTATAATATTTTCATAAGCCATTTCATACAAAATATTGCATATATTGTTGAGATAATAATAATGTATTAGGAAAGAGAAGGATAATGAAAGGGTCTGTGTCTTACACAGTCCACTGGGACAACAAGTTTCCCAGTTCTAATAATCTGCCACATTTACATTTATGTTCTTTGTAGATGTATTTTTTTTTTTTTTTTAGAAAACGTCTCGGGTTACGTATGTAACACTTGTTCCCTGAAAAAAGCAGAAAGAGATGCTGCGCTGAAGAGCGCTTTGGGAACACGTCTCAGTTGTGACCAGCTGTGAATATGTATGCAACACGTCAATGAACATTGACCGGAATTTCTAGCCTCTGCCGGTGTAATCATTAGACGCACCTGGCGCAGTGGCTATAAATAGATGCGTCACTGGAGCATCATCAGGTATTTTGTCTAAAGAGCAGTCCCGGGCATCCCAGTGCAGCAGAAAAGTGCAGCATCTCATTCTGCTTTTTTCAGGGAACAAGGGTTACATACGTAACCTGAGACGTTCCCTTTACAAAAAGCCACTGGCTAGTGCAGTGGACATAGGTTTGAAGGGCACGGACTGGACAAAGTCTGTGAAGTCTTTCCTGCTCTGGCGTAGAGAATGGCGGGGAGCAGAAGGCTTCAAGAGTGAAGTTTGAGGTCGAGAAAGGCACCTTAAGAAGGTAATCGGGATGAGGGTGCAAAATTGCTTTTGTCATTCCTGGTGCAAACTCTAAACAGGCTGGCAAAACAGACAGAGCCTGTAGGTCCCCAATTCTCATTAGAGAGGTAATAGCCATGAGAAAAACCATCTTGAGAGTCAGAAGTCTGTCAGACGCTGACTCTAGAGGTTCAAAGGGGGTCTCAACCAGGCCCTCAAAGGACTATTGCTAAGTCCCAAGAAGGGGTCCTGGTCCTAACAGGAGGCCTCAATCGCCTGGCTCTACGAATGAGACGGGCGAGTAGAGTATCTCTACCCAAAGGCACCCCGTCCATCAGGGCATGGCAAGCTGAAATGGTGGCCATATAAAACATGAGAGTGGTGGGGTGTATGCCTGCTGACAGTTTTTCCTGCAGAAAGTCCAGAACTGAAGCAATCTGGCAGTTAACTGGATCTGCGTTATGTGTACTGCACCATTTTTCAAAGACACCCCATTTATTGGCGTAGATTCTTCTGGTAGAGGGAGCCCTAGCACTTAAAATGGTCTCGATAACCTCAGGTGAAAGCCCTGTGTCCCTCAGTTGGTACCCTTCAGGGGCCAAACGTGAAGGTTCCACAGCTTGGGCCGGGGATGAAATATTGTCCCCTGTGCCTGAGACAGAAGGTCCCTCCTGTTCGGAATCGCCAAGGCGAACCGTCGAGGAGAGACATTATCTCCGTGAACCACATCCTGTTCGGCCAGCGCGGCACTATCAGTAAGAGGCAAGACCCTTGCTGGCGAACTCTTGCCAAGACTCCCGGGAGCAGCGAAACCAGGGGAAACGCATACAGGCGCATTCTGGGCCATGTATGCGCCATCGCGTCCAGACCCAGGGGGGCTGGGTGACACAGAGAGAAGTAGAGGGGACATTGCGCTGTCTGAAAAGAGGCGAAGAGGTCCACTTCTGCCCTGTAAAACCTCACCCAGATTTGCTCTACTACCTCGGGGTGGAGTTTCCACTCCCCCATTGGTAGTTTCTGTCTGGACAGTAAATCTGCTCCCACATTCAGGCATCCAGGGATATAAACTGCCCTAAATGACAGGAATTTGCCCTGGGCCCAAAGGAGATTCCGACGTGCATGGAATTCAGCTGGCGTGAGCGTAGACTTCCTTGATGATTTATGTAGGAGACTGCTGTTGTGTTGTCCACCCGCACCAAGAAAAGGCAGCCTCTGGAGGAAGTATTTCAGGGCCAGAAATACAGCCATCAACTCGAGACAGTTAATGTGACAATCAAGCTGATGACCCTCCCATTCCCCTTGAGCTGGATGACCACTTAAGACCTCTACTCAGCTCGTCAGGGAGGCGTCTATCATTAGCAGCCTGCGGCCCAAGAGAGTGGGACCCAAGGTAAGAAACCGGGGTCTGAACCACATAGAAAGGGAACGAAGCTCACGGCTCGTAACCCTTATATGCCTTAGGGAACTGGCCCTTGGATGAAACCCCCAGGCTTTTAGCCACAGCTGGAACAGTCTCATATGCAGACGCCATGGGACCTAGTATTCAGTGATACTGACGAGCAGTGCAACCTTGACCTAGCCTGACTTTGCTCAGGGTGTTCTGAATGGAAATGTTTCGAGCGGGAGACAACTGTGCTCGCATCGTGATCAAATTCCATACAACTCCCAGATAGGTAATTCCCTGGTTGGGAGAGAGAACGCTCTTTTGACATTGAGTCTCATACCCAGAGAAACCAGATGAGCTAAGACGACATCCCTGTGCTGAACTGCCAGTTCTTGGAACTGTGCTAGTATCAGCCAGTCGTCTATGTAATTCAGAATGTGGATACCCCGGAGTCGCAAAGGAGCCAGTGCTGTATCCGTGCATTTCGTGAATGTGCAGGGTAATAGGGCTAGGCCGAATGGAACAACCCGATACTGGAAGGCTTCACCCCCGAAAGCGAACCTCAGGAACTTCCTGTGCTGTGGCAGAAATTTTATATGAAAATATGCGGCCATGAGATCGATGGTGACCAACCAAAACGTGATGTTGGGCTTGTGACACAACCGTCTCAATAGTTAGGATCTAAGATCAGACCCAACCCCCCACCCTTCTTGGGAATCATGAAGTATTTGCTGTAATAGCCTGACTCTTTTCTCTGGAAAGGGAACATGTTCTATGGCCCCTTTGACCAAGAGATTTTGAGTTCTTTCCACTGTAGACACGCCTGCCCCTGTTTCACGGTAGTGGGGACCACGCCGTTGAAACACGGAGGGCAGCGAGCGAATTATATTCTGTAGCCTTTTTCTACTGTTCTTAGGACCCACATAGAAATACCGGGCAGAAGTTTACACGCTGCCAGGATCTCTGTGATGGATATTAATTTCGACACTTCCTGCTGAGGGGATGTCAAGTGTTCCACGTCCTGGAATAGGGCAGGAAGCAGCGGTACACCCAACTTTTTGTTGGAAGCCTCTACCTCGCGAAACACCAGAGGCGGTGGATTCGTGGGGGTACCGGGAGGGGCGAAGTGGATGCACGCACCCTGTCCCAAGGGGAGCTACCCCCACAGGGCTGGGTGCAAGACCATCAGGGTTTTTTTCTTTTTAGAGATAACTGCCCTGAGGTCTTGCTTTGGAGGCTGTCAAGGGCAACGAGCCTGTCCCCAGTCATCATGAGGGGGAGCACGACTTGCCATGCTCTGTTTCTGAGCCTCCCTTCTAGCGGGACTGGGGCGGGACTGGGCTTTTCGCCTCCTGGAAACTGGAGATAACCGTATTCATGGCGTCTCCGAATAGGCCAGAAGGCGAAACCGGGGCTTCAAGGACGAAAGTTTTATCTTTGTCCTTGATGCCTGATAGGTTGAGCCACAGGTGTCTTTCCGTGCTGACAAAAGTGGACATAGACCGGCCAATGACACGGTCTGTCTGTTTGGTCGCGCGGAGCGAAGGGTCCGTGGCTCGAATTTATCTACATCGAGGGTACGTGGACACGGGAAGTATAAGGTTTCCTCCATGAACGAGAAAGCACATCATGGAGGTCATCAAAGAAGGGAAGGAACTGATGAGGGTTTCCCTTCCCCCAGCCACCAGACAGAAATCTATCCTCCAATTTGGAGCGTTTGGGGTCTCTTGTTGGCGTGGCCATTCTATCTGAAGCCTGGCCACAGCACGAGTAACCACGTTGAGTAATTCCTCTGATGATTTATTATCAAACCCGGAATGCTCGGAGGTGGATAACTCGAAATCTGCAGAACCAAGAGATTCAAGGTCCCCCTCATGAACCGAAGAGGTGCCAGAGTGCGCTTTGAAATCACGGGAAGGACCAGCTGGGTCTGGGGAGAGAGCGAGTGAAAGGGAAGGACCCGTCTCTCGCTCCTCAGCCAGATCCATGTGAGAGCCCCACGAGTGAAGTGTGGGCGCTGACTCCCAGAAGTAAGCGAGGCGAGCGCGAAGCATTTTGCCCGAAAGCAGATCACAATGCTCGCACCTGCCCCAACGCGAGAGCACCATGCTCTTCCCCCAAACAAACAAAACAAAACTGATGCGTGTCCCTCTCGGCCATAGAGCGCAGACAGGGGAACACGCATCGTTTGCCTTGATTTTCAGTTATTTTTAGATTTTTTTTTAGAGGAAAGAGAAAGGAGAAATGGTTCACTGCGCACTGCCTAACAGATTCTAACTCCTAACAGAGGAAAGAAAGTTTGACAGGCTTGCACATAGCACACAACACAGAATGGCTCTGAAGACAAAAAATCTGATGATGCTCCAGTGACGCATCTATTTATAGCCACTGCGCCTGGTGCGTCCAATGATTACACCGGCAGAGGCTATAAATTCCGGTCAATGTTCATTGACGTGTTGCATACATATTCACAGCTGGTCACAACTGAGACGTGTTCCCAAAGCGCTCTTCAGCGCAGTATCATAGTGAAGCTTTTTGTAAAGGGAACTAAGAATAATGTGGGAAGCTTAGAATAAAGGAATATGACAATTTACATACTGGGGCCCTTTATGAGAGGGACTCATAAAATGAGATCTATTAAAGAGAGCCTTTAAGAGGTCATCTTACTGCATCACAAACATAGAACAATCTCGCGGAGTATTAAAACCTTGTTAACATTTCTGAGTAATGAATAACAGGACATTTCAAAACAACATAACGATCTTGCCTGGAATGAAAAAGATAAACAACACTTAATATTTTACACTCTTGCCTTGGTCAGAACGAGTAGTTGAAGGCCCTGTGGTGTTTTATGATTGTGGATTATTGACAAGTTTTCTATTATTCTTTTTTCTTTTTTATATCTCTGTCAAAATGTACATGTGTTAAAACATTAGTCCACAGATAGCATTTCACAAACAGAAATGGTTAGATTTATGATGGATAACAATTGGTACAGAAAATACAAATTTTTGAAAACATGGTCTTTCAAAAAAAGCCACTGATATTGATATTGTGCAATTGAGATTTTGTGGATGGGGATTGAATTTGGAGATACTTACTTGGAGCCCTGGGACTCCCCGAGGACCATCTTTGCCTGTGTCTCCTGGGGGTCCCCTCGGGCCAGGGGGGCCTGGAGGCCCAGGAGGTCCTGGGGGCCCCGCTTGACCCTGGTCACCCTGTGGAAGTGATAATGTACATATGTCAACAATCATACAACAAGTAATTGAATGAAGCAAACTATTTTTTTTTCAAGTCAAAAGGAAAAACAGAAAGAACAATAAATAACTCTAGAACAAGAACAAGGGACCTCTCTTATCTCAGTGGAGTTTAAATTAAACAACTTTAACAGAAGGCTTCAGTTGTAATGTTTGCTGTCTGTATTAAGCCAATCATTTATGATGATAGAGTTCAGTTCTACATGCAGAATTCCACATCACAATTTTGCAGCATAATTGCTTTTAATTCTTTCCAGATTCTTTCCAGCATTACCCGAGATCAAGCATGAAACATTAATAATATTTATCAACACTTAGATTTCATTAATGCAAAGCACTGATGGGGAACAGAAGGAGCAGTCTCTCAGTATTTAGTGTAACAATAACACCTGTGATTTATATCTCTTTTTGTCTTCAGTTTACTTCTGTACCTTGTCTTCAGTTCATTTCTGAATTGTCTCTGTTGACAGGCAACCTATACTTTGTAATTTGTTGTATAATCATGTGTAATAGGTCACTAACGACATTTCCATAAAGACAGAGAGTAGTAGTAGTTAGAGAAGTAGGCATATCGAGTTCAGAACCTACTGTTTTATCGCCGTTTTAGAAATGTGCAAATGTATACTTTGGAAAGAGCAATTATCATATATTTTCCTATATACATTGGCTCTAAAAAGTGTTTAGACAGTAGAGCTACACTTAATATGAATTAAATGTAGCTATGAACGTCAATGCGTTAGATAACATATAAAACCAATTGAAATCGGAAGAAAATAGTTTTTATTAATATTAACACCATAATAAACATCGTAAAGTGTATTCGGGGCCGTTCACACCGAGCTCATTTTTACATCTGTTGGTACTCCTTTTCAATGTTTTCCTAAGTAAACATGGGCTAGACAGATGTCTTTGACTGTTACAGTGTGTTTCACTGATGTTTTCAGTCTTGCTCAGGAGCGCTGGTTTTTCTAGATGCCGTTTTAAGTTAAAAATAACTTCAACCGCATCTTAAGACAGCCTTGTAGTTTTCCATTTGTAGCACTGCGCTTGGCTATTTTAATTTATTTTTTTTGCCCAATAACGTGTTCGGAATTTGAACACATTAACTTGGTCTAATGCTCAGACCCAATATTTTGACACATATCTGATTTTCTCCCTCCTGTTTACATTCTCTCAAAAGAAACCAACGTAATACTTTGCAAGACACATATTTTGACCAAGAATTACGTCAATACATCGTGCTACGCATGCTACCTGACTGACAGGTAGCTGCTTTAATGCATCTATGTATGAGCGCTCGAGCCTCTTTCCAGTCAGGCAGTGCACGAGTAACATAATAGAGCTGTTGAGGTTGTAGTTCAAAAAACCCTGAAGGGAATTCTCCATGGATTCCCTCTGGATTTTCTTAGGGGCTTTTATGATGGGGTTTTCAACTTATGGGTGAACCAAGGTCTGTGGTAAACGTTACTGGACAATATGTTTTGTTTTACAACATAAATGGCACACTTTCATACATCAAAACGTCTCGGTTACTGACGTAACTTCCGTTCCCTGATGGAGGGAATGAGACGTTGTGTTGATGAGTTGACACTAGGGGTCCCAATGGAAAATGACACAAGAGCTGAACCGAGTTACGCAGACTGGCGGTGCGAGACGGGCAGACCTATGTGTGCCTTGTAGCCAGCACAGCAAGCTGTCGCATAACTACCCCCCAACACACTAGCAGGCATGAAGCGGTCCCCTGCACCTAGGGGAACGGCTAACTACTCAGAAGTATAAGGACTGGCTGACCAAGCCGGGGCCTTCTCTCTATTATTCTCCCTTGGGGGGGGGGGATTTAGGCAGAATACACACACGGTCTTACCGGTTAGGAGCGGAAGCACCTACCCACTGTGTGGAACAGCGTCATGGTAGATCCTACCCAAGGGGGGAGGAGTTACTACAAACACGGTGACCCAGGGCAGAGGGCCCTCTGTCCAAGGAAGACACGGTTTACAGGCAGGGAAACCATTTTTCAGGACATACATCACACGGGGTTGCCGAAGGGGACAACCAGCACATGTGGAGCACTTACCTCAGTATGGGGGCCTAGTGACGCCCGTACCGGGGTGGCAGCGAGCCTCTCCGAAGACTCGACGGCTGCTAGGCTAGGGAGGAAAAACGTCCAGGGTTCACACTTCCTTCGAATGCAACTGGGGAAAGAGCACACATCTTCGCCTCAAGGGAGGGGAAAGGTACTATGCACAATGATACACCTGGCCAGCTGACCCGAACTTACCTGTGTTTCACC
The DNA here is from genome assembly GCA_032164185.1 of Moxostoma hubbsi. Classification (NCBI taxonomy): domain Eukaryota; kingdom Metazoa; phylum Chordata; class Actinopteri; order Cypriniformes; family Catostomidae; genus Moxostoma; species Moxostoma hubbsi. Next base: position 9,568,821 of record JAVLUX010000003.1, on the reverse strand, counting down.
TGATAACACACGGCACGAAACTGGCTCAACCAGGAGGTTATAGAACCTTGCAAAGGTGTTAGGTGTTGCCCAACCAGGGGCTCTACATATGTCTGCTAGAGAGGCACCGTGGGACAACGCCCAAGAATCCCCCTGGTAGAATGGGCTCGTAGGCATTCTCCTCTGTTTGGAGACAGCGCTTCCATTCTGCTGTCCGCCAAAGAAAACAAATAGCTGCTCGGAGCCAAGTAGATGCGAAAAGCACGCACCGGACACAACATAGCGCTTGCAGGTTCACCACTTGATCCCTAAAAGGGAAAAAAAAATCCCTAACCTTGGGCACGTAGCCCGGTCGGGGTCTCAGGATGACGTGAGAGTAAGAGGAAGTCTAGGCACAGTTCGCTAACAGAGAATGCCCGCAGGTCCCATAACCTCTTTATGGAGATGAGCGCCTTTAGCTCTGCTGACTCAATGGGCTTGAAGGGAGCTGCCCGAAGGCCCCGAAGGACCACAGAGAGGTCTCACGAGGGAACGAGTCGCGGCCTGGGGGGGGGTTAACCTCCTCGTGCCTCTCAGTAACCTGATGACCAAATCGTGCTTTCCTAAATACTTAACTTCCACTGCATCGTGATGTGCCGATATAGTGGCTACATACACCTTCATGGTGGAGGGGGACAGCCGGCCCTCCAACTTTTCCTGCAGAAAGGAAAGCACTGATCCAACTGCGCATATCTGGGAGTCTTCACCATGGGAAGAACACCACTGAGCGAACAGACGCCACTTCAGGCCGTAAAGGTGCCTCGTTGAGGTGGCTCTCGCCTGAGTGATCGTGTCTACCACCATGGGTGGTAGGCCACTTAAGTCTACTGCGTCCCATCCAAGAGCCAGACATGGAGATTCCAGAGATCTGGTCGCGGGTGCCAGATGGTGCCCCATCCCTGAGAAAGAAGGTCTTTCCTCAGGGGAATTCGCTGTCGTGAGGAGCGTGAGGTACGAGAACCAAATCCAGGAGGGCCAATAAGGGGCCACTAAGAGAACATGCTCCTCGTCCTCCCTGACTTTGCACAACATCTGTGCAAGTAGGCTCACTGGGGGAAACGCATACTTGTGAAGCTCTGGGGGCCAGCTGTGTGCCAAGGCATCTGTGCTGAGGGGGGCCTTGGTCAGAGAGTACCATATTGGGCAATGGGAGGATTCTGGGGAAGCGAAAAGGTCCAGATCAGCTGAACCACCCGGGGGTGGAGCCTCCACTCTCCCCTGGATGTAACCTGTCATGACAGCGCATCCGCTGTGCTGTTGTGGTAGCCTGGGATGTGAGTGGCTTGCAGCGACTTGAGTCAGTGCTGACTCCAAAGGAGGAGATGGCAGGCGAGTTGTGACATTCGGCGAGAGCGCAGACCGCCTGGGCGGTTGATATACGCAGCCCCGGATTAACGGCAAAAGCCTCCTCAGGGCAAGTAGTACTGCCAGCATCTCGAGGCAGTTGATATGCCAACGCAGTCGTGTCGGGCCAGACCAAGGGCCGGTGACTGAGTGCCCGCTGCATACGGTGCCCCAGCCCCGTTGGGAGGCATCTGTCGTAACCATGACGTTCCTGGAGACCTGGCCTAGGGGAACTGTCCCTAAGAACGCTAGGTCTGACCAGGAGCTGAGAGATTGGCAACAATCCTGCTTGACAAGGACGCGGTGTGTGCCGTGGTGCTATGCTCATCTCTCGACTCGGGTCTGTAGCCAGTGCTGGAGCGGTCTCATATGCATCAAACCAAGCGGTGAAATGCGCTGAAGAGATGCTCTGAACCGGGACGAGCTTGCTCGCTGAAGGGAAGGACTTTGTACTGATATGCCTGACCCTCGAAGCAAACCAGAGAAAGGGTCTGTGTTGAGGAAGGATCGAGACCTAAAAGTATGCGTCCTTCAGGTCTACCGCCGCGAACCAATCCAGATGCCGGACACTCGTTAGAATGCATTTCTGCGTGAAGAAATTCGAGACCGGAAATAGAGCCCGGAGGCTGAGGAAACTGCACTTTTTTTGGAAAATGTGAGTACTGCAGCCCGTTGGGCGTACGGCGAAAAAAAAATAAAAAATAAAAAATGGATTCTCCACCCACCCCTGCGACTGAGCCGCCGCACCAGAGGGTGGGAATCCTCAGCGTCAGAAATGACGAACCTGCTTTCCGATGACACAATCAAGATCTCATCGTCATCAGGCGCTCTGAATGAGATTGTGGGTCCGCCGTGAAGCGAACCGGCAACCCCCGCTCTGAGCGTGATGGGGAGTGGGAGATCCATGGGGTTATACCTGGTGGAGAGGCTCCCACTGAGGTCCCAATATTGCCCCCAGTGCTAGTCGATATTGCCTCATACCTGTAGGTATGAGGCAGTGTATATATATATATATATATATATATATATATATATATATATATATATATATATATATATATATATATATATATATATATATGGGAAATATAAATATATATATAAACGAAGTTATTCACTCCATGAGCTCTTTTTCTGCTGCTCAGAAGCACCCAGGTGTGTGTGCTCAGCACAACGTAGTGTGTGAGGGGAAGAACCGCTGGAAAGCACCGTAGAACCAACAGCTTGTAGAGATGAATGAGACGGCAGAGGAATTCAGCTCTGCAACTGCTCTCTCGGCTCCGATGAAGATATCTGATGTGCATTTGCAGCGTCACTCCTTTATACCCGTATGGCCGGGGGAGTGGCATGCAAATTCCACACGCCAATTCTCATTGGCCTTTTCTCAAGATCAGAGATGTCTGTGCTCCGCAGGAGCGACCCCTAGGGTCAACTTATCAACAGTGAGTGAGTGAGTGACAGACGGGGAACATGAATTTTTAAGCCATATTGAACTGTATACTTTTATTTATTTAAAAAAAAAAAATGTATGTTTGAGGTATGAAAGTGTGTAGTATTCGTGCATCATTAAGTAATGTTTACAACAGACCTTATTTTACTCATAAAGTGAATAGCCCATTATATAAATAGGAAAATCCAGAGGCATGACAAATTAGCCTTTCTAGGTTCACCTACAAATTGACATCACGGCTGCACTGCTCTAATGACATTATTCATAGTAGCGCCATACTTGATTTCTGACATGAATGAAAACAAGGCTGTGAGGGACAGACTTACAGTCTCATTAGAGGCATATACTATATAAAGCTGCATAAATCTCTTCGATCACACTCATTTTCCTGAACTCATTTTTTTTTTTGTCTACTGAAATTCTTGGAAATATTTTTCTTTTTTCCTGTTAGAGGAACAATCCAAAACACGTTTTACAACAGTGTTAAACACTGAAAAGACTGTAAGTCTATCCCTCACAGCCTTGTTGTCGTTCCCATCAAAAATGAAAGATGGCGCTACTGTGGATAAGGTCATTGAGTAGGCACTCCGTACTGCCGATACTGTTAAAGACTGGTATTGTTAAGTTTTTCCTCAATCACATTCATACATTTTAAGTATTGCCCAAGTTTCCAAATATTTTTTGCGGCCACAGTATATTTAAAACTTTTATATCACAATATATTCTTCTATATTATTTTAACTCGTTTTTTCACCTGAGTACTGAGATAAAAGCTGAAGAATGGACAGCAAATGGTGGGCCAAAGAAGAAAAGCCCAGTCTGATGGAGTACTGGCAGAAAAAGAGCAGAATGTGGACAAGCACTACCTTAATGAGTCGCCGTTTAATGAGCTGCTGATCGGCAGAAAGAAAGCCATGATTGATCTTAGGGAAGACCATCTGAGCAGGTGTGTGAGGTCAAAAGAGGTCGGAGGTCAAAGGTGAGAGATGTTGGAGAGGAAACAGTTGCATGAGGTCCCGAAAGAAGGAAGAGGAAAGGAAAAGGTACAAAATTAGATTAGATCAAGCAGTTGAGTCACACAACCCAATCCAGCACCTTCATGCATTGGTAAAAATTGACATTTTCCGTGGTGGCAGCAACGGAAGTCTGGAGAGTATTTGGCAGCAAAGCCTGTAATTACCACCTCATGGGTGTTAGGAGACCCACTCAGAGAGCACCAACCCAAGGAAGCATGTCAACTTCTCCTCAATGAAAGCACTGTCGTCACAGTGTTCTTGGAAGCCAAGGCATTCTCGAGGAACTGCACACACTGAAACCCACCATGTCAATTTATTTATCTTTGTCTGTAGCCTATCATTGAGATATTTGAATAGGCCTACCATCTCAAGGAGGCACCTGTAATTACGAAGGCAAAAAATTATTCTGTTGCCGTAGATTAAAATGTTGCATGTTATGACCCACTAATTATATGAGTGTAATTCTGAGCATTTAAGCAGGTGGTGAAAGAATTATATTTTTTGGGGGGTGGGGTGGATATGCAGTGATCCAGAGGAATCAGCCCTGAATATATCTTGCCACTTTAGTTTACCCCTTCATGCATCTCACTTGACTTTTTCCATTTGTAAAATCCAGACACTACCCAGACTGTTCGGTGGTTTGAAAATTTTAATCTTGATTGTAATTAATCACACATCACTTGGTTATTAGGGAAAAAAACTGTTGCTCTACTGTGAATGTATGCATTCCTGTCACCACACTGCATAATGACACCCCTGGAATCGGGAGAGCTGGTGGCTTAGGGTCATAATGAGTGAAATTACTTTTTGATTGGTTGGACTGGATTTATCAGACACAGTTGTGTTTGGGCCAAGTCTGTCACCGCATCGGCAAAGAGGACAAATGCGCTGTTGATATATCTCAGTGTGTGTGCCATCCATAGAGTATGCCTGAACCGTTTGGCCGTGCCAACAAACCTTCACAGTCAGGATTTGATTGCTGTGTAATGCAGCCAGGGTGGGTAGACCAGGAAGTCCCTGGGGACAAACAGCACAGAAATGGCACAATACAAACACAAGCACACAGCATGACAACACAAGCCATTGACTCCAAACAAGCAGAAAGCGCTTGGCTGTTTTTTACATTAGTTTCACATTAGTTTGACTCAAAATGTCAAAAGTTTAAACAACTGTTCTTCTAATTGACAAAGGGCATTCACACACTGGCATTTTAAGACGCTGAAATAATTTTGATTTAATCTTTGTAATACACTTAGCCAAACACAAATCATAGTTATTTTAACTTGTTTATGTGTACTCTTGTATTGTGTTCCAATATCCTTAAAGCAGAAATGTCTTTCTTTGTGGTGAGGGATTTTATATTTGATTAAAAAATGCTGTTAATGTTTGGTAAACTTGTATGTGTTTTTGCCCTAATAAAAATAAATGATTATTGGAAAATCTACTTAATGGATGATTCTATTCTTAGAATGTAACAAAAGAACAGTATATTGGTTAAAAATACAGGAAAATACCATGCTTATGGGATATTCCGTCCCACAATGTTATGGGAAGTAATTTGAAATGTATGGCTCATTTAGGAGATGGAAGCAAAATAAACCACACTATCTTCATTGGTGCTCAAGCAAAAAGTGCTTGCAAACAAAATACACTCACAAAATAAAATAGTGATAACTTGGAGTAAATGGGTCCTTTGGAAAAGATGTAAGGCAGCAAAGTTCAACCACAAAACTTCATGCAACAAAAATAAAAGCAGGGAAAGATAATGATAACTCTGTAAAAGGTTATTGTATTACACATTTCTTCTTTCACACTGCTGCCTCTGTTGTCCTTGTTTGTTTAATGATAGGTTTGATCAGTTTGTATGGAGACAGCAAAACTTAGCACTGATCCACACCATCTTTTACAAGATGCCTGCGTTTAATATAATCCAGCTTTCTGTGCCACTAGCCTGGCTACCATATTAAACACACCAGTTCTACTGTAATCATTAATGTGTTCTTACTGTTATGTTCTCTCCCAGTGGAAAATAAATAAATGTCTTGACAGAGGAGCCAGCCAATGATATTTTATAATTTTTTTGCTCAAATCAAGCAAAGAACGCATTCAAATTGCCCCCCAGACCCATTTACTACATGCAGGTTTGTGAATTGCTTAGAATTTATGGATATCTTACAAGGACAAGGGTGAGAATGGTAGTGTCATATTGGTTCACTTAGAATCCTAACAATTTGCAAATCATTCTGTTTTGCTGCATCAGATGTTTTGTTTGCTGAGGGTTTGCATGTATAGTGTGTGCATGAAGCCAAATACATGTAATAGTAGTAAACTAAATTGGCTATGAGACTAAAAACCAAACTGCCCATATTGAAGTAGCACACATGCTACTCCAAGCCAGTATAATTTCCACTTATGAATATTCTAATGTGATGGTATTCAAAAAGGTTGCCATATTTATAATCTTTTGACTGGTCCAATAAAAAGTAAGAAAAAAAAAATTATCTGTGCTTTTCACAGTGTTTGTGTGGAAATGCATGCACTGTTTGTGTTGTTTTAACACTCAATTTATTAAAGCAATTATGATCAGATAACAATGCCAAACATGCCCCAAAATAACCTAAAAATGCCCCAAAATGAAAAATTCATCATTTGAATTACTACAGCCATATTCAATAGAAATTGTAGGCAAATGTCTCTTTAAAATAAAATAACATATACAGCCTACTCTCCATGGGTGGTAACAGCTTAATATTAATTGTAATCAAACACACTAAGCAGGACTAACACTAATGAATTATTAAGACCACACTCTAGTAACCTTTAAAGCAATGTGGCACGGTGGAGGGCGGGGCCGGGTCGTGACTCAACACACCCGGTCCCGTATTAGGCTAATCAAGCCTCCGAGAGGGTTAAAGGCCGATTGCGGAGGACGTGCGTGAGAGAGAGATCGTTCACGGACATGTCCGTTGTCTTATGTGTTCGTATTTTGAGTTCTCCATTAAACTATGATTTCATGTGTTCAGCCGGTTTCTCGCCTCTTCCTTGCCGGGTTTTGGCACCAATGTAAAGAAGTTCGTGCTCTCTGAGGCTTGATTAGCCTAATATGGGACCGGGCGTGTTGAGTCTCGATCCGGCCCCGCCCTCCACCGTGCTACAAGCATCAATGAATCAAGCTAAAGTAACAGGCAAGCTCTGTGGACTCAAACCTGTGTGAGTACAGACAATTCTGCCTGTCCATTAAGATATTTAAAAATGTGAGTAAAGCATGAGGGAAAGAGGACCACACATCTCTTTCAATGGCAGAACTATGGCACTAATTCAAATTAATGATGGCACAAAGCTTTGGTGGCAGTTGTGTAAGCAGTGAATGTTTTAATTGCTATGTATTCACCCTTTGACCTTGTGACCCCTCACCATGGTAAATTTGCCTTCTAACAGCCATGATCATGTCATATGTGTTACCTTTAGTGATGTAGTGGCTGCTACCACATCGTTCCAGGCCTTTAACCCATAAAACTCTGGTGTATTTTTTGACTGCTGCTTGCTATTTTTCACTCCCAATATGTAAAAGCTCACCTTACACACATACAGTTGACTAGTTGTAAAAACTCATCAATATTTGCTAACACGTTTCTCAGATGATTTGTGTAACATGCATTTCTGCTGGATTACAATTTTTTTTTCTTGATATCTGAGATATAACATTGGATTATCTAACCAAGCAACTTGACAGAAATTAAACATAGTCCCATTTTAAAGAAAACAGCCAAAGTAAGTGTTGATGTAGAGTTTGTGGCTATTTGTGGCTTACAGAAGCAGTAATGAAGTCAGACATGTTTGTCTTTGTTGTCTTAAAGGACCATATTTTACTTTGTGATACTTTTGATAATCATTCGGACTGTGACATTAGGACAACTAAATAAACTATACAGTCACATAGAATGAGAGTTCCCTTTACAAAAAGCTTCACTATGATGCTGCGCTTGCTAAAAGCGCTATGGGAACAATCTTGCATTGTGACCAGCTGTGAATATGTGTGTAACACGTCAATGAACATTGACCGGAAATGTATAGCCTCGGTTGGTGAGATCATTGGATACACCTGTGGCCGGGCTATAAATAGAGGCGTCACCAGCGTGTTCGTCAGATCTCTTTTCTTCAGAGCATACTGTGCTGTGTGTCTCACAAGCCTGTCAAACTTTCTTTCCTCTGCTAGGAGTTAGATTCTGTTAGGCAGTGTGCAGTGAACCTTTTCTCCTTTCTATTTCCTCTGAAAAAAAAAGGAAGAATGATTGATAAACAAAACAAGCATTGTGTGTTCCCATGTTTACACTCTATGGCTGAAACGAACACACACCAGTTTTTGTTTTGTGTGTTTGGGGAAGAGCATGCTGCTCTTGCGTTGGGGCGTGGCAGGTGCGAGCCTTGCGAACTGTTTACAGTCGAAATGCTTTGTGTACACCTTGCTTACTTCCGGGAGTCAGTGCCCACACTTCATTTGTGGGGCTCTCGTATGGATCTGGCTGAGGAGCGAGAGACGGGTTCATCCCTTTCGCTCGCTCTCTCCCCAGATCCAGCTGATCCTCGTAAGCCTGAAGCACGCCTCGGCGCCTCTTCGGTTCACGAGGACACTGAACCACTGTAAATCCAGTGCATAATAATAAAGCGGCTGTGGAATTAAGAGACAAATGCGAGCATTGCGATCTGCTTTCGGGCAAAATGCTTTGCGCTCGGCTCGCTTACTTTTGGGAGACAGCGCCCACATTTCATTCGTGGGGCTCTTGCATGGATCTGGCTGAGGAGCGAGAGATGGGTTCGTCCCTTTCCCTCGCTCTCTCCCCAGACCCAGCTGGTCCTTCCAGTGATCTCGAAGCGCGCTTCGGCGCCTCTTCGGTTCACGAGGGGGGCGGGGCACTGAACCTCAGTACATTTCACTCATGGATCTCATGGACGCATATCTTCAAATAGAGCCACAGCACAGGAAGTTCCTGAGGTTCGCTTTCGGGGACGAAGCCTTCCAGTATCGGGTTCTTCCATTTGGCCTAGCCCTATTAACCTGCACATTCAGGAAATGCATGGATGCAGCACTGGCTCCTCTGCGACTCCAGGGCATCCGCATTCTGAATTATATAGCTGACTGGCTGATCCTAGCGCAGTACCAAGAACTGGCAGTTCAGCACAGGGATATCGTCTTGACGCATCTGGGGGTTATATGGAATTCGGTCACGATGCAGGCACAATCGTCTCACGCATGAATCGTTTCCATTCAGAACACCCTGAGCAAGATCAGGCTAGGTTCCGGTTGCACCGCTCGTCAGTATCATTGAATACTAGGTCTCATGGTGTTGGTGTCCGTGGTGATCCCTTCGGACCTTCTGCACATGAGACCGCTTCAGCTGTGGCTAGAAGTCAGGGGGTTTTATCTGAGGGCCGGTCCCTTAAGGCAAATAAGGGTTACACGCCACGTGCTTTGTTCCCTTTCTATGTGGTTCAGACCCCGGTTCTTACCTTGAGTCCCACTCTAGGTGCGTCTTGTCATCGCAGGCTGCTAACGACAGACGCCTCCCTGACGGGCTGTGTAGCGGCCTTAAGTGGTCGTCCGGCTTAAAGGGATAGCAGGGTCGTCAGTTCAGTTGTCACAGTAACTGTCATTTGGGGGGCTTATGGCCGTATTTCTGACCCTGAAATACTTCCTCCCGAGGCTGCCATGTCTTGGTGCAGGTGGGCAATACAGCGGTAGCCTCTTACGTAAACCATCGGGGGGATCCACGTTCATGTCAGCTGAATTTCTGGCACGTTGGATCCTCCTTGGGGCCCAGGGCAGCTCCTGTCGCTCAGGACAGTTTCGTCCCTGGATGCCTGTGTGTGTGGGAGCAGATTTACTCTGAGGTAGTGAACAAATCTGGGTGAGATTTCACAGGGCAGAAGAGGACCTCTTCGCCTCTATGAAAGCGCAATATCTCCTCTACTTCTCCCTCCGTCACCCAGCCCCCTTGGGACTGGACTTAAAGGCACATACATGACCCTGAATGCATCTGTATGCGTTTTTGCCCCCTGTTTTTCTGCTCCCGGGAGTCTTGGCAAGGTTCGCCAGCAAGGGTCATGCCTCCTTCTGATAGTATCGCGCTGGCTGAACAGAGTATGGTTCTTGGAGTTAAATTCTCCCCTTGACGGCCCGCCTCGGCGGTTCCGAACAGGAAGGACCTTCTTTCTCAGGCACAGGGGACTGTATTTCATCCCCGGCCCGAATTGTGGAACCTTTCATGCTTGGCCCCTGTTGGGTACCAACTGAGGTGCACAGGGCTTTCTCCTGAGGTTATCAAAGACATTTTAAGTGCAAGGGCTCCCTCCACTTGGAGAAGATCTGGGTAGATTTTAAAGGGCAGAAGAGGACCTCTTCACCTCTATGAACTGCGCAATGTCTCCTCTACTTCTCCCCGAGTCACCCAGTACCCCCCCCTCCCTCCCAGGGGGGTTGAACGTGGTAGCGCATACATGGCCCAGAATGTGCCTGTATGCGTTTCCCTCTACTAAGTTCATATTGCAGAACCAGCTAACTGCCAGTTTGCTTCAGTTCTGGATTTTCTCTAGGAAGAACTGTCAGCAGGCACATGCCCCCCACTTCCAGGTTCTATGTGGCCTCCATTTCGGCTTGCCACGCCTTGATGGAAGGGGTGCCCTTTAAGAGGCATCCTCCACTCGTGTGCTTCATTTGGGAGCCATGCGAAGGACCTCTTCATAAGACTGAGCAGTAGTCCTTGAGGGTCTGGTTGAGACCCCTTTCTGAACCTCTAGAGTCAGTGTCTGGCAGACTTGTGACTCTCAAGATGGTTTTTCTTATGGCAATTACGTCTCTAAGGAGACTTGGGTACCTATAGGATCTGTCTCTTTTTGCTGGCCTGTTTAGACTTTGCCCCAGGTATGACCAAAAGCATTCTTTGCACCCTCACCCTGACTACCTGCCCAAGGTGCCTTTCGCGACCCTTGGCCGGTTACTCTCTAAGCCTTCTGCTCCCTGCCGTTTGTAACGCTGGAGTGGCTAAGACTTCTCAGACTTTGTCCAGTCTGTACCCTTCAGACTTATGTCCACCGCATTTGCTAGTGGCGTGAAGTCAGGGCAGCAATTCTTCCCTTGGAAGCCATGACCAGGTGGCGGTTACCTCCTGGCAGACTATGTCAATTTGGGTGAGGGGCATTACTGCCCAGGCCTACGAGGCGCGCGGTCAAGCTTTTCCAGTAGGTTTTAGGGTGCACTCTACCAGAAGACTCTCCTCCTCTAAAGCCTTGGCTAGAGGTCTCCCTCTGCAGTTGGTTTGTGATGCAGCAGCTTGGTCCTCTCTGCACACATTCATCTGGCTTTATGGTCATGTTACTAGATGTTCATGCTACCCCAGGCTCTTATGTCCTTGGGTCGACATCTAAGCTCATGTCTAAGCAAGTTTGTGATGCGGTAGGCTGGTCCTCTCCGCATACATTCTCAGATCTTATGGCTTAAATCTTTCATACCTGAACAAGTTTGTGATGCAGCAGGCTGGTCCTCTCCGCACACATTCTTCAGGCTCTATGGTTTGGATGTTCATGCTACTCCGGGCTCTTACGCCCCTGAGTCGACATCTGAAGCTCATGTATAAGCAAGTCTGTGATGTGGCAGGCTGGTCCTCTCCACACACATTCATCAATTTTTTGGTTTAGATGTTCTTGCTACTCCGGGTTTTACGCCCTTGAGTTGACATCTCAAGCTCATGTCTGAGACCTCTCGCGTTCTTTTGAGCACACTTCACAACTGTAGGGGTCTGGACAGCCCCAGTGCGGTGGTGTGGGTATTTTGTTCCCATAGCGCTTTTAGCAAGCGCAGCATCATAGTGAAGCTTTTTGTAAAGGGAACGTCTCGGGTTACATGTGGAACCCTTGTTCCCTGAAAAAAGCGGAACGAGATGCTGCGCTTCTTTGCCGCACTGGGATGTCCCAAGACTGCTCCTCAGAAAAAGTATCTGACGAACACACTGGTGACACCTCTATTTATAGCCCGGCCACAGGTGCATCCAATGATCTCACTAACCGAGGCTATAATTTTCCAGTCACTGTTCATTGATGTGTTACACACATATTTACAGCTGGTCACAATGCAAGATCGTTCCCATAGCCCTTTTAGCAAGCGCAGCATCTCGTTCCGCTTTTTTCAGGGAACAAGGGTTACACATGTAACCCGAGACGCTTTCATTTGATATATGACCTGCCTATTCAACAGCCATGTGAAAAACTTTTATATTAATATTCATATTTCTAAATCATCACCTCCAGGTGGCACTCATTTGATACACAAAGTTTTAAGGGCTTTATTTGGTTAATTTATGAAACATAAATTCAACAGTTATTCTATGAAAAGTTAAGATTCTAAGCTTTGAAATTATACCACATATCAGTGACTTTTATGGGGACTTTTACAATTTAAGCATACAATTATCGTATGCTTCTGACACGTGACTAACACATTATTGTTACAATGAGGATATGTTTGCTGCTTGAAGACAACAAGTTAAACATTACATTTTGGTTTGCCCAATAAGTCTAATATACTATGTGTGCACATTTGGTGGAGGTTATGGCATAAATCCAAGGGTTCATATTTCCTGCAACTGTATTTTTATAGGCATTACTCCTTGATGATGAAGTTGGATTAACTCCTTTAGTCATAGTGTCAAGAGGCAAATACAATTTTTGCTCCTCAGTTTCATTGGACAGTTCTTTCACAGTGGATGCTTTTGTTTCCATGGTTAAAAGGAGCAGACCATAAACTTATCCTATAAATTAAATTTGAAAGTAAGATCAGCATTCTAATCTAACCTAGAAACATGCTAGATTTAATGTAGCTGTTTCTAATCTTAGTTTGAACAGTCAAATCAAATGTCTACACTGGTCCCAAAATATATTTGGACAAAGTTACACTTGTGTCTTAATGGCATTCCATTAGATACAACATATCAAACTAATATCAAACTAACTAACTAATATCACATATCAAACATATCAAAACATATCAAACTGAATGAAGCTAAACCTTTTCTCAATATTAAAGGGGTAGTTCACCCCAAATTATAATTCTCTCATCATTTACTCAGCCTCATGCTGTCTCAAACTCGTATGGCTTTGTTTCTTCTACGGAACACAAACAAAGTCAATGGGGACCAAAAATATCAAGCTCCAAAAAGGACATAAAGGCAGTGTAGAATACAATCATTTGTGTGAGAAACAGACATGCCCCTTTTACAAGACATAATATTAGTCTCAGGTGTCCCCAGAATGTGTCTGTGAAGTTTCAGCTGAAAATACCCCATGGATCATTTATTATACCATGTTGTAAATGCCTCTTTTTTGGTGGAATCAAAAACACGCTGTTTTCGTGTGTGTCTCTTTAAATGCAAATGAGCTGCTGCTCCCCTCCCCTGACATAGCTCTGGTCTCCGTGAATACAATCAGAGACAATGGTAACTTTAGCTGCATTAGCTGTGGAATCAGCTAACACGCACATTCTGAAAGGCGATTTGCAAACATTCACAAATAAAGTGCGATACTTGCATCTTCAGGATATAAAGCTGGAACACGAACAGTTGGTACTGATCCATGCTTGAGAATAATTTTTTTTGAAATCCTGCTTTATATTAACACTCATTCACAAAGAAGTCTGGTGTAAAATGATTTGCACAAACATACACAAATTTCTGTATGTTTTGGGGCACATTTCCTTCAAAAACAAAACTTGTCCACTGCGTCTTCAGTGGCTCTGATGCCAGGAGTACATGAAGACACTTATGTTCACTTTTACAGACACCAACAGAACACTTATGATGCTTACGAAGCGGAGACATTATTCTTCTCACTGTAGCTGCTCCAATGTGGAAAAAAATGGCAGACTGTGAGCAGATCACTCAGGGGAGGATCTTTGATAATAGGGTGGAGTCCGTCACAGTTGTGGGCAAGGCCTGCTCTAACGTGATGAAAACCATTCATTTTGACACACATTGTTTTTGATTAATAGAAATATATGAAAGAGGAGTGAGTGGACTTTTAACATTTTAGGGTGGTTGTGAACACACACTGTTGACTCCTATTTATGTAAAAACACCAAGTAAAAGTAAATTTTGCATAATAGGTCACCTTTAAGTCCTTATTATCCTTAAATTTTGACATCTGACCCGACTGGAAAACAGTGCAGGCTTCAACAAAGTGATTCTTTGATGATGCAAGCAGTTGCCAGGTACTCAATCGTGGTATCATTATACATTAATAAAATGTATCATTTTCATTTTCTAGTGTTTATCTCCCACCTTTTGGCATCTGTGGTAAATTTTAAAAGTACAAAATAAATACAAATAAATAACTGAACCCACAGCAACACTGTGTCTGGTTTATGTACGCTCTGTGCATTTGTCAAGTGTGAGGAAGTGTGTGAACGGGCTACTCTTATTCTCTTAAGATATAGAGAATAAGGACTTAAGTTGTGGATTGTTTCTCACCCAACGTGATCATATCACTTCAAAAAACATGAATTAAACCACCCCATTCATATGGATTACTTATATGCTACCTTTATGCCATTTTTTGGAGCTTGAAAGTTTTGACTTGACTTACATTGTACGGACAAAGGCATCATAAATCCTTCAAAATATCTTTCTGTGCTGTAGAAGAAAGAAAGTCATAGGAGTTTTAGACAGCATAGTGGTGAGTAAATGATGAGAGAATTGAAATTTTTAGGTGAACTAACCAATTAATTTTAACCAACTGGTCTCAAGATAAACTTTATTGGGTGTACAAAGTCAGTTCTCCTCAAGTTCAAGCAGTATATAAATATATATGTTTAGTTTTATTATTTGAAAACCTAACAAACTTTTTTTGGTTATAAATTTAATTTGAAAAGTGTGTTTGTGATATATTTCTAAAATTAAATACCACTTGGTTTAATATTTTGTTAAAAAATGCAAAGAAATTCATACATTTGTATGTGTCCAAATACTTTTTGGGGCCACTATATATTGCACCTCTAAAACAATAAAGCCACGCTTTTAAAGAGAAATAACTCAGGTACCACAGACCAGTGATCTCAAGTTATAGTAGTGAATAATAACCCAAATGTAAAGCCTTTTTGTGCAAAGATACGTAAGAAAATGTACAAGCTGTAGGAAGTCCACAAACTCTCACTGTGAAATGTTGTAAATCAACATAAGAAGGAACAGGGAGTTTTTCTATGAAAAGTAGTGTGGGCAACTATCAAATACAGCTGACAGCATCAGATTAACATGATTAAGATGACTTCTGGCAGGCCCACAGACTAAGGTACATTCAATTTCAAGAAGTTAACCTCCGCTTCCTCTCTAGCCTGGTTGAAATCAATTAAACGCAATTTAAGCTGTGACCCCTTCAGAGTCTGTCCAAGACAATGATGGATACAGATAAAATGCACCAAAAGAAAGATCAGGAGAGGAAAGGGCACTTAATGCAATGAACTTCAGACAAATAGCCTTGATAGGTTAGAGAGAAGTTGTGTTTAGCTGAACTGGAGAGTGATCATTTAAACACAGCACACATGCAAGCATACTGGAATGAGATATGCAAGTGGTTTATCTCATAATCTGCCAACTGCAGCAAAGTGCACTCTTCATAATCATCCTTTAAGAGGTGTGAATTTATCAAGCTGTCATGCAACTGAGCTGGAAATAATTGTGTTCTTTGAAGGAACTGTTAATCTAAAGTACTCATATGTCATTGTGAAGTCACAGAATGTTAGGACCTCAATTCTGGTAGAAAACCCTCAGCTATATTGAACTGCAACAGGCTCAGATAACGTTTGCCTGGACTTTTTCCACAACTGATACTGTATGTCCCCCTATTGTTAAAGCCAGATAGTCCCTGAAGGATTGCCCTTTCAAAACGGCTCAGGTGTTTATAGTTTTGCCTTTTCAAGCCTTATTCACACACTCTGTTGTGCTTGGCAAGCCTGAGTCAGCACTGTCCACAGAATCCCATGCATTTCAAACATGCTACCCACAAGTACATATGGTAGACATAACACACATTCACAAACAGGACATGCCAAAAAAAAAAAAAAAAAGACCACATACCCGCGGCCCCTGGTCACCTTGATCACCCTATACAAAAAGAGAAAAATAGAGTTAGAGAATAGGATTTTGTAATACAGATACACAGAGTGAAAGAAGAGTACCAGTGTAATTTAAAACACATTGATGATGAAAGTTAATACCCACGGCCACAAAAATGTATTGTGGTTGAGGGTAAAATCACTTACAATAACACAAACTCATACAGACAGAGTTTGGGAGAAGAATAAGAGAGTGTGTTTGTGTGTGTGTGTGTGTGTGTGTGTGTGTGTGTGTGTGTGTGTGTGTGTGTGTGTGTGTGTGTGTGTGTGTGTGTGCATATGGTTCGAGAGATGTTGGTGCATGGCTCGCCAAAGGATTCTCTTTACTCTAAGTTGTTAAGGCTCTGGGTTACTGACCAGAACGTCAGGGGTTCATGCCCCAGTACTGCCAAGATACCACTGTTGGGCCCTTGAGCAAGGCCCTTGACCCTATCTGCTCCAGGGGTGCTGTATCATGACCCTGTGCTCTGACCACAGCTTTGTTGGGATATGCGAAAAAAAGGAAAACAATTCACTGTATATGTGCAAAAGTATGTGTGACAAAATAAAGGCTTCTAATGGCACATTTCCACTGAACGTTACAGTTTGACTTTCCACTGCTGTTTAGTGCCGCTTCAACAGGCTGATCGGCATAGTTGCGCCGCCTCTACTGCCGTGACATCATCTTAAATGCGACACAAACATTACTGACCATAAACAATAACACAACTGCTAGCTGTTAGCTGCAAGCTCATTGTGCTGCATAAAGCAGTTGTTGCATGGTGATTTTACACAAGTGTAATAGTTAAATTGGCCTGGTTGTTTTAGAAGCAAGCTTTTCAGTAGCTGGTCATCTAAATAAAGTGAAGCTTTCGAGCAGAGTAGAGTTAACATACATACTCCATCGTGGACTCTAGCCATGGCTGAGTGATCTGCAGGGTTTTGACATCACATTTAGTACCCCCAAAAAGCAAGCAAAGTCGAGTCAAGTCGAGTTGTACCATGCAGTGGAAAAGCACCATATGGCTTCTTCCAAATTACACATCTGAAACTTTCATGCAACTTGTTGAGGCTGTGTAGCACATATAGGTGTCATTGGTATAAATCAAAATTTAGTTTGAAAGTAATTAGGTGGGGGAAGTACTTGCTATCCAAAAGAAAAGCTAAGACATCTACGCTGTCTTCCAAGATAAATACAAAATAATCTAGCTTGTTTCTTTGGCAGTGCAGCCTTTCGTAAGGATTACCATGGCACAATTTGAAGGATCATGGAATAGCTTTATAATAATGTAAGTTCTGAATAATTTCTCCCTGGAACACAATGTATGCACTGTACTGCTTACTGTTTAGATAAGTAATAACAACAGATTCAAAGATGTTGGGCTCCCAGAGAATGTTCAGTTTTCTCAAATTACTACAGGAAAAAAGCCCACCCAGTTCTTCTTGGTACCATGACCAATAAGGCTTGTGACTCCAGAGTGACTGTGTGAAAGCAACGCTTAGCTTGATGACTTGTCCCTTATTCATACATTGGCGTAGAACAAATGAGGTGCAAGCATGTTGGGCTGGAATGTCTTCAGAGAGCAGTTTACATTTGATTTTGGGGTTTTGTGGTCATCGTTATGGCAAACAATAAATGGTAACGATTGGAGCGTGGAGAGCCCTGAAACTTGAAACGGGTGGATCCAATATTGAAACTGTCAGTTTTCTGCATCTTGCATAACTTAACTGTAATCCAGGCTTTCCAGAAAATTGTGTAATTGCACAAACTCCACGCACTGTCAAAAGAGGATACACTTAGGCCTTAAAATGAGGAATGTGAAAATTTCAAATAGAAAACTTCTACACTGGTGGTGACCCCAGGAATCAACCATAAGGATGGCTCACAAAACCGGAGATATTATTAAAGATTTTCAGGGTATTTGATGGAACAGTAACTTGCTCTCTCAGGCCAGTGGTGCATTGTCACTAAATCTTAAAGTTGTTGTTGTTGTTCTTCTATTGTGTACATTTGATATGTAAATTGTTGTTTGTAAGTATGTGTACATTTGTTATGTAAATTGTGTTGTGTAAATATGTTGTTTATTGTAAAGTGGTTTATGTCTCGTCACTGTCATTACTGCAATGTTGCTCGGAACTGCACACAAGACTTTCACCTACTGTTGCACTCGTGTAAACAGTAGTGTGACAATAAAGTGATTTGATTTTTGATTTTGATTTTTTTTGTACATGCATTTATATGCCATGCAAAATATCACACGTTTTCTGTGATGTACAAAACATTACTGTTGCAATTTAAATTTATGAAACTGTATCTAGCAGCTTACATAGCTAGAGTTTTGTTGAAATTGGCTTAATGGCTTCATCTTGGAAGCATCAGTAAGAATGAGTTGAAAATTTGTACCATATGCCATCGCTTTTCAGTAAAAGTCTGATTATGAATTTATAGCTGTATTGTAGTTGTGTACTTTTCAGCATTTATTCCAAATTAAAAATCTAGTTTTTAAAATGTTTTGAAGAGCAAACTTAACATTTAATACAAAATATAAATATCACACAATATTTCCTAGCAAGTGTGCAGTGTGGCACTTTATTAGGAACACATGTACACCTACATATTCATGCAAGTATCTAATCAGCCAATCATGTGTCAGCAGTGCAATGCATAAAATCATACAGATATGGGCCAGGAGCTTCAGTTACTGTTCACATCAACAATCAGCATGGGAATTTTTTTTTTTTTTTTTATCTCAGTAATTTCAACCGTGGCATGATTGTTGGTGCCAAATGGGCTGGTTTGAGTATTTCTGTAACTGCTGATCTCCTGCAATTTTCATGCACAACAGTCTCCAGAGTTTACTCAGAATGGTGCCAAAAACCAAAAATATCCAGTGAACAGCAGTTTTGCAGGCAGAAACACCTTGTTGATGAGAGTGGTCAACGAAGAAAGACTAGACTGGTTCGAGCTGAAAGAAAGGCTATAGTAATGCAAATCAAATTTTAAACCACTGGCCCAAATGGGCCAGCTAAAAAAAAACCTTAATGTTGAGCCCTAGACCTTGCTAAAAAGACCAGCTTAGACTGAGATGGGGTGCATTTCCCAAAAGCATCGTTAGCAAACTACGGTCGCAAGTTCCATCGTTACCAACATAGTTCAACCATTTGGTGTTTCCTAAACTTTTAGATCCAACGAACATTTACAAAAAGCATTGCAAATTTGTGTGGTTGGGACTTTAGCTCTCCACTTGTGGTTAGAAGCATAGTTCCTTGGGACTAAATGTACTGTGGGGGCATCATTTGACTTTGCTGAGGCTTCTATATCTTTCCTTCGATATACTGTATATCTTTCATTTTGTCAAGACTTGACCACGTTTACATGCACTTATGAAAACTGCTTATTGCGTGTTGCGGCATTCTGAAACACATTGAAAAGTAATTGCAAATTCAGCCAATTAAGGCATTAAATGCTTTTAAAAAAAGCACTTTATCAAACACAAAGTATCTGAGAACTGAGAACGCAGTTTAAGTGTCCTTGTTAATGCATAAGTGGTGTTTTTGAACAGTGCGCATGTGCTCGGGGAACCCCGAAGTCTATTGTAGAAGAAAACCCCACTATTCTGTCCCATTACACAATGTGACATAGTATACAATGACACCTAGTAGCCTGGATGCTGCATCATTAAAACACAGTAGGTTTCAGTTACCAATGCCATTGTAGAAATTCAGTATGCACAGTAAACTATGATTAATTTAATCCATGAATAAAAGTGTCCAATAACAGGGCAAGGGATTAAGCGAGTAGTATTCAGCTGGTCAAGTGATGCTATCATGGCTGCCCACATGAGTCACCCCTGCCCCATGCAGAATAAAAGAGCTTTTATAGTGTTTCTGATATGACAGAACTCTCCATCTCACATGAGTGGTCATGATTTTATACAAATATGTCATTCATTTCAGTAGAAATAAAACTTTTTAAATTAGGAAAAAAATACTGAGTGAACCTTTAAGAAGCCTGATGTGAATTCTAGCACACCAACATCCCATGCTGGGGGATCAACATTCAAAACACAACATAAACTTCTGATTAGTATTAGTCTTTTTACTTGTATAGAAGTCTTTTCAGCATAGGAATCAAGTCCAATATTGAAGCAATTGAGGAATATCCTTACACCTCAAATGGGCCCAGCAGAGTCTCTAAAAGTCTGTTTCTAGCATGTACTTCTTGGTTCCACAACCAGAACAGTTTCCATCCCACTCTAGATTTGTGATTGTCCAAATTTCAAATGTTTTCTTGTATTTGCAAACATCATCAATTATACATCATCATAATCATCATTATTATAACATTATCTTATTAACTGACTCAATGGGCAGTTTATATTTGCATCTACATTCTAATAATATGAAAAGAAGATTAGTGACCATCAGAAAGTTTGTGGCTTTTTTTGTGCTTTTTGTTGCCATGGTCCACCAAGAATGCAGAGCGATGATTGAGTCTTTCCGTTGTGTACTATATGAGGAACCTCATATACTTGTATGGTTTTAATCTTTCTGCATTGGAGCTGCGTGGATACTGATTGGTCAGTGCTTATAGCGACTAATAAAGACAGAGTGTGGTAATTTTTCATGCTTGGCATCTGTTTTATAAAGAGATACTCTCTGAAGTGTTAAAGCACTTCAGCCTGGGGCCTGATGGGAAGGCATTAATGTAGTGCACTGTTGATTTGTGTGTAATTTAGATATTCCAAAATGAGCCTTGAGGACACAGCCACTCCATATGCAATGACTAACAGCAGATTTCCATTCAAATCCATTCCTTATGAAACTAAATCTAATTATGATCAAAGTAAAGTAATAATTTGGTATTAGACCAGAATGCTTATAGTCTGGAACAGGGAAGTAGGCATACTGGGCATTTGAGCCATATTTTTTATTTTGAGAGTTGTATGCATGTTATATATAAGATATTTTCTTTTTAAGAATGACATGGAACATAATGCTAGGAATTTACTTTTATATGTTTGTATCCCTGCCAAGACATTTTCCAATTGTCTTGATCTTTAGCAATTAATATCCATTTCAATATTTGGGAAGTTTGGACATTTTTATTAATATAAATGACTAAACAAACTAGTAGTATTAATTCAAATAACTGAACTGCAGAGGCCAATTTCAGTTTGAGATGGAAGCATTTGACAGGTCCAGACTAAATCTACAGGTCTTTTAACATTTTCTGCTCTGATTTTGGGGGACAATTGGCGGAATTCTATGGAATATGTTAAACTCTGTAACACAGACCAGAGAGTACTACACTCTTTTTAGCAAGTTTAAAGACTAATCAAATTAACCAAAATATTTAACTAACATGCAAATGACGGACATGCATTCCAATTCTTTGGAAATCTACAGAGCATTTTGTGAAGTTCTGGAAGCACTGTTTGCATGCAGCCTGCTTAAGACATCCACTTCAACTGACATACTCTACATTCATGTACTGCTGATATAAGAAGTGTCATGAAAAGATTCTTACCTTGTCACCTTTTGGACCAGGTGGGCCCTAATGGGAATTGTACAGAAGAAAAAAGTATTAAAGGTTGTGTTCATAAATTGCTGCAAAACAAAGTGTTACACTAAGATCACAAGCATCTGAATACATACATCCCCCATATTCCACTTATCTACAGCATAGATGCATAGTGTCCCACACATGCTGTGAGTTCAGGAAGGCTTGTGAATCGGATTATGCTTTACGTGTATCATGCTCCAGTTGTTGTACTCAGCTTACAAAGTTTCATGCTTACAAAGTGACCCTCTGCCCTTCAATGTGATGATCTAAATTCTGTACTTTCCTACTTTGAAGGCACTCAACCTTCCAGAGAGTTATTTCAGAGTCTCTCCACTCTGTCATATGAGCTAACAGACCTTTTCCACACAGCATGTAAATTAAAATGTACTATTGTTGTCATATTACATGAAGTGTGCTTTTGATGGAGTAGGATCCAGCCTTGTGTCCAGCTGCAAAAAGTCAGGTGAAGAAGTGCTTGTTTTCTATGCACAGAGATAGTGGCTTGATTAGATCTCAGAAGTAGCTACATTTTTCCTGTTGACCTATTGCTTTACTAGCCAATTTGCTCCACTGGAGACTACTGACCTAGAATAGATAGAGCCCACAGATATGCAGTAGATGCCATGACAACATCAAGCACTGTGGGGAGCAAGTGTTCCAGAGCTAGTAGCAGAATTCCCAGTCAATCCCAAGTCTCATTACACCAGTGTATTATGAAAATAAATAAATAAAAATACTAGCTTACTGCACACTATACACAGTATACTTCCTACTATTTTTTTAGATAGTAAGTAATACAATAGACATTATACAGCAAGCAAAGGGCTTTTAAAAGTAGTATTCTGGAACATTGTCGCAGGAATTCATCTAAGTGGTGTTCAGTAATCATGTTGGAAATAGGTCCTTTTATTTTCACATTTTTAATACATTTTGTTTACATTTGGTGCAAAATGTCATAATTTTTTGAGGTCTGATTAAATAATGAGTCAAAAGAGAGATGTTTTGATTGCTTTGTGGAATACAGTATTCTGAACATTGCCAGAGATGTGTATCGCTTTATATCAGATCTAAGACCACAAAATACTCAGGACCATTACAATGTTTATATTTTAAACTTTGAAACCTGTGAAATGTTAATAGATTTGTGTAGAGCACATTTTAAATGTAAAACTATATTTCTAAGTCTCAGTTGCAAACTAATATGGATTGTGTGTCTAGTCTTAAGACTGCTGCAAAACTCAATTAACAGCCTCCAGTGTGCCCACACAACCAAATGACCTCAAATAACTTTGGAATTAATTTAGCCCTGAATTTATTTTTATTTTTTTATCATTTAGAGCTCATTGACCATAACACAATCAAAATGTATTCCTTTCATTAATAATTAGCACTTTTTGGGAAAGAAGTCAGAATGTTTTCTGAAAAATCTTGTTCATGCTGCCATTGAATGTAGCAACCAGAGGGTTGTGCTACTGAGTATACAATAATAAAAAGAACCATGTTGGTGATATTTGTGGCAAATTTTGAAAATTTAAAGCAAAATTACACACACACACACACACACACACACACACACACACACACACACACACACACACACACATATGCTAAATTACATGTGTAAAGATTCTTTACACTTTTAGTACCGTTTGAGTCAGCTTTGTTCTGTACTGCATAACATCTGCTTATCTGTTACCTCATACATTTTTGTTAAATGCTGAATAGCCTGGAAGGATTGCTGTTAGCAGCTGACAAATGCTAATAGTATGATATCAGTCCCATACATGTATTTAGTGGAACTCAAACCATGCCTTGCATGTTCAATCTGACTGAAAGGTAAAAACATCATCAATGTGCAGGCCTTCCAGAAGCTATCAGAATGTGGAACAGTCAGGACAACTACAGACTTATGAATTGTTTGCTAGAATGTTGTAAGGCCATATTTCTGAATTATTAAAGTACTGCCAACAGGCTATATCAAAAAGGAAGTAGAAAGAGGAGACAAATGATAAATGACATCAAACACACATTTCTTGACCACAGTTGCAACACACAAGGTCAATTTGCAATGGCTCTTAAGACCTAATGCAGATTGCATTGCTCTGTGATACCTGGCCTAGCTGCCTTTCCTTAAAAAATAAATAAAAAGAAAATGATTGGCATAAAAGGGCCAGCTAGAAAAAGCAGGCACTGACAGAAAAAAAGATATTCCAGGGACCAACATGAAAGGCTTGTGCATTCAGAGCCAAAACCACAAGGAATTGGGAAACACGGACTCCCCACAAATCTGATAAAGTAAGTACTCTTAATAATAATTTTAATAATATGATTTGTAATCACATATCACAAAAAAAAAAGAAAAAAAAAATCATCATGGTTTACTCAAAGTCTACACAGCATTGTGAGTTACTTTTAAGTTTATTATGACTTAGTGAGTTCGGCTGGCCTAGAAATGCTTCAAAAAGAAATGTTAGGCAGAATGTTAGACTCAGTCAATATTTACTATGATTGTATAGAAAAAAGATGCAATGAAAGTAAAAGGTGAGTGAGGCTTACATTTTCCCAGCATCTCTTTTCCAGTTTTTGCGTTTCAGTCAAAGTTTCAGTCTTTTGACTAAAATGTCTTTTAAATTAATTTAATATTTTATCAGGTCATATTAATTAATTTTGATCAGTCTTACTCTGACTAAAATTACATCTAATATAATCAAATGATAATATATAATCTAATAATATGCAGAATGACAAAAAATAATTGCTAAATTGCTCTGCCAAACTGCAGAGAGTATTAGTGTATATGAAATTCCCACTGACAAACATAAATATAATGAACAGGAGTCTTTTTGTCACGTTTTTCCTTATTACTTACTGAAATATACATATAACATGGTCAGTGACATATCATAACTTACAGCAGACTATCTCGATTCAAACTAGCCCAAACAGAACATAATATAAGTATATCTTGAAATATTCCTTAAAGAGTGTCCATAGAAAAATATGAACAAAAGGGTGCTCAACACACATGTGCATGTCCAAGAAATTTGTGTGTGTGCAAACACACATCCAGAAATGACTATCCAAAATAGTCACATCCATGTGATTAGCCCCCAAGACTAAACATACATCTCAATTTTGATCTAAATCACACATTGGACACAGAAGATATGAGACTTCAATGTCTTGGCATAATGTGGTGACAGTTTCATGTAAAGAAAAATGGCTGACTTCCTGTTGGGTGGAGCTAATAAATATAATTCTGAAAGTTGTCCAGTTTGATGAGAAATATATATGTAAAAAAATTGATGACTGTTTGTGAAAATGGGGGTGCTACAGAGGCCGTCTGACACACCAATTGTAAACCTGTTAACTGTCACTGGCCAACAGGTGGTTCATTTGAGTGAGGCTATAAAACACATGCTTTGTTTTATAAAAAAAATGTCATCAATGTTCACAAACTAGTCATCAAATTGAAGCTTAAAAAATATTTTTTATAAAAACTCAGCAGTCTATTTTGCAATTAGAACATTACATTGAAAAACATATTTTGAAAAGTTAAAAGAGTGCATTTTTAAAACATATGACATGTGAGTGACAGTACCCAAGGAGGAGTATTTAAAAGTTCAGAGACTGCAACATTAAAAACAAAATGGCTGACTTTCTGTTGGGTGGAGCTAATAAATATAATTCTGAAAGTTGTCCAGATGATGAGAAATATATATGTACAAATTGATGACTGTTTGTGAAAATGGGGGTGCTACGAGTCCATCTGACATGCCAATTTTAAACCTGTTAACTGTCACTGGCCAATAGGTGGGTCATTTGAGTGTGGCTATAAAACGTCTCAGGTTACATGTGTAACCATTGTTCCCTGAAAAAAGCGTAATGAGATGCTGCGCTTGCTAAAAGCGCTATGGGAACGAAATACCCACGCCGCCGCACTGGGGCTGTCCAGACCCCTACGGTTGTGAAGTGTGCTCACAAGAACGCGAGAGGTCTCAGACATGAGCTTGAGATGTCGACTCAAGGGCGTAAAACCCGGAGTAGCAAGAACATCTAAACCACAAAATTGATGAATGTGTGCGGAGAGGACCAGCCTGCCGCATCACAAACTTGCTTAGACATGAGCTTAGATGTCGATCCAAGGGCATAAGAGCCCGGGGTAGCATGAGCATCTAGTAACATGACCATAAAACCAGATGAATGTGTGCGGAGAGGACCAGTCTGCCGCATCACAAACTTGTAGAGACATGAGATTGAGATGTCGACTCAAGGACATAAGAGCCCGGAGTGGCAAGAATATCCAAACTTATAAGAATCTAATGAATGTGGAAACGATTTGTGCGGGAGACGATTGTGCCTGCATCGTGACCGAATTCCTTATAACCCCCAGATGCGTCAAAACGATATCCCTGTGCTGAACTGCCAGTTCTTGGAACTGCGCTAGGATCAGCCAGTCGTCTATATAATTCAGAATGCGGATGCCCTGGAGTCGCAGAGGAGCCAGTGCTGCATCCATGCATTTCCTGAATGTGCGGGTTAATAGGGCTAGGCCAAATGGAAGAACCCAATACTGGAAGTCTTTGCCCCCAAAAGCGAACCTCAGGAACTTCCTGTGCTGTGGCTCTATATGGAGATATGCGTCCATGAGATCGATGGAGACAAGACAAACGTGATGTTGGGCTTGTGACACGATCGTCTTGATAGTCAGCATCTAGGACTTGAACACCCTGACCGAGCAGTTCAAGCCTCGAATATCTAGAATTGGACGCAACCCCCCACCCTTCTTGGGAACTAGGAAGTATCTGCTGTAATAGCCTGACTCTTTCTCTGGAAGGGGAACATGTTCTATGGCCCCTTTGACCAAGAGATTTTGCAGTTCTTTCCACAGCAGACATGCCTGTCCCGGTTTCAAGGTAGTGGGAACCACGCCGTTGAAACGCGGATGACGGTGAGCAAATTGAATTCTGTAGCCTCTTTCTACTGTTTCTAGAACCCACATAGAAATACCTGGCAGAAGTTTCCACGCTGCCAGGTTCTCTGAGATGGGTATTATTTCTGACACTTCCTGTTGAGGGGATGTCGAGTGTTCCGCGTCCTGGATCAAGGCAGGAAGCAACGGTACACCCAACTCTTTGTTAGAAGCCTCTATCACCCGAAACACCCTAAGGCGGCGGGAGTGAAGAGGTTTCGTGAGGGTATCGGGAGGGCCGAAGGGGATGATACACGCGCCCAGTCCCGAGGGGAACTACCCCCACAAGGCTGGGTACAAGACCATCAGGGTTTTTTTTTCTTAGAAATCATGCCCCTGAGGTCTTGCATTGGGGGCTGCTGAGGGTGACGAACTGGATCCCAGTCTTTACGAGGGGGAGCATGATTCGCCACGTTTTGTTTTTGAGCCTCCTGTCTAGAAGGACTGGGGTGGGGCTGGGTGGCCGATGGCCCCTCCCCCTGAGTGAGGTGCCCACACTCAGGTCCTTCAACAAATTTAGCCTAGTGCGCTTGTAACACTGCCATAGTGTGCAGGGCAACACCAGCCTGACCTGCTGCCTGATAAGCTTTCCCCACAAGCGTGGAGGTGGTCCTGCATAGCTTTGTGGGGAGAGTAGGTCTTTTTAGCGATGATGCCGAGCAAGGCAAGAGAAAACCCGCGGGAGTCTCTTCTACCAGCGGCATCACCGAATACCCCCGAGCTTCAGCACCCACGATAGTTGAATACACCAACGTTGAGGACACGAAGACACGGGAAGTATACATTTCCTCCATAAAGAAAATACTTGTTATGGAGGTCATAGAAGAAAGGAAGGGACTGATATAGAGTTCCATTCCCTCTTTTATTTATTTAATTATTTTGGCCACCAGACAGAAATTTGTCTTCTAGTTTGGAGCGTTTGGGGGAGGGTCTCTTGTTCGCGTGGCCAGTCTAGCTGTAGTCTGGCCACAGCCCACGTAATCACCTCGAGTAATTTCTCAGCCGCTTTATTATTGTGCGTGAAATGTACCGAGGTTCAGCGCCCCGCCCCCCTCGTGAACCGAAGAGGTGCCGAAGTGCTGGAAGGACCAGCTGGGTCTGGGGAGAGAGCGAGGGAAAAGGACGAACCGTCTCTCGCTCCTCAGCCAGATCCATACGAGAGCCCCACGAATGAAATGTAGGCGCTGACTGCCAGAAGTAAGCGAGGCGAGCGCGAAGCATTTTGCCCGAAAGCAGATCGCAATGCTCGCATTTGTCTCTTAATTTCACAGCCGCTTTATTATTATGCGCGGGATTTACAGAGGTTCAGTGTCCTCATGAACCGAAGAGGCGCCGAGGTGCGCTTCAGGCTTACGAGGATCAGCTGGATCTGGGGAGAGAGCGAGCGAAAGGGATGAACCCGTCTCTCGCTCCTCAGCCAGATCCATACGAGAGTCCCACAAATGAAGTGTGGGCACTGTCTCCCGGAAGCAAGCAAGGCGAGCACGAAGCATTTTGACTGTAAACAGATCGCAAGGCTCGCACCTGCCCCACCCCAACGCAAGAGCAGCATGCTCTTCCCCAAACACACAAAACAAAAACTGGTGTGTGTTCGTTTCAGCCATAGAGCGTAAACATGGGAACACACACTGCTTGTTTTGTTTATCAATCATTCTTCCTTTTTTTCTTCTTTTTCAGAGGAAATAGAAAGGAGAAAAGGTTCACTGCGTACTGCCTAACAGAATCTAACTCCTAACAGAGGAAAGAAAGTTTGACAGGCTTGTGAGACACACAGCACAGTATGCTCTAAAGAAAAGAGATCTGACGAACACGCTGGTGACGCCTCTATTTATATCCCGGCCACAGGTGCATCCAATGATCTCACCAATCGAGGCTATACATTTCCGGTCAATGTTCATTGACGTGTTACACACATATTCACAGCTGCTCACAATGCAAGATCATTCCCATAGCGCTTTTAGCAAGTGCAGCATCATAGTGACGCTTTGTGTAAAGGGAACAAATGCTTTGTTTTATATCAAAAACTTAATCAATGTTCACAAACTAGTCATCAAATTGAAGCTTAAAAAGTCAATTTTGCAATTAGAAAATTACATTGAAAAACATATTTTAAAATGTTAAAAGTGTGCATTTTGAAAACATGTGACATGTGAGTGACAGTACATATGTTTAATTTTCTCTGCTTATGATCCGATCCAATGATTGAAGAAATATATAAATATAAATAATTTCCAGAAGCCATTCTGCACCAACACTCCCTCTCAGGAAATGGGGGGTGGGGGTAAGTCACAGGCCCGGTGACTCCCCGGCCTGAGTTTTGCAATGGGGGTATGTGGCGAGCAGGGTGTGGCTGAGTGACATCACGGCAGAGCGAGGACGAAGAGATATTTGGTAAACGAGTTCCAGCAGCAGGAGTATTTAAGGAGAAAAGACAGCATGATGGGGAGAGAGAGAGATGCATTGAGATGTGTGTGACTGTGATATATATATATATATATATATAAGGATTTCAAGGGAAAGGAGGAGGTGAGAACCGGCTTGTCAATATAAATAATATTTTAATGATAAACTTATAAGACAAAACACACACATGACGGACATGTCCGTAAATGATCTCTCTTTCGTCGCACCACCGTCTGCCATCAGCCTTTATCCCTCTCGGAGGCTTGATTAGCCTGATACGGGACCGGGTGTGTATAATCACGACCCTGACCCGCCCTCCGCCCTGCCACAATATATTACATTTTTGAAACACTTCACTGAAATGTATCTGAAGGTGTCTGCTTAAATTTTTGAAATTAGTTTTGTAGACAAAAATATAATTGTGTAACCATATAAATGTATTTTATCATAAAACTAAAATTTTGAAATTGGTGACTTGGACCAAATAATAAAAAAGCAGCCAATATGTGATACCGGCCGTGAGCGGGGAGGGGCTGACTGCCTGGAGTGGGAGAACTGCTGCCAGGGGCGGGAGAGACCCATTCAGCTCCCTGAGAACGTGGCGGGGTGTTCCGTCCACCAGGGGCTGGAAGACTGCCTCCAATCCACCCGGAGAGGCGCGGCTGTCGTCCGTTAGAGGGTGGTGGAGTGGCCGAGGAACAAGCTACGGCTTGTCGGAGAACCGGCGAGTGCTGTAGTGTAGCAACCCCCTTCTAACGAGGTTGGGCCTACCTCCGAACCATTTCCACCATTTCCAAAAAACATGTGACGTATTCACCACTTTTACCTCCCCTTCTGGGTAGGTGTGGTCTCTGCCAGGTCTTTTTCCACCTGAAAAAATAATAATAATAAATAGGAAATTGGGTAAGACCCCCTTCCCTCGATGCGTGTAAGGGCCCCGGCTGTTCTTGTTCTATGCGAGAAACGTAGAGAGAAAAGAGGCCCGGCCAGGCTTGGCCCGTTCCCAGGTTGGCAAGCGTCGCCTTGTTCCCTTGTCTAGGGTAACTAGAAGTATTCCAATGACTTTTATGGGGCATTGGGAAGGGTACGTGCAGTCTGATACAGCTGGTCATGTTTGCACGTTGTGTCGCTTCTTTGACACAACGCTGAAGTGAGCTACAGACGGGGAACTTCTAGGTTATGTATTGTGTCCTCCCTGCCACGTCGCTGAGCCGAGCCACTGTAGTGGCCAGACCATTTCCGGCTCCTCAGAAAAATCCAGAATGAACTCAGCGTATTTGCCCGCTTAAATACCCGTATGTCCGGGGGTGGGGTATGCAAATACTGGCTGCCAACTTCTCATTGGCTTTTTTTAATAGTTCAGAGGCATATTCGGCGCTCAAGAGAGACCCCCTAGTGTCGCTTCTTTGACACAACGTCTCGTTCCCTCCATCAGGGAACGTGGGTTACATACGTAACCTAGATGTTATTCTGCTAATAAAATCCTGTAGGCCTATCAAATTTGTAACAGCTAGAATAAGCCATTTGAAAGGGAACATTAACACAAAGTTAGTTCTAAATAAAAATAAACTCTAGGAAAACAGTACTTTGGGTGGCAGTGCTGCAAAACTCATGAATATTAATTATTTTATGCACAATAAGAGATTATTTTAAATCACTAAATTTTTTTCTTAATGACGTATTCAAGTACTCAAACAGATATTTCACATCATTTGGTAATTTCATCTCTACTTCTGCTACTATTAGTCTTGGGATTTTGTTAGTCAGTGTAGTTATTAGCTAGTAGTGATTGGTCTAGTGGTTAATTTTTGCATCTAGATTTTAGAGGTTCTGGTTTCAAATTCAATCAAATATAAATTGTTATTGTAATAAACCAAGATTTCATCTGAATGTCAGTGGATGGGTGTTACACTTAAAAAAAAAAGACGTGGGGAGATGAGAGTATCAGACACACAAGACACATTTATTGAACGTTCTTTATTTGAAAAAAACATCTAACTCTGAAGTTCAGACAAGCGACAACCACAAACTCTTTGCTCCAGCAGTGGGAATCTGCACAAGTGCATTGGTGGCCAAGAGGGCATAGCTCAAGAACATCCATCTCCCATCACACAACCTAGCCAGGGAACACACGTTTTATACAGGAAGGAAACACACTGCGTACTGGTGCTCCCCATTAACAATCAGCTAACCTGGATACCCCACACCAGAGAGTGGTTAAGACAGGGATAGTAATAAAAACAAAAAACACACACTCTAAATGCACACAATCAATACGGCTGAGAAGGCCATCACAATGGGGGACATATTTTCTTTTCTATTTCCCTGAAAAGAGCGTGAACTGCAGAAAAAAACTGCTGACACTAAACGAAACTGATAACACCCAAACAAACATTTATCATAAATAAAAAATATCAAAACATACACAGATCAGATGAAATAGATACTCCAACTCAAGAACTGGAGATGTTTAACACATGAAATGATAAATAAAGTTAACTGAAGAACATAGTTGCATATACTTCATATACATAAAGTACAAAAGAGGGATCCCTTCTAAACATGACATTCAAAATACTGGAAGGGACTGAGAAGTGGTATTTTGGGGATCATGGAGCTTGGCTGCTCTCTAATGGACATTTATACTACTGCATTTGATTAAAATTAATTGCCACTCAGAACATATGGCTTTGATTTTCTTGTATTTTTACATTTCAAGTAAAACATTTTTATATATTTAATTTATATACAAATTAAACCATTTTATTTCACTTTAAAAACTGTTTTCATTTGCACAATAAATTGCAATGGAAACAGTATTTAAGATATCAAATATCAATTTGTAATTTTGCATCAGCAGTGTCTTGACATTATTCTAAATTTTTTTGAAGCAATTCAAGTAAACACAAAAGGGCTATATCAACGTTTGTTAAAATTGCCTGTTAGTGCCAAACTTCCTTCTGTTTCCGGTTGGTGATCAGACTTCATTACAAAACATACAGCTTAATTTTATACAAAATCAATCATAATAAACACAGAAATTATAAGGAACGTCCTCTTTCACATTGTGCCCATTATTTATTGCCTCGCCATGGCAACAACATCCAAAATATCTAAAAATCTGTGCGCAATTCAGCATCGTCAATGTCTTGGAATGATGTTGCCCACATTTGGTACCTGTAACATGAAATTCCTAGGAGGAGTGAGTATTTCAAATTCTATAGCATGCATTTTTCAAACAATCCAAAATGGCTGACTTCCTATGACTGTCATCTTGAAAGTTGTCTGGCTTGATGGGGTCTATATGTGTACAAAGTTTGTTTATGGTAGCTCAAAAGGGATGTGCATCAGAGCCCCCCCCCCCCCCCCCCCCCCCCAACTTTGCCTAGTCCTAATGGCTGATGACTCTGTTTGTGCAAACTTTCAAGAGTTTTCATGCATGTTAAGTACCCCAAAATTACAGAAAACCTTGAAAAGAAGAAGAGTCAATAGGGCCTCCTGTCATTATCACATAATTATCTTAAACAACAACTGTGCTAAAATCTTACTCCCACTTGTTCTGTCAGCTACATTTCAAATCATAAAGGGAAAGGTGGCAGTAGAATGAATTTGTAATGCATTCAACATTTTACAAATCATTACCATAAACAATGATAGATGATGCTTTGACATTCTGTTCTCTGCATTATGAGAACAAGACTTGATTGCTGCCACCTGCTGTGCTGTTTTAGACATGAGAAATAAATAATATAGTACAGTAAGTCTTCAGTTGTGGTGTAGATGGACTTTATCAAACAAATTCATAATTTTTTTGGGACACCTTTTAAACCAGGGTTCTGGACTGTCACACATATGTTTCATTCTCATACAGTATATTAAAAGAGGTACTAGTATCACACTTCCTACTCTGATTCCTGTGCAGAGATTAAGCAAACAAATATGGTTGAGAGTTTCAGTAATGCAGTCCAAAAAGTCTACTGAACCTGCTTTTTGATCCTGTTGAAAATTATGCCGGGTTGTTTATGGCAAGATTAGGCCTGTTTAGATGATAGTGCCCTGCAAAAATACATGGATAGGAATTATTGTAAACAGAAATGGTCTAGGGGAAACTAAACACATTGTGGGCCTCCACTTGGCTTCAACGATCTTACAGCACAAATCTTGCCAAAACAAGCTGAAAACCCCTGTATTATATACCATTAAAGGGGCTTTGTCTTGGTTCTAATGGCACTTTGGGTACTTTTAGTGGCAGACCCTCACCAGCAACAAAGAAGGGAGTATGTAGGATTTTGATGGCAGATCATAACTTATGGGACCCTAATAAAACAGAGGTGGCAATTGCTGTAAAACACAGTCGTAAAACAGTAATTTAGGCTGGCCTCCAATTTCCACGGAAATGCCATTGTACGGTAGGTTTGTTTGATGTAAATCTACAGAGGTGGAGGCAGTTACTGAAATGTTAAATCGTCTTCCAAATTGCACTCATCCATATATGGTGAATTTTATTGCTTGTCAGGGTCATCTGAGCTGACGAATACAATTTAATGTGATTCATGAGGTTCTCTTCATAAGAGCAAAGGTTGGCTCTTTTGAGCATGTTCAGCAGTATACTTAAGAAGCCCTTTTAGCATAGCGTGGCATAGAGGTTATGAGTTGGTAACTAAAGGTTGAGGGAGGTGTGATGTTTTAACTCAAAAGTTGCTGAGATCCCCAATCACCTAGAGCAAGACAGGAGTAACAATTTTCCTTTATATTGAAAGCACTTTTAGATTTAGGGTTTGAGTAATGGGTTAGACATCATGGCTATGTTAGATTTAAGTCTGGTGTTTGGGGTAAGGGGATAATCTTTGGAGAAATTGTAAGAACGCTTGTTTCAAACCCCAAATTTTTCTTTCTTCCATGGTACACAAAAGTCATTTTCCTTTTAAAATCATGGTCAGGTTCAGGGTTTGGTAAAGGGTTACACTTTATGGCTAGGTTTAGGTTTGGGTTAGGGGTTAAATCTAATATAAAATAAAATAAAAAACAATGTGCACTGGTTCATTATTTTTCTCTATGGAAGTTAAAGCCATATGTTTTCAACCTCTTGTACTATTATTACGACTTGTCATGAGATCAGATTTAACTTTATAGTGTTATCCTTTATAAAAGAGTTTATGGTGTATTTAGATTCTATTGTCATATAAACTGAAACTGAAAAAAGATGAGTTTGACTCAACTATGTTCAGATTCAAAGAAAATGGTGTGAAAACTGCAGTTACTACAATATCTACACAACAACCAAGTAACTTTGAAGCCATTATTCTCAGTTTCAGCATCAATATAGTTACTGAATTTTGACTTTGTACCTTCATCTTCTAAAGCCTAATTGGGACAAGCTGGCAAATAAACAAATAGTTTATGTTAGTATCTTGAAATGGAATGGTTCTGTATTGCGACAGCACTCTAAGGCAGTTCCAATAGAGACTTGAATAGGGCGCTTTAGTCATTAACCCCTGCAATGAATATAAAACCATATATGGAACCCCCAAACCTGAGATGGAAAGTGAGAGAAGGAAGAAAAAAGATGCCCACCTCAAGACTGCCTGCTAGTTTGACGTGAGAACCCTTGATCATATTAGCAGTGCTCCATGGCAAGCAATATATAATGGGAATACTAATGCAGGATGGGGCTGTAAGTAATCAGAGGCGAGTGGGCAGGAATGGATGACCACAAGCGGCTGTTGCTCATCTGTGTGATCCCAGTAAGGGAGGTTAGGCTAGTATAAGAAAACCACACTGGAAAACAGGGCTGGGAATGCCATCTGGTTCCTATATTAACAGCATATCTTAATTACTTTGCAACAGAAAAGCTTTAATGTCAACTGCATGCATGTGCCTCTGAACACTGCTGCATCAGTCAATGGAGGGAAAACGTGTTTTTGAAGTACTGGCTATGTCATAAAAAGACCTTGGGGGTTCCACATGTAGCCAGACAAGTTAATTATCTGGGTCACCTTGTAATTGGGGTGGCATGGCCAGGGAGGCTTGTGAAAATTAATGAAGCTGGTCAGTTACTGACAGGAAGGGCCACTAACTGCATGCGCCATCCTCCTGTGGTTTGCATATATATTGATTGACTTTAACAGATTTGTGAAAACCCAATTAAATTCTATCAAACGAAACTGCCTGTCGCTAATGCTCTCATTACGAACACAATTGCAATATTCAAATGTTAAAAATGTCTGTCTGTTACAATGCTTGGCTCGCTTGCATGTGTGAGATTTCAAGATTTATATTCCATTTATATTTATTGAAATACTGTATCCTACCTCTTCTGACAATACATTCATCATAAATCAATACTAACAATCACCTTACTATATATAAAATAACTATTTCCCCATCTGTCTCTCACTTCGACGTTGTGTCCAAGAAGCGACACTAGGGGTTTCTCTTGAGCGCCGAATATGCCTCTGGTCTATGAAAAAAGTTCAATGAGAAGTTGGCAGACAGTATTTGCATACCCCACCCTCGGACATACGGGTATAAAGGCAAGGAAATACGTCGAATTCAATTTTCTTCTGAGCCGATGATTGTGTCTGCAGTGAGCTGCGAGTCACACACCCTTTCCTGTTCCTCTGACACTCTCTGCTGTTGGATCTATGGCGCACTACAGCGGCTTTCTCCTTCCCTGCATGGCAGTGCAGTTTGCCCCTGGGCACTTCGACAGCGCAAGAGCTTAAAAGAGTTGTAAAAGAGTGATATTTCTTATAATAGAGTATTTTTCTTTATTAGAGCAATACACAGGATGCGTTTTTTCAGGATGCGTTTTTTTAAAGATGCCTTTCCGCCCCTGTGTAGTTCCTGGATGCGGTAGAGTGCTCTCCATTTCAGACGGCCATAGGCGTTGTCTCGTGTGTCTGGGCAGCAATCACAACGAGGCAGCGTTTGTGGATGGTTCATGCTTTCAGTGCGAGAGCATGACCATGGCAACGTTGCGGTCAAGGCTCGCTTTCAATAGAAAGCATGCCACTCCAGCCGCCCCCCGCATTGATTCTTCTTCCCACGGGATTGAGGATAATGCGGCTGGTGATGGAGGCAATCTGGGGATGGCAGCGGATGCATCTCTGCCGGGTACGCCCCCTCGGATCACCCGCCCCCCAGCACGCTCATTGACTCCCGTCCGTGCTCGAGGCAACAGCAGCTCGCCTCACAGCCAGCCTGCTTATCCAGCCTGCTTATCCTCTAGAACTCGAGGTGAATGAGCTCGCTGCTGCATCGGAGAGTGCAGCGAGACTCCCCTGGGCTGCCGCCTTCGGGACAGCACGCCCAGGCTGAGGCTGATGCTCAGTTGACCGACATGCTTTCCTGGGCCGCCACCAGCAGGGTCACCCTGTGCTCCCCTCCAAGGACTGTAGGACGATGTCTTCATTGACCTCCAAAGCCTACAGCGCAGCTGGAAATGCCGCTTCTGCCCTGCACGCCATGGCCCTCCTGCAAGTTCACCAGGCCAAGGCACTTAAAGATCTGCATGGGGGTAGCCATGATCCCGATGTGTTGAAGGAACTCAGTGACCGACCTCGCCCTCAGAGCCACGAAGGTCACAGCGCAGTCACTCGGGCAGGCGATGGCCACGCTCGTGGTCCAGGAACGTCATCTGTGGCTGAACTTGGTTGAGATGCGTGAGACCGACAAAGCTCACTTTCTCAATGCCCCTGTCTCCCAGTTCGGCTTCTTCGGCGACACCGTCGAGGACTTTGCCCAGCAGTTCTCCGCGGTGAAGAAACAGACCGAGGCCATCTCTCACATCCTGTCCCGCCGCAAGCCTGCCGCCATGGGCCATGCCCCGTCTGCTTGCCGAGGGCGTCTACCTGTGGCTAAGAAACACCCTGCTCCACCTCAACCCAGGCCCAGCTCTCAGCCCTTGTGCCGAGCACCCCGTAGGAAGCAGACACCCCCCCCCGTCTCACAGACCCCCTCAAGCGCTCCTGAGATGTCAAACCCAGAGACCGAGACGTTAGCTCTGGAGCTGGTAAGAAGGTGGAGGGCCGGGAGGAGAATCTTTTGTTGAAGTGCACCCACATTCTCAATTACAGAGCTATTTCCTTTGTCTCTGGGACACCTGGCCCGCAAATGCCGTTCTCACGGCACTCTGCCGCCAGATCTCAACAGTCCAGTTATGCTGGACGCGGACCCCCCGCCTTCAGCCCCACGATGTTCCCTGGCCAGCTGGTTCTGACGATTCTAGAGGACGCCTACACCGGACCTCCTCCTCAGTCACAAACCCGCCCCCCGCCAGGTGTGCGGAGCAAGGTAAGTGCTTTGAGTCTTTTCTCAGCACTAGAGCCTTAGGGCGCACCCTCACCTCCCGACACCGTACTACCTGCTCCGCCCCGCCGGGCAAATAAAAAATACTCGTCCCATTGGTGCCCCTAGCACGGAGCTTGGATGCGTGGCTTTCACTTCCCAACCCATCACGCTGTCTGGCCCAGACCATCCGACTCGGTTACGCAATTCAGTTTGCCAGGCCCCCCTTCGTGGGCGTCCGCTATACCGCAATACAAGGCGAGCATGCCAAATCCCTGCACGTGGAAATCGCTACTCTTTCACTCAAAAACGTGATAGAGCCTGTCCCTCCAACCGAAATGAAGAAGGGTTTCTACAGCCCTTACTTCACTGCATCCAAGAAAGGTGCCGTCTTATGACCGATCTTGGATTTGCGAGTTTTCAACCGGGCTCTGCTCAAACTCCCATTCAAAATGCTCACGCAAAAACACATCTTAACTTGCGTCCGGAATCTAGATTGGTTCGCAGCGGTAGACCTGAAGGACGCGTACTTTCACATCTCAATTCTGCCTCGACACCGACCCTTTCTACGGTTCGCGTTCGACTGCCAGGCGTATCAGTACAAAGTTCTCTCCTTCGGCATGTCTCTGTCCCCGTCCAGAGTCCGCGTCCAGCATGCCTGGACCGTGTGATGATCACCCCTGCCTGCCGCCAAACATTCAAACCCTGGACAGACCTCTGCTTTCTGCGGGCAGGAGTACCCTTGCAGCAGGTGTCCCGACACATCCGGGTTGGGGTGCCATGTGCAATGGGCATGCAGCGGCGGGTTGTTGGAAAGGGGGCCTGCTGTGCAGGAACATCAATTGCCTAGAGTTGCTGACTGTTTTCTTTGCCCTGTGGAAGTTTCCCCTGTTAGTTCGAGACAAACATGTCCTAGTTAGGTCAGACAGCACCACCGCGGTAGCGTACGTAAATCGCCAAGGCGGTGTACACTCCCGCCACATGTCACTACTCGCCCGTCGTCTCCTCCTTTGGAGCCAGTAGGACTCAAGTCGCTGCGTGCCACTCACATCCCCGGCAATCTCAATGTGGTAGTGGACGCGCTATCACGACAACGCTTGCCCAGTGAAGAGTGGAGGCTTCACCCCCAGTCGATCCAGCTGATTTGGGAATGGTTCGGCTAGGCCCAGGTAGACCTGTTTACCTCCCGAGAGACCTCCCACTGCCCGCTCTGGTATGCCCGAACAGAGGCTCCCCGCGGGGCAGATGCACTGGCACACAGCTGGCCTGCGGGGCTGAAAAGTACGCACAATGACAATAAAGTTGAATCTTAATCTTAAATACTGTCTGCCAACTTCTCATTGGCCTTTTTTCATAGATCAGAGTCATATTCGGCGCTCAAGAGAGACCCTTTGTATCGCTTCTTCGACACAATGTCTCATTCCCTCCATCAGGGAACGGATGTTACATATGTAACCTAGACGATCTGGTTATAACATATTTGAACAACATTATTTCCCTACTGTAATTTCCTCTTTATATATATATATATATATATATATTAGGGCTGTCGATTTAAAGCGTTAATTCAGTGCGATTAATTTGACTAAAAATAACACGTTAAAAAATGAACGCCATTAATCGCAATGCCCCCGGACCGTAATATGGAAGATTCCTAAGAAATGCAAGCTTGTAGTACCACCTGTTTACTCCAGAGGGCAGTAAGTGAAACTTTAGCTGTGTGGCAAGCACAGTTTACATAATGAAGAAAAACACCCTTGAGCTGCAGAACAACACAAACATGCGTTACGTTCTTGCGTTCAAAACACTTGATGTAGTGCAAATCTGAACTAAGGGATATTATTATGCATTCTAAGTATTAAACTATATTTAACATGACACAATGACCTAAACATTTTATGTTTATGATGCAACGAATCCAAGACGCTACAAAAGCATGTCTGACACAGCTGTTCATTGACAGATCCTTAAACAAGCCCTCATAATAAATCTCCAACTGATTCCAAGTAACAAATTCACTTGTGAAATGGATTGCTGTGAACTGTATGCCAATGATTAGCTTATGTTCAATAATATGGTAGTAAACAATACATTGTATTCTAAAGCCACTTTTTGTATTGTCTTATTAATGATGATTAATTTTTATTAATCTGAATATTTTTTATTTCATTTGTATATATATATATATAATTTGTAAATATTTAAAGATAACTATGTATCATTATTTAATAATTATATATTGAATTATTGTTATATGAGGGGCTTTCTTAGCTAATATTTGTATATGCGATTAAATGCGAATAATCACGATTAATTAATCGGGACACCATGTAATTAATTTGATTTCAAATTTTTATCGATTGACAGCCCTAATATATATATATACACAGGGTTGGGAGGGTTACTTTTGAAATGTATTCCACTACAGATTACAGAATACATGATGTAAAGTATAATTTGAAACGTATTCCGTTGGATTACTCAAGGTCAGTAACATATTCTAAATACTTTGGATTACTTCTTCAGCACTGGAGGCTTTTTTCTCTTGTTTTGACTATAAAAACTCTGCCAGTACAGTAAGAAAAAATATACATGTTAAAAATACATTCTCTGAAAAACTAAATATCTTATGCAGTGTTGCTTCTAAAACAAGATCAGTCAAATTTATTTTTGCTCCGATATCAAAGGTCTGACTAGAAAAAAAGAAATTATGATCTTATGTGAATATTAATGTTAATTTAATATGACTGTGCCTGGTAACATGTGCTTCTAAAATGGCTAGAAATAGCATTTTAGATTAGTGTAAAGCTGAAAAAGGTTTAGTTCTATTTCTTCTGCTCCAAACTTACTTCAAACTTACTCTGTCTGCTAGTATGAATCACATCATAAGAAAGTTTTTCAGTGCTGTTCAAAAGCACTTTCGATCACATCATTTATTTTCCATCTGAAAGGACTAAATATTAAATGAAACAAATGACAATAAAATGCAAAGTAATATGTTCAGTAATCAAAATACGTTTTGAACATGACTGTATTCGAATTACCAATTATTTAAATTGTAACTTTACTGGAATACAGTTACTTATATTTTGTATTTTAAATACTGTACATAATCCCATTACATCCCCAACACTGAGTGTGTAATATATATATATATATATATATATATATATATATATATATATATATATATATATATACTTACACTGTTGGCCAAAAGTTTGAAATACTGTACAGACTTTGCCCTTATTGAAAGAAATTGAAAGAAATTGTTACTTTTATTCACAAAAGTGGCATTCAACTGATCACAATGTATAGTCAGGACATTAATTACATGAAAAATTACTTACATTTTATTCAGAACTTCTTAAACTATTTCAAAGAGTTCTCATCAAAAAATCCTCCACGTGCAATTAATTTTATGTTCATGTTAATTTTCATTTAACAAACCAAATAGCTTTCAAAGGTGTTTGATGTAATGGAAAGTGATTTTCTAGTACCTAGTTAGCAATATCATTAGCAGACACACTCATAGTCATTCAAACGGAGGGACATTTTATCTGATTTCTGAGATCTGGAGGGCCTTTGATTCATAAATCTTATCTTGTTTTGTTTCTTCATCCTTGGAAATGAAAATGCACTCAAATATAACAAAGTGATTTAAAAGATCAGAGTGCAAGCAAAAGAGTGTTCCATCAAGAACTCTAAAGTTAACTGTGTTGAGCAGGGCGGAGCTGAGCAGCGTCTGGGCTCGCGTTCCAGCGAGGGGAGGCTTGAGTATTTAAGGCAAAGATACAGCAGAAGACGAGAGAGAGATGTACGAAGCTTGTCTACGTGTTTGAGTGTTTTTAGGATTTGATGCAGATGGCTGAAAAGAAGTGCATGTTTTTGTTTCTTTGTATGCTGAAAATTGTCATTAAATCTCTATGTCTTCCATA
Organism: Moxostoma hubbsi; assembly: GCA_032164185.1. NCBI lineage: Eukaryota > Metazoa > Chordata > Actinopteri > Cypriniformes > Catostomidae > Moxostoma > Moxostoma hubbsi. The sequence goes on along the minus strand of JAVLUX010000003.1, from coordinate 9,527,692 downwards.
AAAGTGAGAAAGACACTTTGAATGCAGCCTTTGAATGTGACCTTCTTTCACGGAATTCTGAGGATGCAAGAGGTGTCTCCTTCGTGGGCACTCACAATCCACAATTATTTGCCAATAACTGCCAATTTGCCTGTAAATATGATGTACAAACTCAAGGAATGTAAATTCCCAAGATGAAGTACCTCAGTAGATGGAAGCAGAGTATATAATATGTATAATTAAAATAAATAATTATACTTCTCCTAAAATGTACCTCACACATTCTCTTCCAAAGGGAATTTGTTACCTTCACACTCAAAGCACTCACGCTTGTTAAAGTGTGGCATAGCAACCATGTTATGTTCCGTTTCTGTTAGTCTTATGAAGGCCATCTCGTTTAAATGAGACTTGTTTAAGTCTTCACAGCCTTTGAAACGAGACATGTGTTTGTCAAGCCGGTCCCAGATTCCTCCTTACCTTCTTAAATGTTACATTAACACAGAGACCATTAGAGGATATTCAGCCCTAAATATACTGTAATATATGGTTGTTGTTGTTTTACAGGACCAATTCCTAATTTTCTGCATACTTTGCTGAGTGCTTTAAAACTATGAACAAAGAATCTACACTTTACAGTCATGTTTACAGTCCACTCTCCATCCATGCTAAAACTCTGGTCACAGATTGGCCAATTTGACCAACACTGTAACAGGCAGCAAAAAACTGTAAACATGCGCTATCACAGTGTTTCGAAGTTTTAAACAGTAGTAGGTTCAATTTCTGATCAGGATGTTGTCTTCAATATTAAATGTTTATGATGGCTACAGTTTAGCTCATCTGTTCAACCTGCAAAATCTAACTCCAGTAAGATTAGCAGAATGTCTAACATGCAAGACAAATTTCTGCCCTGCCTCTGATAGTGGCCGGTTTCAACACAATCCCATATCAAGTCAAGTCAAGTCAAGTGGTTTTTTTTGTTGTTTCAACCATATACAGTTAGTACAGTACACAGCAAAATGAGACAACGTTCCTCCAGAACTATGGTGCTACATAAAACAACATAGGACAAACCCAGAACCACATGAGAAAACACAGACTAAATAAAATACCTATATAATGTACACAAAAGTAAATGTACACATTTAAATAAATAAATTACTAACAATGAACAAGACAATAGACACAGTAAGAGACAGTGCAGCGCCGACCAGTACACAGTAGTGCAAAAAGATGACAGTTTCTAAAAATGCCAAATGTAAACATAACATACTATGAGATAGTGTTCTATGGACATAGCAGTTATTGAGGTAGCAGCCAGTTATAAAGTGACAATTATTAAAGTGCCACCTAGGACATGTGTGTGTGTGTGTCAAACCAGTCTTATTGAGGAGTCTGATGGCTTGGGGGAAGAAGCTGTTACACAGTCTGGCCGTGAGGGCCTGAATGCTTCGGTACCTCTTGCCAGACATCAGGAGGGTGAAGAGTTTGTGGGGTCGTCCACAATGCTGGTGGCTTTGCGGATGCAGTGTTTTTTGTAAATGTCTTTGATGGAGGGAAGAGAGACCCCGATGATCTTCTCAGCTGTCCTCACTATCCTCTGCAGGGCTTTGTGGTCCGAAACGGTGCAAGTCCTAAACCAAGCAGTGGTGCAGCTGCTCAGGATGCTCTCAATAGTCCCTCTATAGAATGTGGTGAGGATGGGGGGTGGGAGATGTGCTTTCCTCAGCCTTAGAAAAGTAGAGACGCTGCTGGGCTTTCTTGGTAATAGAGCTGGTGTTGAGGGAGGTTCTCCACCAGGTGAACACCAAGGAATTTGGTGCTCTTAACGATCTCCACAGAGGAGCCATCGATGTTCAGTGGAGAGTGGTCACTCTGTGCTCTCCTAAAGTCAACAACCATCTCTTTTGTTTTGTCGACATTCAGAGACAGGTTGTTGGCTCTACACCAGTCCATTAGCCATTGCACCTCCTCTCTGCATGCTGACTTGTCGTTCTTGCTCATGAGACCAACCACGGTTGTGTCATCGGCGAACTTGGTGATGTGATTAGAGCTGTGCATTGCTGCACAGTCGTGAGTCAGGAGAGTGAACAGCAGTGGACTGAGCACACAGCCCTGGGGGACCCCAGTGCACAGTGTGGTGGTGGAGGTGGAGATGCTATTCCCGATCCGGACTGACTGAGGTCTCCCTGTCAGGAAGTCCAGAATCCAGTTGCAGAGGGAGGTGTCCAGGCCCAGTAGGTTTAGCTTTCCAATCAGGTTCTGGGGGAATGATTGTGTTGAATGTTGAGCTGAAGTCTATGAACAGCATTTGAACGTATGAGTCCTTTTTATCTAGGTGGGTGAGGGCCCGAAGAACGGTGGTGGCAATGGCATCTTCTGTTGAACGGTTTGGACGATACGCAAACTGCAGTGGGTCTAGTGAGGGGGGCAGCTGGGTCTTAATGTGCCTCATGACGAGCACTTCATGATGATGGGTGAGAGTGCGACGGGATGGTAGTCATTGAGGCAGGACACTGAAGATTTCTTTGACATGGGGACGATGGTGGTGGCCTTGAAGCACATCGGAACGACAACGCTGCTCAGAGAGATGTTGAAGATGTCGGTATGGACTCTCCGTAGAGTTTTCCACACATCAGCCGTGGTAAGACGGTGCACCTGGTCGTTGGATGGAGGGGTGGTCTTCCTCGCCACCACGTCTTTCTGCACTTCAAACCAAGCATAAAAGTCATTCAGCACATCTGGAAGGGAGGCATCTTTGTCACAGGCAACTGATGTTGTCCTGTAGTTGGTGATGGCCTGGATGACCTGCCACATGCGCCGCATGTCACCGCTGTCCTGGAGGTGTCTGTGGATTTTCTAGAGTGTGCGCGCTTTGCCTCTCTGATGGCCCGGGACAGTTTGGCCCTCGCTGTTCTTAGGGCTGCCTTGTCGCCTGCTCTGAAGGCGGAGTCTCGGGTTCTCAGCAGCACGCGTACCTCTGCAGTAAACCACGGCTTCTGGTTGGAGCGTGTGGTGATGGTCTTTGAGTAAGTGACATCATCAATGCACTTGCTGATGTAGCTGGTCACTGATGCTGTGTATTCCTCCAAGTTGGTAGAGTCACCCCTCTCGTTGCAAAGTCCACATACTGATGGAATTTAGGGAGCACTGTCTTGAGATTCGTAAGGTTGAAATCTCTGGCGACAATAAACATTTTGTCAGGGTGAGCGTTTTTTGCAGTTCCCTTCCTTATCATTAGCGCTGGGGGGAATGTAAACTCTGATTATAATAACAGTGTTGAATTTCAGTGGTAAATAAAAAGGTCTGCATCTAACAGTCACAAGCTCCACCAGCGATGAGCAGTAGCTAGAGACTAGCATAGTGTTCTTACACCATTTCATGTTGATGTAAACACACAAGCCACCACCGCAAGTCTTACCGCACAGAGCTGCATTTCTGTTGGCACGAAACGAGGTGAGCCCGTCTAGCTGAATGGCAGCATCCGGAACTCTGTCTCTGAGCCATGTCTCAGTGAAAACAAAGATGCAGTAGTCTCTAAACTCATGTTGCGTAGCCTGCTGGAGTCAGATGTAGTCCAGTTTATTGTCTAGGGAGCAAACATTTGAGAGCAGGATAGAAGGGAGAGCTGACCGGCTAGGGTTTGTTTTTAGCCTAGCATGGATCTTCCTAAAAAAACAGCAACACAGATTTAAAGAATGCAGGAACTCCAGAGTTACTATAAATCACAGACACTCAGAAGGCCTACTTAAAACATCTCTTATGGTTCATAGAAAATAAATTAAAATAACACGTTAATTGGTTAACCTTAACATAAAGGGTAAAAATTACAATATATTTAACAAGACAATATATGAAATTTTATAAAATACTGGGGTTCTGATGGAAAACAATAATTAGGGGCTCCCAGAAGTCCCTGTGTGAATCACACATTTCATTATATTTTATGGGAATAGCTATATTTCTTATTATTTGTAATATCATTTATGTACATTTACTCAATCTACACCATGCTATCGTTTAGGTAGAACTATTATTTCAACCACTAAAGCTGATCTATCTCATACACTCAATAAACCCCAAAGCCCAGAAGAACTTGATGAAATAGCAAAAAATATAAATGCAGTCTTCTCTAAAACTCTTGATATAGTTGCCCCACTTCAAATAAAGAAAATTAAAGAAATAAGCCCTGCACCATGGTACAATGATCACACTCATGCTCTCAAGAGAGCAGCTCAGAAAATGGAGCGCATGTTGAAAAATACAAAATTAGAAGTATTTTGTGGTGCATGGAAGGATAGTGTCTGTAGCTACAGACAGGCACTAAAAGCTGCCAGGTCAGCATATTTTAGTAAACTCATAGAAAATAAACACAACAATCCTAGGTTTTTATTCACTACTGTGGCTAAATTGGTTAGGAATAAAGCCTAAACACAACCAGATATTACGTCGCAGCACAAGAGTAATGACTTCATGAATTTCTTTACAGATAAAATTGAAATAATCAGAAATAAAATTGGAATTATGAAATCATCTGTCATAGCACCTCAGAAAATAGTGTCTAATAATTTTCCTCATGTGGAACTTCAATCCTTCACTGTCATGGGTCATGAAGAGCTAACAAAACATATTGAAACATCAAAAGCCACAACATGTTTGTTAGATCCTATACCAACTAAGCTCTTAAAAGAGGTATCTCCTGTAATTTCAGAACCTCTTCCTAATATTATTAACTCCTCACTATGCTTAGGACATGTCCCAAGAAACTTTAAAATGGCAGTTATCAAACCGCTTATTAAAAAGCCACAACTTGATCCTGGAGTACTGGATAATTATAGACCAATTTCAAATCTCCCATTTATGTCAAAAATTCTAGAAAATGTAGTATCCTCCCAAAAATGTTCATTTCTAAAGAGAAATAGTATATATTATTATTTCAGTCAGGATTTAGGCCTCATCACAGTACAGAGACTGCACTTATCAGAGTTACAAATAACTTGCTCTTATCATCTGATCACGGCTGCATTTCTCTTCTAGTGCTTTTATATCTTAGTGCTGCAGTCGACATGATAGATCATGACATTCTCTTGAATAGGCTAGAGAATTATGTTGGCATTTGTGGAGTTGCATTATAATGGTTTAGGTCATATTTAGCAGACCGCTACCACTTTGTCTATGTAAATGAGGAATTGTCAAACCAAACAAAAGTAAAATATGTAGTGCCACAGGGATCAGTTTTAGGGCCTCTGCTATTATCCTTGTATATGCTTCCCCTAGGATATATTATCAGGAATCATGGAATAAGTTTCCACTGCTATGCCGACGATACACAACTTTGTATTTCTTCAAAACCTGATGAGAGTGTAGCAGAGTGTATCAATGAAATAAAAGATTGGATGTCCAGAAATTTCCTTCTACTCAATTCTGACAAAACAGAGGTACTATTTATTGGACCAAAAAACTCTAAAAAAATAAGCCACTAAAATATAATTTCATTCTCGATGGATGTACTGTTACATCATCTTCAACAGCGAAGAATTTAGGTGTTATATTTGATACCAATCTGTCCTTTTGAAAATCAAATTACCAATGTTTGTAGAACAGCATTCTTCCACCTAAGAAATATTGCTAAATTAAGGCACTCTGTTGCTGATGCCGAAAACGAATTAATGCGTTCATGACCTCAAGACTAGATTACTGTAATGCATTAATGGGAGGATTATCAATAAATAAACTTCAATTGGTTCAAAATGCAGCAGCTAGAGTGCTAACGAGAACCAAGAAATATGATCATATTAGCCCCATTTTAACATTGTTACATTGGCTACCTGTTAAATTCCGTATCAATTTTAAAATTCTGTTAACTACGTACAAAGCTTTCAATGGTCTAGCTCCACAGTACTTAACCCTCTGGGGTCGACGGATGCGCCAGCGCGTCCTGCTGGATATTTTCGTCATTACAGCAGAAACAACTTAAAATACTCCGTCATTTTTGGGTAAACAGATAAGTGTAAGACATCATTAAAGACTATAAAGGGTCTACTTTTATTTGTGTACACTCATAATAACAATGAAACATTGTGCTTTTGTAAAATAAAGAAAATAAAAAGGATGAGCTTTCAGCAGTCTCTGGGTTCATGAGCATATTTCTGAAACACGTCACAAAAATGAACTGAAACTCTGCGAATACTTATCACACAAACATGAAACATGTGTCTAAAGAAAGCTTTAAATGTCTACTTTTTAATAAACCAATTCAAATTTTAAACAAATATTCTCCTGCAATGCAATCTGTTTGAAACAAAGCGATGTTCAGTTTTTACTGGTTCATCTACTTATCTGTAATGTGATCACACCCACCAGCAGAGCGCGCCATTCATACGCTAATGTACTGAGACGATCAACTAAATGTACACGCCCCCACTGTGAGATTGTAAACACATTTCATTAATTTTTCTGCGTGTTTGCAACGATACACAGGCGAGAAAGCTCCAGGATTGTAAGGAGGAGTTAACATTTTCCTCAGAAGAAGAGCGGGACTCCGATGAACATTTGTATTTTGAAGAGAGACTTGATCCAGCCGAAGATACAATTTCGGACGAGTAAGTCAATTAGTTTTCATTAGTTAACATGCTATTTTATATAAACTTGAACATATTTTACTAGTGGGACTGTTTACAGACTTGCCAGCTAGGATTCGAATATTGACATTTGAAATATGCCCTAATAAGCAAGTTTTAGTTATACTTAAATGTTGTTTCAGCTAAAGCAGGTATTTAAATTGTATGCTGTATGATATAAATATGATATGTAATATGATATAAAAAATAATATGAATGTTTAGATTATATTTTATCTAGTGTTTATAATGCCTCATTATCATCAACAAAGCTTGTGCTTGCAAATATGTGTTCAGGTTAAATTAGTAAAATGCACTTTAAATATGCCCATATTAGAAAATCAGCATATTATTATGATTTCTGAAGGATCATGTGACACTGAAGACTGCAGTAATGATTCTGAAAATTATGCTTTGATCACAAATTGCATTTTACAATATATTTAAATAGAAAACTGTTCTTTTAAATTGTAAAAAGAGTTCAGAATATCAATATTGTTTCTGTATTTTTTATCAAATAAATCCAGTCTTGGGAGACTTCTTTTAATGGTAATATAGGTCTAAAATTAAGTAAAGTCTTTATGTAAAGACAATATATAGTCAGATATCTTATTTTAACTTAAAACTTGATTTGGATCATTAAGTCTCCTCACATTCATTCTCTTTCTGTCACATTCCTCATTGATGGGCCCAGGGGTGGGGTCATTGTCTCTCAGGTGTGAATCACCTAAATATTCATGATCATTCACGCCTCCTCGCATATTACCTTTCAACACTAAAATTGTCTTACAAAAGTTAAATTACTATATTGTTTTGTATGACTGAGTAATCAGAATTGTTTTCACATGATTTTGTGGCAAAAACTCTAGGTTACAAGATCCAGTTCTCAAAAGTGTTGTGGACAAATGTTTAGTATGTGTTATATGACCTTATTTCAATGTCTTAATATTCTAGTTTTTTCAAAAACCACGCATAAACATTATTTTCTAAAAATAAATACATGTACACACATGTTGCTCACATATTATTGTAGCCCTGTTTGTGCTGAATACAGTGTTATCACACTATAGCCATTAATATGTTTTTAAGCAACTGAAAAAGCACAAATGTCAAGGCATGTCTAAACTTCTCCGGGGCCCAAAATACCCTCAGACCCCAGAGGGTTAAGTGACCTTCTACCACGCTATATTCCAACACGTTCATTACGATGGCAAAATTATGGCCTATTAATAGTTCCTGGAATATCAAAATCCACAAAAGGAGGTAGATCCTTTTCATATTTGGATCCTAAACTATGGAATAGTCTCCCTAACATGGTTCGAGATGTAGACACACTCCCTCAGTTTAAGTCTAGACTAAAGACTCATCTATTTAGCCAGGCATACACCTAATTTATCCTCCAACCCACAATTTGGCTGCTTTAGTTTAGTCTGCCGGAACTAGAAACCAGAAACATTGATCATGATTTATAACTCTGCAATAAATTGAATGGCATTTATGTTTATATTATTTTATTTTATTTGTTTCCCTGTCTCAACCTCTGGACTCCTATCCTGAGGTCACCAGAATCGGCTGGATCCAGCACCATTCCTGCTTCGTGTTGGACTGCACTGCTACGATGTGAAAACGATGTGTGTTGTGAAAGGCGCTATACAAATAAAATTTACTTGACTTGACATTTATTTTACATTCATTTATGGTTGTTCTACTGTGTTATGCTCTATGTAGTTTAGTTAATGTTTATTGCATTATTTAAGTGTCACGTGTGTTGCCATGATTATTTTGTGTTTGTTTGAGTAACACTGTGCACTGTCTCTACATGTGTATTGATTATTGATCCTGGAAGTGCCACTCTTGAACTTTAAGTCATCATATTGCCGTTTTTAGTTACTATGGTTTTAACAATACATTTTAAAGTAAAGAAGCACATTTTTATAGTTCCAGAAGCTTAGAATAATACGTTCATATAATTTAATAATATAAACAGCAGTGAACCGTAAAACATACAGGCATCAAAACTACATCCTGTTAAGCCTGAAACATGGTCACTATTTTATTTTTTTACATTTTTGGTAACCACAGCTTCTAGTGTTTACCATAAATTTAGCAGGATTTTTGTACAGTGCACAACTGTGTCATTCCAAACCTGTATTAATTCTTCTTTTTCTGTGAAACAGAAGCAGAATTAAAAAATAAGTAAGTCAAAAGTTTATTTGTCTGTGTTGGAAAGCTGTTGAGGCACACAAAGTACTCTCAAGACCCTCATTTTCCCATTATTTGGGTTGGTGGTTCAACCTATGAACACTGAAGACACTAACAATGTTTGCATTACAGTTGCATCTACTAAATTGCTAAATGCCTGGTCTTCAAAAGCTTATATCACAAATCTATGGACACTTTGTGAAAATGTTTATATCTTATGTTTATATCATGAGCTACATACACTGATGAGCCAAAACATTATGACCACCTGCCTAATATGCTGTTGCCAGGTCCACGTGCCACCAAAAGCGCAGACCCGCCAAGGCATGGACTCTACAAGACCTGCGATGGTGTCCTGTGGTATCTGACACTAAGACATTAGCAGCAGATCCATCAAGTCCTGTAAATTGCGAGATGGAGCCACCATGGATTAGACTTGTTGGTCCAGCACATCCACATGATGTAAAAGAAAATAGGACACATTGGACCAGGCGAACTTCTTCCACTTCTCCAAGGTCCAATTCCGTTGCTCATGTGCCCTTTGTAGGCTCTTTCGAAGGTGGGCAGGGGTCATCATGGGCACTCTGACCGGTCTATGGCTATGCAGCCCCATATGCAGAGGGTGTGATGCACTGTGTGATGTGACACATTCCTCCTGTATCCATCATTACAATTTTCTGTGACTTGTGCCACAGTAGACCTTCTGTCGGTTCGGACCAGATGAGATTCCTTCGTTGCCCTCGTGCATCGATGAGCCTTCGGTGCCCAACACCATGTTGCCGGTTAGTGGTTTGTCCCTCCTCAGCACACTGTCAGTATGTACTCACCACTGCTGACCGGGAGCACCCCACAAGCCTTGCCATTTCAGAGATGCTCTGACTCAGTCGTCTGGCCATAACAACGAGGCCCTTGTCAAATTCACTTAGGTCTTTCCTCTTGCCCATTTTTCCTGCATTTAACATGTTGAATATGAGAACTGATTGTTCGCTTACCATCTAATCTATCCTGACCTTGACATGGTAAAGAGATTATCAATGTTATTCGCTTCACCTGTAAGTGGTTGTAATGTTTTGGCTCATCGGTGTAAATGCTTCCCTTCAATTTTTTATTGCTGTGTAGGTTAGGCTTCATAAGAGTGTCTTTTCTTCATAAGAGTGTAATTTGCTAGAGCTTTGCTTGTTATATGAATGATTTGGGCTTTAGCCAGAGGGACAGAGAAAGAAGCAATGCATGGGATTTTAACCATGCTCATCAAAACTTCATGTACTGGTGGAGATTTTAAGGGCCTAAAAATGACATAATAACATGCTAAATGTAAACAACATTCTGTTAGCTAATGAGACAGAACTTCAATTATGACAGTAATTCACTCACTTCGGCACAAATGTAAGCCAAATGAAGGGCCCAGAATATTTGAGTAATAGCTTCTACTCAAGTTGACTCTTAGCCTTTGACCTATAGAGAAGTTAGGCATTTTTTTCATGTAATTTCTAGCTTGGCATAGCTGTACATATGTATATTTTAATTACAACCGTTAGGTGTTGAACCAACTGGTATAGTTCTGCCGCTAGTTTATGGTTTGGGCCTGTTTCAGCTAGCAACGGATGACATGACTTCAGGTGTGGTTGTTTTACGTATACGGCAACAACAGAAACTGTCCACAAACTGCATCCCAGTTTATTTGCATGGCATTTAAAGATGTATTGAATAACTCACAAAATGATATCTGACGAAAACACATATGAACGCACATAACTCAAATGTCACCAGTGGTGATTAGATTTTAAATTATAGTCGGAATCAATTAGTATATTTGATCGCATTTGCAGCCATTTTAGTAGTAGTTTGCAGCCCTGTAAAGCCATTTTTCCAACCAAACAGGTATCAAAATGTATCATTGCATGTTTTTTTATTTGTACATTGGAGTGCTATGTAAATACCATGGTGTACATCAAAGCACAATAGTATAGGGCTGCTCAAAACTTTGGCTTTGGTACGATACTAGCCCTGGATGCTTGGTATCATAAATAACTCAAAAATTAAAAAATATTTTATGTCATTACACAGAAAATTACTGGTCTAAAAATACTGCATAAGTCTTATAGATATAAATTATGCCTTTTCTGTCTTCATTTTTCTGTATTCCATGTTAAAAGTTTTAATTAAATGTTATGATAAAATTGTGTTTAATCAAATACATACTGGACAACCATCATCATGAAGTGCTTCGAGAGGCTCGTCATGAGGCACATTAAGACCCAGCTGCCCCCCTCACTAGACCAACTGCAGTTTGCGTATTGTCCAAACAGTTCAACAGATGATGCCATCGCCACCACCCTCCATCTGGCCCTCACCCACCTGGATAAAAAGGACTCATACGTTCGAATGCTGTTCATAGACTTCAGCTCAGCATTCAACACAATCATTCCCCAGCACCTGATTGGAAAGCTGAACATGCTGGGCCTGGACACCTCCCTCGGCAACTGCATCCTGGACATTCTGACTAGGAGACCTCAGTCAGTCCGGATCGGGAACAGCATCTCCACCAACACCACCACACTGAGCACTGGGGCCCCCCAGGGCTGTGTGCTCAGTCCACAGCTGTTCACTCTGCTGACTCCCGACTGTGCAGCAATACACAGCTCGAATCACATCATCAAATTCGCCGATGTCAAAACTGTGATGGGTCTCATCAGCAAGAACGACGAGTTAGCATACAAAGAGGATGTGCAGCGGCTAACGGACTGGTGTAGAGCCAATAACCTGTCTCTGAATGTCGACAAAACAAAAGAGATGTTTGCTGACTTTAGGAGAGCACAGAGTGACCACTCTCCACTGAACAATGACGGCTCCTATGTGGAGATCGTCAAGAGCACCAAATTCCTTGGTGTTCACCTGGCAGAGAACCTCACCTGGTCCCTCAACACCAGCTCTATTACCAAGAAAGCCCTGCAGCATCTCTACTTTTTTCGAAGACTGAGGAAAGCACATCTCCCACCCCCCATCCTCACTACATTCTATAGAGGGACTATTGAGATCATCTTGAGCAGCTGCATCACTGCCTGGTTTGGGGCTTGCACCGTTTTGGACCGCAAAGCCCTGCAGAGGATAGCGAGGACAGCTGAGAAGATCATCAGGGTCCCTCTTCCCTCCATCAAAGACATTTACAACAAACACTGCATCCGCAAAGCCACCAGCATTGTGGATGACCCCACACACCCCTCACACAAACTCTTCACCCTCCTGCCATCTGGCAAGAGGTACCGAAGCATTCGGGCCCTCATGGGCAGACTGTGTAACAGCTTCTTCCCCCAAGCCATCAGACTCCTCAATACTCAGAGACTGGTTTGACACATACACACATGTCCTGAGTTGCTCTTTAATTATTATCACTTTATAACTGGTATGTTATGTTTACATTTGGCATTTGTAAAAACTGTCATCTTTTTGCACTGCTGTGTACTGGTCGGCGCTGCACTGTCTCTTACTGTGTCTATTGTCCTGTTCATTGTTAGTAATTTATTGTACTGTACCGTACTTTTTGCACACGTTTGCACGTGCACTTTATATAGGTATTTTATTTAGTCTGTGTAGTCTCATGTGGTTCTGGGTTTATCCTATGTTGTTTTTTGTAGCACCATGGTCCTGGAGGAACGTTGTCTCGTTTCACTGTGTACTGTACTAACAGTACATGGTTGAAAGGACAATAAAAACCACTTGACTTGACTTGACTTGTACAGCTTTAATCAAAAGAAAATATAAAACTTTTCAAAAATATATTTAGAATTTTTGGTAAAAAAAAAAAATAAGAAAAAGAAAAAAGAAAGAAAAAAAGATGCACAACAGAGCTTTACAGTATTCATAAAAATATTAAATGAAAACAATCTGATTACCTGAGGCAAAAGGCCATATAAACTTGGCCATATAGAGGCTTTATTATTATTATTATTATTATTTTAAAATGGTCTTTGATTTCCTCTCAAAACTCTCACATTACATTAAATTTAGCAAATGGCAGCATACTATATTATCGTACCTAAATTAACAACAAGATGATATCGTACCATTTAAAAATGTTCTCGTGATTTTTCATTAGTACAAGTATACCGTGCAAACCTACCATGGTATTACCATCTGATAGCATCACAATACCACGGTCCTGCCACCACGGGCTATTACTTTTTTAAAGGTAACTGATTTTGAGAAATTGACATAGAGCTGAATGTGCTGTGTAAATAAGTCTTTTATCAATGCTTTGTAGCCCATAGTTACATTAATTGCTACACAAGATGTGTACCTATAAGGTAAAATATACAAGGTAAAAATGCTGCTCATAGAGTTACCACAATTAAATGCTTTAGTGCCGTTTTTGCAAAACGTTTCTCCCATGGGAGCATGTTCCCAGACCCCCAATAAGGGTACACTGTTTTGCTGGACATGTGCTTCAGACAGTACTTTAAAAAGCTAAAAACACCCCTGAAAGTGTGTGGCCTGGTTTATTGAGGCTGCAGCGTAGAGATTTCACTTCTGTTTCACACATATTTAGTGACCAAAGCTCAGCTCCCCTGTCAGTGATTTAGCACCACTTCAGCACCAGCAATGAAAATTCGCCACCGCACTGTAATCTCTTTACCTCATCAATGCTTTTTTTGCCATACAGACCTTTTTATCAAATCACTTCAAATCACTTTATTGTCACACTACTGTGTACACGAGTGCAACAGTAGGTGAAAGTCTTGTGTGCAGTTCCGAGCAACATTGCAGTAATGACAGTGACGAGACATAAACCACTTTACAATAAACAACATATTTACACAATACAATTTACATAACAAATGTACACATACTTACACAACAAATTTACATATCAAATGTACACAATTACACAACATAGTACTGATATACAATATACAGTAAACAATACACACAATGTAGAATACACATACACTAGATAAGGGTATAAATATATATATATATATATATACACACACTAATTGAATTGGGGAGAATATATTTGACAGAATGAAGATTAATAAAGTGCAGTGCTGATTGTTGATCGTGAGAGATCATGTGTTCAAAAGTCTTATTGCTTGTGGGAAAAACCTGTCATGTAGTCGGGTGGTGCGGAGGGAGGGAAGCTCACCTCCGATGATGTTTCTGGCAGTTCGCACCACCCTTTGCAGGTCTTTGCGGTTGTGGGCAGTGCTGGTGTAGAACCGTGTGAGGATGTGGTGGTTCATTCCAAACTTCCTCAGCCGTCTCAGGAAGAAGGGGCGCTGGTGAGCCTTCTTCACAACGGCCTCAGTGTGGATGGACCATGTGAGTTCCTCAGTAATGTGGACACCGAGGAACTTGAAACTGCTGACTCTCTCCACCGGTGCTCCATTAATGGTGATGGGGCTGTGTTCTCTGTCTTTCTTCCTGAAGTCCACCACAAGCTCCTTGGTTTTACTGACGTTGAGAGAGAGGTTGTGCTTCTGACACCAGCACGTCAGAGTGTGCACCTCCTCTCTGTAGGCTGTTTCATCATTGTCAGTGATCAGACCTACCACCGTCGTATCGTCAGCAAACTTAATGATGGCATTGGAGCTGTGTGTTGCCACACAGTCATGTGTATACAGGGAATACAGGAGTGGGCTGAGAACACAGCCCTGCGGGGCTCCAGTGTTGAGGGTCAGTGATGAGGAGATGTTGCTGCCCATTCTAACCACCTGACGTCTGCCTGACAGGAAATCCAGGATCCAGCTGCACAGCGAGCTGTTTAAGCCCAGAGCCCGGAGTTTCACATCAAGCTTGGAGGGCACTATGGTGTTAAATGCTGAGCTGTAGTCTACAAACAGCATTCTCACATATGTGTTCCTTTTTTCCAGATGGGAGAGAGCAGTGTGTATTGTAGATGCAATGGCATCATCAGTGGAGCGGTTGTTGTGGTAGGCAAACTGTAATGGGTCCAAAGAGGTGGGCAGAACAGAGCAAATGTAATCTCTGATCAACCTCTCAAAGCATTTGCTGATGATGGGGGTGAGGGCAACAGGACGCCAGTCATTTAAGCAAGTGATTTTTGATTGCTTCGGTACAGGCACAATGGTTGATGTTTTGAAGCATGTGGGGACTACAGACAGGGAGAGGGACAGGTTGAAAATGTCCATAAAAACACCAGCCAGTTGGTTCGCGCATGCTCTGATGACGCGGCCCGGAATGCCGTCTGGACCCACGGCTTTGCGGATATTCACCCGACGAAAGGATCGGGTTACATCCGCAACAAAGACGGAGAGTGAACCAACCTCTGTAGTATCGGCCGCGAGTGCTCTCTCCGCGAGGGCGGTGTTGTTGTTGTCCTCGAAACGAGCATAAAATGTATTAAGCTCGTCCGGGAGAGAGGCAACGGTGTTCATGGCGGAGTTTTTATTCCGTTTATAGTCCGTGATGGTGTTAATTCCCTGCCACATACTTCTGGAGTCAGTGGTGTTGAACTGTCCTTCAATTTTGTGCCTGTACTGGCGTTTGGCTGCACTGATGGAGTTACGGAGGGCATAACTGACTTTTTTACGCTCCTCCGCGTTCCCGGAATTAAAAGCGGTGGTCCGCGCAGTAAGTGCCGCGCGAACATCGCCATTAACCCAGGGTTTCTGGTTGGGGTAGATCCATATAGTTTTTGTCAGAACAACGTCCTCTACGCACTTCCTGATGAAACACGTTACGCTATCAGCGTAAACCTCGATGTCGTCATCGGAGGCGGACCGGAACATCTCCCAGTCCGCGTGATCAAAACAGTCCTGTAGCATAGAGTCTGACTGGTCCGACCAGCACTGGATCGTTCTGAGGGCGGGTCCTTCTCGTTTCAGTTTCTGCCTGTAAGCGGGCAGAAGCAGAACGGAAGAGTGGTCGGATTTGCCAAATGGTGGGCGGGGGAGGAATTTGTAGCCATCCCGGAAAGGAGAATAGCAATGATACAAAACCCGGTCCCCTCGTGTGTTGAAGCTGATATGTTGGTGGTATTTTGGTGCTATTGTTTTAAAGTTGGCTTTGTTGAAGTCCCCGGCAACAATGAACGCGGCCTCAGGGTGCGCGGTTTCCTGCTGACTTATACTCCCATACAGTTCCCTGAGTGCCCGGTCTGTGTCGGCTTGTGGGGGGATGTACACAGCTGTGATAATGACCGCTGTGAATTCCCTCGGTAGCCAGAATGGTCGACACAGAAGCATGAGAAATTCCAGATCAGGAGAGCAGAAAGACCTGATAAAATGTACATTCCTCTGATCACACCATGATTTGTTGATCATAAAACATACACCACCACCTCTGCTTTTACCTGAGAGGTCTTTCGCTCTGTCCGCTCGGTGCACAGAGAAACCCGTGGGTTCGATGGCCAAGTCTGGAATCTCCGCGGACATCCAGGTTTCCGTAAGACAGACAACGCAGCAATCTCTCGTCTCTCGTTGGAAAGAGATCTGCGCTCTCAGCTCGCAGAGCTTGTTGTCCAGAGACTGAACATTTGCCAGTAGTAGCGGGGGGCGATTTGCGCAACGTCTTACTCTGATGAGAACGCCGGCTCTTTTTCCTCTTTTCCTTCTGCGTTTCCGTGGCCGGGCAGCCCAGACAAAGGGCTCCGCTGGCGTGTTTGTAAACCGCGGGTCGGCATCGAGGAATTTGAAGTCCGGTTTTCGGTGTGTGATTGCCGAACCAATGTCCAAAAGCGTTTGTCTGTCGTACACAATAAGGCAAACAACATCCAAGACAAAAAAACACAAAACTGTAAACAAAACAAACAATAAACTGCAGTGTTTTGACGGAGCCCGCGACGCAGCAGCCATACTCGGCGCCATCTTGAGCTTTTTACTAGAACGTTCTTTGTAGAATTTAAATGGGTCACATATATTTTGTTGACTCCGCTGGTCGCCATGATATCCCAGAGCTCTGGTTCTATCTCTGGAGCATGTTGATGTGTGCTGCGCAGTTCGTGATTCTCCCCACTTTGATGCACGTGTCAGATATGATAAGCATATTTACTGCTTATAAAATGCGGGATGTGAGTTGAATACAGAGAACTTTGCTTGCCACCCACCAAAGTGGCTAGTAATGGAGATAGAGTTACCCGCCACTGCCGATTTCTACCCGCATTTGGTGGGTGGGCTGATGTTAATGTCAAGCACTGATGCCAGGGCCTTAATGGTGTCATTTCCACTCAAATAACTTTTCTTAAGACATTCAAATATTGACCTATACAGTAGCAAATATAATGGTTCGCTACCCCCATTATATTATGGACCCATTGCTCCTCTAAAACCAATTTCACGCTGGTATATTAAAGCAACTCGTTTCCATTTCTAGCCTGGAGAAAAGCAGTGGTCTGATGTATGACTGTTTTTCTAATCTCTTTTCTAAAACTTTTAGGTGGGTTGTTATGCTCAGATTTGTATTTGTAAATAATAGGCTGTCATTATTTAAATGACAAGCTCTGCAAAAAATAAAATGCAGAGTAAAGAAATGGAATCTGAAGTTAAAAGGAAGTAGAGAGTAACATTGATTTTCCATCTCTAATTTTGCCTCTTTGAACGGAATTGCTCTCAAATTATCTGTAAATGGACAAAGCCCATTGAAAACCACATACAGCCCTATTGTTCATCAGCAAGTACAAATAATAATTATTCACATATAATAGAGTTAATTTGAGTAGACAATTGGCTCTGGTCAAAATTCAAGAGAATGAATGATTATTTTTCCATAAAAGCCCACGTAATAACTGGAGCATATCCTAGCCACTACCCATCAACAATCATATTAAATGTGAATAGCAACACCTTTGACTTAAATGTGTATAACATCTCATCAGCTGTAGAAGTTCTCAAATTACTCTGCTTGTGTTTTATTGAGTGGAGAGGGCAGGAACATGGGAACTGGTTAGCAGCATTGTAGAGTGGTGTAAACCACCTCCAGTCAAATACAAACAGACAAAAGTAGTGGCAGTGGACTTTGGAAGGAAAAAGCACCCGGCAATCAATTATTGTGCTGCAGAGCAAATTCTGTTTTCTGAGGAGACTCTGAGAGATCTTTTGATATACATAATAAATGTGCAGACTATAATGTAGTGTAACATCTGAGGTTGTTATCCATCCTACTAACCACCAGAAGGAGCCCTCTCCCAAATACTGATCTTCACCCATTTCTTCACTGCTCATTTCCTGTTTACCACATGTATATATAGCCATGCAGTTCCATTGTTCATTGTGAATTATTGCCAATTTACCCTGCCTTACCAAGTGTTTTGTATTGCCATTGCTTCTTGATTCATGTTATGACCATTGCCTGTTTTTCTGGATTTTCTGCTTTTTGGATAGTCCTATGTCTCTCTGCCTGCTGTTTTGGATTGTTTGCTTGTCTCTTTTAATAAACTTCGTGCACATGGATCATAACACCATCTCTAACGCCAATTTGTTACAGAATACATCACCTACCATGGATCCAGCAGAAGTCTCACAGCTCCAGGCTGCATTTTTACATCAGTGGAAGGTTTTAAAGGGTTATCAAGACCAGCTGAACAACCTACGTGCCGCCAACGAATGTTTGACTCACTACATTTACTCACTGCCAACTCCCCATGGTAAACTGGTAAGCTTTGCTCTTTTTGGCTTTTTGTTTTTCAAGGTTCTGCTGAGAAATGCCAGGGTTTTTCATGACCGTGTAAAGTCTATTTCTCTAACCAACCTGAATCATTTTATCAAGACGCCAAGAAATGTAACTTTATGATGTCTCTGCTTACCGGTAAAGCACTTGATTGGGTCGCCGCTATTTGGGACAAAGATCCTCAAATCCAGACCTTGTTTGGCTACTTTGTTCAACATATCCATGAAGTCAAGTCAAGTCAAGTGGTTTTCATTGTCGTTTCAACCATATACAGTTAGTACAGTACACAGCGAAACGAGACAATGTTCCTCCAGGACCATGGTGCTACATAAAACAACATAGGACAAACCCAGAACCACATGAGACTACACAGACTAAATAAAGTACCTAAATAAAGTGCACGTGCAAATGTGTGCAAAAAGTATGGGACAGTACAATAAATTACTAACAATGAACAGGACAATAGACACAGTGAGAGACAGTATAGCGCCGACCAATACACAGTAGTGCAAAAAGATGACAGCTCCTTAAAATGTAATGTAAACATAACATACTATGAGATAGTGTTCTATGGACATAGCAGTTATTGAGGTAGCAGACAGTTATAAATTGACAGTAATTAAAGTGCAACTCACGACATGTGTGTGTGTGTGTGTGTGTGTGTCAAACCAGTCTCTGAATATTGAGGAGTCAGATGGCTTGGGGGCAGAAGCTGTTACACAGTCTGGCCGTGAGGGCCCGAATGCTTCGGTACCTCTTGCCAGATGGCAGGAGGGTGAAGAGTTTGTATGAGGGGTGTGTGGGGTCATTCACAATTCTGTTGGCTTTGCAGATAGAGTGTTTTTCGTAAATGTCTTTGATGAAGGGAAGAGAGACCCCGATGATGTTCTCAGCTGTCCTCACTATCCTCCGCAGGGCTTTGCAGTCCGAAACGGTGCAAGTCCCAAACCAGGCAGTGATGCAGCTGTTCAGGATGCTCTCAATAGTCCCTCTATAGAATGTAGTGAGGATGGGGGGTGGGAGATGTGCTTTCCTCAACCTTCGCAGAAAGTAGAGACGCTGCAGGGCTTTCTTGGCAACAGAGCTGGTGTTGAGGGACCAGGTGAGGCTCTCTGCCAGGTGAACACCAAGGAATTTGGTGTTCTTGATGATCTCCACAGAGGAGCCATCATTGTTCAGCGGAGAGCGTTCACCTTGTGCTCTCCTAAAGTCAACAAACTTCTCTTTTGTTTTGTTGACATTCAGGGACAGGTTGTTGGTTCTACACCAGTCTGTTAGCCGCTGCACCTCCTCTCTGTATGCTGACTCGTCGTTCTTGCTGATGAGACCCACCACGGTTGTGTCATCAGCAAACTTGATGATGTGGTTCGAGCTGTGCATTGCTGCACAGTCGTGAGTCAGCAGAGTGAACAGCAGTGGACTGAGCACACAGCCCTGGGGGTCTCCAGTGCTCAGTGTGGTGGTGGTGGAGATGCTGTTCCCAATCCAGACTGACTGAGGTCTCCCAGTCAGAAAGTCCAGGATCCAGTTGCAGAGGGAGGTGTCCAGGCCCAGCAGGTTCAGCTTTCCAATCAGGTGCTGGGGAATGATTGTGTTGAATGCTGAGCTGAAGTCTATGAACAGCATTCGAACGTATGAGTCCTTTTTTTCCAAGTGGGTGAGGGCCAGATGGAGGGTGGTGGCGATGGCGTCGTCTGTTGAGAAGTTTGGACAATACGCGAACTGCGGTGGGGGGGCAGCTGGGTCTTAATGTGCCTCATGACGAGCCTCTTGAAGCACTTCATGATGATGGGTGTGAGTGTGATGGGACGGTAGTCATTGAGGCAGGACACTGAAGACTTCTTTGGCATGGGGATGATGGTGGTGGCCTTGAAGCACGTTCGAACGATGGCGCTGCTCAGAGAGATGTTGAAGATGTCGGTAAGAACATCTGCCAGCTGGTCTGCACATCCTCTGAGCACTCTTCCAGGAATGTTGTCTGGTCCAGTTGGGAGGAGGGGTGGTCTTCCTCGCCACTACGTCGTTCTGCATTTCAAACCGAGCATAGAAGTCATTCAGCGCATCTGGAAGGGAGGCATCTTTGTCACAGGCAACTGACGTTGTCCTGTAGTTGGTGATGGCCTGGATGCCCTGCTACATGCGCTGCGTGTCAACGCTGTCCTGGAAGTGACTGTGGATTCTCTGGGCGTGTGAGCGCTTTGCCTCTCTGATGGCCCGGGACAGCTTGGCCCTTGCTGTTCTTAGGGCTGCCTTGTCGCCTGCTCTGAAGGCAGAGTATCGGGTCCTCAGCGGTGTGCACACCTCCGCAGACATCCACGGCTTCTGGTTGGAGCGTGTGGTGATGATCTTGGAGAAAGTGACATCATCAATGCACTTGCTGATGTAGCTGGTCACTGATTCTGTGTATTCCTCCAAGTTGGTAGAGTCGCCATATGTTGCAGCCTCCCTGAACATGTGCCAATCTGTACACTCAAAACAGTCCTGAAGAGCAAAGATGGCTCCTGCTTGCCAGGTTTTCACCTGCTTCTGGAGCGGTTTTGTGCTTCTGATGAGCGGTCTGTATGCTGGAATTAGCATAACAGAGATGTGGTCTGAGTAGCCGAGGTGGGGGTGGGGCTCCACCCGCTACGCGCCTGGGATGTTTGTGTAAACAAGATCAAGCGTGTTCGCCCCTCTCGTTACAAAGTCCACATTGGTGGAATTTAGGGAGCACTGTCTTGAGATTCGCATGGTTGAAATCTCCGGCGACAATAAACAGCCTATCGGGGTGAGCGTTCTGCAGTTCACTCATAGCCCCATATAGTTGACAGAGCGCTTCCTTAGCATTAGCGCTGGGGGGAATGTAAACTCCAGTTATAATAACTGTGGTGAATTCCCATGGTAAATAAAAAGGTCTGCATCTAACAGTAACAAGCTCCAACAGCGATAAACAATTGCTAGAAATTAGCATAGAGTTCTTGCACCATTCCGTGTTGATGTAAACACACAAGCCGCCACCACCGCGAGTCTTACCGCAGAGAGCTGCATTTCTGTTGGCACGAAACGAGGTGAGCCCATCTAGCTGAATGGCGGCATCCGGAACTCTGTCGCTGAGCCACGTCTCCGTGAAAACAAAGATGCAGCAGTCTCTAATCTCACGCTGCATAGCCTGATGGAGTCAGATGTAGTCCAGATTATTGTCCAAGGAGCAAACATTTGAGAGCAGGACAGACGGGAGAGCCGGCCTGCAAGGGTTTGTTTTTAGCCTAGCATGGACCCCCCGCCCTCTTGCCATGCTTCCGCTTTCTCGCACACCGCTTACGATGTCTTCTCCCCTGCCCACCGGCATCAGGTGATGCAGAGGGCTGGAGGCCTGGTCTCCGCAGCAAGCCGAGTATGCGTAGCGCCTCCTGTAAGTCATCATGCAGCTTGGTTGTTGCATGAATCCTATATTTGAGCAGTGTCTGGCGATGGTAGGCACGAACACCGGTTGCTCCGATGTCCATGTGCCGCAAAAGTCGGGTTTTTTAACAAAAATAGCACCATTTTTGGATCCGGAGTGGCCGCTGCGTGCTAAAGTGCCACCATCTTGGATCTGTCTTTTTTTTTTTTTTTTTCTCGAGTATCAAGCGGGTGATCATTTACGCCAGGGACATCGATCTGCAGCAGACTACGCAATTATGTTCAGGACGCTAGCGGCTCAAAGTGGGTGGGACAATGTCACTCTGAAAACTGTTTTCTATGAGGGGCTTCACCAAGAACTCAAGGCAGAACTGACATGCAAGGGTGAGGGTTCTACTCTGTCAGACTTCATTACCATGGCTATCAAGATAACCTGCTTCGTAATGCTCCAAGGCCCTAGTTTCACTCCGCTTCTAAGTCTACAGTCTCAGCACAGGCATCCACTGAATCACCCGGACCTATGCAAGATCTTTACCCTCTTGCTTTTATAGAGAAACGCCAATGTCGGCGTAACGAAAAACTTTGCTATTACTGTAGTGAAACCGGTCTTCTCAATGCTGCATGCCCACAAAAGAAATCAAGTTCCCATGAATCAAAGCTGAAAGTTTGTATCACATATCCTTCACAGTTTTTTTTTGTTGCATGTAGAGATCTCTATTGGGGATCATATAAACAATTTTACAGCTTTAGTTGATTCTGAGGCTGCTGTGAAATTTCAAATCAAGAGACTGTACAAGAACTCAATATACCCACCAATCAATGCATTCCAACAATTAATATCACCACAGTTGCCAATGCTCCCATTGTTACTGGTATAACCCAGCAGGCTGTTCCCATAACCATCAAGATTGGACTATTTAATGTGGAGAACATTTCACATGTGTCATTGGGCATGACCCAATCATGCTCTTATCCTGGGTCATTCTTGGCTGGCCATCACCCTTCTATACTGTATCCTGGAACCAGGGTGAGCTCACGCAATAGTCAAGTTTCTGTCAAGAACATTGTCTCCATGTTGGTCTCCATCTCTTGTCTTGCCACCAGCATTGAAAGCCCTTAATTCCAAACAGTAACCATGATTCCTGAGGAGTATGCAGAATTCAATGAAGATTTTAGTGAAGTCAAAGCTAATCAACTTCCTCCTCACCGTCCATGGGACTGCTCTATTGATCTTCGGTCTAATACAGCTCCACCGTGAAGCAAGACTTATCCATTGTCATGCCCCAAGACCCTAGCTATGGAAACTTACATTGAAGAAGCACTTGCCTCTGGTTACATCCGTCCCTCCACCACTCCAGCAGCTCCAGGTTTTTTCTTCGTGGAGAAAAAGGATGGAGGTCTACGTCCATGTATCAACTATTGAGGCCTGAACTCTGTCATTTTGAAATACCATTACCCACTGCCACTTATCCCCTGAGCTCTTGAACAACTCAGTGAGCTAAGATTTATACTAAGCTTGATCTATGAAGTACTTATAACCTCATCAGAATCAGAGGAGGTGATGAGTGGAAAACTGCATTCATCCTCACCAGGGGGCACTATGAATATCTGGTCATGCCATATGGACTTGTTAATGCCCCCTCTGTTTTCCAGTCTTTTATCAATGAGATTGAGATCCTAATCTACTCTCAAAACAAGGAACAACATATCCATCATGTCAGGACAATCCTATCACATCTCTAGGAACACAAGTTATTTGTCAAGGCAGAAAAATGTGAGTTTCATATCTCCCATACCAAATTCCTAGGATACAATATCAGCCACCAAGGTGTAGAAATGTCTCTAAAATCACAGCAGTTACCGAATGGCCTCAACCTTCTACAATCCAAGAACTACAGTGGTTTCTGGGCTTTGCCAATTTCTACCACCACCTCATCAGAAACTACAGTATCATTGCAGCACCACTCACTTTATTGGTCAAGGGAAAACCCAGCAAGTTTTGATATCATGGAAGAAATACAACGAGCACAACAGCATGAACCGTCACCACCTGACTGCCCCCCAACCAAACACTTTATACCACACGCTCTACGTCTGAGAACTATCCAATGGGTCCAAACTTTATTGAGCACAGGACACCCTGGCATCCAAAGAACAATCACTCTGGTACATAACTCCTTCTTGTGGCCATCTGTAATTTGTGATGTTACTAATTATGTGAAGTCTTGTCAAGTGTATGTGTGTGTGCACACTCTAAGACCCCCAGGGAACTGCCCCTGGGATTACTCCAACCACTGCCAATACACCAAAGACCATGGTCCCACCTGTCCATGGTCCCAATGGTCAGAGAGATCATGGACTCAAGGTGATGAGGGAGCCAGATGCAATACTTGGTGGACTGGGAAGGCTACAGACCGGAGAAGAGATCGTGGGTAGCTGCCAAAGACATGCTGGACCCATCCCTGAACCAAGATTTCCACCAAACCCATCCTAATTGTCCAGAACCACAACCATGAGGACATCCCAGCAGAAAAACACCAGGAGTTGTTCGGGGGGTGGGGGTCTGTAACTATGTGTGTTGTGAAAGGCGCTACACAAATAAAATTGACTTGATTGCTCATTTCCTGTTTACCGTGTGTGTGTGTGTGTGTGTGTGTGTGTGTGTGTAGCCATGCAGTTGCATTGCTCATTGCAAAGCATTGCCAGTTTACCCTGCCTTACAGAGCATTCTTTTACATTGCCATTGTTTTTTGATTCAAGTTATGACTATTGCATGTTTTTCTGGATTTACTGATTTTTGGATTACCCTTTGTTTCATTTGCCTGGTTGGACTGTCTATTTGGTTTATTGGATTAATCTGCCTGCTTTACAACTAGGTCTCTCTGCTTGCTGTTTTGGATTGTTTGCTTTTGTCTTGATAAACTTCCTGCACATGGATCCTAACACCATGGCCAGTTCATTACACGTAGGTGGATTTTCCCCAAAAAGTTCTACAGTATGTGCATGTAACATTGAACAAAAATATCTTTAAAATCCTTTTCTGAGCACTTGTGGTACTCAGTGACCCCAGTAATGTCATTGCCTTTGACTGTCAAGAGCCCAACGTGATTTAAGTATGACCATGTGGTCCACTGTTTGGTCAACTGAGATTTTCAATTAATGAGAGGTCGAGAGTTCCTGTGATCACTCAGCACATAATGAAGTGAGACTCTCTTTTTACTGCAATGTCTGGCAACCTCAATATGGCATTGTATGAATCCATGGGCCCATTTAGATGGGAATAATGTTCTCCTTTAAGGAAAAAATATTATTTTAATCATACTATAAGATTACATTGGGCATCTGAGAGTTTTATATGGCAATCACAAAAGCCATTGCATTAGACTTAACCATTGCATCTGTGCATAGTAAAATTATTAGGATTACTATAGCAGGCCCAATGACCACTGATAATAATACATTTAGAATAGGAACTGAAAAAGGAGCAAATTTCAAGAAAAATAGATGGAAGTACCTGCATGATTTCACCTCCTTTCAAATAGATGAGACGTTTTTATCTGATACGAGACACACAAGACACTCTACCTGCAATGATGTTGAATTAGTCATGCAAACTGCATACAGCTTGTTGCCATGGTACTTACAGGAGGTCCTGAGGAGAAAAACAGAAAAGGGAGAAAAGGAGTCATAATTTTTTCAAATTTGTTACAGGCGAGATCATTTGCACATTCATGAGAGACTTATGGACCATTCACACCAAAAACGTTTTGCATCAATCTGCACTATTTTTCCAACTGTTTTTCAATGTAAACATGTGTTAGAAGGACGTCTACTGGTGTCTTGATGATTTTTAGTATCTTGCATATGAATGGCAAATTTTTAAGATGCTGTGCCAATAGAAAGCAATACTGCCCATCTACTTTTCAGCTGTCTTGTTTTGCCATTAATTTTTTCCCATAGAGGTTTAAAAAATATATATTAACGAGTTCCAAGCCATGAACCAAACCAGAAAGCTACAACCTTTGATTTAAAGCAAAAATTATTTGAAAACTGGACAAAAAGTCAAAGGTACAAGCAGAGCTTGACTAACTTTTTGGCTCATCGACCACCGTGGCTAGTGGTTCTCCAAAGTCACTAGCCAAAATCCCCCATTCCACAAAAGAATAATAAAGGTAAAATGGAGACTGTAACTGCATGCATGTAGCATCTGGACTAATCAGACACACAATCATTCATTATTTCATTAATTAAGGCCAGATGTGGTCCTGTGGTCTGAGGAGAAGATCATCCTGATCGAACTTACAGACCCATGGGAATAAGGGTGTGACCAAGCCTTTGAAAGAAAGAGTGCCAAATACCTGGATATTTTGCAAGAATGTCGGGAGAAAGATGGCAGGCGTGGCTGTTCCCAGTCGAGGTTGGCTGTAGAGGATTTCCTGCCCAGTCAGTATTGTGAATATTCACAGCCATTGGAATGATAGGAAAGGAGAGGAAGAGAGCAGTTCGCAGGATGGGGGAGGCAGCAGAAAGAGCCTCTTTTTGGCTATGGAACTGGAGAGAGGAGACAAGCTGGAAGCCAGGAGGAGGAGATGGGCAGTGATTTGGCCACCACTGCCGACCCACCAACAGGAGGGTGTTCAGGGTCGAAATACCCAATGATCGTTGGACACCATCTGACAACATCAACTCCTCCTGGCCAAAGCTACATACACAGAAGGTGAAAGTAGGATAAGCATCTTTTAGGTGTAATCATTCTCATGAACATCTGGGTAACCAGTGACCAGTGAAGTTTGGATGGAAACCGAGGAAAGACTGGAGTGGGTGTATGAGGCCAGCAACCTTATGCACAGCACTCTCAAGAGGGCACCAATAAAGCTACTGAAACGAATAATGTGCAATACCCCCAGAGTCTCCCGAGGGGAGGGGGGGGGGGGTGGTTGAGAGACTCAACAGGACGGACACAATGGTAACGACTAGGAATGACTTGCAGACACAGAGACGGCTCACCCAAAAAACATTAACGGGGGAGGTAGTGGAAGTGTCACTGCGGATAGACCTGCAAGAACAAAAAGGGGCTTAAAATACACCAAGCCAGGACCAAGTGTGGAAAAGAGGGGTCACAGGTACAGCGCACAGTGGTAGCACCTGGTGAGACACAGGAGAACTCCAGGCAGGAAGCACCCCATAGAACTGGAGATCTCTCAGCACCTGTGTCACCTCAATTCACCAGGAGAGATCCACCCGATAACACCCCTGAAAGTCAAACCCACCCTGTGAGAGAACGAATCAAATGGCCCAAGATGAGTGATATTAAGGAATGGCACCAATTAGACCAAGATCTTGACAAAGTGTTAGATATCATGCTAGCAGGGACAGTTGAGTGGAAAGTCAAAGCCCTCACAACAATAACATACAATCTGGCAAGAGAGCATTTTGGAATAGAGGATAAGAAGGTTAACACAAAAACTGCAAAGCAGCCAAACAGAAGAGAAAGAGAAATCCACAGATTGAGGAAAGAAATTAAAGCTCTCAATAAACAGTTTAAAAGAGGCCCCATTGAAGAAAGGGAAGGCATCAAGGACTTGACGAGTCAACTCCGGGAACGTCTCTGTAGGCTTCGGAGAGCAGAAAGCACTCGGAAGCAGAGTAAGGAGAGGGAGAACAAAATAGCTCAGTTCACCAAAGACCCTTTCAGGTTCACCAGATCACTGGTGGGTGAAGCAAAATCTGGGAAACTGACCAGCCCCAAAGAAGATGTAGAGGGGTTCCTGAGGGAGACCCACAATGACACATCCAGAAACCAAGCTCTGGATGCCAACCCAAAAATCCATAGAGCGGAAACACCTGACAAAAAGCTCAACATAAGCGAACCCTCTTGGAAGGAAGTCCAAGAGGTGGTGAAGAAGTCTAGAACAGGATCTGCCCCTGGCCCAAGCGGCATACCATATAAGGTATGTAAGAAATGCCCAATGCTTCTTCAGAGGCTGTGGAAGCTGTTCCGGAGGATCTGGAAAAAGGGCACCATTCCGGCATGATGGAAGACGGCGGTAGGCTGCTTTGTGCCAAAGGAAGAGAATTCATCAACCATCAGCCAATTCAGAACGATCTCACTTCTATGTGTAGAAGGGAATATCTTCTTTTCAGTGCTGACTAAAAGATTGACTTCGTACATGACAGAGAACAGATACATTGACACCTCTATCCAGAAAGGTGGGATTCCAGGCTTCTCTGGGTGTCTGGAACATACCGGAGTTCTGTCAGATGATCCGGGAGACTAAAGCAAAGAATGGCGACCTGACAGTGTTCTGGTTAGATTTGGCCAACGCATATGGATCAATTCCTCATGCCCTAATTTATGCAGCATTGAATCATTACCACATCCGTCTGCACATCAAGGGAATGATATCCAGTTAATTCAGAGGTATCCAGTTACGGTTCAAAACAGCCCAGTTTACAACCCAGTGGCAAGACCTGGAAAAGGGAATCATAACTGAATGCACAATCTCCCCCATCCTCTTTTTATGGGAATGAACCTCCTTGTAATAGCTGCTGGGAAAGAAACCAAAAATGGAATTGGGTATTCGACAACCCCCAATAAGAGGTTTCACTGGACGATCTCACTGTAACAACCGCAACACATGTGGAGGCGAGGTGGTGCTAACAGTGCTTGACCGCATGGCAACGTGGGCCAGAATGAAGTTTAAGCCAAAGAAATCCAGGAGTATGTTGATCAGAAAAGGGAAACTGGTAAATAAGTTTAAGCTGCAAGTGCAGGGAGAGGATATTCCATCAATAGAGGAGAATCCAATCAAATGCCTCGGAAAGTGGTTTGATGAGTCACTTACTGACAGGAACAACATCACTAACACTGAAAAGAAGTCTGGCTGAGGATGATCGAAAAATCAGGACTTCTGGGGAAATTCAAAGCATGGCTCTACCAACACAGTCTGCTGCTGAGACTGTGTATGAAATTCCTATGACAAGTGTGGAAGGAATGGAGAGGAAGATTAAGACGTTTCTCCGAAGGTGGCTGGAAATCCCTCCAAGTTTTACTTCAGTAGGCCTATACATAAGATCAGGACAGGTCCAACTTCCTCTGTCATCAGTATTGGAGGAATTCAAGGTGACAAAGTGTAGCTTGGTAATGACATACAGAGACTCCCAGGATGAACAAGTCAGACATGCAGGCGATACTACAAGATCAGGACGCAAGTGGGTAGCTGACACCTCTGTCACACAAGCAGAAAGTATGCTGAAACTACGGGACATTATTGGAATGTCATGCACAAGGAGACAGGGCCTCGGAACTTCCCATTTCCAACAATGGGGGAAGACAGATACCAAGGAGAGAAGAGCCATGATCCAAGAGGAAGTACAGTACCTGGAGGAGGAAGGACGAAGATCAAGGGCAGTGGAGCTAGCATCCCAGGGAGCCTGGAACAAATGGGACCTTCCCAAGAGGAAAATAACATGGGTGGATCTATGGAAACTGGAGCCTTTCTGCATATCCTTCCTGCTGCGATCGGTGTATTACTTTTACGGTGTATTACAACTGTATTGTTGTTGTTTTTTTTTGTTTTTTTTTTTCTATTCAACTGCTGCCGCTACTTCGCTTAGGTTCTATTCGTATTTCATCGATATTTGATTGGGATTTCTATGAATGCCATGGTGTTGGTTGTTGCACTACTCACATTTGGAACGAACTCACTCTACAGTTAAGCATCTGTTATGTTCAGTTTATGTGGCGAAAGCATTGAATTGACACTTTCAGATCTGTGGACTCTGCTGTCTGATATTTTGTACTGGAGGAAAAGACTCTTTGCCGTTGGCCTTGGATTATTCTGTTTTCTTTTGTTGACGTCTCTCTGGCTGCAACTTCGCTGTGAGCTTGCTCACGAGCCTTTGATGCTGCGATGCAGGCTTTGCTGTGTCTTAACCAGGTGGATGGATTGGTTCTGGCTTCCCCTCTTTGGTTTTATTGCAGTTTTAGTGGACTGGCATTTCGTAGGGCAAAACTCACACTACTCATCTGCTCTGCCGTGCATCGGCACAAACAGAATGTATTTCTACACTACCTCGGATCTGCTGCGTCTAAACTCATTTTCTCGTCTACCTGCGGAAACCTACAAAGTCTGCGCTAATCTGTGGATTGTACGTCGCCATCGTTATATTCATCGGAGGTCTCGTCGCACTTATGAGAAATTTCATACCTGCCTCACCTCTAACAGCTGTATCCCTTCATTTTGGTCAACTACCTGTCATCTCGCCATAGACCGGTTGCTGCGAGTGATGGTATCAACTTTGATCATATTCGCGTACTGGAATACTCTCCTGTGAAAACTGTGTCAACCACAATAGAACTTTCAACTACACCCTCCTCTCCAGTTAAAATGGCATGAATTAATGCCAGGTCTCTTTCTAACAAATCCTTTGTTTTGAATGTCTTTTTTAGCTCTAAGGATTTGGACTTTTTATTCTTGACAGAGACTTGGCTTAACAATGGTGATGTCATCCCTTTAGGTGACTCCTGCTAACTGTAACTATTATAATTCTCCAAGGTCTGTTTGCCGCGGTGGTGGTCTAGCTACTGTGGTCAGGAATCATCATCGCTGCAGACTTTTGCCGGTAAATGGATTTTCAAGTTTCGAAGTGCAGCTGATGAAAATTAATCTAATATATCCTGTTCTCTGTGCTTTAGTGTATAGACCTCCTAAATACAATAAGGATTTTATTTGTGAATTCTCAGAACTCGTATCATCTCTGGTAACTCTTTCTGACCAGCTGTTAATTCTGGGAGATTTTAATATTCATGTGTGCTGCGAAAAGCAACCTCTAGTCAGGGATTTTTTATGTATGATGAATTATTTTAATCTCACACAGATAGTTTCAGGACCTACTCATGTAAAGGGTCATACTCTTGATCTGGTATTAACATCAGGTCTTCATGTGAACAATCTTGGAATCTCTGACCATAGGTTTGTTTTATTTGAGTCCATGCAGCCACAGTCTGTACCTCTACCCCCTCTGAACCGGCACCTCACTCGTGCTATTTATTCTTCCACAGTTATGCAATTTTCAGAGATTTATGCTTCTGCTTACCTGTCTTATATCACTGACATTATCACTTGAACCTCAGACACCTCACAGTTGTTTGAAGTCTTTAACACAACTTGCACTGCCATTTTAGATCAGGTTGCTCCTTTAAAGTCACAGAGATGTAAAAATAAGTCAGGCATCCAGCCTTGGCTTAATGAGCATACTCGCTCTGTTAGGCAGGATTGTAGGAAGGCAGAGCGTAAGTGGAAGAAGGATAAACTTAAGGTTTCATTTGAAATGTTTTGTGATTCCTTAAAGCTGTATCAAGTCTCTGTCAAGTCTGCAAAATCAAACTACTTATCTGAAATAATTGCTAAAAATGCCCATAGGCCTAAGATAATTTTTAATACAATTGATTCTGTTTTGAAACCTGCCCCTGTGGGCTATCCAGATGCAACCCCTGAGACATGTGAAGAGTTTCTTGAATTTTTTATTGACAAAATTCAAGACATTAGAACACATGTAATGGGCCCATCTGTGATACACTCTGAACCCATGCTGTCATCCAGTTCTTTTAGTCACTTTGACCCCGTTTCATCTGCTAAACTGTCGGATATAATTTTGTTAATGAAACCTACAAATTCTCCCATGGATGTCATACCATCACAGCTTCTCAAAGATCTTTTTAGTACTGTTGCCTCCATTATGCTGGCCATAATCAACAGTTCTTTGAGAAATGGAGCAGTCCCTGCCAGTTTTAAACATGCTGTGGTTCAGCCTCTGCTGAAAAAACCTAACCTTGATCCTATAGTTTTTAAGAATTATAGGCATATTTCAAAATTGCCTTTCCTGTCCAAAATCTTGTAAAAGGTGGTTTATTTGCAGCTGTATTCTTATCTAACCACCTTTGGCATATTTGAAAAATTTCAATCAGGCTTTCGGTCACTGCATAGTACTGAGACTGCACTATTAAAGGTGACAAATGACATTTTAGTCTCCCTGGATTCTGGCAACGGAGCCATTTTAATCATTCTAGACCTCAGTGCAGCATTTGATACAGTCGATCACTCCATTCTCTTACATCGTCTTAAGAAGGTGGTTGGGATTGAGGGAGTTGCATTAAACTGGTTTTCATCATATCTTAAGGAAAGAACTTTTTCTATCAATACTGACACTCACTTCTCTTCCCTAACTCTGCTCACATGTGGCGTCCCACAAGGCTCCATGTTAGGTCCTCTGCTTTTTTTTCTCTTTATATGCTTCTTTTAGGCTCTATCTTTCAGAGGTACAGAGTAGCTTATCATTGTTATGCTGATGACACACAATTTTACCTTCCTGTCAGGTCTAACGATTGTAGTTCCAGCAGTAATCTCATCTCCTGTCTTGAGGAAGTTAAATTATGGATATCTGAAAACTTCCTCATGCTTAATGAGGAAAAAGCCGAGGTCATTGCTTTTGGCTCTTTGATACATATCGCTGACATTGAAAATCAGTTAGGTACTTTGTCTTTAAACTTGCACAATAGAGTTAAGAACTTGGGTGTAATCTTTGATTCTGAGTTATTATTTGATAAGCAGATAAATGCTGTTGTTAAAGGAAGCTTTTTTTATCTAAGGTTCATTGCTAAATTAAAACTGTTTCTCACACAGAAGGACTTGGAAATAGTGATTCATGCAACTCCTTATATATGGGTATGTCTCAATCTTCTTTTTCACGTCTGCAAGTAGTCCAAAATGCAGCAGCTAGACTTCTAACGGGTACCAAGAAAAGAGAGCATATTACCCCTGTTCTCGCTTCCCTACATTGGCTTCCAGTTAGATATAGAGTCAATTTCAAGGTTGTGCTGTATGTTTCTAAGGCCTTGCATGGTTTAGCCCCTCAGTACATTGCTGATTTACTTCAACATTCTGCACCTATGTCTCTTCGATCATCAAATCAGTTACTCCTCTCTGTTCCTCGTTCCCGTCTGAAAACTAAAGGTGATAGGGCATTTGTAGTTGCGGCCCCCAGGTTGTGGAATGCTCTCCCATTTGCTGTTAGGTCTTCCTCCTCACTGCCGATATTTAAATCTAAATTGAAGACACATTATTTCTCTTTAGCCTATAATATTGTTTGAGTATTATAAGAGTTTTCTGTGTAGGGTTTATAATGTTTTACTAATTTGTTCTTTTTAATATTTTATAAGTTCTATTAAATTCTGTTATTAATGTTTGTAAAAAATTGTACAGCACTTTGGTTACAACATTTGTTGTTTTTAAGTGTGCTTTATAAATAGACTTGACTTGACTTGACTAACACATCAAGCCATGTGGAACATGCTCGACCGTAACCGAGTCAAACTGATACTGCAAGTTCATCATAATTTCTTCATTGAACACGGAAGAAACTGACTGCAACTTCAACACCATCGACTCAAGGAACCCTTTCTCCTGTGACAGCCAAGGCATTGCAAGTATTGTACAAATTAACTAACTAAACTGTGGTTTATAAGTAATTTAGTATGCTGAAAACATAGGTGCTTTTAAAGTAAGAAACTGATGGTTAAATTACTCTTTGCATAGTTTAATTTACCTATTCTGTTCCAGTTTCATTCACTTTCACCTTTCCATTCACATATATGTGTGATTTGTGTGTATGTTTGTGTTTTAGATTAGTTATGTGCTCGTAATATATTTAAATAAAGCTTTTGTGTACATTCTTGCGAGATGATTCTGCTCTGCTCGTAAATCAACGTCAGTTTAACGATTCGTTCACAGCTACATGTGAAGAAAGATATTTTTGTGATGCCATGAAAAATATCCTTTCTTAGTGCTGATAGATGATCAATACTGAGTGTTCGCTGGATGAACAGATAAATTGATTGTAACGGTAATTCAGCTACATCAAGTTAATTCTATTAACGGATCCAGATATTTTTAATTAATTATGAGTTATTATTACTTTATTAGAAAATTTTCCTGTGGTATAGTCTGATAAATAGTCTCATCCCTGTTTTTAAAAGATTTTGCTTCAAATCTTCAAATGTGTAATATTATTGTCAATAAGCCATGAGAATAATATTACTCCAATAAGAAAATTTATAATAATTCCCTTATTAAAGCTAATTCCTTACAATAGAAATTGTGAGCGGATACGAGACGTATCTTACGATCTTACGATTTTAATGTTGGAGAGTTATTTGTCATTTACCTAATTTATAATGGTTGTCGAATGTGACTAATTCAATTTATATACATTTCCTTACATAATAATGTAGAATAAGGACAGTTTAATTTCATTCCTAGCTCACATATACTACCAAATTCGCTACATGCATTTGTGTACATTTGACTATTTCAACAAGAATTATATTTTGCAGTATACAGGCCTAATGATTTAAATCTCTTGGAATATCTGAAAGCAAACATGGCCAGTTAGAACAGGAGTAGTGTACAACAGGAAGACAACTTTTTTTATATATAGTTTGCTCATTATTCATGAAAGTCCAGACTATAAGCCAATTCATTCTAAATTGCACTTGTCCCTAAATTCCCCATTATTCTTTTATTGTTTAAAGGTGATATTTATAATATTAAGGCCATAACCACAAGTAAACCAATGGGTGGCTCTACTTTACTATGGTTAAGTCACTATAGATAATCTTTCTAAAAAAAAAAAAATTCCTTCATAAAGCGCTTTAAAGATCAACATTTTCTGAAGAATTGAAATAGGTCACATACGTTTTGAGGTCTCCATTGCGATATTGAGTGAAGCCCCACTGACCTCAGAGCTCTGGCTATCCTATCTTTGGAGTGCACTGGTGTTTGTGATGTGGTGGTCCCTGAAAACCATGCTTCATTTGCCTTGCACAGATGCATGTAGGATATGAGAGGCATATTTATTGCTTATAAATCGCTGAACGTGAGATAAATACAATTAAATTTGCTTCGCCTGCGGCCTGACATTCACAGAATATTCAATACATGAAAAACCCTGAAAAAGTCACCTGCCAAAGTAAGAGTGATAGGATTACCCACCTGCATGATCCACCTGCATTTGGCGGGTTGGCAGCAGAGCATGTGAGTGGCATGGAGCGAGTTGTTACTCAGCTCAAATATTCGCTTATGTGCGATTGCTCAACTCCAATGCTTAAGTTCAAAATTAGAGCGGCATGAAATTAGACAATTTATTTGTCAACATTACTGTTTTTTTTTTAGGCATAAATATTTAATGGAGCATAAGGAATAATATCTGTACAAACAATGCCTTGTTATAGGCTACTTTAAAAGGAAAATAGCCTTATTCTCTATTTTTTTTATTTGGACGTGGTTATTTTATATGGGGACATGGGATAATGTAAAGGCCTAATTACCAGAGCTTCTCAATGATTTTAATCCCATGCAAATTGTTCATGTCAGTATGTTTTATAGACTTTTTGCAGGCTGCTTGTTCTTGGGCTGGGAAAGATACTGTAACATCTTACCTATCAAATGTTCTGTAAAAATAACCCCTATTATTCTTATTCTGTGCAAATTGACATGTTGGTAAAAAAGCAGTGAATGTGCACTCTCCAGCCTATGAACCCTTTAAGTCTTTGTTTCTAAAATTCAATAAGTGTCTGAAATGGATGTTGATCATTGAGAAGACACCAGAAACTGTAAGTCGTGTTTCAACGCTGGCTGTGGCATTGGGATTAATGCATGAGAAACAAACAAGCATGATTACTGTTGATTAGGAAAATTAGAAAAGGATACAAGTAGTAATTTTGTGATTTGAGCAGAGTGAATGGGAAAATTAGTTTTGAGCACCACGTTTCGCAATATATTTCCCAGAGGGACAGATAAAATTACATAATGTGAAAACATTGATTATTTTAATTCAAGAGTGTACTGTAGGATTACTGGCTAGCTAAAGTATCTAGTTCTGTTGTATTTTGCCAGATATTCCAATTCGTCAATTTCTTCTAATTATCGCAGGAGTATCATATGCACATATTTAATGCTTACTTCATAATTAATCAGTACAGCTAAATATCATACATTTTTTGATGGGTCAGTTATGTGTGACAGCAGTTTGTAAATCAACGTTGCTGTCGACACTCTCATCTCTGTGATTTATACAGACATTGCATATCCCTTGTGAAACAACGGTAAACCCAACAGACATCCACTGTAGCCTAATAAAATTATTTTACTTTACAGAAGTATGTCCGTGTTTTGAACTGCTTCTGCGCTCTCACTATGTCTGTTGTTGGAATCAGCCCCAGTCACCATCAGCTTGTGAATCACACAAAGTTTAAACAATGCCTCATCTCTGAGAACTGCCACACATCTTCAATGTGGGCATGAACTCTAATCCTAAATAATGGTAAAATTTAAAACTACTGATTTAAAGTTATTTAGTAGTTGTTGATGTTGAAGTATAGAAACAATATATTTAAATTTTATTGCACAATATTCAGATATATCCAAATATATAATTATTTTGATTGCGTCATTCACAGTGCTTCATGAGAGTGGATGGCTACTGCTGAGCTCTTGCTTTGCAGGATCTTAGGTAATGTGGTTTTTCATCTGGAATTTCACTATTAAACATGATTTTTTGTTTAAATGAAGTTGAACTAAAGCAGACTGATGGCTTCAACCTATATATATATATATATATATATATATATATATATATATATATATATATATATCATTGATTAACAACCACAGATTTCACAATAGGACTATTTTTAAAGGATTATACGTTATTGCTAAAAATGATTTGCCATTAAGAAAATGTATGGAATGTTTACTTCCAGAACCAGACCATTGTGCTCTAGTTAAAACAATTTTAACCTTTAAAAACATGTCTAAAGTCTGCATTCTTTTCCTTGTGCTACATCTAGCTTTTTTGAGCTCAAGAACATGATCAGTCTGAACAGCCCCTTAGGAACTCATCAGCTGCATTATGGTGGCTCCCATTCATGTTCAAATACCGCACTAGCCGAAAAGTAACCCTCTCATTGATACAGTATCCCTGTGGGGGGATTAAAGCAGACCAAATTCCTCTGTTTCCAGATACTCTTATTTCATTGGTATGAGCTGGCAGGCAACACATTTCTGTATTTGTGCACAATCACAGCTTTTATTTATACACATGGCATTTAAAGTGGCATGTCAACAAAGTGCTGTCCTGTATCTCCTTTACAAACTGTTGGGCAACAATGACAAAG
Organism: Moxostoma hubbsi; assembly: GCA_032164185.1. Classification (NCBI taxonomy): domain Eukaryota; kingdom Metazoa; phylum Chordata; class Actinopteri; order Cypriniformes; family Catostomidae; genus Moxostoma; species Moxostoma hubbsi. The sequence goes on along the minus strand of JAVLUX010000003.1, from coordinate 9,490,655 downwards.
AGGCAGTCACATAATCAGCATTTCATGGCCACGGTGGCTGGGAGATGGGTAATATGTGTTCTTGTTATATTTTATGAGGTGATATTCATGCCCTTTTCCCAATTACTTCAGTCACAAATCAGTCTGCAGTACAGCTTTGGGTCTTTTTTATATTTGATCAAAGAGCGCATTTATTTATTTAATTGTGCTTCTTTTGACCCCTATTTCATGAATATCTGAGGACAAAAAAAATAGTCAGACTTCAGTTCATCCAGACCCACCTTGTGTTACAGTGCAAATCTCTCCTGCAGCTGATATTTTATAGATAGTGACCTAACATAGCAACCATTTTGCTACTGATTTGCCATAATAATAATAATAAAAAAATAATAAAAAAGTCTGGATAATAAAAAATAATATGTACAGTATATCTCCAGAGCATCAAGAAATTGTCTATTAAATACATCATCAAATTCTAAATGTTCCTTAGCTTTGACAAACCAAGATTGCAAATTGTAATGTGAGGGGCAGTGCTGCAAAACTAATGAATATTAATTATGTTATGCACAGTATATGATTCTTTTAAATGATCTGTTTTGATCAACAGTCATTCTTAATGACCAATTCAAACACTCAGATAAATATTTCACATAATATGGTAATTTAATTTCTACATCTGCCAGTCTTGGGATTTTGTTAGTCAGTAGATGAATACGTACTTTAGATCAGCACTTTGATTAAGACCATGACTGATTGATCTAATGGTAACTTTTTGCCTTAAGATTTTAGAGGTTTGTGTTTCTAATTCACCCAAATATAACTTTTAAATGTAATAAACCAAGACTGCATCTGTACGTCAGTGGATGGGTCTTACACATTAAAAATAAAATGCAATAAAAGATGCGAGGAGAGTAGCGGAAACACAGACACATTTATTGACATTTCAGTATATGAAAAAATGGCAAACTCAGAAGTTCAGACAGCGAAAACCACAAACTCTCTGCACCAGCAGATGGAACCCAGATAAAAAAATCAATATATGCCTGAGTGCCCATGAACGATATGGAACAGTTCACAAACAACGGTCTCCAATCGCATATCCCTCCCAAGGAACACTGTATTTAGGAAGGAAACACAATGCACACCAGTAAGCCAATAAACAATCATCTCACCTGGTTACCACACACCTGAGAGCAATTAAGAGAGAGGGAGAGAAAAAGACAACACACACTCTCCATACACACAAACAATATGGCCGAGAAGGCCATCACAGTGGGGGACATGGAAAAGAGCGTAATTTGAGAAAAACTGCAGACTCTACACAACAATGATAACAGTCACAATGAACACTTAACATAACACTCAAAATAACACATTCCAGGACAGGAGCGACAGTCAAAACACATGCAGATGAAATAGAAACTCCAACTCTAGAACTGGAGATTTTTCATCTGGATTATACACATACCTGACAAAAGCTATTTCAAAAAGTTGTGAGGACACGTCTCACCCGTCTTTACCCATAACTGACAGCAATGTATCTAATTAATTAATTGGTCTCTTTCTCTCTCCCAGAGTCTCTCCCTAACTGCCGCTCTCATCGTGGCTTTATCTCTCGCTCGTTAAGGCTGCAGTCACCCACAGCTGGGCAAGATAATCTGCTGAAGGTGTCCAACCCGGCCTCACTCCACACTTTCGCCGCTCTGCCTGCCCCACTTTCCACAGCAGGATATGAAATGAGCACCCGCCACCTGCCAAATATGGGTATTTCATGCACAGTTACGGGTATATGCGCAGTTGGCTATAACAATTTCGCTAATCTATTAGCAAACCTTTAAGACATCTCGAAGAGACATAGGACAAAAATTCCCATTAGACATAAAGACAAGCGCTTGATTATATTTTGTAGGCGCTTTCGATGATTGATAGGGGTCATCATGGGCACTCTGTCCAGTCTGCGGCTACGAAGCCCCATACGCAGCAGGGTACGATGCACTGTGTGTTGTGACATGTTCCTCCCGTAACCATCATTAAACATTTCTGTGACTTGTAGTAGACCTTCTGTCAGATAAGACCATACGATAGCCATCTAGCACATCAATGAGCCTTGGGTACCCAACACCCTGTCGCTGGATTGTGGTTTGACCCTTCTCGGACCTCTGTCGCTAGGTACTCACCACTACAGACTGGGAGCACCACACAAGCCTTTCTGTTTCGGAGATGCTCTGACCCAGTTATTTGGCCATAACAATTTTGCCCTTGTCAAAGTTGTGCAGGCCTTTACTCCTGCCAATTTCTCCTGCATTCAATTAGTTTATTAACAGAACTGAATGTTCACTTACCATCTAATCTACCCAGACCTTGACATGTGGCCTTGCTTCACGTGTGAGTGGTCATGTTTTGGCTCATTGATATATATATATATATATACACACACACACACATACAGGTGCTGGTCATATAATTAGAATATCATCAAAAAGTTGATTTCAGTAATTCCATTCAAAAAGTGAAACTTGGATATCATATTCATTCATTACACACAGACTGATATATTTCAAATGTTTATTTCATTTAACTGTGATGATTAAAACTGACAACTAATGAATATCCCAAATTCAGTATTTCTGAAAATTTTAATATTACTTTAGACCAATACAAAAAAAGGATTTTTAGAAATGTTGGCCAACTGAAAAGTATGAACATGAAAAGTATGAGCATGTACAGCACTCAATACTTAGTTGGGGCTCCTTTTGCCTGAATTACTGCAGCAATGCGGCGTGGCATGGAGTCGATCAGTCTGTGGCACTGCTCAGGTGTTATGAGAGCCCAGGTTGCTCTGATAGTGGCCTTCAGCTCTTCTGCATTGTTGGGTCTGGTGTATCGCATCTTCCTCTTCACAATACCCCATAGATTTTCTATAGGGTTAAGGTCAGGCAAGTTTGCTGGCCAATTAAGAACAGGGATACCATGGTCCTTAAACCAGGTACTGGTAGCTTTGGCACTGTGTGCAGGTGCCAAGTCCTTTTGGAAAATGAAATCTGCATCTCCATAAAATTGGTCAGCAGCAGGAAGCATGAGTGCTCTAAAACTTCCTGGTAGACGGCTGCGTTGACCTTAGACCTCAGAAAACACAGTGGACCAACACCAGCAGATGACATGGCACCCCAAACCATCACTGACTGTGGAAACTTTATACTGGACTTCAAGCAACGTGGATTCTGTGCCTCTCCTCTCTTCCTCCAGACTCTGGGACCTTGATGCAAAATTTACTTTCATCAGACAACATAACTTTGGACCACTCAGCAGCAGTCCAGACCTTTTTGTCTTTAGCCCAGGCGAGACACTTCTGACGCTGTGTCTTGTTCAAAAGTGGCTTGACACAAGGAATGAGACAGCTGAAACCCATGTCTTATATACGTCTGTGCGTGGTGGTTCTTGAAGCACTGACTCCAGCTGCAGTCCACTCTTTGTGAATCTCCCCCACATTTTTGAATGGGTTTTGTTTCACAATCCTCTCCAGGGTGCGGTTATCCCTATTGCTTGTACACTTCCCTTCGCCTCTCTATTAATGTGCTTGGACACAGAGCTCTGTGAACAGCCAGCCTCTTTAGCATTGACCTTTTGTGTCTTGCTCTCCTTGTGCTAGATGTCAATGGTCGTCTTTTGGACAGCTGTCAAGTCAGCAGTCTTCCCCATGATTGTGTAGCCTCCAGAACTACACTGAGAGACCATTTAAAGGCCTTTGCAGGTGTTTTGAGTTAATTAGCTGATTAGAGTGTGGCACCAGGTGTCTTCAATATTGAATTTTCTGAGATACTGATTTTGGGGTTTTCATTAGTTGTCAGTTATAATCATCACAATTAAATGGAATGAACATTTGAAATATATCAGTCTGTGTGGAATGAATGTATACATTATACAAGTTTCACTTTTTGAATGGAATTACTGAAATCAACTTTTTGATGATATTCTAATTATATGACCAGCACCTGTGTGTATATATATACACTGGCGGCAAAATGTATAATGTATAGGTTTTGCTGTTTCGGAAGGAACGTGGTTCTTTAATTCGCCAAGTGGCATTCAACTAGGGCTGTCCCCCACCAAAGACTTTCCTAGACGATTAGTAGTCATTAGTTTACGCCATTAGTCAACTAGTCTCACGTTTATGATATTAATTGAATTACTTAAATATATATTTTTGGGGGGCATCAGAAAATAGTTTAAGTCCCAGGACTGAGAAAGAATGTTATAAGTAACATTGCTAACAATGTTCTACATTACAGAGATATACTAAACTATAATAATGAGCCTTTAAAATATACTGCTGTGGCCAATAGTATTGGCAGTTACATACATTTTGTGTTTCGCAAAGTTTTTTTGTTCAGTTGTTGTGGTGTTGATTCACGTTGTTTCTAGATTATTGTGCAGAGTGATCATTATGCATTTTAAATAATTGCAAAAAGCTTTATTGTCCAAAAAAAATAATATTTATCACAACCCCAATTTCACAGTTTTTTGGTCCTGGCATAAAAAATTACCAGCTAACATTTCACTAATCATATCAGCAGCACCTGGAAAGTGTGAACAAGTACTAGTCAGGTGAAATCACTCTATCATTCTGATTGGATTATAAGAGTAGAATGATTGCCATAAAAGGAGGGAAGAAGTGCTTCCAATCATTGTGTTCTTGTTAGCAATGGTTCACCCTAAAAAAAGACGTGCAGCCATCATCGCTTTGCATTAAAATGGCCTCACATGCAAGGAAATTGCTGCAACGAATATTGCACCTGAAAGAACCATTTACCGTATTATCAAGAACTTCAATGAGAGAGGTTCAACTGCAGAGAAGAAGGCTTCAGGACGTCCCAGAGTGTCCAGCAAGCACCAGGACCATCTCCTCCTGAGGAGTCAGCTACGGAATCATGGCACTACCAGTGCAGAGCTTGCTCAATATTGGCAGCAGGTTGGTGTGAGTGCATCTGCACGCAAAGTGAGGCAAATACTTTTGGACAATGGCCTTGTGTCAAGAAGGGCATCAAAGAAGCCACTTCTCTCCAAGAAAAACATCATGTACAGACTGAAATTCTGCAGGAAGTACAATGATTGGACAGCAGAGGACTGGTGCAAAGTTCTTTACTCTGATGAAGACTGTTTGGGACATCTGGAAAATCAATAGTCAGGAGAAGAAAATTTGAATGCTACCATGAGTCCTGTGTCATGCCAACAGTGAAGCATCCTGAGACCATCCATGTGTGGGGTTGCTTTTCATCCAAGGGAGTGGGCTGTCTCACAATTCTGCCCAAAATCACTGCAATGAATAAAGAATGGTATCAAAACCTCCTGCAAGAACAACTACTCCCAACAATCCAGGAGCAATTTGGTGATGATCCGTGCATTTTCCAGCATGATGGAGCACCATGTCAGAAGGCAAGAGTAATAATGAAGTGGCTCGGAGATCATTACATTTAAATTTTGGGTCCGTGGCCAGGCAACTCCCCGGATCTTAATCCCATAGAGAACCTGTGGTCAATCCTCAAAAGGCAAGTGGACAAGCCCACAAATTGTGATAAACTCCGAGCACTAATAAGGAAAGAATGGATCGCCATCAGTCAGGATTTGGCCCAGAAGCTGATATCCAGCTTGCCAGAGCGAATTGCAGAGGTTATGAAGAACAAGGGTCAACACTGTAAATATTGACTCTTTGCATATATTGAATGTTTTTGCCAATTAAAGCCTTTAAAACTTGCTCATCATTGTTTTCCAGTATACAAATACAGAAGCAGCAAACTTTGTAAAACACAAAATTTATGTCACTGCCAATACATTTGGCCATGGCTGTACATTTTACAAGCTCAGACACGAAGCAAGCATTCAACACCTTATCCTTGAGTAATCATGCTAAAGTGCTAATTTGTTACTAGAAAATCACTTGCCATTATATCAAACACAGTTGAAAGTATGCAATAGACTGGCATGTCTTAAGGTCAATATTAGGTCAAAAATGGCAAAAAAAGGTCAATCATTGTTTTAAATAATAAAGGCTATACAATACTTGCCAAAAAAAAAACCCTGAAGATTTCATTCAAAGGTGTACACTACAGTCTTCAAAGACAAAGGACAACTGGCTCTAATAAGGACAGAAATAGACGTGGAAGGCCCAGATACAAATAAACAAGTCTCTAGTTTGAGAAATAGACGCCTCACATGTCCTCAGCTGACCGCTTAATTGAATTCTACCCACTCAACATCAGTTTAATTTACAACAGTAAAGAGAAGACTCAGGGGTGCAGGCCTTATGGGAAGAATTGCAAAGAAAAAGCCACTTTTGAAACAGAAAAATAAAAGGTTAGAGTGGGCAAAGAAACACAGACATTGGACAACAGATAATTAGAAAAGAGTGTCATGGATCTTAACCCCATTGAGCATTTGTGGGATCAGCTAGACTGTAAGGTGTGTGAGAAGTGCCCAACAAGACAGCCACATCTATGGCAAGTGCTACAGGAAGCGAGGGGTGAAATGTCACCAGAGTATCTGGACAAACTGACAGCTAGAATACCAAGGATCTGCAAAGCTGTCATTGCTGCACAACACCAGATTTAATATGGTCAACTGTATTTCATCTCCAAGTAAAGTGACATACACTAAATTTACTCAAGAATTCCCCCTTGCGGATTTTGCATGGAGTTCAAGTTTGTAGAACTTTGACAGGAGAATTTGCCACATTGAACAATAGGAAGTTGCTTGGTTTGGCAGTGACTTCTGCGTGGATGGTGCTTTGTACACAGCTAAGCTTAATATTCATGATAGGAAAGGATGTCAGAGGTGTGTAGCTGTGCATGAATGGGTAAGGAAAAGCCTTTTGCATCCAAACACTGATCACCTGTTTTGGTTGAGCACAGAAGAACGTAGTAGTAGACTCAGCAATTTTCCACTGCCATCTTCAACTACTAGTCCCACCAATGACTGCTCCAAATAACAGTCTTATCCATCTCAGACTCCATATACTGTGCCTAAAATATTTTCTGATGAAGTGTCGCTCTGAGCTTCAGTTCCTGAGTAAACACCTTAAGTTTTCACTCCTCTCTTAATTAGCTGGTAAAGGTGGGACCTTAGTAACCAGACAAAAGTATGTTCCAATTATACTGATAAGGTAAGCAGATTCACCTAAAAGTTAAGAGCTTCTCAGCTTGGAAGCCCTCTGACCAGAAAAACATGGATATGGAGGCAGAGAGATTTAGCTCCATATGCTCTGATTCAGCAGTACAGTTGAAAAGTCTCCCCTCAAAATAGCTATTATTTTTCTCCAGTTTAAACAACTGTAGATTGATAAGAAGCACAGACACATAATTTATTCTCTGATTGACTAGCCATATGTCTGACCCATACATGGATAGGATGGTGCAAATGGAGAGAAGCTCTAACCACGTATAAGACTATTTATATGTACTGCAGGATTCTGACTGAAAAAAAAAATTAGAAGAAGCAGAGAGTGGCAAAATGTTCTTAACATGATCTCATCAGCATTTATTGCATTCATAAGTAAAGTGTGTTTCTATCACACAAAATTTGTAACATTTGGATAGACAATAATACATATAATATCAATATATTACAGCTTCTAAATTGTAAACTCTTATTTATGTAAAATATTAGAGTTGTATAAATGTTTACGGATCCTTCAAGCTTCATAATGTAAATGATTGAATACATGAAAATTATAGGTTGATTTTATTTTATAAAAATTAGATTCATTTAATATGTCTCACACCAATATATATATATATATATATATATATATATATATATATATTTTTTTTTTTTTTTTTTTTTTTTTTTTTTTTACTCATAACATAAAAAAAAGATACATTTCATTCAATTTAAGAAGTTTTGTTGAGACAACTAAATAACGTACTGTTTAACTGTTAATGTTTACTGTTTGTACCTGAAAGAACACGGGACACAATCGGCTCAACCAGGAGATTGTAAAATCTCGCGAAGGTATTAGGTGTTCCCTTTACAAAAAGCTTCACTTTGATGCTGCGCTGCTAAGCGCTATGGGGAAACAATCTTATTGTGAGCTGCTTCTGAACATGTGTGTAACACGTCAATGAAATTGACTGGAATTTATAGCCTCGGTTGGTGAGATCATTGGACGCACCTGTGACCAGGCTATAAATAGGAGGCGTCACCAGAGTGTCGTCAGACATTTTTCTTCAGAGCTTTCTCTCTGTGTGTTTTCACGAAACTCTTGCTAGAAATTGTTTAAAAATCTTAAGCCTTTCCTTCTTTCTCTCTTTATATATATATATATAAAAAAAAAAAAAAAGAAGGGGAAAATGGCAGAAAAGCAGGGCAAACAATGCGTGTTTCCTTGTCAGCGTTCTATGTCTGACAGGGACACGCATCAATTTTGCTTTGTTTGCTTGGGGGAAGAGCACGCTACTCTCGCGTTGGAACAGGGCGGGTGCGCGCATTGCGACCTACTTTCGGTCGGGATGCTTCGCGCTCGCCTTGCTTACTTCCGAGAGCCGGCACCCACACTTCATTCGTGGGGCTCTCGCATGGATCTGGCTGAGGAGCGAGAGACGGGTTCGCCCCTTTCGCTCGCTCTCTCCCCAGATCCTGCTGGTCCCTCGCGTGACCCTGAAGCGTGCTTCGGCGCCTCTTCAGTTCACGAGGGGGACCTCCATTCCCTTGGGTCAGATTTAGAGTTAACCGCATCTGAGCGCTCCAATCGCGATTCTAAATCTTCGGAGGAGCTGCTCGATGTGATTACTCGCGCGGTGGCCAGGCTTCAAATAGACTGGCCACGTGACCAAGTTCCCCCCAAGCGCTCTAAGTTAGAGGACAGATTTCTGTCTGGTGACCAAGGGAAGGGAACACCTCATCAGTCCCTTCCCTTCTTTGATGATCTCCATGACGAGCTTTCTCGTTCTTGGACTAAGCCTTATACCTCGCGCATTCACGTGCCCTCGACGTCAATATATTCGACTATCGTGGGCGCTGAGGCGCGAGGGTATTTAAAGATGCCACCGGTCGAAGAGACACTTGCGGGTTATCTCTCGTCGGGTTCAGCATCATCACTTAATAAATCTGCTCTCCCTTCTAAGCCATGCAGGGTAACCTCCATGCTGGTCGGGAGAGCATATCAAGCGGCTGGTCAGGCTGGTGCTGCGCTGCACACCATGGCTGTTTTGCAGGCATACCAGGCTGACCTGCTAAAAGATTTGAGTGCTGGAAGAAGTCTCGACGATGAAGCTTTCTCTGAGCTTCGTCGAGCTACTGATTTGTCTCTCCGTGCCACCAAGCAGTCAGCCCGTGCTATTGGCCGGTCTATGTCCGCTTTGGTTAGCACCGAAAGGCACTTATGGCTGAATCTATCCGGCATCAAGGATAAGGACAGGGTTTTCCTTCTTGATGCCCCAGTATCGCCTTCTGGTCTCTTCGGAGACGCCATGAACACGGTTATCTCCAGATTCCAGGAGGCGAAAATCCATGAGGAAGTCTTTGGAAAATTCCTTCCTCGTCGCACTCAGGGGGCGAGACCGTCGGTCACCCAGTCTCGCCCTGATTTTGTTAGGAGGGAGATTCAGAAACAGAGCGTGGCAAGTCGTGCTCCCCCTCGTAAAGATTGGGGACAGGCTCGTCGCCCTCAGCAACCTCCCAAACAAGACCTCAGGGCTTATATCTCCAAGAGAAAGAAGCCCTGACGGTCTTGTATCCAACCCTGTGAGGGTAGTTCCCTTCGGACGGGGCGCGTGTATCATTCACTTCGGCCCTCCCGATACCCTCACGAAACCTCTTCACTCCCGCCACCCTTGGTGTTTCGGGTGACAGGGGTTTCCAACAAAATGTTGAATGTACCGTCGCTCCCTGCCTTATTCCAGGACACGGAACATTCGACACCCCCTCGACAGGAAGTCTTGAAATTAGTTCCCATCTCAGAGAACCTGGCAGCGTGGAAACTTCTGCCAGGTATTTCTATGTGGGTTCTAAAAACAGTAGAAAAAGGCTACAGAATTCAGTTCGCTTGCCGCCCTCCGAGCTTCAACGGCGTGGTTTCCACTACCGTAAGCCCGGAACAGGCATGTCTACTTCAGGTAGAACTGCAAAATCTCTTGGAGAAAGGAGCCATAGAACATGTTCCCCTTCCAGAGAAAAAGTCTGGCTATTACAGCAGATAATTCCTGGTCCCCAAGAAGGGGGGGGGGGGGGGGGTTGCGTCCCATCTTGGATCTTCGTGCCTTGAACCGCTCGGTCAAGACGCTCAGGTTCAAGATGCTAACAGTCAGGTCCGTCGTGTCTCAGTTCCAACGTTTCGATTGGCTGGTCACGATCGACCTCATGGACGCATACTTTCATATTGGAATTCTGCCACAGCACAGGAAGTTCCTGAGGTTCGCTTTCGGGGACGAAGCCTTCCAGTATCGGGTCCTTCCATTCGGCCTAGCCCTATCACCCCGCACATTCACGAAATGCATGGATGCAGCACTGGCTCCGTAGCGACTCCAGGGCATCCGCATTCTGAATTATCTAGACGACTGGCTGATCCTAGCCCAGTCTCAAGAACTGGCAGTTCAGCACAGGGATATCGTCTTGGCTCATCTAGGTTCTCTGGGTCTGAGACTCAATGCCAAAAAGAGCGTTCTTTCCCCGACCCAGAAAATTTCCTATCTGGGGGTTATATGGAATTCGGTCACGATGCAGGCACAGTTGTCTCCCGCTCGTGTCATCTCCATTCAGAACTCCCTGAGCATTCTCAGGCTAGGTCAAGTTTGCACTGTTCTTCAGTTCCAACGAAGTTCATTAGGTCTCATGGCGTCTGCGTCCACGGTGATTCCTTTGGGCCTTCTCCATATGAGACCGTTTCAGCTGTGGCTAAAAGCCAGGGGGTTTCATCCAAGGGCCAGTCCCCTCAGGCAAATAAGGGTTACGCGCCCAGTGCTTCGTTCGTTGTGTCGTCGCAGGATGCTTACGACAGACGCCTCCCTGACGGGTTGGGGTGCGGTCTTAAGTGGTCGTCCAGCCCAAGGGGAATGGGAGAGTCATCAACTCGATTGGCACATAAATCGCCTCGAGCTGATGGCAGTATTTCTGGCCCTGAAATACTTTCTCCAACATTTGAGAGGCTGCCATGTCCTTGTGCGGGTGGACAACACAGCAGCAGTCTCCTACATAAATCATCAAGGAGGCCTACGTTCTCGCCACCTCAATTTGCTGGCACGTCGGATTCTCCTTTGGGCCCAGGGCAAGTTACTGTCACTCAGGGCAGTCTATATCCCTGGACGCCTGAATATGGGAGCAGATTTTCTATCCAGACGAATCTTACCATCGGGCGAGTGGAAACTCCAACCCGAGGTAGTACAACAGATCTGGGAGAGATTTTACAGAGCCGAAGTGGACCTCTTCGCCTCTCAAGAGACTGCGCAATGTCCCCTCTACTTCTCTCTGAGTCACCCAGCCCCCCTGGGTCTGGACGCTATGGCGCATACATGGCCCAGAATGCGCCTGTATGCGTTCCCTCCGGTTTCTCTGCTCCCGGGAGTCCTAGCCAGAGTTCGCCAGCAAGGGTCTTGCCTCTTATTGATAGCGCCTCGCTGGCCGAACAGGGTTTGATTCTCAGAGTTGATGTCTCTCCTAGACGGCTCGCCCTGGGCGATTCCGGACAGGAGGGACCTTCTGTCTCAAGCACAAGGGACAATATTTCATCCCCGGCCCGAATTATGGAAACTTCACGTTTGGCCCCTGAAGGGTACCAACTGAGGGACACAGGGCTGTCGCTTGGGGTTATTGAAACCATTCTTAGTGCTAGAGCTCCCTCCACCAGAAGAATTTACACCAATAAATGGGGTGTCTTCGAAAGGTGGTGCAGTTCACATGATGCAGATCCAGTTAACTGCCAAATTGTTTCAGTTCTGGAGTTTCTGCAAGAAAAACTGTCAGCAGGCATATGCCCCGCTACTCTCAGGGTTTATGTGGCCGCCATTTCGGCTTGCCACGCCTTGATTGACGGGGTGCCTTTAGGGAGACATCCTCTACTCGCCCGCTTCATTCGTGGAGCCAGGCGACTGAGGCCTCCCGTTAGGACCAGAACTCCTTCGTGGGACTTAACAATAGTCCTGGAGGCTCTGGTCGAGACCCCTTTTGAACCTCTGGAGTCAGCGTCTGACAGACTTCTGACTCTCAAGATGGTCTTCCTTATGGCTATTACCTCTCTTAAGAGGATCGGGGATCTACAGGCCCTGTCTGTTTTGCCGACCTGCTTAGAATTTGCCCCCGGTATGGCCAAAGCAATTTTGCATCCTCACCCTGATTATCTTCCTAAAGTTCCTTTTTCGACAATACATCCTGTCACTTTAGAAGCCTTCTGCTCCCCGCCGTTTTTAACGCCAGAGCAGGAAAGACTTCACGGACTCTGCCCAGTCCGTGCCCTTCAGATTTATGTCCACCGCACAAGCCAGTGGCGTAAATCAGGGCAATTGTTTGTTTGCTATGGGGGCCGCAACAAGGGGGCGGCCGCTACTAAGCAGACTATGTCACATTGGGTGAGGGATGCTATTGCCCTGGCCTATGAGGCGCGCGGTCAAGCTTCGCCAGTAGGTGTCAGGGCTCACTCCACCAGAGGGGTTGCTTCCTCTAAAGCCTTGGCTAGAGGGGTTCCTCTGCAGCAAGTTTGTGATGCGGCAGGTTGGTCCTCTCCGCACACATTCATTAAATTCTATAGTTTGGATGTTCATGCTACTCCGGGCTCTTACGTCCTTGAGTCGACATCTCAAACTCATGCAGGAACAAGTTTGTGACGTGGTGGGCTGGTCCTCTCCACGCACATTCTACAATTTCTACATGGGCTAGGATGTTTTTGCTACCCCGGACTATGTCCTTGGGTCGACATCCCGGGCTCATGCCAAATCCAAGTTCATGGTACGAACTTTTGAGTTAGAGCCTTTGAATCGGCTTCTCAAACTCATCTTTTGACTTTGTGGGCTAGATGCTCCGCTACTCCGGACTCTTATGTCCTTGAGTCGACATCTCAAGCTCATGTCTAAACCAGGTTTGTGATACGGCAGGCTAGTCCTTTCCGCACACACTCTTCGGATTTATGGTGTTAGATGTTCTGCTACTCCGGGCTTATGCCCTTGAGTCGACATCTCAAGCTCATGTCTGGAACCTCTCGCGTTCTGTGAAAACACTTCACAACGATCAGGGGTCCGGACAGCCCCAGTGCGGCGGCGTGGGCATTTCGTTCCCCATAGCGCTTAGCAGCGCAGCATCAAAGTGAAGCTTTTTGTAAAGGGAACGTCTCGGGTTACTTGTGTAACCCTTGTTCCCTGAAAAAAGCGGAACGAGATGCTGCGCTTCTTTTGCCGCACTGGGACGTCCCAGGACTGCTCTTCAGAAAAATAATCTGACGACACTCTGGTGACGCCTCCTATTTATAGCCTGGTCACAGGTGCGTCCAATGATCTCACCAACTGAGGCTATAAATTCCAGTCAATTTCATTGACGTGTTACACACATGTTCAGAAGCAGCTCACAATAAGATTGTTTCCCCATAGCGCTTAGCAGCGCAGCATCTCGTTCCGCTTTTTTCAGGGAACAAGGGTTACACAAGTAACCCGAGACGTTTCCCAGCCCACTGCACTGCAGATGTCTGCTAGAGAGCCCAGGATGCTTTACAGCAACTTAAGTTTTGATGTTTAAGTTCTGATTAAAGAACTTTATGTGCACCTGCAAAGGCTGGAAATCCAATAGTTTGAATGGGAGGCACAGAGTTTTCAACAAATCCAGTAATGGTGACACTCAACAAACATCATTAAATAAAATATAACCTATTAATATCGCCACACAATTATTAACTAAAAGTAATGACAAAAAAACAGCACAAATAAAGTCCAAAAATCGCTAAACAAATAAGCCTACAACACTAACCTTATTATTTATTCGTGCTGCAATGCATCCTGGGAGTGAACTTTTCAGTCAGCTTTGTTAAGTGACTTCAAATGGCAAACAGGATTGTTAATCCAACTTAAGTCCAAATTTATAGAATCAAAACTTAAGTTAAGTTGGCATGACATTTATTTTGTGTCAACTCAAAAAAGCTAGTAAACATTAAAATAACATTAAAGTTGAATTTCTGCAGTACCGGTAGGACAGAATCATTTCGGTACCCTCCTGCTTTGATTTACAGGCAGCTTCTTTCTGTTCGGTCTATAATTGCACTGCCCCCAGTGTCCGAAGCTGCAAGTGCAGTTGAATGTATGGGAACATATGAGCTCCATTTTCTGGGTGAAATGTACACAGAGGGAGGGGCACCGAGTCATGAAGCATTTTGGTTTTACACTGGCGGCCAACAATTTGTAAAAATGTACAGATTTTCCTCTTATGGAAAGAAATTGGTACTTTTATTCACCACAATGGCATTCAACTGAGCACAATGTATATTCAGGACAATAATAACATGAAAAATTACTATTACAATTTAAAAAATGTAATAAAAAAAAAACTTAAACTACTTCAAAGAGTTCTCTTCAAAAAAAATCCTCCACGTGCAGCAATGACAGCTTTGCAGATCCATGGCATTCTATCTGTCAGTTTGTCCAGATACTCAGGTGACATTTCACACCACACTTCCTGTAGCACTTGCCATAGATGTGGCTTGTAGCTTGTGTCTTGTTGGGCACTACTCACTCACTTTAGATTCTATCTGATCCCACAAAAGCTCAACGGGGTTAAGATCCATAACACTCTTTTCGAATGATCTGTTGTCCAATGTCAGTGTTTCTTTGCCAACTCTAAACTTTTTCTTTTTGTTTTTCTGTTTCAAAAGTGGCTTTTTCTTTGCAATTCTTCCCATAAGGCCTGCACTACTGAGTGGGTATAATTCAATAAAGCTGTCAACTAAGGACATATGAGGTATCTATTTCTCAAACTATAGACTCTGATGTACTTAACCTTTTGTTTAGTTGTACATCTGCCCTTCCACATCACCTTTGAATTAAATCTTTTTTTAGCAATTTCAAACATTGTATATATAGCCTTTATTCCTCAAAACAATGATTGATTTTCCTTCCGAAACAGCAAAAATCTGTACATTATTCCAAACTTTTGGCTGCCAGTGTAGGTGTAGACTAATTTCAGTACCCACATGCTTTGACTTATATATATATATATATATATATATATATATATATATATATATATATATATATATATATATATATATATACAGTATATATATATATACACACACACATACATAAATACACATACATAGAAATCGTCTCGATTATGTATGTAGCCTCCGTTCCCTGATGAAGGTAACGAGACGTCATGTAAAAGAAGCGACACTAGGGGTCTCTCTTGAGCGCCGAATATGCCTCTGGTATATGTAAAAAGGCCAATGAGAAGTTGGCAGACAGTATTTGCATACCCCGCCCAGGACATACGGGTATAAAAGCGGGGAAATACGTCAAGTTCATTTAGGATTTTTCTGAGGAGATGGAAATGGTCCGGCCAAAGCAGTGGCTCGGCTCAGCAACGTGGCCGGGAGGACACAATGTCTCGTTCCCTCCATCAGGGAATGGAGGTTACACACGTAACCAAGACTTTCCCCGTCTGTCGCTCACTTCGACATTGTGTCGTCTGAGTCCTTCTGGTGACTCTAGAGGGGAACAAGGCGACACTTGCCAACCTGGGAACAGGCCAAGCCTGGCTGGGCCTCTTTTCTCTCTATGTTTCTCAGCATACAGCAAGAGCAGTCGGGGCCCTTACCACATTGTGGGAAGGGGGTCTTACCCAATTTCCTTTTCTTTCAGGGGGAAAAGACCCTGCGGAGGCCACACCTGCCCAAAAGGGGAGGTAAAGGTGGCAAATACATCACATTGGTTTTTTAAGCAACATGTGGAACGTGGGGCAGTGGTAGATCCAACCTCCAGGAGAGGGGAGTTGCAACAGCATAGCGTCCGGAGGGCAGCGAAAACTGCCAAAGGGAGACGCGGGTCAGCTCGTAAGGTGACCGTACCGCGGAAAATACACACAAGAGGAGTCCACGTAGGAGGCCTGATCTGTAGAGCACTTTTCCCAGTGCAGGGTAGATTTGAGATACCCGCAGTGGATTGGGTCGGCGAATTCCTCCGCTGAACTGCGGACCCAGAGGGCTAGGGAGGATCAACCAGGGGTCGGGTGGGTGGGATCTCCTGGGAGAGAAAGCGCACAGTTTTACCTTGGCCGAGGGAAAGGGCTCCAGGTGCAAGCGATTCACAGAGTTATTGGGTTCTACCGGCTCAGACCTGAGAAAACACGGGACGAGACTGAGTCGAAGGTATTAGGTGTTGCCAACTCGCTGCTCTACATATGTCTGCTAGGGAGGTGCCTCTAGCCAGTGCCCACAAGGACACAATACTCCTTGTTGAGTGCGCTTAGACCCGCAAGGGGAGGGGGGGGCACGGCCTGGGTGCGATAGGCCAGAGAAATGGCATCCACCACCCAGTGGGAAAGCCTCTGTTTGGAGACAGCGTTCCCTTTCCGCTGTCCCCCAAAGCAGACAAAGAGCTGCTCAGAGCACCTAAAGCTCTGTGTGCGGTCCAAATAGGTACGCAAAGCATGTACCGGACACAGCAATGAAGGGGCTTGGTCTGACTCCTCCTGGGCCAGCGCTTGCAGGTTCAGTACTTGGTCTCTGAAGGGAGTGGTAGGGACCTTGGGCACATAGCCTGGTCGTGGTCTTAGGATCACATATGTGTCTGCCAGACCAAACTCCAGGCAAGTGTTGCTAACAGAGAACACTTGCAGGTCCCCGACCCTCTTGATGGAAGTGAGTACGATCAGCTGGGCCATTTTCAGAGAGAGGGCCCTGAGTCCAACTGATTCTAGCGGCTCGAAGGGGGGTCTCTGGAGGCCCATGAGGACCACTGAGAGATCCCAGGAGGGGAACAGGCTTAGCCGGGAGGGGTTCAACCTCCAGGCGCCTCTTAGGATCCTGATGATTAAGCCTTATCCAAGGACTTGCAATAGCGGCAACATACACCTTCAGGGTGGAGGGGGACAGCCTCCCTTCCAGCCTCTCTTGCTGAAATAAGAGCACTGACCTAACTGCGCACCTCTGTGGGTCTTCAGCAAGGGAAGAACACCAATTTGCGAACAAGCGCCATTTTAGGGCGTAAATTTGCCTGGTAGAAGGGGCTCTGGCTTGGTTGATTGTGGCTACGACAGTGGGTGGTAGACCAGCTAAATCTTCTGCGTCCCGTCCAGGTGCCAGACGTGGAGGTTCCACACGTCTGGTCTGCTGTGAGAACGGCATTTGTGGGCCAGGTGACCCAGAGACAAAGGAAATAGCTCTTTTATTGAGAATGTGGCAAATGAAATAAATTGAACAAAGGATTCTCCTCCCGGCCCTCCACCAAGTGGATGGAGTGATCTTACCTTCTCCGGAGATAACGTCTTGGTCCCTGGGTCGAGTGTCTCAGGAGCGCCTGGGAGCCTTACGGGTCCTCGAGGGGGTCCGTGAGACAGGGGGCATCTGCTTCCTGTGGCGTGCTTGACGCTGGGGCTGAGAGCTGGGTCCGGGTTGAGACGGAGCAGGGTGTTTCTTTGCCGCAGGAGGACACCCTCGGTGGGCAGAAGGGGCATGGCCCACTGCGGCAGGCTTGTGGCTGGGCAGGATATGTGAGATGGCCTCCGTCTGCCTCTTCACCGTGGAGAACTGCTCGACGGTGTCGCTGAAGAGGTCGAACTGGGAGACGGGGGCATTGAGGAAGCGAGCCTTGTCGGTCTCACCCATTTCGACCAAGTTCAGCCACAGATGACGTTCCTGGACCACAAGCATGGCCATCACCTGACCGAGTGACTGCGCTGTGACCTTCATGGCCCTGAGGGCTAGATCGGTTGCTGAGCGCAGTTCCTGCAAGATCGTTCACGGGCAAGGAAGAGGTGAGAAACCGGCTTGACATATAAAATAATAGGTTTAATGGAGAACTCAAAAGATAAACACATAAGACAACGGACATGTCTGTGAATCTCTCTCTCCCGCACGTCATCCGCAATCGGCCGTTAACCCTCTCGGAGGCTTGATTAGCCTAATACGGGACCGGGCGTGTTGAGTCATGACCCGGCCCCACCCTCCACCGTGCCACAGTGTTATGGATCTTAACCCCATTGAGATTTTGTGGGATTAGCTAGACTGTAGGGTGCATGGGAAGTGCCAGACAAGACAGCCACATCTATGGCAAGTGCTACAGGAAGTGTGGGGTGAAATGCCACCTGAGTATCTGGACAAACTGACAGCTAGAATGCCATGAATCTGCAAAGCTGTCATTGCTGCACATGGAGGATTTTTTTTTATGAGAACCCTTTGAAGTAGTTTAAGAAGTTTCTTCAAATTGTAATAACAATGTTTCACTTATTGATGTCCAGACTATAAATTGTGATCAATAAGACTATATATATATAATTCAATTCGTATATATAATGCAATTCGTGTCACAGTACCGGCAGCAATTCTAACTCTTATTATGTGCCAGTCCGGTGTCCTGTTTAAATGATCACAAGAAAGGGGGAGTACCGCTAAGGATTTCATCCCATGTCAAGCAATGCCGTATTGACCACACACCCGGCCAGAATTAGTGGACGATGAGGCACAGATAAATCCACTTTATTTCAAAGTGAAAGTACGTTATGAGGCTCATTGTAAATAGTACATACTTAACTTACAAATATCTTTGAATAAGAATGAGTGCACAATCTCACACCAACCTTTTATCCTGGCATACTGCACATACAAGAGTCTGTGTTACTGTACATTTCAGATCATTGGCATGGTTTGTTAAGAAAGAGGAAAAATCCAGATATATAAAGTCTTCCTTTAAGCATTTGTTTTGGCCTGACTTCACACCACTCCCTAAGGTGTGTGTGTGGTCAAAGAAAAGGTTCAGCAAGGTATTGGCTCATGTTGTAAGGTATTACTCCTGGCATTACAACATGATGTTTCTGCAAAGAGCAGATGAGGCTATTATGTCTGCATAATGGAAGAATGGCTGTATTTTTCTCTGTGCAGTGGCCATGGTAGACTGCTAGGCAAACGCAATCATTATATTATTTTTGTTCTTATTATATTATTATCTTTATCCAGCTGAATTATACCTATTTTCAATGTTGCAAGATGTGAAAACAAAATTTGTACAAAAGAATTTAACATTGTCTTACCTAATTTTTTATATAATATCATCAACAGAATGTGTATCACTCTTAAGACCAAAGTATTCACCTTATGCGCCAGAGAAACTAGCGCCCATACCTGGGTATGTCTCTTTTGTTTAGTGGCGATCTTCTAACGGCCATGAATTAAATACTGTACGTTTAAGTACACACAGTTAAAAATATAGGGCCTGCATACAGGAGGCAGGACATAAATCTCATCAGCAGTAGAGTGTTCAAGCACTGAACATATGTTGCATGATTTTTCTATCCGCACGTACTTACTGTATATACATGAAGTATGCATATGCGCCTAGAATTATTTGCACTAATTAGTGGGCCCACAAGGTGGCAACACTCACATTTTAGCTATTGCTGTCATGAAGAAGCACTAGAAGAAGATGTCAATGCTCTAAACAACAGGAGATGATTAGGGAAACAACAGCAGTGTATGTGCATGTCAAGAACGCATGTGTGAGGAGGTCAGGAAATACCTATATTTGTATAACTTGAGTTTGAAGGAATATATAGACATCAATTTGTCTCTAAACTCTAAACTCCAGTATCTCATAGCAGTCATAATGCATGCGCCAACCATCTGTGTATGAGTGCACAGTCAAATGAAGCATACTTTGACAGGATATCGTTCTAATAGGCACAGACACTAAGCGTTCATGTCAAAACTGCAGTATACTTTGGGCTTTAGTGGCCGTTCACATATTTTTGCATCCATCTGCAATATTTTTTTAATTGTTCAGTAAATGTGGGCTAGACCAGGGGTGCTCACACTTTGCCAAGAGATCTACTTTTTCATAATGCCATAAAAGTAAGATCTACCATGCACAATTGCCAAATACATTGTGGGCAGTGTTTCAGTAGTTGGTACCAATACCAGTGAAATTTTATGATTATCATTACCAAAACTACAGTTAAATAAAAACAATTAATTAAACAGGCAAACATTGTTCTCAAGCAATTATAAAAAAATAAATAAAAATGAAACAGTCAGTAATAATATAAGAACAAAGTAGCAAATTAAGGAAACAGTGCTTAAAGTTTCTTGCAGTATCAAGTATTCATGTACAGATTCAGTTATCAAAAAAGTTATTAAATGTAACATAAAACTACATAGATTACAGGTCTTTGCTGCTTGATTATAACACATAAATATTTTTTTTAAGGTACTAAAGTTATTCAGCCAAGAGCAATGAATGGCTGTCTTATTTTCTTGTTGTTGTTGTTGTTTAAATAATATTAACCACATAGACAGTGGCGAGTCTATCGGGCTGCATTAACACTTCAAGTCTCAATGCACAGATCAGATATTTTGATACAAATCTGTTTTTTTGTTTTGTTTTGTTTTTTTTCTCCCTGTTGTCAAAGTTTACTTTATACATATCTGACTGTGTTTCTAATAATACGTCACCAAAATAGGTATTTTTAACACAACACCAGCTATCAGTGGAGAGGAGAGTACAGTGATGTAGACAATTACAGTATATGTGGATGACTAGGAGGCCATAGTGGATAGGTCAATTGGGTAATTTTGCCCAAAACACCAGCAACCAGTGCTTTTTCTCCAGTTGGAAGAAAAAGCACTGTATTCCATTTGAATTTCTTATGATGTTGCAAATCACCCTAAAACTCTCGACTGGTTTACCACTGAAGCTCAGATGTTTAGCCTGGTTAGTACCTGGATGGTAGACATGGTTTACCCAGGCCTGGTTTACAATCAAATCAGTTTTAAATGGAGTGACTACCTTTAGGCAAAGAGAGTATGGTTTAACCCACATTTACCAATTCAGAATACCATTGAAAGTTTGGATACATTTTTTGCCTTTTTTATTTCTCCATTTAATTTGATCCAAGAGCTATTTCACACTTCATGTGTTTGGTTACTACTTGCACGTGTCTTCCAGAAAATAGTTGGGCCCATTTGAACAGGATTTGTCGGGCTGGATGGAGTGAACACGTCTAACTGGAGGTCCAGTAAAAATGGAACTGCTGGTAATAGCTAATGTAACAGACACAAAACCTTTGGAATGTCAGTCACTGGACATAGAATCCAAAGCTGGCATGTAATTGTACTACAATACTCATCCAAGCACTTGGAAATTGTGGTTAGTGGAAACATTTATTAACTATCCCACAGACTCAGACCCACAAATCTTTTTCATGATTTAACAGTTTTTTTTTTGTTTTTTTTTGGACATTGAGGGAGACAATCAGTGTAATACCTCAAAGAAAGAGTTCAGACATACTCACCAGGGTCTCCATTGCGTCCTCTTCTTCCCCTTTTTCCTGGTGGACCTTGACAAGGTGAGAAAACATTACTTAAATACTGTTATTTCCATCAACATTGAAACATAACATTTAAATCACCACTATATGCACAAAGTAAAGGCTTTGTCCAAATATTGCCAAATAAACAGTCCTATTCAAAGGTCAAGAAACAAATGAGGGTAAATGAGGGTATGTGTACCATCTACTTTCTTTACATTTGTATAGTTCTTGTTTAGTTCTAGTTTTCAGTTTTTCACCATGCCTTTCTCATAATAGGTTTTCTCAACAGTAATTATGCTAAATTGTCAGAATGGAGCAATTGAATGCACATTTAAATTTAACATGTTATGGCTGAAATATCCTCTGAAGGTGCTAATTACTGTCAAATGGAACTTCTGAGAACTTAATTGAAGCACCCCAAAGGAGTAAATTAAAGAAATAATGAGCTGTCAAGATGACCATCAATTAGAATCATGCATTGCAAATGTTAGTAGGCTGATATTGTTAATATTTTTGTCTGAAATGCATTTTTTGGGTAATACATAATGTACACAAACTAAAAAAATGGTTCAGGCCATACATTATGTTGTGAGAAACAAATCAAAATTGAATTTTTTTAACATGCCATCAACTTTTCAGCTTCTAAAATTGTTTGAAAATATTAACACTAATATGGGTACTTCTACTATCATCCAGTTGAGGATTTCAAAAAGCATCAGCAGTCAGCTTTCACTGACTCTCCCCAACATCAATTATTTGTGTTTGTTAGCTTTTATCCATAACATGTAAATCACAACCTAGATATAGAAATTTATCTGCATAGTGTTTGAAAATCTAGATGGGAAAAGTCAAAAGATGAATTAGTCGTCCAGCTGCCTTCATCATTTCTGTTTTTAGGATCAATCAAAATTATATGACTTCATTTCCAATGCCAAAACTCTTGAACAATCTTGAAATCAAGAACAGAATCTAAAGTCAATCACATTTAAAAACAAATCCATGATGCATGAGATCACACTGGTACTGGTATTTTAGGCAGAAATTATTTCTTTGGCTTTCCTATCCCATGTGCTTGAGCTACTCTAGTACATCCACAAAAAAACATTTTCCACTGAAGCATTGTACCAAAAATTGAATCGTACGTGTGGTCTTTAAATGTTATGATTTTGTTAAAGAATGCATCTGGCATTCTTTTTTTGTGAAATGTGACCTACACTTGCTGAGCACTTCATTAGAAAGACCCGTACACTTACATATCGGTGTAATTATCTAATCAGCAAATTGTGTGGCAGCAGTGCAATGCATAAAATCAAACAGATATGGGTCAGGAGCTTCAGTTAATCTTCACATCAGCCATCAGTATGGGGAAAAATTTTAATCTCTCTGATTTCATCCCTGGCATGATTTTTGGTGACAGATGGGCTGTTTTGATTATTTCTGTAACTGCTGATCTCCATTGATTACCATGCACAACAGTTTTTAGAGTTTACTCATTATGGTGCCAAAAAACAAAAAAACATCCAGTGAGCAGCAGTTCGGCAAACGGAAACACCTTGTTGATGAGAGAGGTCAACGGAGAATGGCCAGACTGGTTTGAGCTGACAGAAAGTCTAAGGTAACTCAGATAACCAGTCTGTACTGAACAACTGTAGTGAGCAGAATAGCATCTCAGAATGCACAAGTCGAACCTTGGGGCGAATGGGCTACAACAGGAGAAGACCACGTCTGGCACTTTATTAGGACCATAGCAGGGCTTCAATTAGTGCAATGGGTACCCATAGCCAAGTAAGCAGACAAGGCTTTAGTGATATTATTTGGGTAAAAGGGCTATTGCTAAATACTGTAGGTGAATACAGGCAAAGTGGGGCACATTCTGATAAACCCTAATGGCTTAGCCCATAATACAGTACCATTATAATTAGCTAAATGTCTCCACTACAGTATACAGATGTAAAAAGAAAAAAATATTTCATACAAAAACTTGAGTGTCTTCCTTTACCAGTTGTCCCACATTACCTGTTTCAACCCTAAATAAATATATAATGAAATATTCTGGTCCATTTTCCATTGTTTTCCTCTTTAATATAGGTGTTGTGATGCACATATCCTCTGGCTGCATCCCTTCAGGATGTGGGCATGGTCCTATTTTTCACAACTCTGTGTGTTTTATGTTGTTCTAAGTGACATCTTCATTGGCATCCAGTGAAGTGATATCTGCAGTCTCAAAATGGAAGTTATTACAAAGTCATCACTGACTGATCAGTCCAAGAGATGGTGCTTTCCTCTGGGTATGAAACTACATGGGATGACAAAGATTATATCATCTGAACCATATCGGCTGCAATTTTCTTCCCATTAAGTGTCACTCTCAAGGTCCTAATTTCAGCATAACCTTGAAATTATTCTTCTGTCAACTCACAGTTTATCACCAAAACACAAAGCAAAATCTGAAGTTTGAAAAATCTGCATAGAAAATGATAGCATTTATATGCATACAGATCAACTTTGAACAAGGTCTCTGTGAAAATTAAACCATGACTAAAATGAAAAATGTATTTTATCCTGTATCCACATGATACAGCATATCAGTTAACCTGACTGGGTTTTCATTAGGCAGTGGAATGATAATTTAGT
Source organism: Moxostoma hubbsi (assembly GCA_032164185.1). NCBI lineage: Eukaryota > Metazoa > Chordata > Actinopteri > Cypriniformes > Catostomidae > Moxostoma > Moxostoma hubbsi. The sequence continues at coordinate 9,466,562 of JAVLUX010000003.1, read as the reverse complement.
TCTGGGATAGGTCACCCAAAAAAAGTGTGTCGGGAAGGAGGTCTTTCCCGGCCACATTCTTCCCAGTCTAGTGGGAGGTAACATGTGGCAAATACACCACAAGGGTTGTGAAGCCGTAAGTGGGAAATGGTGCAGTGGTAGGTCCAGCCTAATTAGGGGGGACTCTACAAGCATGGCGACTGGGGCAGCGGGGTCTGTCTCCTCCCGGGGCAGCGCTTGCAGTTTCACGACCTGGTCCCTGAAGGGGGTCGTGGGAACCTTGGGCACGTAGCCCGGTCGCGACCTCAGGATAACGTGAGAATGTGCCAGACCGAACTCCTGGCAAGTGTTGCTGACAGAGAACACTTGCAGGTCCCCAACTGTCTTGAAGTAGGCTAACGCGATCAGGAGGGCCGTCTTCAGGGAGAGGGCCTTGAGCTCAACTGAATCAAGCGGCTCAAGTTGCCTGGTGGAGGGAGCTCTGGCTTGGTTGATCATGGCTATGACTGCAGGTGGTAGATCCTCTACATCTTCCACATCCCGTCCAGGTTCCAGACATGAAGGGTCCAGAGGTCTGGGCGCGGGTGCCAGAGGGTGCCCCGTCCCTGAGAAAGAAGGTCCTTCCTCAGGGGAATTTTCCAGGGAGGTGCTGTCACGAGGAGCGTAAGATCTGAGAACCAGGCCCAGGTGGGCCAGTAACGGGCCACCAGGATGACCTGTTCCTTGTCCTCCCTGATCTTGCACAGCACCGGTGCAAGAAGGCTCACTGGGGGAAATGCATACTTGCGCAGCCTAGGGGCCAGCTCTGTGCCAGCGTGTCTGTCCCAAGAGGAGCTGCTGTCAGGGAGTACCAGAGCGGGCAGTGGGAGTTGTCAGATCTATCGTGCCTTGCTGAATTGGTCCCATATCAGCTGGACCACCTGGGGGTGGAGCCTCCACTGTCCGCTGTGCAAAACCTGCCATGACAGCGCATACGCCATCGTGTTGTGGTTGCCAGGGATGTGAGTGGCGCGCAGCGACCTGAGACGCGGCTGACTCCAAAGGAGAAGATAGCGGGCGAGTTGTGACATTTGACAAGAACGCATGCCGCCTTGGCAATTTATATATACTACCATCACTGTGCTGTCTGAAAGGATCAAGACATGCTTGCCCCAGATTAGTGGGAGAAACCTCCGTAGGGCAAGAGATACAGCAAACAACTCTAGGCAGTTGATGTGCCAATGCTGCCGGGGTCCTGTTCAGGGGCCAGCCGTAGCGTGCCCGTTGCATACGCCGCCCTAACCCTGTCGAGAGGTGTCTGTGGTCACCACGACACGTCTGGACATCTGCTGCAAGGGGACTCCAGTCCACGGAAAGCATAGGTCTGTCCAAGGGTTGAAAGTCTGACGGCAAGTAGGGGTGATTGTCACACGGTATGTGCCGAGGCACAGCCTCTGAAATTGTTTTAGAGGAAACACTGTGCTGGAGAAAAGAGATGCTCTGAACCGGGACGAGCTTGCTCTTTTCTCAGTTGACCTGAAGCCCTAGACGGCTGAGGTGCATGAGCACCTGGTCCCTGTGAGCACACAGTAACTCTTGAGAGTGAGCCAGGATGAGCCAGTTGTCGAGGTAGTTGAGTATGCGGATGCCCACTTCCCTTAGCGGGGCAAGAGCTGCCTCTGCGATCTTCATGAAGACGGTACAGAGACAGGCCAAAGAGGAGGACATTGTACTGATACGCCTCGCCGTCGAACACGGACCGTGAGAAGGGTCAGGTCGAGGCAGAATGGAAACGTGGACGCAAGCGTCCTTCAGGTCTACTGCCATGAACCAATCTAGCTGTCGAACGCAGGTAAGAATCTCTTTCTGCGTGAGCATTTTGAACGGGAGTCTGTGTAAGGCCCTGTTGAGAACTCGCAGGTCCAAGATTGGTCGCAACCCACCGTTTTTTTTCGGTACGATAAAGTAAGGGCTGTAGAAACCCTTCTCCATCTCGACTGGAGGGATGGGCCCTATCGCATGCTTGAGGAGCAGGGTCGTTATCTCTGCTCATAAGGCGCTGGCTTTCTAGCCACGCACAGAATGGAGCGAACACCGTTGAGACAAGGCGGGAGCCGGGCGAACTGAATCACGTAGCCGAGTCGGATGGTCCTGGCCAGCCAGCGCGACAGATTGGGAAGTGAAAGCCACGCATTCAAGCTCCACGTGAGGGGCACTAACGGGATGATAGCTTTTTATGTACTGGGCAGGGTTTCGTGGCGGGGGGAAGCAGGTAATAGCGCGTCGGGAGGCAGAAGAGTATCCTGAGGCTTGTGTGCTGAGAAAAGACTCAAAGCACTTACCTTGCTCCTCGCACCCGGCAGGGTTAGAGACTGAGGTCCTAGAGAGGTGTCTTTGGAACTTGCCGGGGCTGAGCAGTCGTGGGGCCGGAGGCGTGGGAACTGCATCCGGGGAGCCAGGACTGTAGAGTTTTAGGGCCAGGGTGCCATGAGAACTGCGCACACTGGCTGAATGACCCAGGGAGTGAGGAAATCGCTCTTTTATCCTTTTTCATTCCGAGCTCGGACTGAAGCGAGCAAGTGTGTTGGGGGGGCTCGTGAGGATTTTCCCGGCGATACCGAGCCCGTCGTTATCCCCATATCATCTTCATCGCCAGCCGGGTCGTCCTCAATCCCATGGGAAGAAGGCGCGACGTGGGGGGCGGCTGAAGTGGCATTCACCTTGAGGAAGGAGAGCCGCGAGAATGCTGCCATGGTCATGTTCTCGCAATGAGTACATGAGCCATCCACGAACGCCGCCTCAGTGTGATATTTTGACATTTCATATGCTTCATAATTGGTAATTATGGAGCTTTCTACAGCTATCCAAGTCAAACCCAACATGTGTGTGTGTGTGTGTGTGTACTGTTTTAGTATGTCTGGTGGCTTGTCCGGTAAGCACTTAACATTGATTCACATTGACCAGTAAACACACATACAGTACAACCACGTACACTCACCTAAAGGATTATTAGGAACACCTGTTCAATTTCTCATTAATGCAATTCTCTAATCAACCAATCACATGGCAGTTGCTTCAATGCATTTAGGGGTGTGGTCCTGGTCAAGACAATCTCCTGAACTCCAAACTGAATGTCAGAATGGGAAAGAAAGGTGATTTAAGCAATTTTGAGTGTGGCATGGTTGTTGGTGCCAGACGGGCCGGTCTGAGTATTTCACAATCTACTCAGTTACTGGGATTTTCACGCACAACCATTTCTAGGGTTTACAAAGAATGGTGTGAAAAGGGAAAAACATCCAGTATGTGGCAGTCCTGTGGGCGAAAATGCCTTGTTGATGCTAGAGGTCAGAGGAGAATGGGCCGACTGATTCAAGCTGATAGAAGAGCAACTTTGACTGAAATAACCACTCGTTACAACCGAGGTATGCAGCAAAGCATTTGTGAAGCCACAACACGCACAACCTTGAGGCGGATCGGCTACAACAGCAGAAGACCCCACCGGGTACCACTCATCTCCACTACAAATAGGAAAAAGAGGCTACAATTTGCAAGAGCTCACCAAAATTGGACAGTTGAACACTGGAAAAATGTTGCCTGGTCTGATGAGCCTCGATTTCTGCTGAGACATTCAGATGGTAGAGTCAGAATTTGGCGTAAACAGAATAAGAACATGGATCCATCATGCCTTGTTACCACTGTGCTGGCTGGTGGTGGTGGTGGTGTAATGGTGTGAGGGATGTTTTCTTGGCACATTTTAGGCCCCTTAGTGCCAATTGGGCATCGTTTAAATGCCACGGCCTACCTGAGCATTGTTTCTGACCATGTCCATCCCTTTATGGCCACCATGTACCCATCCTCTGATGGCTACTTCCAGCAGGATAATGCACCATGTCACAAAGCTCGAATCATTTCAAATTGGTTTCTTGAACATGACAATGAGTTCACTGTACTTAAATGGCCCCACAGTCACCAGATCTCAACCCAATAGAGCATCTTTGGGATGTGGTGGAACGGGAGCTTCGTGCCCTGGATGTGCATCCCACAAATCTCCATCAACTGCAAGATGCTATCCTATCAATATGGGCCAACATTTCTAAAGAATGCTTTCAGCACCTTGTTGAATCAATGCCACGTAGAATTAAGGCAGTTCTGAAGGCGAAAGGGGGTCAAACACAGTATTAGTATGGTGTTCCTAATAATCCTTTAGGTGAGTGTATGTACACATACACAGGTATATGTGCAGTATGTAGATGCCATAAATTCAGTTAACTCCCTTCTTTTGATCTTAAACATTAATGTGACTATTTTGGCTCTGTTTATTCTCCCTTTAAGCTACAGATGATTGGTATGCTACAGATTTTATGAGTCATTAATGCAGACCTGGCAAATAAACTGAAGAGGCCTTTCATTGATGCTAATGAACAGTCTTAATTAGTAATGAACAATGCCTCATTTTATTGTAAAGAAGCAGCAAAGACATTTATGTTCTATGTAGATGTAACGATCCACACCGTCTTTGGTTTGTGTACCTTTTTTATTTAAGTTTTTGGCACCTTTTATGTTCCACATTGTTCTTTGTTTATGCACTCTTATTTTGAAGTTTTGTCATGTCCTGTTTTCCCTCCTTGTCCATGTGTCCGGTCCTCATTGGTTTATTGTTTGATTACTTTATCAGTTCTAGTTTTGTCATTGGTTTTAGTTAATTGCCCTTTTACCTTGTTATGAGTTCTGTTTGTCTATTGGTCTATGTTTTCCCTTGTTTTGTATTTAAGCCCTGATGTTTCACCTTGTCCTCTGTTGGTCGTTGTTTAATGTTATTGCTAATGTTAATGTTGGATGCTCTGTTCTTAGTTCTTGAATCCTGCCTTGGTCCTTGTTCCTGCCTGTGCCCTCCTTGCAAGACCCCCGTGTTGTTCTCTTGTGTTGTTCTCTTTATTTTTCCCCTCGTGGACGTTTCATTTGTTCCTGCATTTATACTTCCCTTTACTTTGCAAACTTCAATAAAGCTGCATTTGGATCCTTACTCCCTCGTCTGCCCTCTTCTTAACAGTAGAAATTAATTCGATATGATCACTTTATTATAGGATTACTGATGATCATGTGCTGACCGTGGCAACCAACATACACAACTACTTTCAACAGATGTTCAATCCATGTTTGCAATCCCATAATTGTCCTAAAATCTATTATAATTTTTTATAAGAGCAATTATGTGAAGACATTAATTAGGAATGAATCTATAATAGTGGTCGACCAGTATGTTTTTTTAATGACTGATGTCGCAAATGAGATGAACACAAAAATGATGAATTTAAATGAACCAATCTGGTCTCATAGAAAAAAAAATTAAAAAAAATTCTGACATTATTTACTCAACCTCAAGTTGTCCCTAACCTGTAAATTGGGCTGACACGACTATGAAATTTGGCTGACAATTAATTGTCAAACAAATCATTGCGATTATGATAATGAATTGTCTACTTTAGGGTTCTCACGATAATGGTGATTACGATGATTAATTGTCCGATTTAGGGCTTTCAAAGTAATGATGATTAATTTAATTATATATTATATTATATTATATTAAATTATGAAATTGTAAAATATTTATATCTGGTTACTTCCTTCAGACGGTTTGTTTCATTTCAGATTTTCCAGTTCTTTCATGTCATTGCGTAAAGACGTCACTGTACATTATTATAATACCCCGTTGTTGTGGAATACATGCTCAAACATATTCAATAAAGCCAAATGTAAGTGCATATTGCCTACATTATTACATTTGATTCAATTAAGTTTTAATACTAAGAGTGTTTATTATCATCAGTGTTTAATTCAGAGATCTTACATCTTGGATAAGTTTCCTACATTAAAGTTTTTCACCAAAAGCACCTAATACAGACACTGATATAACACGAATGTTCTACATGTCTTAAACATATAAAGTGAATAAACTTATCATAATAAACTCAATTTTACAGAAACCATGATCCAGCTCAAAACAACTTCATGCACAATACTCAGTTATCTCTCGACCGAAACGTTTCGCCCCCTCATTCAAGTCCTCGGTTCATGCATGCTCATCAGCAGCTCACTCATCAGTTCTCAGTATTTCGAACCAAAGGAGGCGATTCTCAGTTCAGTGTACTGTTAACTCATTGTGTTCTGTGATCAACTCAGTGTTCTGTTTACGCAAGGGCTGATTTTCCCAGATCAGTGTACTGGTGACTTCAAAACTGTTGTGACGGCATCCTCTCTCTCCTAGCGTTTGTCCCACATAGGTATATAGGTAAATAGGGTAGGACCTGCACTGAAAATGAGGGTGAGTAAAAGAATGGGACAGAATTTTAATTTTTGGATAAAATATGCCTAAAAATGGCCAACACTAGTCTATAAGAGGTGAAAAACAAGCTGATGAGACATTAATAGAAGATTTTTCCCTGAGATAATGTTTCCACACTTAATCTGTGTTTTCCACTTTTTTGTTATTCATACTTCATTTAAGATACTTAATGTACAGTTGGAGGCATAACGCAGCAAAGCATGAGAGCTGCGCAGTGGGGATTCTCTTTTTGGGTTTACCACTCCATTTATTTCCCTGAAAGCTCTCCAGTAGCACGTTCATCATTTCAGCATAATTAACATCACTAAAATTGAATAAGGATTTAAAAATGCATTCCTCCCTTTAAACTGAGGAAAAAAGCTCAAGGAATTCATTTCTACAATTGAGCTCGCCACAGATATGGCACATTACCTTCTCCCTCAGTTTTCTAGCTTTTGCCTTAATGCATCAATGAAATTATACTTTGCTCAACAAATCAAATCCTCATAATGTACTCAAGGAAAATGATATCAGTGCATGTATAGTGGCCACAATAATTATTTAAATATGTACTTAAAAATGTATGAATGAAAAATATTATTTGTTAGGTTTCAAATGATAAGACAATAGGTATAAGTATATTGTTCAAAAATAGGAAAAAAGTATTTTAGCATTTTTTGGTTGTCAAATTATTGGAATGAACTACACCTGTGGGTACTCTGCTAGGACACCTGTGTGAACTAAAACATCCACTAAAAATCGTCTGACTCAAGTTAGTTAAAAGTCATTGCAAAATTGTTAGGTCTAGCATCATTTGTTTGTAGAGGTAACTCAGGTTGATATTTTGTATTTAATGTAATTGATTAATAAATTTTAAAGTGTGACTTTGTAACAAATAAGGCTGGTATCCCTTCAGCCAACCCCCAGAGGGAGCACCTCTCTCGAATACTGACACTGAACCATTTTCATCTATGGTTACTTCCTGTTTGAACCATATATAAAGCCATGCTTGTCCATTGTTACTTTGCAAGTATTGCCAGTTTCACTGCCTTACCAAGTGTTTATCCATTGTCTGTTATTATTGCCTTTTTGTTATGACATTGTGCTTGTCTTTTTGGATTACCGATATGTGGATAACTGTTTTGCACTGTTTGCTTGTGTATCAACTAATTTGCCTGCTTAATCAACTACATCTCTGCCTAGTGTTTTGGATTTATCTGCTGTGTTTAATAAACTTTCTGCATATGCATTCTACCTCAGCCTCCATGTCGAGTTCCTCACAGAATACTTCGTCACCAATGAATACAGCAACTGCACAACCTAAGAGCTGCAAATGAGAGCCTCCCCCAATACATCCACTCTCTTCCACTCAAGATACTCCAGTAATATTTGCACTTCCTGATAATTTTGATGGCTCACCTGAGAAGTGTAAAGGATTTCTATGTCAATGTAAAATATATTTCTCCAATCAACCGGAGTCTTTCAGCCTTGATTCAAAGAAATGCAAATTTTTAATGATGTTACTTATCAGTAAAGATTTAGACTGGGCCTCTGCTGTTTAGGAAAGTGATGGTTTGATTACTTCACTTCCCAAATCCATGAAGTGTTTGAATACCCTGAGGGAGTTAAATATGTCTGTTCAACTGCTGCGTTTATGACCGGGTTCACGTTTTGCCACTAACTTCGCCATACACTACAAGACATTAGTGGCTCAAAGTGGATGGAATGATATCGCTCTCAAGACTATTTTCAGAGAGGGACTGAACTATAGTCTACAGGTCGAACTCGCATGCAAGGGTGAGAACTCAACTCTTCCTGAATTAATTTAATTGGCTATAAAGATTGATAATCTCCTACGCAACTCACCGCATTCAAAGTCAAGATTCAAGTCACAACCTTCAGTCCATAGTCATGTCCCAAAGCTCCTGAACCCATGCAGATCTCCTTTGCTAGACTTTCTCATGAAGAACGCAATCATCGTCACAATGAGGAACTGTTATTACTGTGGTGGATGTAATCATCAAAACTCTGCAAGGTCTCTAACAAGGTCAAGAAATCTCACTACATGAGCAAACAGGAGTACCAAGAATCTTTCATCTCCCATACATCACAGTTTTCTCATCCCCTTGAGCTCTCTCTTGAAGACAAAATCAAACATATTTCTGCATTAGTTGATTCAGGGGCTGCAGTGAATCTGATTCATCAAGATCTCATTCATAAACTCCATATCCCTACAATACCTTGCAAATACCTTTTGTGGCTCACTGTAGATTTTAGCTGTACAATCAAGTGAGAAACCTACATGGAAGTAATCATGTTTTATGTACAGTACATGAGTTATGGCTCCTCACACAAGCAAGCAATGCCAAGAGAGGTCCTTTCATGGCCTTAGGACATCAATGTGTTTCTTCTTTGGCAGAACAAAGGGCAAAGATAATTGAAACTATTCCAAACATGCAGTGCAGCATAATTATCTTCCCTACAGTGCCTGCTGTGGTCCAACTGGAAACAGAGTTCTGTCTCCACTGGTGAAGGTTGGTAATGAGCTAATCAATAGCCAAGCTGTTGCATCATAGTTCAAGCTGAAATGGCTCAGGGGAGAGACTTGCTGTCTCTATTGGAATAATCTTTAAGCTTTGAATAGACTTCTTGGCTTGGAAATGTGGTTGTAAAATCCAAATATCTGATAGTTTTGAACATATCACAAAGAGTCAAATTTGGAAAAAGTCAAATTTTCCAACCTAGTCTCATTGAATGAATGTTACTATAACTGCATTTTTTGCAAACTGAGTTTTACATGCCTCGTTTTACAGTATGTTTTGCTGCAGTTTCCTGTTGAAATTGACACTAGAAGTGTTACAACAATATTGTGTTTTATTTACATACAAATCATGAGTACAATGGCTGATTATGGATTTATAAACACTTATTCAATCTCTCACTCATACAGTACTATGTTATAATATCGAAACAATTTCTCCAACCTATTTTCTTTTTATTTGAAAATGTATAAATTTGTACACTTGTATTACAGACCCCCTTACTTTTCCACACTTATGTTTCCACTCGAATGTGATTAGCTTGCTTGTTGGACTTTGGACTCGGAAGACCAAGGCTCGAGCCCGGTCAAGTACGCCATCTCACACGTGAGATGAAAATGTAATAGAAAATGTGCTTTTCATGTTACATCTGCTCCTAAAACACTATTGGTTAGGTTTTAGGTAAGGGAAGTACGTTTTACTCAAACCCTGCATCTAAACGTTACCTTTAAACCCTTGTCATTATGACATTTCACTCGCTTTGTTGCCCCCAGCTGGAAAATTCAGTTTGAATTTGCCAAACATGTGATACCGCATGTAATTTTGGTTTGCAAAAATATGGCCATGGTCATGAAAGTTTCATGAGATCAGGCAGATGTTTTCCCCTCCATTTTTATTTTTATTTTTAAAGGCAAAATATAACTATACTATTGTACTTCAATAATCTGACGCATTTCCAACTGAAACAGGATACAGAATGTGAAAAAAAAAAAAAAATAGGGAGGGACTTTATTTTATCTATTAAGAATTGATTGGATCATGAAAGTTGGTGTTAAATTAACAGTCAAAACCCATGTGGCGACATTATTGCAAAATTATACTACACTTACAGACTATCGAGTTTGAAAATCAACAAAACCGACCTAACTACCCTAAACATTAAACAAAAACCTAACCGATAGTGTCATAAAAAGCAAATGTGACATGAAAAACGCAATAGCTGAAGTAACCAAATCATTCTGTGGTACTTCTATGACACTTTCGGCTATGCATCGATTTAAGGACTTATACCCCATTGCACAGGAAAAAGCTTGTAAGTGTAGTTCACTATGTGTTGCAAACATTAAAATGTATTGCCTACGAATTTGTGCACTATATTTAAAATGTTTCGATTTCTTAAGATAGCATTGTGTGAGAAACGGTCCAAAAATACATGTTTATGAACTGATAATCTCCGCTATTATACAAAAGTCATTATTGTTGTAGCTTCTCTAATGTTCACATTATTTAGAATGAGGCACATATTGCAAAAATGTAGGTATAGTAACGTGATTCTGTGAGACCAGGTTGCACGTCAAAATAGGTGGTTGGAGGGGAGGTGTTTAAAAAGTATGAGAAATTTGTGACCTCAGATGAAAGGTAATGATTCAGAGGAGTAGTCAATTACATTTTGAAGAAAGAATACCAGAAATTAATGCATAGCACAACCAAAAACGTGCATCAACGATGCAAGTAGGGTCAATTTTGATTGCACTCCAAAGTGAAAACGCATGATTGGATTTGAGCTAATAAAGTCTCCATTGTCAAAAACTTCTGTAGACTAATTCCTTACCAAGTTTGCAAGCCTCAAATCTAAAATGGAATAATAGACAATTGGTGAGACAGGTGGCCAAACAGACATAATAGCACAGGTTTACTGAAGACCCCCAAAGTAGCTGCCTATTTGTCTTTATCAAGGCAACAGCTGCCTAGTATTCCACTGTGGATAGTGAAGGTTGCATGTAAATTTGTATGTAGACTATATGTTTGGGTATATCATATTGTGTAGTCTGCTCCAACAGACAGTTCAAGGCCTGGGAAAAGCATCCATGTAAATAGTTGCATGAATGTTTCTAAGCATTCCTAAATGCTGTCATTAAAGGTGGCAAATAGAACATGCTGTACAACAGAAGGATTAAGTGATGCTTGTTTGATTTTTCAAATGCATTAGAAGAAATCCAGTCCAACATTGTAAGGTGCCCATATTGAAGGAGAGATGGCATTTGTAAGCTATGACTCTTGGCTGACTTTATGCACTCTCATTAACACTACAGAGATGCATGTGGATTTGTGAGGTCTGATGTCAGTACAACATTGATTCAGGCCACTGTAAACATCACACACCCATATTTACATAAACATTAAAATGACATCAGTGGAAAGAATTCCAGATCATTAAGGAAATACCACAAAGCAGTTTACAAACACATGCATATGAGATGATGTGGTAAAAAAATGCAAAGATGTGAAGGATTTAAACTGACGTCGACTCAACAAGTGCTTCCTATGAGACACTTTAAGAATTCCAAGATTAGCTGTCAGCCACCTGCTTACAAAACATCCCTGGATGCCTTCCAGTTCAGCAAGGCATGAAGAGTGCTGTCTTTAGAGGTGCAATTATCGCATATCCTTGCGCTTGATTATGGCCATCACTTCAGTGTGACCTTGCAAATAATATGAGTACCCACGTTAGCCCTTTGAGGTGCCGGATTTAGGGGTGTAATCATTTCACATTTTATATCAATGCAAGCTTAGTCTGGCGGCCATGTAGTATGGATCACAGAAACTCAATGACAAGCCCTTAGCCTCAGTGCCCAGGTTTGTACATTCTAGTATAACTCAAACACAATGTTACATAACTGATTTCTTGTTGACATACAGTAAGACTACTAAACCATAATATCAGCTACAGAGGAATTAATGGATGTGATTTGATCCTAGTAAAGGAATGCTGATATATTGTGGCACAAATTACATGTTAACTTGAGTTTATAATAAGGGGTATTGTACATCAGTATAGCACTGAATTGTGAGTAAAATAAAGCACAATCAAATGTTTCAATCCACCCATTAGCAGACCTAGCATTTTTTTTTTTTGTATTTTAGGAGGGTCCAGGTGAGAAAGTCTGGCAGGTGTAAGGACAAAAAAAAAATGGAAAATACTTGTATCAAACAGCTACAAAGAGAAATATTATAGAAAATGGCACATCTGACATAGAGCCCTGCATTTCAGTCCGAGTCCGATGGGCCCTGACTTATTTACACCCCTAGGGCCGGGCTTCGGGCCAAATTTCACATCATAGTTCACACGCGGGCCGGGCATCGGGCCTGTTTTAGGCTCCTCCTCCACTTTATATTTTAGATTGTCATTAATTAAAAGAAACTAGGACACAAACATAGAAAGACGTTTTATAACCTATCACACTGACACAGTCTGCGCACGCACATAGGATTCCCATGAACCCATCATTCACCTCACATGCAGTGGAGAACATAAAGAGGAAAATTGCCAGTGGCCTCTAATGTATTAATCATAGCCTCCTTGGACTAACTAATAATTATGATTCATGCAGCGGCGGGCACGGATGTGCCTGCACCTGTTGCTGCGGGCCACGCAGCAAAGAAGAGAGTGCTGGCATAGTTTGAGGAAGAGTGGGAAAACATTATGCAGCAGGAGGAGGATAACGATGAAGTACAGAATTACCTGCGCCTCAATCACAACATGGAAGGTGATGGAAGAGATGTGCTGCTATGGTGGAAACAACATGAGACCATGTTACCATGACTGTCAAGACTGGTTCGCACTGTGTTTAGTGTCTCCGCCAGCAGCAATAGCAGCGAGCGTGCCAATAGCGCAGCTGGAAGGGTTACAGAAGAAAGGAGGACTGGATTGAAATCTTCCACTGTGGATGCTGTGCTTTTATCTCCACGATGCTCTGTAAGACACTGTTCTTCTGGCTGTAGCCATGTTAAGACCAGGAGGCTGTCTTTATTTTCATTAGTGTAAATGTTGGAAACTATTGTAAATAAGAATGACTATGTTCCGTGGTGAAGCCTTGATTCCACGTCTGTCGCTCACTCGATGTTGTGTCGAATGAAGCGACACTAGGGGACTTTCTTGAATGCCTCAGTTACCTTTGAACTTGAGAAAAGGCCAATGAGAATGGCAGACAGAATTTGCATGTCCCTCCCCCGAACATACGGGTATAAAAGGAGGGAATCGTGCATCTGTTCATTCAGATTTCTTCTTCAGAGCTGAGTGGTTGTGCGATCAGCGAGCTGAGATCACTCCTGGAATGTGACCTGTGGCTGAACCTAGTCGAGATGTGGGAGGTAGACAAAGCCCGCTTTCTCAACTCCCCTGTCTCCCAGCTCGGCCTATTCGGTGACACCATTGATGACTTCGCCCAGCAGTTTTCGGCGATGAAGAAACAGATGGAGGCCATTTCCCACATAATGACCCGCTGTCGTTCCAGTGCAGGCGAGGGCGTCCCCCTGAAGCTCTGAAACGCCAGGCTGCTCCGCCTCAACCTGGGCCCAGCTCTCAGCCCCAGCATCGAGCACCCCACAGGAAGCACATGCCCCCCATCTCTCTGACGTCTTCAAGGAGCAGGAAGGCTCCCAAGTGTAGTGCGCACAGGTTGTTTAGATCAGTTTTGCTATCAGATATAATTAATAATTAATGTTTATTAATTATTAATTAATAATTAAATTAAATAATAGAATTTAATTCGTTAAATTCTATCCTCGGGGCACCACTCTTTTACAAGAGAAAAATGATAGTAGGTGACTGATCAAGTCTCATAAAATTCTACCCTGAAGATTGAGTATCTTGATTGATAATCAAAATAATCAAAAAGGGTAAGAAGCTAATCGAATTATTGCCATACAAATCCAACAGTAATCTGGTTACAGTTGGCTTCTAACAACAACAATTTAATGATCCTGAAGTAATACGGGAGTTCTTGACGTGGCAGAGGCTGGCTTCAACACAATATTCAAACAAAACAACTAGGAGTACTTATTATAATATAACAAGATTTATTATAATCAAACAGCAATGAACACTGTCAATACTAGATGAATATAATACAAAACATAAAATGGAAATCCTAACTAAATTGTGGAGCTATATGCTAGTGTGTGTGTGTGTGTGGATGTGTGTCTAGGTTCAGTAACAAAGACACAAAATGGCGGACTAAACTCCACGTGTGGGCAAGTTTCAAAATGGAGGATCAGTTCCAAAATTGGGACCGAAGTTCCAAAATGGCGAACTGAATTCAAAATGGAAACTATTTTTCCCGAAGGGAGGATTAGACCGAAAGGGGCGGAGCCAATGATCATTTGAAGGTGTGGGGAAAGAAAGATGGCTGGATCAGTTCCAGAACAATAGAGCTTTTACCACGTGTGGGTGGTAAATGAGCAGACACGCAAAGAACTGAACAAAACAGGCGGGAGAATTTGGAAAACACCAGCCTGATTCGACCAAACCGTGGTGCTGCTCGCTCTGTGAATTTCAGTGAGTGTGAGAGAGAGAGCGAACAAACAGGGGCTCATGCAATTTAACAGAGGATACACGCTGGTAACAGCGCGATTGAATCGTTAGTTCAGATCACTCAATAAAATAACATTTCGCCCAAAAATGACGATCTCATGAATCAACACAACAATCAGCGATCGTAGTTAACATACAAATGTAAACAAAAACATAAACATTCAGCAATCAAATACATAGGATTTAGTTTTATAAGAAAAGTCACAGTTTCTAAACTAAATCTGCCCAGATATCAAGCCTTACTTGGGAAATCCTGTGTGATTTCAGCAGGGTTGTCCGTTTGAATTCCTGTTGCAATGAGCGGTCAGGAGAAAACAATCTGGATTTGGTCCTCTGTCATACGCTCGTCAGCGAAAAGACGCGTATCTGCGTTATTTCTCGGGTCCGGTGATGGAGAGAAATGCAGGCGATGGTCAACGTTGATAGAAAATGATTGAAAAGGGAATCTGGTCACCTTTTCCGTATTCTAAACAAATTCACTGATGTTTCACGGTGAAAATGAAATGAACCGGTTGTAATACTACACGACTGGAACAAAGCTAAGTTAAACTTACTCTACCGTGGCCAAATGGTGAGGTTAGAAAAACGTGGTCTCTCTTTGTCCAGAAGGAGGATTCCTTTGTGTAGATGCGTCTCTTTAGAGCACAGCTCGTGCAGTTGTAGCCCGCGAAGCTTTAGCAGAGAGAGAGAGAAATCAAATCTGAGCGCTAGTTTTGTTAAGAAGATGATGTCGTCGGTCATAGGCCGCTTTTGACCAATGACGTTTGAGATCGAGTCCATGGGCGGGACTTCCGTCCGGCTGTGAAGCATTCTGGGAAACTGAGTTCAATGTTTCACCTTTGATCATAGAACAAAGGGCCATGCTGTCTCTGCTGCCATTTTCAGTGGGGCAAGGCCCTACACAAGCACTCCTGAGAAGGATGACGCTGGTTTGCTCCGGAGCTAGAGCCTGTCCCTCCAGCCGAGATGAAGAAGGATTTCTACAGCCCTTACTTCATCGTACCTAAGAATGGCGGTGGCTTACGACCGATCCTGGACTTGCGAATTTTCAACCATGCCTTGCGCATATTCCCGTTCAAGATGCTCACGCAAAGACACATCCTAACATGCGTCCGGCATCAGAAATGTTTTGCCAATCCTTGCCTCAAAGCCGACACTTCCTACGGTTTGCGTTTGACAGCCAGGTGTATCAGTACAAGGTCCTCCCCTTCAGCCTGTCCCTGTCCCCTCGCGTCTTCACGAAGGTCGCAGAGGCA
The DNA here is from genome assembly GCA_032164185.1 of Moxostoma hubbsi. Taxonomy (NCBI): domain Eukaryota; kingdom Metazoa; phylum Chordata; class Actinopteri; order Cypriniformes; family Catostomidae; genus Moxostoma; species Moxostoma hubbsi. The sequence goes on along the minus strand of JAVLUX010000003.1, from coordinate 9,450,893 downwards.
GCCCTTGCCCCGCTAAGGGAAGTGGGAATCTGCATACTCAATTACCTTGATGACTGGCTCATCCTAGCCCACTCTCGAGAGTCACTGTGCGCCCACAGAGACCAGGCACCTCAGCCATCTAGGGCTTCAGGTCAACTGGGAAAAGAGTAAGCTCGCCCCAGTTAAGAGCTTCTCTTTTCTCGACATGGAGTTAGTCTTAATGACAGTGTGCCTCACCAATGAGCGTGCACAGTCGTTGCAGAAATGCCTCACCTTATTCAAGCCAGCGACAGCAGTTCCTCTAAAACAATTCCAGAGGCTACTGGGGCATATAGGATCCTCCGCGGCGGTCGCACCGCTGGGGTTGATGCATATGAGACCGCTTCAGCACTGGCTTCAGACTTGAGTCCCGAGATGGGCGTAGCACCACGGCACATACTGTCTGTTCATCACCGCAGCCTGCCGCCAGACTCTCAACCACTGGACAGACCTCTGTTTTCAGCGGACAGGAGTCCCCCTACAGCAGGTGTCCTGACACATTCTGGTCACCACAGACACTTCCAAACAGGGTTTTGGCACCGTGTGCAACGAGTGCGCAGCTGCCGGCTCCTGGACGGGGCTCCGGCTGGGTTGGCACATCAACTGCCTAGAGTTGCTGGCTGTAATCCTTGCCCTGCGGAGGTTTCTCCCACTACTTTGGGGCAAGCACATCTTGATTCACTTTGACAGCACCACCACGATAGCATACCTAAATCTTGTCACATGTTGCAACTCGCCCTCCATCTCCTCCTTTGGAACTAGCAGCGACTCGGGTCGTTGTGCGCCACTCATATTCCGGGCAACCTCAACACAGTAGCAGACTTGCTGTCACAACAAGGCATGCTCAGCGGAGAGTGGACAGCCCTCCTGATCATGCTCACCTCAATCAAGAGGGTTGGGGAACTGCAAGAGTTCTCTGTCAGCGACACTTGCCTGGAGTTCGGTCCGGCAGACACCCATGTCATCCTAAGACCTCAACCGGGCTATTTGCCCAAGGTTCCTACTACCCTCTTTAAGGACCAGGTAGTGAACCTGCAAGCACTGCCCTGGGAGTAGGTAGACCCAGCCTTTTCGTTGCTGTGTCCGGTGCGTGCTTTGCATACCTATGTGGACTACATGCAGAGCTTTAGATGTTTTGAGCAGCTCTTTGTCTGCTTTGGTGGACAGTGGAAAAGGAACGCTGTCTCCAAATAGAGGCTAACCCACTGGGTCGTTAACGCCATCGGTTTGGCCTATCACACCCAGGCCGTGCCTGATGCACGTTTCCCTCCTTTTATACCTGTTTGTCCACGGGAGGGACGTGCAAATTCTATCTGCCAAATTCTCATTGGCCTTTTCTCAAGTTCAGAGGTAACCGAGGCCTTCAAGAAAGTCCCCAAGTATCGCTTCATTTGACAACGCCTCGTTCCCTCCATCATTCCTCCTAGAAGTTTTTGAGGTAAGGTAAGATAACATGTTTTTTTTTATTTTGTTTTATTTGTTTAGACTGTATAGCCCGTTCGTTCGTTTTTCCGCACGCCGTTGTGAGCAGCAGAGCAGCCTGCCACAGCTTGTCAAAAATGCATTTTTACCATGGTGGTTATAATAAACATTTAAACTAACATTGTGTGATATGCTTGAACTGTTTTATATCTATGTCTATGTATCTTTTATTGCAGGCAAGTCAAGTGTTGATTTGAGAGGCTAAATTGATCAAACATGATCAACTCACTGTTGCCGCTGTCCACTTGGTCGTCACTTTAAAAAAAACAATACATTAATTTAACAAACAAAAAATGCTCCAAGCATTTTTCTAAATTAACTTAATAAAGAAACAAAAATAAATATAACTACTTTGCCATTAAAAACAAAACTGAACTATTTTAATGGCTGAAAAATTTGTATGGGCTGTGTAATTTGAGAAAAAAAAAAAAAAAAAAAAAACACGGCTCCATTCAGACAAGAATTCTGATAAGCTGTCGTACAAGGGCCGGGCTTGGACCTAGATTTGAGGCCCGTGCAGGGCTTTAATCTGACATATTTATTTATTTACCAAAAACATTTATTTATTTTTTTTAATTATCATAAAATTAATAACATCACTATTGGCGATACACAAATGTCCATCCATCCATCCATCCATCGTCAACCGCTTATCCTGTACAGGGTCGCGGGGGATACACAAATGTATTGGCCGATAAAAGCAATTATCTGAAACAGCTGATAATCAGAGCCAATTATGTCCTGTAAAAAAGAACACATTAGATAATTAGCCTATAACTCCTGCTGTGTGTCAAATGAAATCTCTTGTGTGAAATAACTTTGAATTGTGTGACAATGACAGAGTTGCAAATTGGATGTTTTGCACTGCTAGAATTTCACAAGGTGGTACTACTGGTAAAATTTTAACACTACTAATTTGACTATTCACCTTAAAGCTCAACACAGCAGGGGATGTGGTGAGTTTGTTAAAGCTAAAGTGATGGTTGCTTCAGCTAAAGGAGAGAAGCTTTATCCTACAGAATTCCGTTAATGTGAGATAAAATATTCAAAAAATCAAGAATTTAATAAAGAATTAATCATTTAATTTTTCTTTCAAAGGTAAAAATAAAAATAAATGCAGATCCACCAAACTATCGGATATTGTTCTACATAATCGGACACTGGTATCGGCACACAAATATTATATTGGTGAATCTCATATCACTATATACTGCAAAGCCTTGTTTTATTAAGTGAAGCGCCACTATAACATGCACCCTAAACATTTGTTATGTTGTCCAACTGAAATCTAAGTGTTTAAAACTTCAAATAGTGTCCCTCATTTACAATAAACATCAGATTGAACAAATCTTTCGCATTCTGACTAATTAATATTGCCAAATATCGCCAGCAATTATACTCTTTATAAACCACAGGAGCAAGCCCGATGTCTCCCTTTGAAATAATCCAAAACAACCCATTCTAGTATCTAGTTGACATTAAGAGCACAACAACCTCTTTCAGCCACTCTGGGCAGCACGCATAGACTGGCAGACTTGGAGAATGGGGCCCACTCATAATAATTACCACAAACAACACATGCGGAAAAAAATCTGAGACGATTCACAAACTTTTGTTCACTATAAAGTGTAAACAATGCTTTTCAACAACAAACTTAGGACAAACTCATTGACCCTAATGAGTACCGCTGAGATGATTTCATGTGCTATACATGCCCACAGTGACTAGAGGGTTACAATAACTCTGTGGTATAACTCTGTGGTATAAATTTACAATGTATATCACCAATAGTTATGTATTCAGCATTTCAGATGACATTCGATAAACTGCTGCAATAGCTTTTAAAAGTCTTTTTACAAGCCTCACCCATGCGTAAAGCCGACAGAGTCTTGGACCATTAGCTGTCCTGCCCACTCTTTCCCTTCTAAAGCTTGCAGATGAGTTTCTAGTGAAAGCTAAAAGGCGGCAGTGTCTGAGGCACTCCACGATTTGTGAGTGGAAACGAAAATAAAATGTCATCACTGCATCTCATCCTGGATGTTCTGACAGACAGCCAGGTCTGTGTTTATTTTCTTTCCAAAGAGAAACCCCTTTACAGGATTCTCTGCGGTGGATGTTTGAACCCCACTACACCCCCTATGGCCTCTAGTGTTATATACATATGCTAGCTTATGTTTAATTTAAATGTGTTATTAATGTAGCAGCCTGTGCACAGAAGGCAAGCAGAGGACTGCCGTTTAAAAAAAAATTAAGTTAATAATTTTTTTTGCACTCTGAATGCAAATATGGAAAAAAGCAAGAAAAGCTCCCTTTAAGCTCTGTAGAGTGGAAAATACACATTTCACTGTGTACACAGTAAATCAAATTAGTATTAATTCAATGCGGTTATTTAATGTGCAGCCTGCTGCTCCTTTAGAAATTTTGCAATATCTGTAATACTTAGGAATTAAGCGATTGTTCACACAAAAATTTTAATTCAGTCATCATTTAATCACCCTCATGTTGTTCCAAATATATATGACTTGATGATTTTAGACAGAATGTTAGTCGAAGTCACTTTTCACTTTCATTGCATATTTTTTCAATACAATGAAATTGTATTGGTGACTGAGGCTAACATTCTGCCTCACATTTTCTTCTGTGTTTATTTGGAGCAAGAAAGGCATAGTATCACTTTTCTCATGAAACAACATGAGGTTGAATTTACATTTTTGGGTGAACTATCCCTTTATATCCCTGAAATTTGTCTAAAACCATCTACAGACTTTTTTACAATGTCGTAGCAAGTAAATTTTTTATTTATTTTTTTCTCTCTCTGTTGAATACCTGGTGAATCTTTCAGTTGCATTCAACGTACTGCAATACCTTTATAGCTGAATGTTGTATCTATGATTGTCCCACCAAAAACCCAGAGTTTAAGCTATGTTCAATGTATTGTGTGCATGGGTTACACTAGGCTAACCTAAAATAATTTAAAGCATAATTCAATTCAAGCAGTGAGCTGTTGTATAACAGGGTTACAGGGTTAAATGAACAGTCTAAGAAACACAGATATAAAATACCTTACAACTTGATGCTGGGCTGTCAGACAAGTGTGGTGGTATTTTATGCATTGATTGAGAACTTGGCTGCAGCAAAATGAATAATATGCAGTCCATTCTAAAAGAATAGACACATAAAATTTTCCCTACTTCAATATTATGAGAAGATAAAATAAATCTTGGCCTTAAAAACGTGAACGTTTTTTTTGTTACCTCTGGTAAAAGAGAAAGTTCATCTAAAATTAAAGACGTCTCGGGTTACATGTGTAACCCTTGTTCCCTGAAAAAAGTGGAACGAGATGCTGCGCTTGCTAAAAGCGCTATGGGAACGATCTTGCATTGTGACCAGCTGTGAATATGTGTGTAACATGTCAATGAACATTGACCGGAAATGTATAGCCTCGGCTGGTGAGATCATTGGATGCACCTGTGGCTGGGCTATAAATAGAGGCATCACCAGCGTGTTCGTCAGATACTTTTTTATGAGGAGCAGTCCTGGGACATCCCAGTGCGGTAAAGAAGCACAGCATCTCGTTCCGCTTTTTTCAGGGAACAAGGTTTACACATGTAACCCGAGACGTTCCCTTTACAAAAAGCTTCACTATGATGCTGCGCTTGCTAAAAGCGCTATGGGAACGAAATAACCACGCCACCGCACTGGGGCTGTCCGGACCCCTACGGTTGTGAAGTGTGCTCACAAGAACACGAGAGGTCTCAGACATGAGCTTCAGATGTCGACTCAGAGGCGTAAGAGCCCGGAGTAGCATGAACATCCAAACCATAGAGCCTGAAGAATGTGTGCGGAGAGGACCAGCCTGCCGCATCACAAACTTGTTCAGGTATGAAAGATTTAAGCCATAAGATCTGAGAATGTGTGCGGAGAGGACCAGTCTGCCGCATCACAAACTTGCTTAGACATGAGCTTAGATGTCGACCCATGGGCATAAGAGCCTTAGTGGCAAGAACATCCAAACTTATAAGAATCTAATGAATGTGTGCGGAGAGGACTAACCTGCCGCATCACAAACCAACTGCAGAGGGAGACCTCTAGCCAAGGCTTTAGAGGAGGAGAGTCCTCTGGTAGAGTGTGCCCTAAAACCTACTGGCGAGGCTTGACCACGCGCCTCGTAGGCCTGGGCAGTAATGCCCCTCACCAGAAGTGACATAGTCTGCCAGGAGGTAACCGCCACCTGGTCACGGCTTCCATGGGAAGAAATGTGCTTGCTGACAGTTCTTCCTACAGAAAATCCAGAACTGAATCGAACTGGCAGTTAGCTGGTTCTGCAATATGAACTTAGTAGAGGGAAATGCATACAGGCTCATTCTGGGCCATGTATGCGCCACCACGTTCAACCCCCCTGGGGGGGGGGGGGGGGGACTGCGTGACTTCGGGATTACGGGAAGGACCAGCTGGGTCTGGGGAGAGAACGAGGGAAAGGGACGAACCTGTCTCTCGCTCCTCAGCCAGATCCATACGAGAGCCCCACAAATGAAGTGTGGGCGTTGACTCCCGGAAGCAAGCAAGCTGAGTGCGAAGCATTTAGACTGTAAACAGATCGCAAGGCTCGCACCTGCCCTGCCTAAATGCAAGAGCAGCATGCTCTTCCCCAAACACACAAACCAAAAACTTGTGTGTGTTCCCATGTTTACCCTCTATGGCTGAAACGAACACACACAAGTTTGTTTTGTTTATCAATCATTCTTCCTTTTTTTCAGAGGAAAAAGAAAGGAGAAAAGGTTCACTGCACACTGCCTAACAGAATCTAACTCCTAACAGAGGAAAGAAAGTTTGACAGGCTTGTGAGACACACAGCACAGTATGCTCTGAAGAAAAGAGATCTGACGAACACGCTGGTGACACTTCTATTCATAGCCCGGCCACAGGTGCATCCAATGATCTCACCAGCCAAGGCTATAAATTTCTGGTCAATGTTCATTGACATGTTACACACGTATTCACAGCTGGTCACAATGCAAGATCGTTCCCATAGCGCTTTTAGCAAGCGCAGCATCATAGTGATGCTTTTTGTAAAGGGAACTATATAATTATTTACTCATCCCCATGTTTTTCCAAACTGGTATAATTTTCTTAATTCATAATCATAAGATTTTGGGCAGAATATTAGCCTCAGTCACGATTCACTTTTATTGTACGTATCAAGCCAGTAAGCAGTAAGGTTTTGGAACAGAGCAAGCTAATATGTAATTTTATTGACATATCTGCTACTCATTGTAAGTACAGAACGTTGCAGTGATATCATGGTCTTGTGTTTTCATGACAAATCTCACTTATAAAAAAATATATATTTAAAGAGACCACAGCATCCGGTCTGGGTTTGAAATCCCAGCAGCCATGACTTTTACCTACATATGGCTGTCAACACTTTCCAGTGGTACATGTCTCAAAATTAACAGGGAAGTCAAAACAGTGAGGGGCCTGTCTGAACCATCTGAAATCCCATGTGAACAAGTGTTGAACACTTGCTGACACACCTGTCTCTTGATCCTTTGAAATAAGTTAACCAACTCCAGTCTGTTTTAGGAATCTGTTAAAATTTTGAGTGAGAGATTGAGCCTTGGGGACAGTGATCAAAGCTGATTTACTCATCCTGTTTTATATGGTTAAGGTAATGTTATAAATGGAAGCACAATTTAATAGACTGAGTTGTATAGCATATGTCATATGTCTGAAATGTAACTGACATTGTCTGGTATTGTTGCTGCAAAAAGGGTCATCATTATTCCATCACATCACATTGGTTTTGAACCAATATTTTGAAACAAAAACAAGTAAAATTTGTATGTTTATCTATAAAATTAATCTGACTGCTATTAATTAATATATGTGAATTTGAATTTTTTTTTTCTTTTTTTTTATCTAGTCAGAGGACTGATAAACCAAATCATGATGTTATAATTACTTTACATATTTAACTATTCAGTGATTAAATTAGAGGATTTGAATTAGAGTTGCCTGTTTAGAAAGCGAAAACTACAGTGGTACAGACAAATGTCCAAGTTAATGTAAACAATTGTTAAAATGTTCATCTTTATCATGGATGATATTTTGGTTGCAGAAAAATCTTCAAATGAAGTCACTGCACAGTCACATTGGCAGAATTTATTACAGTCAACCCAAAAAGATGCTTTTGAAAGATCTTTTTATTTTATTTTTGGTTGATTACAATTGTCTCTATTAAGATATGTTGAGTTTCCTCTCTTAAACTCCAAGCAATGAGAAGTTTACGATTGTATAAAGGAAAACACTCTCTCTTTCCTAGCATTTGTCCCATGTAGGGGCAGGGTCTGCTTCGTGATAGTCCACACACATGCATATTAATATATATATATATATATATATATATATATATATATATATATATATATATATATATATATATATATATGTGTGTGCTTTTACATCAATGAATGTTGGTGTACAGATGTAACATCTTTAAAGAGGATGTGCTGTCCTAATTTGGAAGCGTTCTTTATTAACTGTAAGCCATTCTACTCGCCGCAGGAGTTTTCAGCATTTATTCTGGTGAGTGTGTATGTCGCGCCAAACGCATGTGTGAACAGCACTGAAACAGCTGACTGATCAAATCGCAGACATGGAACAACAATACCTAGACTCAGTTATTATTATTCTTGGGGATTTTGACAACGCAAATCTCACACGTGAACTGTCCAAATACAAACAGCACATTACATGCCCGACCAGAGACAGGAACAAACTGGATCATTGCTACACAACAATAAAGGATGCATATCTCTCTGTCCCTAGAGCAGCTTTGGGACTCTCTGATCACTGTCTGGTTCATCTTCTTCCAACCTACAGGCAGAAATTAAATTAACCAAGCCAGTAATAAGGACTTTAAAGAGATGGAAAAATGAAGTGGAGCGGGAACTACAAGCCTGCTTTGATTGCATGGATTGGAGAGTTTTTGAGGCTGCAGCCACAGACCTGGACGAGCTCACAGATACTGTTACATCATTCAGTATATCAGCTTCTGTGAGGATATGTGCATTCCTACTAGGACTTATTTAAAATTCAGCAACGACAAACCATGGTTTACAGCAGAGCTCAGGCAGTTTGTCAGGCCAAAGAGGATGCTTACAGGGGTGGGGATAAACTCTTGTACAATCAGGCCAGGAACACACTGAATAAGGAAACTGGAGTGGCAAAAAGAAGTTACTCTGAACCCCCAACCCTGTGGTGGACCAACAATTGGCTGACAAACGGAATGTGTTCTACTGCAAATTTGAAAGGCCCAATCTCACTCGCCACACCCACTCTGACCTTCACTTCACACAAAGACCAACACCTCCTGCAACCCCCCTCCAGCTACTCAACCTGCACTTAAGATCTGTGAAGATGATGTGAGCCAGGTCTTTCAGAAACAAAAGATGAGGAAAGCTTCAGACCCAGATGGTGTCTCACCAGCATGTCTTCAATCCTGTGCTAACCAGCTGGCTCCCATCTTCACACAGATCTTCAATAGATCACTGGAGCAGTGTGAAATCCCATGCTGCTTCAAACACTCAATCATTATTCCTTTCCCAAAGAAACCAAAAATCACATGACTTGATGACTACAGACCTGTCACCCTGACGTCTGTGGTCATGAAATCATTTGAGAGACTGGTGTTTGGATGGGGGAGGAGTGTGACGAGGAGGAGTGCATGGCCAGGCCATGATGGTGCATGGCTGGTGCTGAATCAGCTGATTTGTAGGGGAGTGAGAGAAAGGGGAGTCAGAGGCTGCAGTTCGAGAGAGAGAGAGAGAGAGAGAGAGAGAGAGAGAGAGAGAGACGCACACGGCCGTGCTGTCTGTGTGTTTTATGTTACATTTAAGTTCCATTGGGTCATTCAAAAATTTACGTTGACTGCTTAGCCAGTTCCTGCCTCCTCCTTGCACATCCTATGAATACATTACAGCATGCATTTGCACTGCCATGCTTAAATTGTATCCTTGTGTTTGTCATAGTATTAACCATAATGTCAGCTTTAAAATATGACCAAATGTGAAATTCCAGCCCAACCCACCCTCCTGCGCGCTACAAGTTACAGAAAATTGTGTTTGGTAGGAAAATTAAAATCCTGTTCTCATCAGGCACTGACTTATTTCATGTGCACTACTACGCATGCAAGTACACCTGTGCCCTCAGGTTCGGTTCTTCCTGCACCACAGTCTTGAAATTGATAATCTCACCTGGCAGTCTCACGTGTGAACTAAAGGTTTAAGTCACTCTGGTTAAGATTATCTGCTTAAATGTAATTTACACAGTAAAGAGTCCCTTGAGCCAGGCAATAGTACGCCATGATGATGATGAAGAGCATGGAAAGGAATTTCATAGAAATTTCTACCAAATATTCCCTCAACAATGCTGATAAAAATTGTTGCCCCTGACCCTCGCTCAACCCTGCAACACTTTTTTTTTTGCAACTTTTCTCTGTGTTCTTCTAATGCACTAATAGGCCTTGTAGAGCCACAATTTCCACAACAATCTAGAAGATTGAATCCTTGTTTGTCTCCTTAAACACATCAAGAAAGGTGTAGAGGCCTGCAATGTTTACTTCTGAAATGTAATCTAGTACTGATTACAAATTGCACAGCTGGAATTGTAATCAGTAATGTAATATTTTAGATTATATTTTTAGGTAAACTGATTACTTAAGGATATTACATGTTTTGATGAATCGAATTAATGTAACTGTAATCTGATCACACATATTTAAAAAAAAAAAGCAATGCAATTGAAAATTATAATCATTCCTGTTAAAAGTCTTCATTATGACCACATTCTATCTGAGAGGTTGCTGTGATGTGCAAATCCCCCATTACAGATGAATCTGCATAATTATTTTCCTCCACTCTCTTCAAACACTATTTTTCCTGTTCATTACCATCCTGGTACCATCTAGCTCCACCACAAGCTCGCGTAGTTCCTTTTGAATAAATCAACTCAATAAGACAATGATTACTCAAGAAAGATTTGATTTACTGCTAGATTTTTGTATGTCATATATTGTGGATTTTCTAGTGCAAGTGAGCACACTTTACAAATAACATGCCACACCGCTTGTGCTGAATGACCTGTTAGTGTTGAAATGATATAGGATATTTAATGGGCAAAAATGTAGTTTATATATTGGGAATTGATTGGAATGTGAAAAGTGGGCTTTACATAACAGAATAAATCCAGATGGTTGAAAAAGTAATAGGGATCTGTGGCGCCAATCGGAAAGGAAAGTCGATGCATAGGTGGAGAAATGTATTGCATTTTAATAAAAGATTACGAAAAACATATGTATATTTGTTTTTATTTTAATTTTATTCTGAATAATGTGCACCAATGAATTATGCACGATATGACCAGGAATGGGCATTAAGAAAGAAAATAGAGTGTAAATTTTGGGTTATGTTGATTTCAATGTCAAGGGTAGGTGAGGTTTGATTAAAGCAGATCCTTCAAAATGTCAGCCTGTTGCAAATATGAAAGAAATATAAATGGTTGTATTTTGCTCGGTCTGCACCCAAGCTTTATGAATGTAATTTACAAAGAGATACAGACGCCTGGCCATTTTCTGCTCATTACACCGAGAGACACGTTACAATCTGTCCAGTCTTATTCAGACAAGTCTCCCAGAACTTTGCAACACAAAGAGCTCTTTTTTTCCTCTTTACCAATTCCAATTCTCTATTCCAATATATGTTTTGCTATTTAGGTTTGTATTGTTTTTTTTTTTAAAAAGCAGTGCTGAGGTAAATTTTGGCTTGGCTCTATGGGGCCACTTCAGGACCTAGACTTTCAAAAAGTTCACCATTTAATCAAAAGTTATGTGTAAACCACTATTGCAGGATTATTGTGACACGATTATAAAAGAGTCTAGTGAGGCCAGCTTCAAAGGGGCTCCTCCAGCAGTTTTTATTTATTTATTTATTTTTTGACACAGGCTCTACTCAGGGGGCTGCTAGCAAGCATCTATTGGGGAGAGTTTGAAGCCTGTTCTTTCCCAGCCTGTTCCATCCATACTTACAGGGCCTTCTGATGTAAAAACAAATCACTTTGCCTTTAAATTCAGTGTTAACTGCCAAAAATATATTTTTTTAATCAGTATTTTTTTCCCCATCTTATCCAGGAAATAAATATCAAAACATCCTTAAAACAATAAAAATTGAGAAGAAAAATTGCATTAGATATTCAAGGAATAGTTCACCCCAAAATGAAAATACTCTCATCATTTTCTCACCCTCATGCCATCCCAAATGAACTTTGCAAAACAAAGTTTGTGTTCTGCTGAACACAAACAAATATTTTTAGAAGAATATCTCAACTTTGTAGGTACATACATTGCAAGTTAACTGTGTCCAGAACTTTGACAGTCCAAAAAGCATCTAAAGGCAACATAAAAGTAATCTTAAATGACTCCAGTGGTTTGATCAATGTCTTCTGAAATGCTACGATATGAAATGTATCAATATTTTTGTAATTTTGTTACTCTAAATCTCTACTTTCACTTTCAAAATATTCTTCTTTTGTTTTTGGTGATTCACATTCTTTGTGCATATCACCACCTACTTGGTGGAGAGGTGAATTATAGTAAATAGTCTTAAATATATATCTATTTCTCACTTACACCTATCATATTGCTCCAGAAGATGTCATATGGATTACTTTTATGCTGCCTGTAAGTGATTTTTGGACCTTCAAAGATCTGGCCACCATTCACTTGCATTGTATGGACCTTCAGAGCTGTGATAGTCTTATAAAAATATTTGTTTGTGTTCTACAGAAGAACACATCCGGGATGGCATGATGGTGAGCAAATGATGAGAGTATTTTTGGGTGAACTATCCCTTTAAGACTCATAAAGTGTATTTTAAGTGTATTTCCCTTACCCCACTTTTAAAATCTATCTGTCTGCCTGTCTGTCCGTCCATCCGTCCTTGGTGTGTTCACAGTGATTGTTAAATGGCAGACATACCTGAGCTTGCATACCATACTTGAATGCTTACTTGGTTACTGTAATCAGTGTGTAAAATACACTTTAGCTTCAGTTAACCCATACAGCAAGTGTTTGAATGTCAGATCAAATAAAATGTCAACAGGCCACACAATGTAAAACCACCAAATAGTTTCTCATGAACATGAACAAATGGTAAATGTATACGTCATCAGTTTACATCTACACTTGCATTAAGGATATCATTCATTTAACATTTATCTGTTAATTTTAATGACAGCAGCACTTTCCCGACATGGAATACGTAACATGGAACTCTGGAATATACCACATGAGATTTGAGATGATTTTGTCAAATCAAGATGTTTGAGTAGAATGTAGTTGAATATGATTTATTTCTGACCACATAATGAGGAAACATGTACTCTACTACTATTAGAACACTTAAAAAATGGCAGTGTCCTTCAAGCTTCCAAAATTTGGTCATTGACCACTGGTCATATTTCTGGAATATTTAGAGGAAATCTAGAATACAGAGTTTATTGAACCTATCCTGTAGCCCGTGGCAATGACTCAAGCAAACACAGTTGGATTGAATGAAAATTCAATTTGTTTTTAAGAAATTCCTGTCAACATCTGTTTAGCCTAAATCAAACTTTTCTGTTCAGTATTAAACTGTTTTGAAATCATATTGATTTGCAGTAACCTTATGAGTATGACAATGTTGCATTGATTTAACAGGACAAAGTATGACTTTTATTCTGCTAAAACATGTCTCAGATTATTTGTTTTTCATGAAAAACAAACACATGCATCTCCCACACAGCTGGTGTTGGTCTATTAAGAGAGCTGCATGAGAAGTGGTTGATACAGGTGAATGAGCAGATTAAATCTACAAGACACATTGAAGAACTGCATAACATATTGATAAGGTTAGAGTTTGTTGATGTTAGAAGTGGTTCTTAGATAGCTTAGCTGCTCTTAAAATGTATGCTTCTGAGCTGTAGACTTTCATTTGCAGATATAAACAATTCTTGCAGTATGCAGTTATTACTTGTTAAAATCATAGGCAATAAAACAATATGAAGGCATATAGAATTTGCAGTTAGTCATTACAGTAGCAGCACAACCAACAGCATTCACATAGAGGTACATACATTTATTAACATCATTTATTACATTTATTTCCCTATAAATAACCTGACACTATTAAGTAAGTACATACAATCTCAATTAAATTTTAATTTAAATGTTACAATAGCAGTACAAGTGGTGCTTTGTGGTCTTCATTAATTTAGCAGAATCTTGAAAGCTTGTTTCTACAGTTAAAGATCTGCACTTTTGGCTTAAGCAAGATATACTATGAAAACCGATTACGTTTCAAAGTTAAGTATATACACATGTCAGTTCAGAAAGGGATATTTGCTTGCTGTGTCTTTTAAAGTGATTTTCTACCCATGACATACAATCAGGGCTTAGTAACCCTAAACTGGATGCTCAGTTTGTCAAGCATACACAAGGAAAAGCATGAATACATAGATCATACTTTTATGCCAGAAACACAATTCACTGGAATAGAATTTTTCTCTCCTCTTTTGCAGTGGTGGCCGGTAAATAGTAGCCATAATCAACCAAAATGATTTTATTTGTGTGTTGTTTGCATTTTGGCCTCTTCTTTTTTTATATGAATCTACTCAGCAGACTGTATCAGCATTTGCAGTAATTAGGTTTAGCAGTTCACCCTGTCCAAATCCAATCTTAATGCATCTTTAACAATCGAGTAAAAAATCATGTTTGTTAGAGGATTTCCTCAGTAGAGCAGGCTATGCAGTTGAAGCCATAAAAAAAAAAAAGTTAAGCTGGTTTGCTGGTCTTATCTGGTCTCCCAAACTGATCCAGTTTGCTGTTTTATATTGGTTCTGGGCAACTGTTAGCTGCAAGGGTGATCAGTTGCAAGACAAATTGGAGACCAGCTTGGCCAGGCTGGGATACCATCTAGACCATCTTTAACTAGCTAGGACCAGAAAGCTACCTTCAGTGGGAGAGAATTAGCAAGTTGGTAATTAAACTACATACACATTTAACAGTTTAGTTAATAAGCAGACTGAACAGGGAACTTTTTTTCATGTTTATAAATCCATTAGAACTCAAGGGGCTGCCACTGGTACCATACATATTTTTCTTGAACTGGAACTTTTTGCTCCAAGAGCAACATACCTGTGCCGTATGTACAGAATATGTAATAGGAAATTAGACTAAGTCCTCTGTCTCAATCAGTCTTTGCTACAATCTTTGGTGAATATATGTAGGTATATTCTGCCAGATATACACAGACTTCATTGATGGGGACTTGACAGTGTGTGTGTGTGAGTGCCCGTCTGTTTGATCCCTAAGGGCAAGAACTGGAACATGAGCAGCATGGCTATGTTGAGCTCCTCAGCCCCTATCCATCATAAAGCTGCCAACAACACCAGAAACTGTGTACCATGGATCACTTGGAATTAGATGCCTTTCTTTTTTTTAACTTTAACCTGGTCGATATGACCAGCATCCCTTTAAACATACTCCTAAAAATGCCTTTGCACAAGCTCCATAAACAAAGAACTTGTTTCCATGCTTTTTAAAGGGATAGTTCACCCCAATGCAAAAAAAAAAAAAAAAATCTGTCAGCATTTTTTCATTGTTCTAAATCCGTATGACTTTCTTTCCTCTAGGGAACACAGTAGATGTTAGGCAGAAACCCTCAGTCACCATTCACTTTCATCACATCTATTTTACATACTGTAGGTAGCTGCTTTCTAAGGGGCCATTCACACCTACACTTTTTTCGTCCATCAGAGCTATCAAAATCAAATCAAATCAAATCAAATCACTTTATTGTCACACTACTGTGTACACGAGTGCAACAGCAGGTGAAATTCTTGTGTGCAGTTCCGTGCAACAATGCAGTAATGACAGTGACAATAACAACATATTTACACAAAACAATTTACATAACAAATGTACACATACCTACACAACAATTTACATAACAAATGTACACAATACACACAATGTAGAATACACATACACTAGATACAGGTATAAATATATATAAACACTAATTGAATGGGAGAATATATTGACAGAATGAGGATTAATAAAGTGCAGTGCTGATTGTTGATCATGAGGGATCATGTGTTCAAAAGTCTTATTGCTTGTGGGAAGAAGCTGTCATGTAGTCGGGTGGTGCGGGTCCTGATGATGCGATACCGCCTGCCTGATGGAAGCAGTGAGAGCAGCCCATGACTCGGGTGGCTGGAGTCTTTGATAATCCTCCGAGCTTTCTTCACATACCGTCTGTTATATATATCCTGGAGGGAGGGAAGCTCACCTCCGATGATATTTCTGGCCGTTCGCACCACCCTTTGCAGGTCTTTGCGGTTGTGGGCGGTGCTATTGCCGTACCAGGCGGTGATGCAGCCAGTCAGGATGCTCTCTACAGTACTGGTGTAGAACCGTGTGAGGATGTGGTGGTTCATTCCAAACTTCCTCAGCCGTCTCAGGAAGAAGAGGCGCTGGTGAGCCTTCTTCACAACGGCCTCAGTGTGGACGGACCATGTGAGTTCCTCAGTAATGTGGACACCGAGGAACTTGAAGCTGCTGACTCTCTCCACCGGTGCTCCATTAATGGTGATGGGGCTGTGTTCTCTGTCTTTCTTCCTGAAGTCCACCACAAGCTCCTTGGTTTTACTGACGTTGAGGGAGAGGTTGTGCTCCTGACACCAGCGCGTCAGAGTGTGCACCTCCTCTCTGTAGGCTGTTTCATCATTGTCAGTGATCAGACCTACAACCGTCGTATCGTCAGCAAACTTAATGATGGCATTGGAGCTATGTGTCGCCACACAGTCATGTGTGTAAAGGGAATACAGGAGTGGGCTGAGAACACAGCCCTGCGGGGCTCCAGTGTTGAGGGTCAGTGATGAGGAGATGTTGCTGCCCATTCTAACCACCTGACGTCTGCCTGACAGGAAGTCCAGGATCCAGCTGCACAGCGAGCTGTTTAAGCCCAGAGCCCGGAGTTTCACATCAAGCTTGGAGGGCATTATGGTGTTGAATGCTGAGCTGTAGTCTACAAACAGCATTCTCACATATGTGTTCCTTTTTTCCAGGTGGGATAGAGCAGTGTGTATTGTAGATGCAATGGCATCATCAGTGGAGCGGTTGTTGCGGTAGGCAAACTGCAATGGGTCCAAAGAGGTGGGCAGAACAGAGCAGATGTGATCTCTGATCAACCTCTCAAAGCTATTTTCATTTGTTATTTTTTTTAGCATCTCGTGCAGAAGAGCCTTTTTTTGTCAAGTTTAAAAGAACTTAAACTTTTAAAACCCTGCATTCTGCTCCATTCTTGCGCTGAGTCTAGCTTTTTTAACACAAGAATGCATTCAGTCTGAACGGCCCCCAAGGCTTCATCCTAACCATTATTTCTCCTCATTAATTAGTTATTTGGAACGCTCTATATAGGCAACAACTCCGCTCATCACACTTGCTTAAGTACAGTAAGATTCTAACAACCTGATCCTCTAAAAAGCTAAATATATAGCACACACAAATATTGTCTAAAATAATCTATAAAATAATAACATAATATTTATCGATATTTGTCAGTATAATATTTGTTTATTATAATCCAGTGGTACGATTCTTTTTGACCAATTAATTTTCCTGACTTTTTCATGACACATTTTTTTTTTTTTGCTAATGAATGATTTAGATTGATCGGGAGCATTCCTATGATGGCTTAAAATGTCATAAGGTTTTTGAAGTATCTGAATACACTTAAAAAGACATTCTGTTCATAGTGACCTATTCCTGTCTAGTTTGCTTGTATGACTTCCCCTGCTCAGATAAATAAAGTACTGCTCTATTAATTTGCCTCCACAAACAATCATGTTTCAACTTAGCTTTAATATGCCACCTAAGTCCTTTAGCTACAGCTTGATGTCAATACCTTCACCTGACCTTCAGTGCGGCCATGTTCCAATGAAATGCTAATCACAATGCAAGGACTCTTCAAGCACAACAAAGCTATTATGAAATTGCATGCCAGTCAAGATCTTGGCAACTGCTTCCCTTTAAAATTAATTAAACTTTCTTTTCTTTGTGTCCTTATTACCCATTGTTAATCCAAGCATGGTAATGACTCTCACAAAAGAATACAAAGCGCAATTATAAGGATTACCAAAGCACAGAAGCAATGCACATTCACTGAGAAGCAGGAGTATACTTTTTACCTTAATGGTAAAAAGATGGTAACTGTAGGCAAGCTGTATGTGTCTTAGTGGCTCATTGTGTGAATGCTGTGTACATGCAGTAGCCTTCATTACAAATGAATAAAGCTTGCTTAAAGTTTTTAAAAGCCATACATATTGAAAAAGTAGCGGTATTGGTTTGACATTCTGTCTCACAAATCATTCATATTATGTAGTGCATTGCATACGCCTCACAAATGTAAACAATATCTCAATACCTGATCCAAAACGACCCCTAATGATCCTAAATACCTTGTGCGACCCCGCGGACACATGCATGGACATTGTATTTTGGCTTTGCTATACACAAAGCATAATTTAAATACATTTTTAACCAACTGATCTTTCTTCAGGAGTGTTGTCAGCAAAAGGTTAAATTTTTGATGCATGGAGTCATGTGACAAAACAACATGGTGCCAACCACAGCAGAGTTTGTCTTTGGGGGAAACACCAAAAAAACTACATCTGGTAAGAAACCAAATTAAGTTTTTACACTGAAACCTTCTAGAGTCTCTAGTTTCATCAATATGGTATTTTTAAAATGTTAGCAATTAATCACAAAATTCCACGCTGCTAAACACAATGCACAATTGTTTACACAATACTTTAGCAAATGTCTTCCTTAGAAATCCAAAATTTACTGTGAATAATCACACTGAGAATAAATGGGTTCACCCAAAAGCTGCAAAATGTTGCTATCAAGAGGCATATAATGTGCATTTCGAACTGTTATGAGACCAGTGCAGACAGACTGGAGGTTAAGTCATTCACTAAATTGGGAGCAAGGAGACATCCTATAGCTCATCCTATAATTAAAACTTCCTATCAAAAGTTCAGTTTCAGTTTGCAGATGATGTTTTCCACTCAACATGTTTGGCAGACATGGGACAATAGTAATCAGTTCATAGATTCAGAATTTATAATGTATGATTTAATTTTAATATGGTTGGCAGTAATTAGATGATGCTGGCCATTGCTTTGAATCAGAATTAGTTATGCTTATTTCTTATGTAATAACTAACATTTAAAAACATGAATGACCAACACTCCTTGAAACATAAAAAACAATAATGATAATAAAAATATAAATATAAAAAATAAAAATCTATAACTTTGGTATTATTTAAAATTTCACAACTTAGTCCAGCTGTCCACATGTGTTGCCATTAAAAATGTTTTTTGCATGTTGATTAGGTGCTACTAGATACAAATCAAAAAGGGAAATGGAAAACAGTCACACTCAGGTCTCAAAAGGATAAGGCTTTGTTGCCTTTGTTAAAAGCTATTCAACTGCTTTACATCAGCGCCTAATATTGTCTTTGGTCTGTTGTTGCCTTAGTTCTTTACCTTTTTCCAATAGAGCAAACTAAAATAGCGGAAGATTACCTGGCAATATGTTAGTTGAATAAACAGCTGCCAGTAATTGCTTGTTTGTTTCCTGTAAAAGATCGAAAATTTGAGGAAACAATGTACTATCCACAACAAAGCACAGAAACTTGGGGCAAACTCTAATGGGTAAAATAATTACTGCATCACCATGATCTCTAAGAGATGGTGCTTAATAAACAACCTGTGCTTAAAGGATAAAGATCATTTATTAGTTTTGGATGGCAAACTGAATTCTTCTTAATGCTTAGAAATTTAGATCATGAGAGAGAGAGAAAGACAAGGAACTAGAAAAAGAATAGACAGAGAGAGTGATAAAGGTAAAGATAAAGGTAAAGTGTGGTACCGTGTGGTAATTTAAGACCGAAAAAGAATAGGGGCATATGGATAAAACAGGAAAGAAGGATGAAGCAGAAGATGACAGCATTATTACAGAGAGTTATCAAGGGAGTATGACAGGCACTGATAAATAGAGAAAGCCTCTGTACTGCTTCTCATTATTGTCATTTCCATCACAGCCAGCCAAGTCAAACATGAAGGTCAACTTTGCCAGTTGCATTTTCCTGCTTCGTTTTACTTTGCTCCAGAGGAGTATTCCCATGTGTTCTTTTCCAGAAGCTCTATGCCAAACTTTCATTCAATTCCATATGTCAGAGGATAATTTCTTTACAGTTCAAGGACATTCAATGGTACTCTAGTCTCTTGTGAACCTGCGTACATACTGTATGAGTGGACATTGTATTTTGACTTTATATACACAGCACATCATTTAAATGAATTTAAACTGACTGACCTCAGTTCAGATGACCAGATAGAAATCCAATATTTACTGTGCATTATCACACTGAGAATCAATGGGTTCATCCAAAAGCTGAAAAATGTTGATATCAGAGGCTTTATATGGAGTTAGGATGAAAATAAGGAGCATTTCGAACTCTTCTGAGACCAGTGCAGATTGATAGCACAATGGATGTTTAGTGGATTAACTCTTAAAATCTAGCCAAAAGTTCAGTTTGAAGCTGCTGATGATTTTTTGACCACTCAACATGTTTAGCAGACATGAGACAATGGTTATTAGTTCATTAGATTCAGAATTTATAATGTATAGTTTTATTTAAAAATGTTTGGCAGTGTTTGTATGACGCAAGCACACGACTTACATAATTAATTATGTTAATTTATTATGTAATGTCTGTAACAACTCAAAACCATGAATAACCAACACTAATAACTGAAAACATAAACAATATGATGCTAAAAATAAAAATCTGACTTTCTATAGCTTGGTTTTATTTAAAATCTTAGTCCCCCTGTCTACATATGTTATTTTTTTAGGAAAGTGATTTGCTCAAGAAGAAAGTTTATTAGGTGCTACTAGTAACTGGTTTTTGGAAATGGAAAATGCACTCACGCTCATGTTTAGGAGGCTAGAATCCACATACATTTATAAATGCATTTGCACAACGTGATCATATGTACTCTTACATAAAGTTTGGTTCTAGCAAACATACATTCCCTTACGTATGCATAGACATAAAAATGTACAATACAGTAAACGTCATTTAAAATATTAACACCTAAAGAAACTTAATGCAGTTGATATTATAAGATGACATTTTTACAGTTTCATTCAGTTCTGTGTAGACGCGGGGGCTGAGAGCTTGGCCCGGGTTGAGGCGGAGCTGCATGTTTCTTAGCCTCAGGTGGACGCCCTCGGCGAGCAGATGGGGTGTGGCCCTTGGCGGCAGGTCTGCGGCAGGGCAGGATGTGTGAGATGGCTTTTCACCACGGAGAACTGCTGGGCGAAGTCCTCGACGGTGTCGCTGAAAAGGCCGAACTGGGTGAACGGTGCGTCGAGGAAGCATGTCTTGTCCACTTCGCACATCTCGACCAGGTTCAGCCACAGATGTCGTTCCTGAACCACAAGAGTGGCCATCACCTGCTTGAGTGACCGCGCTGTGACCTTCGTGGCCCTGAGGGCGAGGTCAGTCACTGAGCGCAGTTCCTGCAGCACGTCGGGATCAGGACTACCCAAGTGCAGATCTTTAAGTGCCATGGCCTGGTGGACTTGCAGGAGGGCCATGCTTTGAGCGCAGACCCGAGGAACCAATCGTCAAGCCACGAAGGCCGTGGGGAGGACTGAGGGTTCCAGTCCAGCCCCACGCTGGTGGCGGCCCGGGCAAGCATGTCAGACATCTGCAACAGCCTCAGACTGGGCGTGCTGGCCCGAAGGCAGCCCAGTCGAGTCATCCACGTCAGATGCCTGACCGCTGTCCGATGCAGCGGTGAGCTCATCCAGCTCAGGGGGGCTCAAGAGGATAGGCAGGCTGGCTGTGAGGCGAGCCACTGTTGCCTCGAGCCCGGACAGAAGTCAACAAGGGTGCCGGGGGGCGGGTGGTTCGCGGGGGCATACCCAGCGGAACCGAGCCTGCTGCCATCCCCAGATCACCTCCATCGCCAGCTGAGTCGTTCTCAATCCCGTGGGAAGAAGGAACGATGCAGGGGGCGGCTGGAGTGGCATTCCTTCTGTTGAAGGAAAGCCGCGACAGTGAGAACATGAGCCATCCACAAATGCTGCCTCGGTGTGATTGCAGCCCAGACACACGAGACAGCGCCTGTGGCCGTCAGAAGCAGAGAGCACTCCAGGAACTACACAGGGGCGGAAAGTCATCTTTATAAAGACGCGTCCTGAAAAGGACGTTCAACGCCAGCTGTTGCTCTTTTAGCAAAATAACTCTTTTAGAGAAAATCAACTCATTTAGTTGCACCGTCGAAGTGCCCAGGGGCAAACTGCACTGCCGTGCAGAGAAGAGAGAAAGCCGCTGATATGCGCCGTAGAGCCAACAGCAATTGCCCAGAGATGAGAGGAACAGTGTGTGACTCGCAGCTCGCTGCATACAAAACCATCGGCTCCGAAGAAAATTTTAGAATGAGATGCATTTCCCCTCCTTAGCAAAAGGTGCTCAAGAGAGACCCCTAGTGTCGCTTCTTCGACACACTGTCGAAGTAAGTGACAGACGGGGAATTCCTTGTATGTGTAAGCATACTTGGCAATAAAGCTGATTCTGTTTCTGATTCTATACAACGTTTTAAAGGATTAAAGTACTTTAATCAAGACTAAACTTTAAAATATTAAAAAGAATAAAAAATGCCAAAAATCAAAATAAACCACAAAAAGCACCAAAAACAACAAGTTTGTAAGCTGCATCTGTAAGCTATAATCCAAATCTTCAGACTGCTTTCTGTGAAGAACAGACCCAAATTCAAGCCTTTTATTCATGACATCTGTCTCCATCCGCTGTCGCACTCGCTGTAACCGTCAACATTTCAACATCAACAGTGGTTTCTGTGACAGGTCGGAGGGTGATTCTACACACCCGCCCCTTATCAGGCTAATAAAGCCTCCGAGAGGGATAAAGGGCTGACTGCGAACAGGGGTGCGACAGAGAGAGAACGTTTATAGCAGCTGTCCGTCATATGTGTGTGTTTGTGTCTTTTGGTTTAAGTTAAGTTTAAGGTTAATTAAATATAATTTATATTGTCAAGCTGGTTCTCGCCTCCTCCTTTCCATTAATACCTTTACAGTTTCGTTTTCAAAATAAGAAAAATGCCGCCTCAAGCATTACGTCCATGTTGGACTGCTTTTAATTTTTCTGGATAAAGCACTGTGATTAAATGTATCTGCCTGTTGTGTTTTATATGCTTAATAAATGGTCATGGATAGGTTTATGACTTGGACCAAAAAATTAAGAAAGCAGCTAAAAAGTGCCCAGTATTGATGGGAACTCCTTCAAAATTGTTTAAAAAGAATCCCAGGGTGATATCTCAAGAAGCTGGTTGAGAAAATGGCACGAGTATGTTTCTGCAAATTCTATGCAAAGGGTGGCTACTTTGAATATGCTAAAATATTACATAGTTTTGATTTATTTTGGATTTTTTTTTTGTTGAAAATACACAATTCCAATAGTTTCATTTCTGTTCTTCCATAGTTTTGATGACTTTACTATTATCCTTAAATGTGAAAAATAATAATAATAAAGAATGAGTAAATGACCCTAAACTCTGAGTGTGTGTGTATATATATAAAGTTGATTTATTTCAGTAATTCCATTCAAAAAGTGAAACTTGGATATTATATTCATTCATTACACACAGTCTGATATATTTCAAGTGTTCATTCCTTTTAATTTTGATGATTATAACTGACAACTAATGAAAACCCCAAAATCAGTATCTCAGAAAATTAGAATATTGTGAAAAGGTTCAATATTGAAGACACCTAGTGCCACACTCTAATCAGCTAATTAACTCAAAACACCTGCAAAGGCCTTTAAATGGTCTCTCAGTCTAGTTCTGTAGGCTACACAATCATGGGGAAGACTGCTGACTTGACAGCTGTCCAAAAGATGACCATTGACATCTTGCACAAGCAGGGCAAGACACAAAAGGTCATTGCTAAAGAGGCTGGCTGTTCACAGAGCTCTGTCTCCAAGCACATTAATAGAGAGGCGAAGGGAAGAAAAAGATGTGGTAGAAAAAAGTGTACAAGCAATAGGGATAACTGCACCCTGGAGAGGATTGTGAAACAAAACCCATTCAAAAAGGTGGGGGAGATTCACAAAGAGTGGACTGCAGCTGGAGTCAGTGCTTCAAGAACCACCACGCACAGACTTATGCAAGACATGGGTTTCAGCTGTCGCATTCCTTGTGTCAAGCCACTCTTGAACAAGACACAGCGTCAGAAGCGTCTCGCCTTGGCTAAAGACAAAAAGGACTGGACTGCTGCTGAGTGGTCCAAAGTTATGTTCTCTGATTAAAGAAATTTTGCATTTCCTTTAGAAATCAAGGTCCCAGTGTCTGGAGGAAGAGAGGAGAGGCACAGAATCCACGTTGTTTGAAGTCCAGTGTAAAGTTTCCACGGTCAGTGATGGTTTGGGGTGCCATGTCATCTGCTGGTGTTGGTCCACTGTGTTTTCTGAGGTCCAAGGTCAACGCAGCCATCTACCAGGAAGTTTTAGAGCACTTCATGCTTCCTGCTGCTGACCAATTTTATGGAGATGCAGATTTCATTTTCCAACAGGACTTGGCACCTGCACACAGTGCCAAAGCTACCAGTACCTGGTTTAAGGACCATGGTATCCCTGTTCTTAATTGGCCAGCAAACTCGCCTGACCTTAACCCTATAGAAAATCTATGGGGTATTGTGAAGAGGAAGATGCGATACGCCAGACCCAACAATGCAGAAGAGCTGAAGGCCACTATCAGAGCAACCTGGGCTCTCATATCACCTGAGCAGTGCCACAGACTGATCGACTCCATGCCACGCCGCATTGCTGCAGTAATTCAGGCAAAAGGAGCCCCAACTAAGTATTGAGTGCTGTACATGCTCATACTTTTCATGTTCATACTTTTCAGTTGGCCAACATTTCTAAAAATCCTTTTTTTGTATTGGTCTTAAGTAATATTCTTATTTTCGGAGATACTGAATTTGGGATTTTCATTAGTTGTCAGTTTTAATCATCACAATTAAATGAAATATATCAGTCTGTGTGTAATGAATGAATATAATATCCAAGTTTCACTTTTTGAATGGAATTACTGAAATAAATCAACTTTTTGATGATATTCTAATTATATGACCAGCACCTGTATATATATATATATATATATATATATATATATATATATATATATATATATATAAAAAATGCAACTGTACATTAATCTACTTGTTACATGTTTTTATATTGTTGAAATATGGTTATGTTTAGAGGCTGGGGTAGGGTTAAGGGTACGTTTTAGATGTTTTCAAACATCCATATTGTACGTTTTAGTGTCTA
Source organism: Moxostoma hubbsi (assembly GCA_032164185.1). Lineage (NCBI taxonomy): Eukaryota > Metazoa > Chordata > Actinopteri > Cypriniformes > Catostomidae > Moxostoma > Moxostoma hubbsi. Next base: position 9,425,865 of record JAVLUX010000003.1, on the reverse strand, counting down.
TTCAAACATAAAACATATGTTTAATGCTACAAATATTAACGTACAAATAGCTACATCTATTAATGAGATCAGACTGATTTGGAAGACATTTTAATCCAAAGCAATTTACAGGGCATTTAAAAATGCCAATGTAACATTGAAGATACTCCATCAGTTATTGTATTTAAATATCCCAGCCTATGCTACGCTACAGAAAAACGTTAATCTATAGCATGATAACTTTTGCCTTGATTTTTAGCAATGCATTATAAACATGTTATAGCCATTGCATCTTATTTTAAGTTGTCATAGTACACTCTTCTTGAGAAAATCTTCTTATTTGTGCATGGTGTTTTAAGTGAGAAAGTTGAAAGGGGAAGTGTCCTTGTACCTCACTGCTGAGGTGTTGGTTGAACACCTCAGCAAAATAATAAATAAAATGACAAGTTACCACATCTCAAATTATACCATTTAAGATTTCATTTTGTGGGAGCTTTGATGCTATATTAAGTATTTATATGCTCGTTTTGTCTTCTAATTATTTGTATGACCACTTTGCCCACCCCCTCCCATTCCATTATTTTCACTTTGTGTCAAAGCTGCTTGGATATTGTCAAAACATAGTTAGCATAGCATGCATTCTCTCAGTCAAATGGGACATAATACATTTGTTCATTGTATTTAAATTAGGGCTGTCAATTGATTAAAATGTTTACGACCTGCGTCAGACATGCTTGTGTCGTGTCTCAGGTGTGTTGCGTCATAAAAATACAATGTTTAGGTCACTGTGTCAAGTTAAATAGTTTAATACTCAATCTTTAAACACATCTTGAGATCCCTTAGTTCGCATTTGTGCTCCTTCAAGTGTTTTGAACGCAAGAACGTAACGCATGTTTGTGTGATGTGTGTCTGCTCAAAATCAAAATCAAAATCAAATCAAATCACTTTATTGTCACACTACCGTGTACACGAGTGCAACAGTGCAACAAGGTGAAATTCTTGTGTGCAGTTCCGAGTAACATAGCAGTCATGACAGTGACGAGACATAAACCACTTTACAATAAACAACATATTTACACAAAACAATTTACATAACGAATGTACACATACTTACACAACAATTTACATAACAAATGTACACAATACACACAATGTAGAATACACATACACTAGATACGGGTATAAATATATATAAACACTAATTGAATTGGGAGAATATATTGACAGAGTGATGATTAATAAAGTGCAGTGCTGATTGTTGATCGTGAGAGATCATGTGTTCAAAAGTCTTATTGCTTGTGGGAAGAAGCTGTCATGTAGTCGGGTGGTGCGGGTCCTGATGCTGCGATACCGCCTGCCTGATGGAAGCAGTGAAAGCAGCCCATGACTCGGGTGACTGGAGTCTCTGATGATCCTCCGAGCTTTATTCACACACCGTCTGTTATATATATCCTGGAGGGAGGGAAGCTCACCTCCGATGATGTTTCTGGCAGTTCGCACCACCCTTTGCAGGTCTTTGCGGTTGTGGGCGGTGCTATTGCCGTATCAGACGGTGATGCAGCCAGTCAGGATGCTCTCTACAGTACTGGTGTAGAACCGTGTGAGGATGTGGTGGTTCATTCCGAACTTCCTCAGCCGTCTCAGGAAGAAGAGGCGCTGGTGAGCCTTCTTCACAACGGCCTCAGTGTGGACGGACCATGTGAGTTCCTCAGTAATGTGGACACCAAGGAACTTGAAGCTGCTGACTCTCTCCACCGGTGCTCCATTAATGGTGATGGGGCTGTGTTCTCTGTCTTTCTTCCTGAAGTCCACCACAAGCTCCTTGGTTTTACTGACGTTGAGGAAGAGGTTGTGCTCCTGACACCAGCGTGTCAGAGTGTGCACCTCCTCTCTGTAGGCCGTTTCATCATTGTCAGTGATCAGACCTACAACCGTCGTATCGTCAGCAAACTTAATGATGGCATTGGAGCTATGTGTTGCCACACAGTCATGTGTGTAAAGGGAATACAGGAGTGGGCTGAGAACACAGCCCTGCGGGGCTCCAGTGTTGAGGGTCAGTGATGAGGAGATGTTGCTGCCCATTCTAACCACCTGACGTCTGCCTGACAGGAAATCCAGGATCCAGCTGCACAGCGAGCTGTTTAAGCCCAGAGCCCGGAGTTTCTCATCAAGCTTGGAGGGCACTATGGTGTTGAATGCTGAGCTGTAGTCTACAAACAGCATTCTCACATATGTGTTCCTTTTTTCCAGGTGGGAAAGAGCAGTGTGTATTGTAGATGCAATGGCATCATCAGTGGAGCGGTTGTTACGGTAGGCAAACTGCAATGGGTCCAAAGAGGTGGGCAGAACAGAGCAGATGTGATCTCTGATCAACCTCTCAAAGCATTTGCTGATGATGGGGGTGAGGGCAACAGGACGCCAGTCATTTAAGCAAGTGATTTTTGATTGCTTCGGTACAGGCACAATGGTTGATGTTTTGAAGCATGTGGGGACTACAGACAGGGATAGGGACAAGTTGAAAATGTCCGTAAAAACACCAGCCAGTTGGTTCGCGCATGCTCTGATGACGCTGCCCGGAATGCCGTCTGGACCCGCGGCTTTACGGATGTTCACCCGTCGAAAGGATCGGGTTACATCCGCAACAGAGACGGAGAGTGAACCATCATCTGTAGTATCGGCCGCGAGTGCTCTCTCTGTGAGGGCGGTGTTGTTGTCCTCGAAACGAGCATAAAATGTATTAAGCTCGTCCGGGAGAGAGGCAGCGGTGTTCATGGCGGAGTTTTTATTCCGTTTATAGTCCGTGATGGTGTTAATTCCCTGCCACATACTTCTGGAGTCAGTGGTGTTGAACTGTTCTTCAATTTTGTGCCTGTACTGGCGTTTGGCTGCACGGATGGAGTTACGGAGGGCATAACTGGCTTGTTTACGCTCCTCCGCATTCCCGGAATTAAAAGCGGTGGTCCGCGCAGTAAGTGCCGCGCGAACATCGCCGTTAACCCATGGTTTCTGGTTGGGGTAGATCCGTATATTTTTTGTCGGAACAACGTCCTCTACGCACTTTCTGATGAAACACGTTACGCTATCAGCGTAAACCTTGATGTCGTCATCGGAGGCAGACCGGAACATCTCCCAGTCCGCGTGATCAAAACAGTCCTGTAGCGCAGAGTCTGATTGGTCCGACCAGCACTGGATCATTCTAATGGTGGGTGATTCCCGTTTCAGTTTCTGCCTGTAAGCGGGCAGAAGCAGAACGGAAGAGTGGTCAGATTTGCCAAATGGTGGGCGGGGGAGGGATTTGTAGCCATCCCGGAAAGGAGAATAGCAATGATCCAAAACCCGGTCCCCTCGTGTGTTAAAGCTGATGTGTTGGTGGTATTTAGGGGCTATTGTTTTGAAGTTGGCTTTGTTGAAGTCCCCGGCAACAATGAACGCAGCCTCAGGGTGCGCGGTTTCCTGCTGACTTATACTGCCATACAGTTCCCTAAGTGCCCGGTCTGTGTCGGCTTGTGGGGGGATGTACACAGCAGTGATAATGACCGCTGTGAATTCCCTCGGTAGCCAGAATGGTCGACACAGAAGCATGAGAAATTCCAGATCAGGAGAGCAGAAAGACCTGATAAAATGTATATTCCTCTGATCACACCATGATTTGTTGATCATAAAACATACACCTCCACCTCTGCTTTTACCTGAGAGGTCTTTCGCTCTGTCCGCTCGGTGCACGGAGAAACCCGTGTGTTCGATGGCCGAGTCTGGAATCTCCGCGGACATCCAGGTTTCCGTAAGACAGATAACACAGCATTCTCTCGTCTCTCGTTGGAAAGAGATCCGCGCTCTCAGCTCGCAGAGCTTGTTGTCCAGAGACTGAACATTTGCCAGTAGTATACTGGGTAGCGGGGGGCGATTTGCGCGACGTCTTAATCTGATGAGAACGCCGGCTCTTTTTCCTCTTTTCCGTCTGCGTTTCCGCGGCCGGGCAGCCCAAACAAAGGGATCCGCTGGCGTGTTTGTAAACCGCGGGTCGGCATTGAGGAATGTGAAGTCCGGTTTTTGGTGTGTGATTGCCGAACCAATGTCCAAAAGCGTTTGTCTGTCGTACACAATAAGGCAGACAACATCCAAGACAAAAAAACACAGAACTGTAAACAAAACAAACAATAAACTGCAGTGTTTTGACGGAGCTCGCGACGCAGCAGCCATACTCGGCGCCATCTTGAGACCAAAAAAAAGTTGAAGGATTGTTAATGTTTGGTTCACTGTAATAAACTGTGTGTTGCTCACACAGCTGAAATTTCACTTACTGCCCTCTGCAGAAAACAGGTGGTACTACAAGCTTGCATTTCTCAGGAATTTCTCAAGATAGTATTGCGATTAATTGCGTAATTTTTTTTAACACATTATTTTTTGTAAAATTAATCCCACGTTATTAACGCATTAAATCGACAGCCCTAATTTAAGTCAGTTGTGTTGCACTTCATGGATGTCTTTTGCATTGGCAGGTCAATTGAACATGCTGAACTCAAAATCAATCAAAGCAGTCTTGTTGAAGAGGTATGAATTACTGCATCTCTCATAAATCTAACTCTGGCCTTAAGTAAAAATTGCATCCTGTGAAAGCTTGCACTTATTCAGTTATGTAAAAAAAGTTCACATTTGAAACATTATGATAGGCTAAATGTGGACACAAGTTTCGATTTTAGCACATCAGAGATATAATCTTTACCTTTATCTTATACCTTTATGTTTACATCTAATAAATCAACACATTTACATTTGGATTTGTGTTTTGCTTGATTGTTATGTGTGATTTAGTCATAAACGTTGTAATGAAGTCAATGCACTGTCAGATTTATTACTATTTTTTTGCCCAAAGTTATGCATTCCTTTATTAAATGTGCAATCTTTGCTCCTACTGACTACCTGCACATTCACTGACTTTTGACTCCAGATCACTAATGGCTTACACTTCTCAAAATGACCCTGTGAATGAGCCATTTTAAATCTGACTGACATGCAGGCAGCTCAGATAACTAACTCTAAAGTTGCATGTAGTGACCTCTCTGACCCCCAGACAGGCCATACAGACCTATGTAACACAAACTGTCCTGTTTTGTCCAAGCAAGCTTTTAATTTTACTCTGTTTGATACTCTCTTATTTGGTTCTGCTGTACTGATGTAGCAATTAATAGAGTACTTGTTCTTCTTTAAATATTCGACTAGTAAAAATACTATTATCGAATATTGCAATTTGATTTGCCTTTAACTGCTGTAGGCAACAATGAAATGGCTTCTCTCACCTAAATCTTGATGTCACAACTCAATGCATTGAGTGATGCTGTGGATGCATGATGCTGTTAAAGGAAAAATTAAACCATGGAACACAAAAGATGAAGACTATACTGGCTTTACCTCTCCATCTAAGTAAATAGTAAATGAGGACTGTCAAGCTCCAAAAAAAAAAAAAAAAAAAAAAAGACCAATTAAGTATCATAAACAGGTTCTGTGTAGCTCCTGCTTTATAGTTCAAGTATTCTGAAGCCATACAATAGCTCTGAGTGAGGAACAGGCTTGCGTCACTTTTCATTGCAAATTTTGACATCCGCACAGCTTTCATTGGTTAAATGAATTGTTTGGTTCAGTTCACAAAACTAGTCTGAATGACTTGTTCACAAATTCAAATAATCCATTCTCAAGTTCAACTCACTGACTGAATATTCCAGTTGCAGCAATTAACAGGCCACTGGAGGATCAATAAATAACTTTAACTCTGAACTTAAATTTTTGTCGTTCCTCACACAAAGCTGCCGTATGACTTGAAGACTTGAAATATAGTACATGAGTTTTATCACTTTTATGGTACTTTTATGTGTCCTTTGTGTCCTTTTTGAAGCTAGAAAGTCCCCAAAATTCCTACTTTTGTGTTCAGTGGAAGAAAGAGAGTCATATGGGGTTAGAACGATGGGATGAAAGATAAAAGAATTAGCATTTTTTGGGTGAACTAATCCTTTAACTTTTCTTTTACTTTCCTTTATTTTCAGCAGAGATTGAATCACCAGTGAGTTACCATCTCTATAGGCCACATTTATTCAGATATAATTATGCAGGTTGCTGCTCGGAAAAAGTCTTTAGGCCACTTTTAAATGAAGTGCTTAAAATGGGTAAGAAAACTATTGAGCTGTGTAAAATACAGAAGCTAAACCGGTAAGTAATACCCAAGGAAATGTGTTTGACATTATTTGAAAAAGTAGCTGTTCCTCCAAAACTTCTATATACAATACCTTTGGTGCATAAAATACAATTACATTGAAGACAGGCAAGACCCACCACTGTGATCAACAACCTCGATCTCATCTAAGAGAGAATTTTGTGTTTTCCATGATATTTTCTTGTGTTTTATGAGGCAATACACTGCTGAAAAAACCTCATGCAGCCTGAACCTGTTTTCTGGCTGGTTTAAGCTGGTCTTCATTAGTTTAATCTTGTTTTAAGCTTTGGGCAAGCTGAAAAGCCCCCAAACCCTCTAAAACCAGACAATGAACCAGGCTGACAAACCAACCAGCTTGGGCTGGTTTAAGCATGTTTTTCAGCAGGGTACTGTCCACAAGCAAAAGCATCCTTTGTCAAACTCTGAATAGTTTGATCTGCGATGCCCATTTACAAGATTAGCATCTTTCTTCTGGTTTAGAAGGATAGAAAGTAACTTGTTTTTAATCCAGGATGGCCTGGAGCTTTTTTTTCCACATCAATCTTTGAAATTTAACCTGGCATTGAGCACAGTGAAAAGCATGCCAATGAGTTAAACATAAGAATAAACAGCACACAGGAATTGAATTCCTTGTGGACAATCTCCGAACAATGGCAACTCTTATTACCCTTGTGTACCCAAAAGATTCCCTTACACAGCCTAAGGAAAATACTGTTTGGGCTGAAATATTATTAATTTGGGTGGGCTCAATTCCAGTGCTTGCTGAGTTTTATGTAAATAAAACTTACAGTGTGAGTTAACTTCTCTTGTTGGCAGTCAGACAGAGCTAAGCAAAGCATATTTCAGAAGGATTAAAACCTAACCCTAAAACTGGGCACACTACAAACACTATCCATCATGCCAGCTCTCTAGGTTGCCAAATTCCCTACTCGCATGATACAGGGCATACCTTCCCCTCTGTTTAGCCCTAAAATTTGGACACAATTAACATCTGTAGTCTCCAATACGTTTACATTCTTTCTTATATGACTTGTGACAGAACAATCAAGACTGAAAGATGATTTGAATTTTCATAATTGAATGCATTTTTAACACTGTTCAATGATTGTTCTTCAAAAGCATGCTGTTGTAAGTAATATTTACTGTTGCAAATAAAGACATGACACATATTGTTTGTGTTTTATTAAGCAGACTTTTTTGTCTATTGTTGTGACAAATTTTATGATCAATTTATGCAGAAATCCAGGTAAATACAAAGTTTTCACATTAGGAATGCATAAGTAATCAAAGAAATAATTGAGATTACAATTATGGCAGCAACAATTAAAGGGATTGTTCACCCAAAAACGAAAATTAACTCTCATGCCATCCCAGATGTGTATGACTTTTTTATTCTACAGAAGATTATTAGCAGAATATCTCAACTCTGTAGGTCCACACAATGCAAGTGAATGGTGACCAAACCTTTGAAGCTCCAAAAAGCATATAAAGGCAGGGTAAAAGTAATCCATAAGACTCCAGTGCTTTAATCAAAGTCTTCTAAAGCAATCCAATCAATCTTAGGTGAGAAAATATGAAAATAAAACTCAATTTTCACTATAAATCTTGACATCAGCACTCTCCTTGACGATCATGATTTCAAGCTTGATTATACCTCCTAGCACCATATAGTGTAGTACTCTGCAAGTGTCAAGCACTAGGAAGTGCAATGATGCTTGAAATCATGGTTGTTTTTAGAGACTGCAATAAAAAGATGTCTATTTTCACCAAAAATCTATTGGATTGCTTTAGAAGACGGATTAAAACACTGGAGTCATATGGATTATTGTATGCTGAATTTGTGTGCTTTTTGTGTATAATTTATTACAAACATGAATAATTTTGTTATTCATGCTGTAAAGAGGGTAAATGTGAAGTCCTGATTAACTAATGTTTAAAACAGAAATCAAATAAACAGTTCTCAGCTTATTTTCAATGTTTAGCCTACAACATGGCATGAAGATGGCAAAACAAGTATTTTAATGTACATTTAATGTAAATTATATTGATCAAAATACATTGCAATTACAATATCATGGGTAATCATCAACAAATATGATTGTTGTCATAATCTTGCAGACTTAGCCATATTTTGTCCTGCAACTTTAGGAATAAAACATTTGTTATCTTCCTCAATGGAACCTTCAATGTGCGTCACAAAAAATATGCAATGAAAAAAGACCTTTGTTAACATTTTCTCTTTGCATGCAACATGTTCTTGGCACATTGGTTGAATGGATGGGAAGAGAAGCCCAGAGTCTTAGTTATTGATTCAACACAACATATAGTACATTTTGTGACCAAAAAAATGCTTTGAATTCTTACCATCTGCTGAGATCCAATCAAGCAACTGTTTTCTAGTCAAGTGCAAGAAATTTAGTAGGCAAACATCACTAGTACTATTGCTCATATTAGGGATTTGAACAAACAAACTTAACTCAATGAAATACATAGCTATGGACAATCATACAGATTGAGGAGAGGTATGCTATTACTTTTCTAAACAATAAGACTTAAATTTTGCTCCTGACAGATGATTTTAGCAAATCAAGTAAAGCAGTTGAAAAATGCCCATCCTGGTTTGAAAACCCCCACTGATTGGTAAACCCTCATTTTTATTATGTAGATACATGTGCTTTCTTCAGTTTCACTTAATACATATTTTAAACACACAGAAACAAATGTAATATATCTCTTTTACAAAGTATGTGTGTTAGGTTAAAATTTCCAAACCATCTCTAATACTATCTGTATGTTAAACAAAGTTTTGTGGCAAAGACGCCCTCGTGGTTGATATAGCCAATATACTTTTAGACACTAACCTTTCACATGTGTGATCGGTGTATCTGGGTATCAACTTTCCAAGCGGCTTCAGATGCTATTCTTTAGACTGCATTTAAACTATGCTCAGCAAGAGAGTCATATTTTTTATTTTTATTTTTTCCTGTCACAAATTTTAATGACGTTAATATAAATAAGTGTAATTGCTTAATGCCGCAGGTTATCCTTTTTGTTTTGGCATGTAGAAAGGGAAATAACTGACATGCCTATTGCTGACTGTATTTTATAGTGGCCTATAGCCAGGGCCAAATGGAGTGCCAGTGGCTGCCTCTGGCATGGGCACTCTCCACATCTGGGCCCCATTCATCAGTGTATTTGCAGCAAAGTGTAATAACGTGCAAATAAGTTTAATGAACAAAAACTCATAACTGCTTGACCATAATTGGAAAAAAAATTAAACAAACAAGACAGGATGTAAAAGAGTGATTTTTAGGAGATTGGATCAACTGGTTCTTAGAGCATATGAATGCAAGGGTCTTATGTTAAAAATGTCAAGGATTAGTTTAAAACTTTTTAATGGAACTCAACACATTAAAATTTTCATTCTTTGGGAAAGTAAGAACTTATTTTGCCATTGAAGGTTGTAGGGGATGCTGAAGTGTTAAATAATACACTTATGTTCATTGTATATTCATATTTTACAGCAGTAATGAATGATTATATTTTCTGCACTTAAATTGAAAAATATAAATTTTATTTCCGCAGTGGTACACACTGATTGATTTGTTTGCATCATGAGAATCATTGATATAAAGTGGCCTCAAAAATGTCTGTACACTGGTAACACTTTACAGTAAGGTTCCATTTGTTAACACTAGTTCCCTATCTGTCACTCACTCGATGTTGTGTCGCTGAGTTGACACTAGGAGTCACCCTTGGGAGCCCAGACATCTCTGATCTTTGAGAAAAGACCAATGGGAATTGGCGTGTGGGATTTGCATGCCACTCCCCCAGACATACGGTATAAAAGGTGTGCCGCTGCAAACACACATTCAGATTTGTTTTACGGAGCCGAGCAGACACATTCACTGAGCTGAATACTTCCTGCCGTTACATTCATCTCTCATCTGCTGGAAGCTGCTGGTTCTATGACACATTGCAGCGGTTCTCCCCCTCACACACACACACACACACACACACACACACACACATATATACATATATTGCCCAGCGGAGAGTGGAGGCTTCAACCCCAGTCAGTCCAGCAGATCTTGGAACTGTTCGGCAAGGCCCAGGTAGACCTGTAAGTAACCACAGTGGATTGGGTCGGCGAGTTCCTCCGCTGAACTGCAGACCCAAAGGGCTAGGGAGGAATCATCCAGGGATCCGAATGAGTGGGATCTCCTGGGAGAGAAAGCGCACAGTTTTACCTCTTCCGAGGGAAAGGGTGCCTGGTGCAAGCGATCCACATGGTCAGACCATCAGCGTGTTACCGAGTCCTACAGTTTATCTAACCATTGCCAATACAATATCTGTGCTATCCATAACCTGCTCCTGCCCTTGGCAGAGCACAAATGTAACAACAAATCCAAACGATCATAGTTGTCTTTATCAGTTATTATTGCAACCACAGTACCAGGAATAATGAATTTACAGAAAGAGCAATTACAGGGCCTGCACATCTGTATGAAATCATAACATGCTTTGGCTTCTCAGTCCTGTTGTTCTTAAAAGTTCAAATGGTGCGATCTTGAATATCTTTGTAATCATTTCAAGTTAAATTAAATTCTCTCTGGTCAAAGTCTTTTAACTAATTGGGAAATGCCTCATATGCATTTCTTGAGTTGGTGGCACATGTGGCATATCTAACAAACATGAGAAAGCAAGGACTTTGACTGGTCATTCTGTCTCAAAGAACAGCCAACTGCTGTTGCTGACATATTTTTGTTAACAGGCTTGCAGCTGATGTATGTACACATGTGTTGTAACTTTCTGACTGTATTTGTTTTGAAAGTTAAAGATTACTCACAGAAACTCACAGAGGGGCTACAGAGCCATCTTTATTTTGACAGTTTGACTTTAACAATGTTGGAATGCAGCCCATGTCTTCCAGACCACAGCAAGTGATTGAGTGATCCATTTATACACAAAGTGTACAGCAGAAGGATTTAGTTACACAAAGCTGGAGTTTCCATACAGTAGCAGCTTTACTATATTAGAGGCCTTTCAGCCTAGGTATATAAAAAATACAAACCATAGTTTTTGACCGCAGCTGTGGTAAAAGTGCGCCAAACTCTATCTGAATCAAATCACAATCCATCTTTTGCTCATTGTACCCACTAAAATGTCAGCATTATGTCAAGTTAAACAGCTCCAGCACATAACTCTACTGGATCAATGACGGTAAATTATGACAGAGAGAGGAACGTTTATTTGTATTTTTTGCATTTTTTACTTTTTGGGGGGGGGGGGCTTAAACTAACCTAAGTTTAATTGCTGGTCTAAGTTGTTCTCCCACCCTGATGAGGTTGGTATGTTGGCTGGCTTTAGAGGGGTTTGTGGCACTTTTCAGATGGCCAGGCTGGGAGGTCAGTTAAACCAGCTGAAGAGCAGCTTGCCCAGACTAGGAGACCAACATAAACTTCACAAGACCAGCTAAGACTAGTTTATATTTTTTTTCAGAAGGGAATGTAGAGGATTCAATTAGGAACTGTACTCATGTCATGCTGTCATAAGCTGGACGTCATGTCATCTGCATCACTATAACATCTTGATGTGTCTGAGCATAATTACTGGCCACTAGTCTCCAAAAAGTAATTATTTAAGTGAAAAACAGAAGCAAGCAGCACAATGGCTCTCCAAAATCAGAATGGTCTTTACCACAGAAACTTTCTCTTCATTATATCTAAATTAAGATCCACAGGTGAGCGCTGTATGCTTCGTCAAATGGCAAAGGCATTACCAAAATCAAAGTCTAATCTCTCCTACTACTTCCATTAAAAAAAAACACTCCAGCAGAGGTAAGTATAACAATTACGAACTGCAATTTAAATAAACACTACTTTATTCATACGCTCAAGTAAACAAATGTCATCTACTTCCCCGGGAGCACTAGTTTCTCTCCTAGGGCTCTTTCTGATTTAGCCTTTTTATCATTCAGTAGCCGAGTATGAAATTGGGCATAAACGCTGCCTGAACCACGCTCCTGTAAAAGCAATAACATTTATGCAAATGACCCTTACAATAAACACTCACAACAAGTTTTTTACAACACAAGGTAATTAATGTCATCACAGGACTTCTCTCTGTACTCAAAGGGACTTTCATTAATGTCTCTGCCACCATGCTTATAATTACAACACACAAAGTTGTTTCAAACGACAACAGTGCCCAGAGAGCACAGGCTTTCTAATGTAGTGTCACTCTATAATGAATCTGAACAAGCTGAGTTGATAAAGTTACTTGCAACAAGGTAAGACAATCAACACTTTACAGAAGTGCTGACTCAAATCTGCAAAGTGCAAAGCCAACTCTTGTGGCATACACAGTGACTTTGCCATTAACACATCTTGATGAAAAATGTATGTGCTTTGTTCTCAAAATTCCTGCTTTGCTGACATTGCGAAACGAAATCTCTAGCATCATATTTACAGCTATTGGGACTGTTCCTGTCTTAAATGGTGGATTTAATGGATGTTTAGACCAGTGTTTCCCAAAAACAATTCTGCCATGGCACACTTTTTATGACTAAAAAATTCTACAGCATATCACTATCCCACATAGGCTAACCATCGTCAATATTTTCCCTTTTCAAGAACTTGTCCATGTTTTCTGTCCATCTTAGTAGCGTGTTTAATTGTAATATTTGAAATTCGGTTATGCATTTTTTTTTAATTTTTTTTATAATTAGTCACATAGCTAAGCTGTGTGAGGTCACAGGTAGCAAGAGCACAAAAATGTTAATGAAAAACAACAATTTTGCTTCTTTTCTATTTTGTAGATGTATTCTTGCAATGCCAAAACAAATGACAGGGATGCAAACTCATGAGGGGCGAAAAAGGTAAGACTATCACTGGTCCACAAACATTTTTTCTGGAGATATTTTTTTTAAAGAATAAGCTAAAAGCACCAATTCCAGCTATTTTAGTGATTCAAGTTTATTCAAGTTTACAATTGTGCAGCATTAGCTGCAAAATAAAGAGTATTTTGGTGAGGCTTGCTTCTGTTTAACAAATTTGTTCAGTTTTATTAACTGATTAATTCAGTGACCCCATCTTGAAATGTCTCTAGGTGGCGACAAATTAGCATCTTATGTGCTATGAGTGAGTCAGTGAATCATATCGAGTCATTCATGACCGAAATCTACCAAGAGACTTTATAGTGTTTAAGCATTAAAAGAACAAAGCAGATCTATAGTCATTCTTCACTCTGTGCAATATTTTTCATCCAAAAAGACAACAATGATAGTATAATAATAGTGAGTTTCAATAACGTCCTTACCTTCTCCTTTATTAAAACTTGCATGGATACAAATCTACTGACTTCAGAATAAGAATCATAAACACAAGTGACATAAACCCAATTAATGCAACTCAGAACAGCAAACCAGGGTCCTCATATATAAATGTTGCGTAGGCACAAAAATGTGCGTACGCTACCTCTCACGCTCATGATGGGAATGGGAGTATAATCTACAGTATAATTTTCCTACAGTAGCCTATTTAAACTGCTGAGCATGGCTTTTATCAGAAAAGACAACAATAATAGACAAATAATAATAATGTTCTTTTTGTCATTGTAAAGCACATTTCACATGAATTGAGTCAAGGCGTCAACGTTCAACGCCACATGTCAATCGTGTCAATCGCCGCATTGCCCTCCACATGAGAAGCATTGCAGGAAGCGTCACACAGGGGCGATTTTACGAGTTTGTCATGTCAAAAAGTGGGAGGTGTGCACAATAAAAGCTTGCAGTTGCTTTGATAGCAGAAAGCAATCAAAGGACTCGTTTATGTTTAGGACTAATTGCTTTCTTGGTGAATTTATGTCTCTTCACAAATTTGGACAGTTTAAAAAAATGTCTTGTTATTTAGCACTCTCAAAGACATTATTGGTGAAGCAAAAACGTGAGTGTAAAAAACACTTTGACTCAAGACGCGAGTCATAAAAAAAACCCTTAACTTATATAAATATCAGTCACATTTGCACATTAATCATTGCTCTTTACAATCACAAAAGTGACCGATTATGGTTTCAAAACGGCAGTTTTGATCCCTGAAATTATAAAAAAAAAAAATCATAATTTATTTATTTTGTGGAATATTATAATTTTCCACAGCACACCTGACAATCTTTCATGGCACTCTAGTGATAATTCTGACATTTGAAATACAGGGCATGTAGCACAGACAAGTACTGGGTCTGACCACAAATTCCTCTGCAGAATTTGTGAATCAGAGGGCTAGGAGGAAGAACATCCTGGGTTCACAAGTCGTGAACATGCATGGGAGAGAAGAGTGCATGGCTTCACCTTCTTGGAGGGGAAAGGCGCTATGCACAAGCGGTACACTTGGCCAGCTGTACATGTAACGAAACTTACTTACCTGTTCTCACCTGAAAGAACACGAGACGAGACTGGCTTAACCCGGAGATTTGAATACCTTGCAACGGTATTGGGTGTTGCCCAGCCCGCTGCCCTACATATGTCTGCTAGAGAGGTGCCGTTGGACAGTGCTCACGAGGATGACACACCTCTCGTGGAGTGTGCTCGAACCTGCGCGGTCAGGAGGGCAGAGACTGCCTTTGACTTAACTGACTCGAGGATCTTGAAAAGGACTCTCTGTAAGCCTGAGAGGACCACGAAGAGGTCCTATGAGGGAAAGAGGCGTGGTCTAGGAGGGTTCAGCGTCCTGGCGCCTCTAAGGAGCCTGATGATCAGGTCGTGCTTACTGAGGGACTTACCTTGAACCACGTCATGGTGTGCTGCTATAGCAGCTACATACACCTTGAGAGTGGAAGGGGACAACTGCCCATCCAACTTCTCTTGCAAGAAGGAAAGCATTGACTGCACAGCTCTGGGGGTCTTCACTCCGGGAAAAACACCACTTAGCAAAGATACATCACTTCAGGGAGTAGAGCTGCCTTGTAGAAGGGGCTCTGGCCTGAGTGATCATGTTAACCACAACGGGCGGTAGACCAGTTAGGTCTGACACGTACCATCCAGGGAATAGACATGGAGATTCCAGAGGTCTGGGCATGGGTGCCAGAGGGTGCCCCGTCCCTGAGAAAGAAGGTCTGTCCTCAGGGAAATTTTCCAGGGAGGAGCTGTCACGAGGTCCGGGAACCAGCAGTGGGAGTTAGAGCCGCGCGATGTGTGCCGAGGCACCATGCATGCCTCGGGACTCGGGTCTGGAACCAGTGTTGTAGCGGTCTAATATGCAGCGTGACCACCACTGAGGATACCATATGCACCAGGAGCCTCTGAAAGTACTTCAGTGGGACCGACATTTGCTGCCTGGATAAGTTCAGGCAGTTCAGCACCGACTGCAATTCTACATGTGCAAAATGGTGGCACTCTCATTCTTTAACGACATGAAGAAAACACTGTGGAACTGGGGCGGGCACCTGGCGAATTGAATCGCATAGCCTAGTCTGAATCTGAATAAACTCTACATTCCAGCTCCCTTTTATACCCATTAGTCTGGGGGAGTAGCATGCAAATTCCAATCACCATTTCTCATTGGCATTTTCTCAAAGAGTGAGAAGGTGTTTTAGGTGTTTTGGGGCTCTCAAGAGTGACCCCACACAATGTCGAATGAGTGACAGAAAGGGAACACATGATTCAGAGCCAGTTTATTACAGCTTTTCATTCATTATACCATGCTGCAGTTTAAACTTTACCTCTGCATCGTTTAACTGCACTTTTAAAGTTCTGCTTCCTGATATTTGATTTCAAATTAAATTAAATTAAAATGTATTTGTAGTGTGTAGTGCTGTTGTTCACATTACAATTCATTCCATGTTAACCATATTTTTATTTATGCAATTTTGCAAATACATAAATAAATGCATTGACCTATTCTGGAAGTAAATGCCAAAAAAAAACAATTCTGACTACTGCATAATATAAACATTTACTACCAGGGATTTTCTACCTTTACCCTAGTGGCGATTTTTAAAATGTCATTCACTTAAGTTAACATGAAATGGCATTCACAACCCATTTTACATGTGTAATGTGAGATTTCTGAGTGAAACAGGATATTCAATGAGAAAAAAAAATAATGGGCAGGTCTCAAAGATGGTAATTGACCCTATTCACAGACTGTGATGACACTTCCCACCTTTTTTAGCATATAACTTTTTTATATATATTATTCTTGTTTTTTTTATTTTTTAAATTTATAACATTATACTTTGTGTTATATTATGCATTATTAAAAATAAATTGCTACTGCTGCGATGGCGTTCTAATGTTGCCGCTAAGAGTGTCACAAGAATTTTGCCACTTTTTTTCTGTTTTGACTGCAGCAATCAAACACACTGTAATTTTTCCCCCTCTTTTGGAAGGTTTTGGAAACGCAGTAGTGCAGTTTATATCTTGCTGTTGGAGTAAATGGGAATGCAAAAAGTATATTTGCTGTGGTCTCCCGTTCACGCTATAGAATTTTCCATGTTATAGTTTACTTCTGCAAACTACCTTCTGAATTAACCAAGAAAACAGGGTTGATTTTGATTTCATGTTGACCCCTCAAGGCTGAACAAGTCAGACCTTTAAAAATAGCATGAGTCTACAGGTAACTGTTTGCATTTGTTGTTTGTTGATGTTAAAGCTGGGCCCACTGTGCCTCTAAGGTCACCCCTGACATGGAAGACCCTGTAAAACTGTGAGCTCACTGAAATAAACTCTGGTGATGTCATCACATATAGCTCTGTCTGCCTGTCTCTCATAAAGTTGATTTGTCATGATTTCGACAATTTGTCACAGTACAGGTAACTGATAGGTGACATATACAGCTTGTTAACCTAGATATTAGAGACCTGATATCTCAAAAAGCAAATGGACAATGTTAAGCATAACTAATATGATTATCATCACTCTAATTCTTGATTTTGGGCCAGTCTGTATTTATTTAATGGCCTATGGTGAAGTTGTTTCTCTGTATGGCATAGATCATGTATATCCACAATTTTCAAGTAAAGATTTGGAAAACAGCTTTCATTCAATGTATATATAAAAATGATAGGCCACAATAGGTGTCTATATGCAACAGTAATAAGTAATTTAATTTTAACTCTGGCATGGTTGTTGGTTCCAAACAGGCTGATTTCAGTATTTCTGTAACAGCTGATCTCCTTGGATTTTCACGCACAATAGTCTGTAGAATTTACACAGAAAAAAAAAAGAAAAGTCCGTTCTGCAGATGGAAATGCCTTAAGAATGTCCAGACAGGTTCGAGCTGACAGAAGGACTACAGTAACTCAGATAACCACTCAATTGTACTACAATTTTAGAGAGCAGAATAGCATCTCAGAATGTACAACACATCGAAACTTGATGGGCTACAATAGCAAAATACGTCCGGCACTTTATTATGACCACTGTGTTCCTAGTTAAGTGTTCAGTGAGTGTAAGTTATATATATATATATATATATATATATATATATATATATATATATATATATATATATATATATATATATATTTAAATACAGTATATATATCGCTCCATATTTGCATCCATATAGAATGTGTATATGTATCCACATGGCAAACAGTTTATCTCCCAATATGTCTCTTGCTCCTTTCCCCTCTATTTCAAAGAATAAATTTATGAGTAAACAGGGCCCTAAGGCATTCATAAATCCATTAGGTTCAGTGCTAAATAGGATGTGTATATGCAGGCCTAAGAGTACAATAATGATCAAACCTACTGAACACTTTATTTACAAGAAGAGACACTCCAAACAAGTGGGAAGGGGGCGGGTGTACAGTGTAGCATCAAAGATGATGTCCATTTTTGATAGAAAAACTATAGACCTTGACTAAAAGTAACCTTTTAACCTTTAGAACGTTGATGTCTTTGTAGTATGGATTTAGTCTTTCCCCCAAAAATTACCCAAATTGATTGAATACATAAAGTGAGATGTGGTAGCGGTCATTATAGGGTCCTCATAACATGGCATTCACAGCATTTACTAAAAGGTTTTAAACAGAAAACAAGGTAATTCAGACAGCAGAGCTGGTCAAAACAAGTCAAATTCCTACAGTTACACCAGAAATATGTGAATAAACTGAAAATATAATCCTTTGGCGCAAACCCCATCCTACGATTTAGTAATGAGATTCTCATTTGAATTGTCAAATCCTGCCAGAAGACAAGGATGGCAGGGGAAAGGAGCTTACCCCAAAAGGAAATTAGAACCTTATATAAAATATATGCCCCCAAAAGAGACATAAACCCAATTAATGCAACTCAGAACAGCAAACCAGGTTCCTCATATATAAATGGGAGTATAAAATGTAATTTGACATGAAAATTTGTGCACCGTCAGGAAAACTCCATGTCTGTCATTGTAGCAGATGTGCCATCATCTGTCTACAGATGGATTGTGGAAATCTGCCAATTGTGTGAACTTTAGTAGTTAAAATAAACAACTAAATAAATTCATAACTGAATAATTGTTACATGTTACATGCATTGATTTCACTTATGTCCGTGAAATCAAAGTGTTAGCAATTTAATGATTTGGTATATATAAATGCAACTCTAAATGACAATAGCAGCATTAGTGCTTCTAGAAGACAAGGAGGGATCGGAAGGAAGTACTGTATGTGTTTTTGGACCGTGCTCTTTTTTGGCCCATAATGATAACTGTCTTAGGTTAAGTTTACTCTTAATACACTTACAAATACATTCCAAATGGTGTGAGAATAAGACAAATAATAATAATAAGATATATTCTCTGTTAACAAATCTTAATATACAATTATGTTTCTCAGGTAAATTGATCTTGTTTAAAATTAGGTTTAGACATTTGTATACTAAAACAATATAAAGATTAAGAGCTAATTTTTAGCAGCAGCATCTATTCACATAAACATGTAGGCTTAAATCGGTATTATCTTCTGTTTTCCTGGTTTGTCGTACTACACGTGTCTGGATGGCAATATATTTATGGTAATTATATATGGTAATTATATGTGCATAAGGTAATGCATAGTAAAAATAGGCACTGTATGCTCCATATATGTTTATTTCGGGGATTAAACGAGGAGAGGAATAAAACATGTGCATTGACAAATATTCTTCCACTAACTGAGCTTTATAAAGAGAAGTTTGCACAGGATCTGGCATATGTACTGTTTTATAAATCTGAAAAATGTTGTGTGCACCCAACAACTGAATTTTTGTTACGTTCCATATTGTCTTTTGTTTATGCACTCTCATTTTTAACTTCTGGCACCTGTTAAGTTCCATATCGTCTTTTGTTTATGCACTCTTATTTTGAAATCATTCTTATGTTCCTGTTTTCCCTCCATGTTCATGTGTCTGGTTTTCATTGGTTCATTGTTTGATTGCTTTATTATCAGTTCTAGTTTTGTCATTGGTTTTAGTTAATTGCCTTATTATCTTGTTTAGAGTTCTGTTTGCCCATTGGCTTTCGTTTCCCCTTGGTTTTGTATTTAAGTCCTCATGTTTACCTTGTCCCTTGTTGGTTAATGATTTCAAAATAAGAGTGCATAAACAAAAGACGATATGGAACGTAACAGGTGCCAGAACTTAAAAATAAGCGTGCATAAACAAAAGACAATATGGAACGTAACACATTTAGTGTGAAATCTATGCCAAGTTTTATACATGAGGCCCCTGGTATTCAGAAGGCGAAGGACAAATCTAAAAGGAGAAGAATATGAATGATACAAATAGAACCTTATATATGACTTAGCATACATAATACCCTTAAACAATGTGCATGTAATTGAGCCATGTCTTGCAGAAGGGTAGACTAGGTTTTTTAAATTCCCCGTACCTATGATTTTCAGAGAGTGATTTAGCTTAAAACATAAAATAACTTTTAAAAAGGAAGCGAACAATGACACTGTGTCAAGTGAAGACCTTTTTTAAAAAAATGGGCAATTCCTAATGATATGATGGTACAAACCAATGTACCATGCGAAAGGGTGAGCAGTGACTGGTTGATGTGTTGGTGCAAATGACTGCCCTTAAAAAAAAGCAATGGATGAAAGTATGAGCTACAATCTGTGTGCACAGGTTATTCTTGACAAGAGCAATGGAAGAAAGTGTAAACAATATGTCTGTGCAAATATATTACCAATGTGAAATTGTGCTATTTCTTTGCAATGTGTCTGTGCAAACTGACTGCCTATGTCAAAAAAGGTCATTGCTTTACAATGTGTCTGTGTGAACAGGCGTGTAACATGATTTTGCATTTTTCTCACATGCGAGTGAATGAAAACAATACAGCATAACGAAATGATGAAAGGACAGCTCTGCAGAGCTAACTAAGCATTTTATGAATTTTGAATTGATGAGACGCAATGCTTACTACGAGTCTTATTGATTGAATGTCAATTAACTAAATCAGATTTCTGTGGGCATCTCATAGTTTGATGTGGTTTATTTAGGCCAGACACTCACTGAGGCTATGGTGCAAGTTCAGCCAATACCTTTGGTGATTTCACCTGTGTCTGTGAATACTGAGACAAGGAACCCCAGCATCCCTCTCATGCATTCTAACTGTGGCCTGTTTGTATGAATATTTTTCTGTATGTATTTCTTGCCGATTTCTTGGCAATTATTAGGCAGATGGCAGTGGCAAACACACATACACAGGTGGCTAGAGTAGCCAAAAACTGTACTCAAGTAAAAGTACAATTATTTAAAAAAAAATTACTCAAGTAGAAGTAAAAGTACTAACATGAATAATTACTTGAGTAAGAAAGTATTCAATTAAAAGTGTTAATTCATTACTTTCACAAATTACATAATGGATTATCTACCCATATTCCATTACGTAATACACATTTCTTATACACAGACTGTCCCAATGGATACCCTAGTGAAAATGGGGCCTGCCAACAATCCCAAAGCCTACCTCAACCTCTTCAAGAAGCCGGCCGAGTTGTGGCGATGGCTGCCTGGCCAGTGGGCGGCCCGGTTGCTGCCACTACTCTCCGGTGAAGCGCAATTTGCCCAAAAAATTCCTACAGCCAACCTCCTCATCTATAACGACCTGAAGAGAGCCATCCTGCAGTGGGTCGGACAGAGCCCCGACAGAGCCATCAACACTTCTACTCCTTGAAGCTGGGAAGGCACGGCTGCACTTTTGCGTTTGTGTAGCAGCTCTGTGACGCCTGCCAGAAATGGTTGCTGAATTGGCCCTGTTGTGTTTGAGCCATCGTAGAGGCTCAGAGATCAGGTGGTACTGGAACAAAAAATCTCCCAGCTACCCTGTGGTATGGCCGATTGGGTCCAGTGCCACCATCCGGTGTTGCTGGAGGATTCCAGTGTAGCTGGTGGCTGAGGATATCATAACGGCATTACCAGGAAGCAGTGAACCGGACTCTCTCTCTCTCTCTCTCTTCTCTCTCTCTCTCTCTCCTACCCCCAAACCCCACCCCCGCCTGTCCACTTTCCATCCTTGCCCCCAGGAATCAGGGCGGTCCCATGCCCAAATTCCATGCCCAGTTGTGGGGGGGTGGGGGGGGTGGTCTTCCACCTCACCTGTGTCCCCTGCTTACCCTGTCTCTCTCACTATCCCTCCCAGGTTGGCGAGCCCAATCCCACGGGTGTGGTAGCGAAGCCTGGGCTGTGGGGAGCCAGGACATTTCCAGGACCGGTGTCCAGTAATGGAGGTAGACACTCTGGTCCAGATCCCCCACGCTCCAAAGGGGGCCCCTGATCAAGCTGGGGCATATCAGATACCGGTGAGTACCCAAGGGGATACATATCAAGCTTTGGTGGATTCTGGCAGTTCCCAAACCTCTATCCACCAATGCTTGGTACAAGACAGGGCATAACAAATTATGAAAGTGGTGTCTGTGCACGTGGATATTCACACATATCTAGTGGTTACCATTGAGATACTATTCAGGTGGAGAAAGCGGTTAATTCCCGCCTCACCCATCCACTGATTTTGGGGATGAATTTGTCTGAGTTTAAGAATTTATTGAGGGAAATATTTGTGGATGGGTCCTATGAAATAATGTATCGGTGTATGACGTATGATGCTATGGTGGGAGGCAGTGTCAGGGTCTGATCTGCATCAAAATGATGTTCACAGGTGGTGTACGGCGTGCCGTGAATTTCAGTTGGAGAATCCACTGGCTACCCCAAAGTACTCTTTATTTATCTTTATACAGAATTTTGTATTTACTAAATAATTCACTGTGGTGATATTTTTTTTAACTCAGGAGACTGCACACAGTGAAAATGATATTTCTGTGGATGACTTAAATATTTGGTTATAACATGCATGTTATGATAAAGAGGTCGGATGAAACGCAACCCAGCTTGTATTGGAGTTTAGAGATACTAAAGTAAAACAAATAAATACAATAATGTACATTTGATAAAATGTACACTTTATATCAACATATATATTAAAAATGCAAAATAGAATGAAGATTTATTGTATTAACATATTATTTAATAAGAATAAAAATTAAGACCCAGGTATTTTAAAACTGTTGTTTCAGTGACAGCCCCAGAGCTCCAACACTCGGTGTATACATCAGCACCCAAATTCACTGTTCACTTGCTGCTGAGATATAGTGCACTCATTGCCATTCACTATATAGGAAATAGTGAATGAGTGAATGTATGAGTGAACGATTTCGGACACAGCCACTCTCTTTTACTGTCGTAAAAGACACATTCAATAATCTCTCAATAAATTATGCATTAATTAAAATTAAACCCAGTAATGTAATGACATGAACGCTGCTAATTTTAAGTAAATGCAAATATTTTTCATTAGAAAATGTATTTGAGTGAGAGTAAAATGTATCTACTTTTAAACCTACTATTTTACCAAAAGGTTACTCAAGTAAAAGTAGTGTGTTACTACCCACCTGTGCGCACACACACAAACACACACACACATACACAAGTAACCATGTGAACCATGTTAAAATAATCTGCCCACGGAAGTACCTGGCACGACAACTGTCTGAGCCGAAGCTTGAAACTGTGGCTTGAGAACTCTGATATGCTAAAGCCAACAGCCTGCCTCTCATTTCAAAGAGAGATGCTGTCTCCCCCATAGGTATCTGAGAGGAGTGACCTTTACCCTCTGTCATCGCTCTCAAATCATGTCCACATCGAGCACTTTTATCTGGCATCATCTCACAACCTTTGACATCCCCTCATCTTTCAACAACCATTCACTCTTTGAGCTCCTCTAGCTTACTCCTGGTATTATGTTAAAATAATAATAATAATAATAATATTGATAACATTTCAAGATCTCTAGCTTTCAGTGTTTTAAAACATTTTTTCTAAAGGAAAAGCTGCAAGCTTCAAATATGTCAGCTATTCACCAAGTATGGTCTTGTATAGGGCCTTTACAAATCACTATTTGATATCTACCTTCACTACCAGTAAAAAGTTTGGGCATACTTGAATTAATTTATATGGTCATGATCATAAAATCTGATTCAGTACAAGTTAAGCTCAATCAACAGCATTTGTGGCATAATGTTGATCACCACAAAACATTTTGACACTAATTTTCTTTAAAAAATTAGTTTACAGTGAGGTACTTACAATGGATGTGAATGGTGCCAATTTTTTGGAGGGTTTAACTTTACACAGAAAAGGTCAGTAATTGTATCACAATAAAATCATGTTAACACATATTGTTTACATCTTGTGGCTATACTTTTGAAACTGTGTATTTTAACTTTTATGGATTGACCTCATTAATTTCCATTGGTGCCTAACTTTTTTCTTTTTTATGCTGTTGTTAAAGTTGAACTTTTATTCAACCCAGAATGTTCCTCTAAATGCTTCAAATTAGATTTGTAAACAAATAGGCTATACATTGTGCCTACATATTAATAAAACTAACATATATGAAAAACATATACATGAAATGTATATATTAATAAATAAATAATAAATTAATTGATTGATTCATCTAAATAAATAAATAAAATTTATTTAGAGAATGCCCTTAGTTTGCATAGCTGTTATCTAGGTAAAGGATGGCTAGTTTCAAGATACTAAAATATAAGAAGTTTTGATACGTTTGTATTAAAACAATACTAAACAATGAGCAGATGTGTCCAGTTGTTACCCTTTTGTCACTCACATTGTGTTGAATAGTGACACTAGTGGTCACACTTTTGAGTCTGATTCACTTTCAGATCTTTGCGAAAAGGCCAATGAGAAATTGTTGAGTTGAATTTGCATGTCACTCTCCCCGACATATGGGTATAATGGGGAGATCGAAATGCAGGTTCATTTAGTCTTTTTCTTCGGAACCGAACGGTTGTATTAACAGCAAACTGAATACTACTGCCATCCATTCACCTCTCTGCGAAACATTGTTGTTGGATATATGGCGCATTCCAGTGGTTCTCTCTCCACTCTGCTCTCCGCTGCAGACAACACCCCTGGACACTTCAACAGCACTTTAAAGAGCTTTTCCTCTAAAAGAGTGTGTGTTTCCTCTATTAGAGCAGGCACAGGGACGTTGAACAACTTTTTAAAGACGCGTCTTTTTAAAGATGCCTTTCCATCTCTGTGCTGTTCCTGGATGAGGTCGTTACCTCTCCGCCTCTGACAGTCATGATCACTCCCTCACATGCATAGGCTATAAGCGCGTTGAGGAAGCATTCTTGGATGGTTTATGTTCTCACTGCGAGAGTGTAACCGTGGCAACATTGCGGTCACAGCTTTCCTTCTTTCGAGGGAAAACCACTTTGGCTGTCCCCTTCGCGACTCCTCCTACCTACGGGTACGAGACCGCTTTGGTTGACGCTGGAGGCGATTCGGGGGCTTCAGTGGGTATGGTTCCACCGAGTTAATTCACATGGACCACCCACATCCGGGTAAGCTTGTTTGATTCCATCCAGAACTGGGATGAGACAGGCTTGCCTCACCGCCAGCCTAATATCTCTTCTGGAGCTCGTGAGCCGGATGAGATGTTTATCGCTGCATCAGAGAGTGCCTTGGTGATGTCAGACGCCGAGGACTCAACTGGGCTGCCGACTTCGGGTGTGGCAGCCCAGTCTGAGGCCAACGTGGAGCTGATCACCATGCTTGCACGGGCTGCTGCAAGTGTTGGGCTTGAGTGGAACATTTCCCCTGCCCCCAAGCACTCACAGCTTGACGAATGGGTTTTGGGTTCGGTGTGCCGCTCGCGGCCACGCCCCCTCCAGTCTCGTTCTTCCCGGAAGTGCATGACGAGCTGACATAATCACGGAGGGCACCTTTTTACTGCCTGAACCCGGTCCTTTGGCTTGTCCTCTCTTACTACCCTCGACGGGGGGGATGACCGAGGGTTATGCCGCGATAACCCAAGTGGACAAGCGATCTCGGCACACCTGTGCCTGCTGAGCGCTACCACCTGGTGGACTCACCCGGCACTCCCTTCCCGAGCCTGTAGGACGACATCGTCCCTGATGACAAAAACCCTACAGCGCTGCTGGACAGGCCACTTCCACCCTTCATGCCATGGCCCTCTCACAGGTCCATCAGGCCGAAGTTCTGAAAGATTTACACAAGGGTAGTTCTGATCTCGGTGTGTTACAAGATCTGCGCTCTGCAACTGAACTCATCCTCCGAGCGATTACGGTCACAGTGCGCACACTCGGGCAGATGATGTCTATGCTTGTGGTCCAGGAGCGCTATCTGTGGGTGAACCTGGTCAAGATGTGAGTAGCATAAGGCACAATACCTTAATGCCCCCATTTCCCAGGTCAGCCTCTTCGGCGACACCGTTGAGCATTTCGCACAACCGTTCTCAGCAGTGAGACAACAGACAAAGGCGATCCAGCACGCCCTGCCCGGCGTGGTTCAAGAGTGCATATCCCATCTGTCCGCCGAGGGGCATCCCCCTGTGGTGATGCAAACCCAACTGGCTCTGCCCCAGCCTGAGCCCAGCTCTCTGCCCCGGCATAGAGCCCCCCACAGGAGAACGTTTTGAGTTGTAGTGTAGTTGCAACTTTATCTTTCACCCTGTTTATCATTTGTACTTTTCTTGCACTTTTATATGACCTATAAGCCAGAACATCATGGAGCCTGTAACTGTGTGCCAAAAAAATAAATAAAAATAATAACAAAAGCAGCAGAAAAAAAAAACATACAGAAATCCAGAACTGTCAGTATAAATATTTTTGCATGCACATAAT
Source organism: Moxostoma hubbsi (assembly GCA_032164185.1). Taxonomy (NCBI): domain Eukaryota; kingdom Metazoa; phylum Chordata; class Actinopteri; order Cypriniformes; family Catostomidae; genus Moxostoma; species Moxostoma hubbsi. The sequence goes on along the minus strand of JAVLUX010000003.1, from coordinate 9,399,476 downwards.
CTCATACATTTAACCTTCATGGGCCCTTTTGTCCCATCACTATGGCTGCCAGCTCAACTCCCTCCACCTGAACAACTGACACGACTTCCAACTGTGTAAAATATGTCCTGTCCATGCCAGGTCTGCAGGCTGCTGTTTTATGATGGCAGTGCCAGTCATGCAGGCTGCCTCACCATGTCCCTGTTGACAGCATTGCAGCGTGAAGTGTAATAAGTACCCTAACCCAGCAGGTGACATCCATTATCACTGACAGCAGGCCTGAGTCTTTGCCAGCTGGGCCTACAGGCACATGGGTGGGAGCAGTTAGTTGGCACTGTGCTAACACTAGGGTCAGTGACAGAGCTTATAGTGAATATTTGGAGCCAATTAACAAGCTAAAGTATGACATTTTTTACTACAGCAGCAAGGGAAATTAAACTTCATGCAGAAGTGCATACTGCAAGTAATTATGGCCAGTGGTACATGTAGATAATGTCAGGGTTTTTGGAGATTAAGGGAAAATGATTGATTGATTGATCGTATAAGAAAAACTGAAATATTCTACATATAAACAGTATTTTATTATAGAGTAAACAGTATATTATTTGCATTAAAGGGATGGTTCACCCTAAAATAAACATTCTGTCATAATTTTTACTCCCTCGTGCTGTTCCAAATCTGTATGTTTGTTCAAACTAGTGTCACAGAATGAACGTTAATATAACGAAATATAACAAGTTTTACGTGCTGCTTTCTGTTTCACTGCAGTTTCCTGGTGAAATTAACGCTAGATGAGCTACAACAACTGTGTGTTTTATTCACTTTCACACAAATCACTCATACTATGGCTGTTTATGACTCTATAAACACTTATTATTGGCTCTATTACTCACACCCTGCTATATTATAATATCAAAATACTTTCACTCTAATGCATCATTTGGGATACAATACATTTTTATGCTTGTATTACAGAGTTCCCTACATTTACACATGTTTTCCAACATAATTAACATCTGCTCAAGCTCATCTGATTGCGAATTGGACTTTGGACTCAGAGACCGAGCCTTGAGCCCAGCCAAAGATACTCAGAGTGAAAGTGAAGCAAAAGTGTCATAGAAGTGACACAAAATAACGTGATTTCTTCAGTAAATGTGCTTTTCATGTTGAATTTACGGTTAGTTTATCTAAAACTTTATTTAATATTTATTTAGGATCTGGTTAGGTTGTAGGTTAGGGAGTTATGTTTTACTAATTAAAACATCCATCTTATATTTATATTCAAAAACCTTGTCTGATTACAACATTTTCATCACTTTTGATGCCCCCCTCTGGTAAACTGCATTAAAACGTGTAATGAAGCACATAATTTTGGGTCGCAAAAATGTTGCTATTGTCACATTAATATAATGAGATCAGGCTGATTTTTTTTTTCTCCGTACAATGAAAGTGAATGGTGACTGGGGATATCTCCTTTTGATTTCTCCTTGTGTCAGACCGCAATTCATATCTTAATGCATCTATGCGTTGCATTCTCAACATTGCCATAAGGGGCACTGTAGGAAGATTAATGTTAACTGTCCACTTCTATGGTGAGTTTTCTCTTTCAACCAGAGGTGTAGTGGTAAAAAAAGAGGTGGGTAAACAATAAATTCTGGTGGACCACGACGTGGTCACCCGGTAAGGTGGGCCACTGCCTAGCGGTGAATGTGTATCCTGATGACATCGCTATAGGCTATCATTTGATGGTACTTCCAAGGGTATCACTGGTTGTTCCCTCATCATAGGTCACACAATCACTATTCAATTCATACATTCATTTAAGTTCTTGTTAAAGAGACTCAAGAAGGAATAATATGGTTGAAATCTATAAAGTTTACTAAATGACAAAACAGAGAGAACTAAAATATTTAAGAGAGATAGAGAGGGAGGCTTATATCCAGGGCTTCCAATGCAATGCACTTGTACTGATTAGGGATTTGGGATTATTTTCATAGTCGATTAATCTGTTGAATATTTTCTTGATTAATCGATTAGTTGTTTGGTCTATAATAAGTCATGAAAAATGTGGATCAGTTTTTCCCAAAAGCCCAGGAGGATGACATCCTCAAATGTCTCGTTTTGTCCACAACACACATTTAACAAGCTGGAATCAAAGAATTTTTTACTTTTGTCTTAATCGATTATCAAAACAGTTTTTTCCAATTGCTAATGTAGCAGGTGCAGATTAACAACAGAAGGATGAATCTGGTGCCATTATAATATGATAATGTAGTGAGTGTTCAAGCAACGGAGAAAATGAAATAAAGTTTTAATTTGTCATGCTTGGTTTGTTCCGATCAGAGCATGCGCGGAGAGCGCATTTCTGAATATTCCGCTCTGCTCGCTCATTACGCTCAGGGTCGCTCGCTCAACCCAGAATGACCTGCTGGTTCGAAAATATGTAGAATAAGGGCTGCCTGCCTCCGACTAAAGTTTTTTTTCTAATCGACTAGTAGTTGTTCATTTTAGCCATTAGTGGACAAATCGCCCCTATATTAATTTAATTACTTAAATAGGCTATACAGGATGGATGAGCGTTAACGTAGCCTAATAGAGCCGCACTCAAGTGCACGCCCGCACGCAAAAAGCTTGCCACAAAGAACAGCCGAAAGTAATTATTAATGTGTCAAAAATAGCAAGGAGACATTTAATTGTTTATTAATAAACTGGTGCTTTCTGTGTCGCTGCAAAGATGAAGTTGACGATGCGGACCTACAGGCAGTTGGTTGATAAAATATTGATCAAAATTAAGATACAATTTATACAAAACGAAAATCTTTTACAAATATTTATTCTACAAAACAAAACTCAATGAAGTGTTCAAAAATCATGTCTTATGTATACTTTGGGCTAGTGACTGATGAATCTTGATGCAGTCTGCTGATTGCTGGCTACGCAAGAGATTGGTCAACAGACAGTAATGCAGCGCAATATGAAAGACTTCGTCTTGGGTTTAACAACCTATGAAACTAATAATGAACAATATAAAACTAAAACGGCATAAGCTTAATTTAAAATGGCTTAGGAACTATAGGCTATTTAGAGGAGGATAAACGCAATTTAGAGGTGGATAAACGCACTTTGGAGGTGGGTAAACGCACTTTGGAGGTGGGTAAACGCTATTTCCGAATTTTAGGAGGTGCGTAAACGGCGTTTACGTGCGTTTAGCCTCCACTACATCCCTGCTTTCAACTCAACCTCTGTCATGTAAGAGCAACAGTTTGAAGTGAAAATCTCAAAATGTGCTGAGAATGCAACACATGCGGTTGGTCTGTGTGCGATTAAAAAGCATGATATGCATTACAGAAATCCATTATTACGACTATGTGAAGCACTAATGATCTCAAGCCTGACTGTCAAAAATGTGATAGCTGACCTCTGTGACAATGCTCAGATTAAAGTTTCCCCACAATACTGAACATCAGCACTAATGTGGCCACATTTAATATAGCCACAGGTCAAATCTGTTCTTCCTTACACTTATAGCTAGTGATTATTTGAAGTGGTCTGTTAAGAGACTCAAATTAGACTGTCAGTTTACTTCTCCATGATCGAATCCTTGGAAATCTGTGGGTCAGACCAGCTTGTTTCCTTTGCCACTCTACTGTTGAATAAATCATCCTTATTATTTTAGAAAATGTCTGTGAGCTGGGGAGATTTATTGTCAAGGCACACCACGTTTATACTTCATTTGTGGGGTATAAGTCAAAATTGCAGGTTGTATAGGCCTACTAACCAAGATGCTAAAGACCCAGAGGTTTCTAAACTGCTCCAGCAACATTTCTGTGGGAAGCAAAGTTTTCTCTCCTTTTTTTCTTCTTTCTCACATTTTCTCACCATTTGTAGCTCCCTCTCACTCACCCCTTTTGTCTTTGAGAATTGTTAGCATAGATATTAGCACTCCCTCTAACATTACATGGAAAAGTATACTGGCAAAACTTCTGATGTAAGGAAAATGTCTGTCCTTGTGCACAATGGATTTAATGGCCTTTTACGTGATTTGGACAGTTTATTTTGAGTTTCACGCTCTTATTACAGAAAGGGATAGTTCACCCAAAAATGAAAGCTTTGTCATAATTTCCTCACCAATGTCATTCCAACCCCATGCTATTTTCTTTCTTCAATGAAGCACAAAAAATAATGCAGAATGTCCAAGATTTTGTTTTCCATACAAAGACAGTGGATGGTGATTTATCCTGCCAGGCTCCAAAAAGGACAATTATAAAAGTCCCATGCACTAATATCATTTTAATAAAGTTGTTAATTAAAGTTAAAATCTTCCCATCTGCCGTAGCTCTCAAATCTCATTGTATTCTTTCTTTCATGCTTGCCGCATCGTGATTGGTCATGTGACATGCAAGAACCAATGGTTTTGCCGATAAAACCTAGTACAATGTGTCGAAAAATGTAACTGTTAAATTCAAGTTAAAAAAGTGTGAATGAGATTTGCATTTAAATCTGGTCTGTTCCTAACAAAAAGCTATCGTATGGCTTAAAAACACTTGGAATATAGTGCACAAGTTGTATGGACTACTTTTACTTGCCAGTATAAAACACCTTCTACTTTTGATTTATTGAAAACATCTCGGTTACTGCTGTAACCTCCATTCCCTGATGGAAGGAACAAGATGTTGTGTCGATGTAGTGACACTAGGGGTCGCTCTTGGGAGCCACAAACACCTCCAATCTTTGAGTAAAGGCTAAAGAGAATTGGCGAGTGAAATTTGCATGCCACTCCCCTGGGCCACTCATTCAGGTTTTGTGCTGAGGAGCCGAGACAAGGTGCCAGCCATTTCCATTCCACTCCAAGGTCCCTATAGAAAAACGTCACAACAGCTGAACTGTCCTACGTGAACTGCCGACGCAGGTGCAAGCAAACTGTTGTGTGCATAATAGCAGGTGCATCATTCTGCACGTAAACTCCACCAACGGCCCAAAAGATGTCATGTAGTTCCCCACACCCCTGAGGGGGGGAACCGACGTAACTAGCATGGGAGCAGGCTGCGCCTTTTCTCTCTATGTTTTCTCTCTCCACAGAGTATTAGGTTCAGTTGGGGCCATCTAACGCTATTATACGCATTAGCGAAGGTGTTCTTTTCCTTTCCTATTCTTTCAGGGGGAACCCCCCCCCCCCCCCCCATGGAGACCACATCCAGCCCGAAGGGGATGTAACATGTGGCAATACAACCCATGGGCTCATCCGCCGCACATGGAAGAGGCACAGTGGTAGTTCCTACATTGAATTGGAGGAGCTCTACAAACACAGTGACCGGGGCAGAGAATGCTCTCTCGGTATGCCGACAGGGAGACCATCCTGTGGAAAGTACTTCACAGGGGGTTACCAGAATAGTCAGCACCTGTGGAGCACATATACCAGTAAGGGCATATTAGCACCCATAATGGGTCTGGCTGCAAACTCCTCCACCAAATTTGCGAGCCGCAGGGCTAGGGAGGAAGGCATCCTGGGTTCACAGGTTTGTGAACTTGCATGGGAAAGAAGCACACGAAGCCAAGGAGGCATCTGTCATAACCACGATGCACCTGGAAGCTTGCTTTAAGGGCTGAAGAGGTGGCGGCAGATCGGCGCAATGGCCATGCGATATGTGCCGCGGCGCTTTGCCCATCTCGTGACTTGAGTCTGTAGCCAGTGCTGGAACAATCTCATATGCATTAACCTGAGCGGCACAGCCATCACCGAGGACATCATATGCCCCAGGAGCCTCTGAAACTGTTTCAGTGGTACCGCCGTACTCTGCCTGAATGACTTTAGGCAGTTCAGCACTCACTCGTGAGGTGCGCTATCATGGAGACTGAGTCTAACTCCTTCCTGAGAAAAGAGATGCTCTGAACCGGGGAGAGCTTGCAGTTTTCACAGTTGACCTGAAGCCCTAAAAGGCTGAGGTGCCTGAGCACCATGTCTGCACAGCAATTCTCGAGAGTGTGCTAGAATCAGCCAGTCGTCAAGGTTGTTGAGTATGCAGGCGCCCACTTCCCTTAACTGGGTAAGAGCTGCCTTTGGGACCTTTGTGAAGATGCAAGGGGACATGGACAGGCCAAAGGGGAGGACCTTGTACTGATATGCCCGGCCATCGAAAGAAAACCATTGGAAGGGTCTATGACAAGGTAAAACCGAGACGTGAAAGTATGCATCCTTCAGTTCTACCGCCGCAAACCAATCTTGGTAATGAACGCACACCAAAATGCATTTCCGCATCAGCATCTTGAATGGGTGTTTGTGCAGGGCCCATTTCAGAACTCACAGGTCCAAGATTGGCCGCAACCCATTGCTTTTCTTTGGCATGATGGATTAAGGGCTGTAGAACCCTTTCCTCATCTTGGCTGGAGGGACAGGCTTTATCGCACCCTTGCGCAGAAGGGTAGTGAGCTTCACACACAGGGTGGTGGTGTGCTCGCCCAGTTCCAAGGTGATGCGGACGCAACCAAACCGGGGCGGGTGCCTGGCGAACTGAATTACGTAGACAAATCGGATGATACTGGCCAGCCACCGCGACAGGTTGAAAGTGCTAGCCACGCGTCCAAGCCCCGGGTGAGGGGCACTAAGGGGACAATCTCATCTGAAGTACCTGGGGGCTGCCATGTGGTGGGGGGAGCTCTATATACCCGGCAGCGTCGGAGATGGGGGAGGAGGGCTTTTTGACCGTCCTCATAGCTCATCACAAACGCCTGGCCATGGGTGAGAGTGTGGTGCGGACAGGCGCACGAATGCGGGGGTTCAGTATTTTTGGTGTCCAAGCTGCAGGTGCTCGGTGCTAAACACCAGTTGTGTGACTCTGTGGGTTCCGCAGCCAGTTCGGGCAAACACAAAACAAAAGGGAACACAAGATTTAACTCCCGGTCCTCCTGCAGGGGACAGAGCTGTCTGGATACCAGCTCCAGGGTTCCGGCGGACGTCTCACTCCCTGGGTCATCTGTCTCAGGGGCACTTAGGAACCTTACTCGGGGTAGGGGGGGCACAGCTGTGAGTATCGCCCCAAACCCAGGAACCAATATTTTAGCCGTGAAGGCTCAGGAGAGGGTGGAGGGTTCCAGTCCAACCAGACACTTGCAGTGGCCCGGGCAAGCATCAGACTGGGCGGGCAGACCCAAAGGTTGCAGCACAGTCGAGTCATTGGTGTGCGAAATCACCAGCATGCTCTCCGATGCAGCGATCGGGGACTCATCCTGCTCGCAGGCTCCGAAAGAAACGTTAAGCTGACCATTAGGCAAGCTGGTGTCATCTTGGAGCTCAACATGGGCTATTGAGCGTGCTGGGGAATGGGAGGTCTGCTGGGGTTTACCCAGAGAGAGACCGTGACCATTGAAATCCTGAAATAGCCTCTAGAGCCAGCAGAGCCGGCCTCAAACACGTAGGTAGAAGGTGCGGACACCTGAAGCAGCGCCTGTGAAGAAGAGAAAACCACTGGAATGCGCCATATAACCAACAGCATACGCTTCTTCGTACAGGTGAATGGACCGGCAGTGGGATTCAGCTCGCTGACACACAACCACTCGGCTCTGAAGAAAAAATCTAAATGAGTGGCCGCATTCCAGCTCCTTTTATATCCGTATGTCAGGGGGAGTGGCATACAAATTGCACTTGCCAATTCTCACTGGCCTCATTGGAGGTGTTTGGGGCTCCCAAGTGTGACCTCTAGTGTCACTACATTGACACAACGTCGAGTGAGTGACAGAAGGGGAAGAGCAGCTCAGATATAATTTCATTTATATCATTCACATCAAATCATTTTCAGTTTAATGGATGAAAGAAAATTATACAGGATCAGAACAACCTGAGGATGAGTATATGATGGCAAAATGTAAAAATAAAATAAATGTGAACTATTCTTTTAAATTAATCTGAGCTATGTGAGATTTGAGTGGCTCACATTTGTTTGCACATCACACAAAATAATTGTAACACCCTGCAAGGTCTCAATTTCATCAGTATTGAGTGGTTTATTTATCTTGCATTAGATTAGTCAGATCACTGTAGTGCAAATGCTGGTTATTGGCTACCTGATTGTCAAGTAAAGGAACAATCACTCTAGATGTGATGTCTGTGGTGAAAACTTTAGTTCACAAAACTAACAATTTAGAAAACACAACGAGAAGCACATACCTGAACCATAGCGAAGTGAGAACAGCCATTGGTTTCCCAGAAACAGGTGCCAAAAATAAAGAAAACAGACAAAATATGGTCAGTATTTTCATAGTTCTCTACAAATTTTCTGTGTCAAAATACAATGTCATTGGGTGTCAAGTAACTCTGACCATACAGAAGGGCATCTTTAATCTGTCATCAATCACTGTCAACATTAACTTCCTGTAGACAAAGATTAAAGTATTCTTCCATTTCATGCTGAGGATTCTGTGACTGATGACTTGTTACTGATATAGTAAACCAAAACATAGGCAGAAAATCACAAGTCTAATGGTTATATTAAATAATCTCATTTAATCTGTCTCAAATTGGTATACTCAGCAGCAGTGGAGCAAATCTGACGATACAAGCTTTTTTCCAAACTTAATATGGTTTTTAAATGTTCCTTGAATTATTACAGCAGCCTCAATTATCAGTCAATTACCCATCAAAAGCAGCAAATCTTACACTGAGGATAGTGATTATTGATTTATGACCAGAAAAAGCTGATGCTGTTTATTTCTAATTTCAAAGCTTGTATGGTGTTGTTACAAGAGTCGTGGGCCAGTTGATGACAGCTATTTGTGTGGGCTACAATAATTGACCTCCAACACAAATATCTGTGGCTTTTTTGTTCCACACTTAAAAGTCTGCTACTTGTAAGTTTGGCACACAACACTTTTGTTTGGTCTGCGTTCCCTTATAAGGATGTCAAATAGTTCAAGAAAGTCAATAGTTCAAGCACATACTGTTTGAAATGAAATAGTTTAAAAACTTTCATTTAACAACACAGATGACCAAATCTTCCCCAATTGAACATTAAAAGCCTTTCTTCTCTTCTGTTTCTTAAAATGTACATAAATTGTGTAATACAATATGCCATAGCTGGGATTTTAAAATGTTCTGATGCCACAGACCCCCAAATATGATGATACCTTTTCAACTGACCTTCTTTACTAAAAAACAGGCAACATGTTAGTTAAATTAAATAATAATCTTTAAGCCTAAATAAAATATTAATATATTTCTATCAAATAATATTTACCATCCATCCATCCATCTTCAACCGCTTATCCGAAGTCGGGTCGCGGGGGCAGCAGCTCCAGCAGGGGGCCCCAAACTTCCCTATCCCGAGCCACATTAACCAGCTCATCCTTACCAGATGCCCAGACCACCTCAACTGACTCCTTTCCACGCAAAGGAGCAGCGGCTCTACTCCGAGCTCCTCGCGGATGACTGAGCTCCTAACCCTATCTCTAAGGGAGAAGCCCGCCACCCTTCTGAGGAAGCCCATTTCGGCCGCTTGTACTCGCGACCTAGTTCTTTCGGTCATGACCCAACCTTCATGACCATAGGTGAGGGTAGGAACAAAAATTGACCGGTAGATCGAGAGCTTTGCCTTCCAGCTCAGCTCTCTTTTCATGACAATGGTGCGATAGAGCGAATGCAATACCGCCCCCGCTGCCCCGATTCTCCGGCCAACCTCCCGCTCCATTGTCCCCTCACTCGTGAACAAGACCCCGAGGTACTTGAACTCCTTCACTTGGGGCAATACCTCCTTCCCCACCCGGTGTACGCACTCCATCGGTTTCCTGCTGAGAACCATGGCCTCAGATTTAGAGGTGCTAATCCTCATCCCAGCCGCTTCACACTCGACTGCCAAGCGGTCCAGTGAGAGCTGAAGGTCACGGACCGATGATGACATGAAGACCACATCATCTGCAAAAAGTAGAGATGAGATCCCCAGCTCACCGAACCGCATACCTTCCCCACCCCGACTACGTCTCGATATCCTGTCCATGAATACCACAAACAGGATTGTGACAAAGCGCAGCCTTGGCGGAGACCAACCCCCACATAGAACGAGCTCGACTTCGTGCCGAGGACCCGGACACAGCTCTCGCTTCGGACGTACAGGGATTGGATCGCCCTAAGAAGGGACCCCCCCACCCCATACTCCCGAAGCACCTCCCACAGTCTCTCCCTGGGGACCCGGTCATACGCCTTCTCCAGATCCACAAAACACATGTAGACCGGATGGGCATACTCCCAGGCCCCCTCCAGAATCCTTGCGAGAGTAAAGATCTGGTCCGTCGTTCCACGGCCAGGACGGAACCCGCATTGTTCCTCTTCAATCCGAGGTTCGACAAAAAACGGCAAGAGGAGGAGTTACCCTGATAAATAATATTTACTTTGTTTACAATTTACAGTGTTTATTTTGTATCATTATATTTTCACTATTAATGAAACATATTCAATAAAATTCAAATATAGTGTTTCACAAAAATATTTTCACAAAGAATGGCAATGAAGTTGTAAAATTGGCTATAAGTTTACACTGAAAAGTAAAAGCTTTTAGTAAGCGATTTTATTATACTACAATCATGTTAGAATGCATATTGTTTATGTCTTGTAGCTATATGTTTGAAATAGTGAGTTGTTTTAATGTTAATAGATTGGCCCCATTCACTTCCATTTTAAGTGCTTCAGATTTAAAAACAAAACACAAAAACAGATATTTTTTTTCTTTTTTTAAAGAAAAGGAGCGACAAGTTAAAATAATTTGTTGTAGTGATCAATATTGTCGATTGAACTTAAATTGTATTTAACCTGGAATATTTATTTAATTCTCCAGCACATGGTGACCTTACACACGTCGAGAGTCTGGTTCATGGTATTTCCAAATCCCATTCCCTCTTTTTTTATGCCATCATTTCCTGTCATCTTTCGCTCTCAATGCCAAACTTGATATTATATACCAATATAGTCCATCAGCATGCTCATCATGCTAGATTTCCATGGTAAAAGAATCTGACCATCTGACCATTGTTCAATCCCATGTTAGTAGCATGAATGGCTAAATGTCCTTTGTAAGAGATCTGTAGTTGATAGGTCGATTGTATTTTATTTCCAGCAAAGCATCCAAATGTTACGTCTCCCTGCTTCCCCTTTCATCTGACAATGATCAAGGCTGTTGAACACCTCCGGGAACATCATCAAAAATGTTCCACTGGCCTGAGTAGAGACAGGGTGACTCTCTTATAAAGCATTATGGTCAATTTGCACTCCCTAAAAGAAGGATGTTCTTAGAAGGATTCAATATATCAGCATTGTCAGAGAATTTGAATGCACAACAAAAGACAATGCCATGAAAATAAATGGTTTTACTGATCTTAAATTACTGTCACTACATTATGGATTCAGATGAAAACTAATTTGTGGCCCATGCATGGTTAATTAACTGGAAAAAGCTTTGATCTGGACATTCATTGCTATGCACTCTCATGTTCTGGCTGTCCTAGAGATGCTAACTAGCTCCAGAAGTTGAGCAGGCCCATGCAACACATTCCATTACTTGTTTTTTCATTAAAGCTTTCTTTAAAACTCTGCTATGATGTCTGTCTTTTTTTCTCATATTTCACGAACTCTTGGTATGATTAAAGTCTTACTATTGTGAGGGTCTTAGCAGCCAATAATTTGCTGAATATAATTTAACCCTGGGTTCAGGGAGGGGAAATTTAAAATTGGAGCCAAATACAACACAAAAGGAAAGCTTTGATCAGTGATCAACACTCCTCACAGATATATGTCTTTAAAAATTCCATAGATTTGAATATCACTTAACAAGACAGGAGACCCCTTATTGAGTCTCAGCTTTAATACTGAATCTTGACAATGTAAGGTAGTTTTGTTCAGCCTAAAACAATTTTCCAGGAACTCATGTTCAATTCCAATGAGAATTCCAAGAAAAAAGATAAATGATATGAGGATATTTATGACATTATTTGGACATGAAACTGGATTGGACAATTCAGACTCAACAAAGCAGTTGCGAATGAAGACAAGTCCCTTTTTGTTAGAGGCTTGTGAGCAGATTTATGTTCTGTTTTTGATTCCAACTATTATAATTTATTACTTAATCCTTTAAGCTCTGAAGGTGTTTTTAAAGATTCCTTGTTTCAGTGGCATAACCAAAAGTAAAGGCTTTTTGATATCATTGTAAAGAAAACATTTCAGATATTTTAATTATATGGATTATGATAGATTCTGAGACTCTCAGCCTAAGAAACTGTTGAAAAATTCCATTATTTATCTCAGGGTGTAAATAAGGTAGATCTGAAAAACTGTTATTGTTTTGTTCCCAATCATGTCACCTGTACCTGTGGATCAATTTTGTGTTGATATGACAAAGCAATTAAAAGTTTTAGCATTACAAAAACAATTAGAGTGAACAATCCTTTCTGCCCATATTTGGATGACTTCCACCTCTGTTTGCAGCGATCTGAATCCTAATACAATCGGTTTAGCATTCCATGATGCTGGACAATGTACTACATCATTTTCAATAAAGTTATCTGATCTAGGCAAGCCAACGTGTTTTTTTCCAGATAGATCATTATGTTCTGTGTACACATTGTGCTTCGTGTGGATTATGGAATGATCTAAGCATCCAATTACATTGTGCTGGGTTTGTGAAAATTATCATTTTTTCTTGCGGGCCAGAGAAAGAAAATTTTATTTTTATTTACAGAGGATGCTTTAAATTCATCAATAACAACAGTAAAATACATTTATAATGATATAAATGACCATTTCTATTTTAAAATGCTGTATTCTTCAAAGTATCCTCCACTTGCAATGACAACTTGAGCATTCTGAGCAGTCAGTTTATTCTAGATCTTCAGGAAAAGTTTAAACCCATGCTTTCTGCAGCACTACCAAAAGATGTAATTGCCTTGTAGGGCAATTCTTACAGATTTCTCATCCAAGCTTTTCAAACAACAGCTCAACACTTCAAACTTAAACTCATCCATCTAAAATTCACTACTCAATATTTTAGGTACTTTGCACATTCTACCATTTTCTACTTATTTGTCAGTTTCAGATGTGCCTTATTCATTTAAGTTCTGCCTAAAATGCCAACATGCCAGAGCCTTATCTTCACTGTTACAGTTGAAACTGGTGTTTGTACAGGTCATTGAAGCTGCCAGTTAAGGACTTGTGAGGGGCCTGTTTCTCAAACTAGAGGCTCTGATGTACTTGTCTTCTTGTTGTTGTGAATCTGAGCCGTCAACTTCCCTCTACATCCCAGTAAGATCCAGTTTGATTTCTTCTTTCAAGACAGTAATGCACAGAGTAGCCTTCATCTTTCAAAAGAACAATAGACTGATGCATTTCTAGAGAGATTTGTTTGGTTTTTGCCATTTATAGAACCAAAATTTTTCTTGCCATTTTCAACTGTTCTAACAAAAAAAACAAAAAAAAATCTTTCAAGAACTAAAAATGTCTTAAGTGTTTCCAAACTTTTGAAGGGTAATGTAGGTAATTTAAAGTTGAAGTGTGCAATTGATGTGCCAAAAACCTTACTAGACGGAAATGGAAAATAATAAAATATAGCACAATCCCATCATCCTCCAACAACTCAAGTCATTAGTTGAGCAAACATCACTATTTCAGACTGGATAAGATGCTCAAACTAACAGAGCAATGTTTAATAGCACCAAAGAGCCACAGAGCATCCGTGTACTAAGTGTTTACACTTTTCAGGTTAATCAACCTGTGAATGGCTTACTTAATATGCAGAGACAAATACAACTACAGTTTAAGTTGCAATAGACGTATTTAAACCTTAAAAAAAATTCACATTTCACCTCTAATAAGAGAAATTCTAGCAATTCAGTTGTTCAAATATTTTGATATAGAAAGTATGAATGCTTACCAGATTTAATCCCTCATTTAGGGATGTTTAATGTCTGCATTATATGCAGAAAAGGTTCTTGGAGAGAGCAATCTTGAGAATTTTATTTATTTGTATAAAGACCATCATATGGTCCAAATTATAGTAGTCAAATTTTTGGGAAGTGACAGAAGAAATGTCAATTTTTTTAATCACATGACCAAACAATAGTTCTGTTTCAAACTACCCATTTAACAGATAATAAAACCAGGCACATTAAGATACACAAACTAAATCATTTAACACTGTTTTTGCCACATTCCATCTAAGAAAAAATCATGCTAAGGAAGAAACACTATGCTTTTCCACAGCTTATGAACTGCGATGATTGCTATAACTATTTCTACACTTTGTTATGACTGGATACAAAAAAGTAACACACCAGACTGTGGGCACTTTAAGCACTTAAGTAGCTTTCTTCACATGCAACATTGCGCCAGCAGGTGTGGTGATGGACATCCACTGAAATAGCAAGAGTCCCATTCAGGCGCCATCTGCCTGTCTCCTTGTCTCATCCCATTTTCTATCGCTAATAATGGCCAGCTTCCAGAAATTAGAAAATAATCTGTTAATTGGCGGTTGCCTGAGAATGTTTTTTTAGTACTACATACACATGTCTCTCAATGTCCTTCACCATTACATTAACTGTAATGGGGAATCTGTACATTTACTCTTCGCTTCAAGCATCATATCAAATATTGCTATTCGGCCTTGGATTAGAGCATTTCCCCTGGCTTTGAGAGTGTTCTGGCTGGCAATGTTTATAAAATCACCTCTCTTGCTCTAAAGAGGATGTTCAGGAACTCTCTGCATGGATGAGAGGGATATGCTGCCTGGGAATCTAAACTATCTGGACAGGATGTCAGGTTGGAACAGCTGAGGACCTGGTTTAGGCAGGTGGGTGTGTTTAAGGTGACAATGTATATCTAAACTGCCAATTGCAAAGCCTTCAGCATCATGAAAATAATGAGGCTGTCCTTTTATACCAATCTCTGAATCTTTCACTCCAATTGTAACTTTATAATAACCACAGTAATGACAACAAAACTTGTCTCATTGTTGAGTATGGTCAAATTCTGCCTTTAACAAACTATGGTGGGATCTATAGAACAAAGACAGCCATGAGAAGAATGGTTGGGCCATAGATTCCTCTAGTGAGGGCTGGAAAAGAATCCTTTAGTTTCTTAGTTAGTCCATTGCCCATGGATGTTTCATGAGTACAACACGAGCTGGAGAAACACAGAAGGCCACCAATGGGCACTGAATGAGGCATGAACATATTCCCAAAATTAAACTGATGAGGGGCAACTGTGGATGGTGGGAGTAAAGTGGTTCCTACTTAAAGCTTTAATGCAAAATGCGTAATGGCTTATGTTCTGTAACCCACATGGGTGCTTGGACACCTACCAAAACAAATCAAAACAAAACAAAACATATTAGCTGGTCTCCCAGCCCGGCCAAGCAAGTGCTCAGCTTGTATTTGCTGTGCCCCAAACCCCCTCTAAAACCAGCAAACAAACCAGCCTGATGTGGATTAAGATGTTTTTGTTTTTTTTGTTTTTTTTTAGCAAGGATATTCCACCAACTTTAAACTCTTATTAGGGATCCAATAGTAATCAACTCATGTACTCATGTAATAGATTCCGATCATATGGAAATTATAATAATCCTTCTAAAAGCCAGTAATACTTGTGATTTGCAAAAAAATAACCCAAAACCCTGCCAATGTTGATTTGCTTACTGGTGATTCTCTTTTATATTATTTATAAATACATAACCACCCTATTTATTTCTTCTACACTAAGGTATATATATTTTTCAATACAACCTACATTGTTTCACATAATTTTATGAGACTGATCAGCTGCTTGTCTAAAAACAGATTGTTTGCCTTTCAGCACTTGTTCTCCTCGGCTATTGCCAAATATTCCTGGCATAAATAAAATGACATTTTGTGTTACTAATTAGTTCATGGTCCCAGAAGCAGATTGCAATCTGTTTGTATTTTATGTGAATGTACTTAGAACTGTGTTTGTGGGTGGATGTATGTTTTTCTGTGTGCCGAAGAAACATTTCTGATACTGACGCGGATTAATTTATTATGTAACCTGTTTTTTCAGTAGTAGAACAGGAGGTAAGAGACATAACTCAAAATTTCAAACATGTTATAAAAGGAAGCTTCAAAAAGCAATTGAAATATATGTTTGACAACAAATTTCCTTTGAGCATCATCATCAAAGTTCTCCCACTGCATGTAACTTACATTTCATCTCTATTCATGTTTTAAGAACATATACCAAGACCACTGAAAAAATCACAGCTAGAGAAAAGAAAATAATAAAATATTAGCATAGTAGCATTTTGTGTGTGGGAGTCTTCTCATTTAAAAGTTCCTCTGTTAGTATCTATTTCATGAAACTAAGGGATAATCTGGACCCCAACGTGAATCAGACTCGTCTTGTCAAACTTAAGTCACTATTCATTTCCAATGCTTCCTTTTTCCATACAGTGAACGTGAACAGTGACTGAGGCTACCATTCTTCCAAACATCTCCTTTTATTTTCCACATAAGAAAGAAAGTCATTTAGGTTTGGTTTGGAATTAAATGAGAGTGAGTAAATGATGACAGAATTTTCATTTTGGGGTATTAGATACATTAGATAGCTATAGAGAACTGAGATTTGTGATACAATAAATAATGATAATTATTAATGAGCCTTTGAATAACTGTAGCCAGAGACTTTCATATATTTAAAAAACTTCATTAAAGTCACACATGCACAGCTTTTCATAGCATGAAAATAGCTTGAAACTCTCTGGGGCTTGTCACTCAAGTAAAGTGTCAAAGTGAGAACACCACAAGATGTGCTTGTCTTTCTGGATAGAATATTTTAACACTGTCCAGGGTGCATGATTTGTATTTACTAGATCTCCTCAGGAAAGAACTTTACTGCCTCTATATAAATCATTCATCCTGTACTGTCTCTGCACACTTGAAATTAATCTTCAACTCTAGAATCATTAGTTCCCCTTATGCCACTCACTTGACATTGTATCAAAGAAGTGACACTAGGGGTCACTCCTGGGAGCTTAGATATCTCTGATCTTTGAGGAAAGGCCAATGAAAATTGGCAAATGGAATTTGCATGCCACTCCCCCGGACATATGGGTATGCAAGGAGCTGGAATGCAACCACTCACTCAGACTTCTTCTTCGGAGTCGAGCAGTTGTATTTACAGAGCAGAATTACTCTACAGTCCATTCATCTCTTTGCTCTCATGAGGTGTTGGTTTCTACGGTGCTTTATAGTGGTGAAGAGAAACACCCATGGTTGCTTCAACAGTAGAGAAAAAAAAGAGCATATTTTCTCTAAAAGAGAATATATTTTCTACTAAAAGAGTGGCACTACGAAAGCATCTTTTTCAAGATGCCTTTTCGTTTGTGTGTTATTCCTGGTAGTGGTCGCTATCTCTCCGCTTCTGTCGGCCATGATTGCTGTCTCGCTGGGACAGCACTCGTGAATGGCTCATGCCCGCATTGCGGGAGCATGACCATGGCTATGTTGTAGTCGTGGCTTTACTTCATCAGAGGGGAAGCCACCCCAGCGGCTCCCTGGCTCGGTCCTTTTACTTACAGTTATGAGGCGGAGTCAGTTATCACTGGGGGCGATTTGATGACTTCAGTGGGAGCTTTTCCGCTGGGAAAATCCCATGGACCACCCATTCTCCAACACGCTCGTACGCCCTGGTCGAGTTCTGGGATGAGTCCGTGGGCCCATCTCAGGGCGAGTTTGTGGTCTTGTTTGGGGCTCGTGAGGAGGATGAGCTATCGATCGGAGGATCGGAGAGCGGGCTCATCATGTCTGATGTGGAAAACTCGGCTGGACTCCCACCCTCAGGTGCAGTAGCTCAGTTGCAGGCTGACACGGAGCTGGCGGCAATGCTTGCCTGGGCATCCGCAAGTGTTGTGCTGGAGTAGAACCTCCGCTCCCCCCTGAACCCTCGCATTTTGACAATTGGTTCCTGGGGGTGCATGAGGAGCTTATGCGGTCGTGGCGGGCACCTTTTACTGCCTGCACCCGATTCGCGAACTCCTCCGCTCTCACAACCCATTCAGCTAGGCGGGCTCACCTCATTTCATGCCGACAGAAATGCAGCTCTGTGCGGTAAGACTCACGATGGTGGCTCGTGTGTTTACATCAACACGGAACGGTGCAAGAACTCTATGCTAGTCTCTAGCTACTGCTCATTGCTGGTAGAGCTTGTGACTGTTAGATGCAGACCTTTTTATTTACCACGGGAATTCACCACTGTTATCATAACTGAAGTTTACATTCCCCCCAGCACTAACGCTGTGGAAGCGCTCTGTGAAATGTATGGGGCTATGAGCGAACTGCAGAACGCTCACCCTTAGAGACTGTTTATTGTCGCCGGAGATTTCAACCATGCGAATCTCAAGACAATGCTCCCTAAATTGCATCAGTATGAGGACTTTGCAAAGAGAGGGGCGAATGCGCTTGATCTTGTTTACATAAACATCCCAGGCACGTACCGGGCGGAGCCCCACCCCACCTCAGCTACTCAGATCACATCTTTGTTATGCTAATTCCAGCATACAGACCGCTCGTCAGACGCACAAAACCGCTTCAGAAGCAGGTGAAAACCTGGCCAGCAGGAGCCATCTCTGCTCTTCAGGACTGTTTTGAGTGTACTGACTGGCACATGTTCAGGGAAGCTCCAACATATGGTGACTCTACCAACTTGGAGGAATACACAGCATCAGTGAACAGCTACATCAGCAAGTACATTGATGATTCACTTTCTCCAAGACCATCACCACACGCTCCAACCAGAAGCTGTGGATAACTGCGGAGGTGCATGCGCTGCTGAAGACCCGAGACTCCGCCTTCAGAGCAGGCGACAAGGCAGCCCTAAGAACAGTGAGGGCCAAACTGTCCCAGACCATCAGAGAGGCAAAGCGTGCACACGCCCAGAGAATCCACAGTCACTTCCAGGACAGCGGTGACACGCGGTGCATGTGGCAGGGCATCCAGGCCATCACCAACTACAGGACAACATCATTTGCCTGTGACAAAGATGCCTCCCTTCCAGATGAGCTGAATGACTTCTACGCTCGATGAGAAGTGCAGAACGACGTGGTGACGAGGAAGACCACCCCTCCTCCCAATGACCAGGTGCTCTGTCTTACCATGACAGCTGATGTGAGGAAAACTCTATGTAGAGTCAACCCACGGAAGACTGCTGGACCAGACAACAATCCTGGAAGAGAGCTCAGAGGATGTGCAGACCAGCTGGCAGATGTTCTTACCGACATCTTCAACATCTCTCTGAGCAGCACTTCGTTCCAACGTGCTTCAAGGCCACCACCATCGTCCCCATGCCAAAGAAGTCTTTAGTGTCCTGCCTCAATGACTACTGTCCCGTCGCACTCACACCCATCATTGTGAATTGCTTCGAGAGGCTCGTCGTGAGGCACATTAAGACCCAGCTGCCCTCCTCACTAGACCCACTACAATTTGCATATCGTCCGAACCCTTCAATAGACAATGCCATCACCACCACCCTCCATCTGGCTCTCACCCACCTAGATAAAAAGGACTGATAATTTTGAATGCTGTTCATAGACTTCAGCTCTGCATCCCTGGGGCCCCCTAGGGCTGTGTGCTCAGTCCACTGCTGTTCACTCTGCTGACTCACGACTGTGCAGCAATGCACAGCTCGAATCACATCATCAAGTTCGCCGATGACACAACCGTGGTGGGTCTCATCAGCAAGAATGACGAGTCAGCATACAGAGAGGACGAGTCCCTCAACACCAGCTCTATTACCAAGAAAGCCCAGCAGCATCTCTACTTTCTTCGAAGGCTGAAGAAAGCACATCTCCCACCCCCATCCTCACTACATTCTATAGAGGGATGATTGAGAGCATCCTGAGAAGCTGCATGGGTTGGGACCGTTTCGGACTGCAAAGCCCTGCAGAGGATAGTGAGGACATCACTATCGACCATCGGGGTCTCTCTTCCCTCCATCAAAGACATTTACAAAAAACACTGCATCCGCAAAGCAACCAGCATTGCCGACAACCCCACAAACCCCTCACACAAACTCTTCACCCTCCTGCCGTCTGGCAAGAGGTACCGAAGCATTCGGGCCCTCACGGCCAGACTGTGTAACAGCTTCTTCTGCCAAAACCCCTCAATACTCAGAGACTGATTTGACACACACACACACACACACACACACACACACACACACACACACACACACACATTTCCTGAGTTGCACTTTAATTATTGTAACTTTATAACTGGCTGCTACCTCAATAATTGCTATGTGCATAGAACACTATCTCATAGTATGTAATGTTTACATTTGGCATTTTTAGAAACTGTAATCTTTTGCACTACTCTGTACTGATCTCTTTCTGTGTCTATTGTCCTGTTCATTGTTAGTAATTTATTGTACTGTACAATTGTCCCGTACTTTTTGCACACGTTTGCACATGCACTTTATATAGGTATTTTATTTAGTCTGTGTAGTCTCATGTGGTTCTGGGTTTGTCCTATGTTGTTTTATGTAGCACCATGGTACTAGAGGAACGTTGTCTCGTTTCGCTGTGTACTGTACTAACTGTATATGGTTGTAACGACAATAAAAAACACTTGACTTGACTTGAAAGGGGGTACTCGGAAATTCCTCAGGTGGATCAGGCGGTCGCGGTGCACTTGTGTTCACAGAGCACTGCCACCTGGAGGAGTCGTCCGAGGCTCCCGTCCAGAGCCTGTAGGCTTACGCTGTCACTGTTGGCTAAGGCCTATGGCGCTGGTGGATGTGCCACCTCCTTCATGCATGCCATGGCTCTTCTGCAGGTGACCAGGCCAAGGCACTTAAAGAACTGCACGAGGGTAGTCCTGACCCGGGATTGATGCAGGAGCTGCGCAAAAAAAAAAAGAAAAAAAGATGCTTTCATAAGTGCCACTCTCCCTCCGGGCGACAAAGGTCATGGTGCGGTCTCTGGCAGGCGATGTCCACCCTGATGGTCCAGGAACGCCAACTTTGGCTCAACCTGGTTGAGTCGAGAGAAGCTAACAATGTTCGATTCCTTGACGCCTTCATCTCCCAGGTTGGCCTGTTCGGCGACACCATTGGAGACTTCGCCCAGCAGTTTTCGATGGTAAGGAAGCAGACAGAGGCTATTCAACACATCCTGCCCCAGCATGGTTCAAGACCCCACACCCCGTCGGCTTATCGCCAAGGGCATCCCCCTCCGGAGGTAACACCGGCTCCGCCACAGCCCGCCCCAGTGGGTCGGCATTGGCGTAAAGCCACCCGCTGGAAACAGATGCCACCCGTCTCATGGCTGGCCGGCAAGAAACAGAGAAAGGCTTCAAAGCGCCCCTGAGAAGGGCAGCCCAGGAAGTCCAAAACCTGCACTTCAGGAGCTGGTAAGCCTCACATCCTGGGCCCCACACAAGGCATCCACAGCTGCTGGGCACCAGTTCTCTCTGACAGTTTCTGCGCCTTGGAGGCAGGGTTCTAACCCCCACGCGCCCAGCTGTGGCACAAATCCGCCCCTGATGTGATGGCCTCCACGGGTCACGAGGATGAACTTCTTCCTCTTCCATACCAGGCTGTTCCGGGAGTGGTCACAAGGAGCCAGGTAAGTGCTTTGATGTCCATGGACTCGGCACGGCCAAAATTGCATCTCAGGCTCATCCCATTGCGAGGCCCCACCCGCTGGTACGTCTGACATGATTGTTCTTTTGGTCCCCCTGTGCAAGAACTCTATACTAGTCTCTAGCTGCTGCTCATTGCTGGTAGAGCTTGTGACTGTTAGATGGCCGTGGCTCGCGCTCCCCAACCCGTTGCGGTGGCTGATCAGGACTGTCCAACTCGGTAGGGGTTTTACAGACCCTACTTCATCAAACCCAAGAAAGGTGGTTGGTTGCGGCCCCCGACGTGGACTTTATATGGCCCACAGCTGAACGATTTTGATCCTTTTGGGTCAGGTCAAGTCAAGTCAAATCAGTTTTATTTGTATATCCCCTTTCACAACACATCATTACAAAGCATCTTTACAGAAGATCAGGCATTAACAGAAGATAAAACTGTAATATCTATAATGTTGATGAATCAACATTGTGTAATTAGATAAAATATGATTGTTAATTGTGTTTAAAAATAAGTAATTAAATAATAATTGTATTAATAAACCCAGTGAGCTAGCTGAAGGTGATAGTGGCAAGGAACACAAAACTCCATAAGATTGGGGGGCCCTTCCACATTGGGGAGAAAAAAGAGAAGGGGCCATGACTGGGTCAGCCGGACTTTAATTTTCTGAGCAGTCAACTTGTCCCTGAGGTGCAGAGGACTGTTTAACGCCTACGAGTATGTTGAGGGAAGTTACGTGTGCATTGGCTACGAGGCAAACAGAGCTCTGCCCATCTCGCACCGCCAGTCTTCATAACACAGTTCAGTAGTTGTTGCGTTTTCCATAGGGACCCCTAGTGTCACTTGATCGACACAACGTTGAGTGAGTTACAGAAGGGGAACGTCTCGGTTACTGTCATAACCTCCGTTCCCTCGTCCGTGTCCCTCCTGCCACAACAATGAACTACCCGCTGAAATGTCCGGGACCTTGTCTCAGCTCCTCAGTGCAAAACCTGAATGAGTGGTTGCATTCCAGCTCCTTATATACCCGTATGTCCAGGGGAGTGGCATGCAAATTCCAATCGGCAATTTTCATTGACCTTTTCTCAAAGATCAGAGATGTCTGGTGCTCCCAAGAGTAACCCCTAGTGTCACTTCATCGACACAACGTCTCGTTCCCTCCATCAGGGAATGGAGGTCACAACGATGTTAATTTAGCAGAATGCATGGTTGACATTTGCAAAAAGGGAGAGATTTAAAGAAAATAAGTATATATCTGAAATTGGTGATGAGATGTTACTAAAATGATCCGATTTGATGGAAAATGAGCTACAATATTCAATCATTATTTCAAAATATTTTGTGGAAACTTAACAATAGCACACTTGAACTAAAAGCTCTGAATTTACATTTCCAAGGGTAGAGGGTGAGATCTATTTTTTTAAATATTTCCCTCACTCACCTACAGGCATCTGCATGTGTGGCCTCATTTGCTCAATGGTTTTTCTCAATGATTTTGAAACAATAAGCAGGCATTCTGCCTTTATCCTTTCAATATGTATCCTGTTAGTCACTAGGCTCTGTGTTTTATAATTTTCCAGTTCTGTTTGATATTTATATAGTTTCATGGAACACCATTTAACTTGTACTATACAAGAGATACTGCAGGATGAGATGTTTATGAATGGGAGAAATGGTAATGTTGAAAATGGCTGACGTAGTAAAGGAAGTCCATCCTTACAGTTAATCATCTTTTTGACAAAGGCAATGCCTGTTATGTTTAATTAAGTATGTGTATGCACATTAGCTGGACCAACCAGAATTTTTATTACATTTTTTTATTTTTGCGATCTGAGCTAAAGAAGTCAAATGTATGACACCATTGTAGTCAGAGTTTATTGCTGATTTAAAATGTTATGTGATTATAATCTTGTATCTATAGAAAAATCTTTGTATCTATAGAAAATAGCTGCCTGGAGGCGCTACGGACATGGACGACGAGTGCCTAAAAGGGACTATAAATAAGCAACAAATATTATAATATATTTGTGTGTTGATATTAACGTCAGATCATTCACAACACACTGTAAAATTGAATTAGTTGATCTTGTTTTTTTAAGGCAAACTAAATTCTAAGTAAGCATACTTATTTGGCTCAAGTAAACTGAATATTTTTTTTAAGTAAACGGAACTTAATTTTGAAGTAAACTTAAATAGTTACAAATAAACTTAACTCATCTGTGATTTGGAATGTTCAAAAGCTAATTTTATGAAAGTGAACTCCGCATTGGACATATCATTCTGATAATTTATTGTCTTAAAAAAAGTGCAGAACATTCTGAGAATGACATTCAGCTTACTTTTTTCGTCTACAGAACAGGGAAAGGCTCATTTAAATTTGTGTAAAGAAAAGGAAAGTATTAATATAGGTCTAAAAATATATTATTTTTTTTAATTTCAAAAGTAAGCTAAATAATAATTTTAAAGAATTGGGCTGTAAGTGTTCCTGATACACTGATGCTTTTCTCCTAGTATTGTGTATTTATTTTTACTTCATGACAAAAAAGAAATTATGATACAACATTGATTTTCTTGATAAAAAAAATATGATCGTGCCTGGTAACGTGCATGTAAAATGGCGAGAAATATCATTTTAGCTTAGCATAAAGCTGACAGTTTACACAAGGTTTAAATTGATTACTTCTGCTCCAGACTTACTTACTTCTCTGTCTGCTCGTATGAATGTAACACATCATAAGAAAGTGTTTCACCACTGTTCAAATACACTTTGGATCGCATAATTTTTATGTATAAATGTTTTCCATCTGAAAGGACTAAATATTAAAAGAAAATTACAATAAAATGCAATGTAATCTATTCAGTAATCAAAACACTTTTTTAATATAACTGTATTCTAGTAATTATCAATTATTTAAATTGTAACTGTAGTGAAATACATTTATTTATATTTTGTATTTTATATGCATAATCCCGTTACATGTATTCCATTACTCCCCAACCCTGAGGGCTTGGGTATTCCACACAGACACAATTTTGAGATAGTAGTACTCAAAGCTATATGTATATACAGTATATATATATATATATATATATATATATATATATATATATATATATATATATATATATATATATATATATATATATATAGTTCTGCTTCAAGTTTACTTGTCACTTGTATTATTTTGTATAGTTGTTTTGGTTCTGGCGCCCCCCTGTGGTAGTTCTCTAGAAATATAAGTGATCACATTTCATGCAGTCAGCTTCTCCTCGATCTTTGGATGCCATCCTTTGTTTTGCGTTTGTAAAAGCATCAACTTTTTACTCCTAATTCATAATGTACCTGGCATCTTATTAAACGGCAAAGACTAAGATGAATCCTGACTCATCTGTACTTTATGGATGGAGTTTGGCTGGCTGTTAAATTGTATCTGTACATGCAAGGAGAACAGTACAGTAAAAAGATGATAATCCTACAAGCAAATCAAGTTACATGGCAGAAGATTGCAGTCATATCTGTACCATGATCCATGACGAGAAACCTACAGTCTCTGCTGAAGAAAACGCAGAGAAAACCATGAGCACAGAAGACCGAGCTTCTGAGGTGGGCTCAAAGCGCTCACGTTCATCACGATCATCGAGATCATCGAGGATGTCAGCTAGCATGGCTGCAGCCACTGCACGGGCTCAAGCAGAAGCGGCACGAACTCGTGTATTGTTTGTGAAGAAAGAGAATGCAATCAAACTGGATAAGATTAAATTAGAAATGAGCCATAAACTCGACACGGCCAAAATGGAAGCAGATCTGGAGTTGCTCCAACATGAAAAGGAACAAGCTGCTGCTTTGGCCCAGGCAGGGGTACTAGAAGCAGCGGTTGCAGCAATTGAGGACAGTGTTTCCAGTGCTAGCTTCTCCGTGTCTTCACATAGCAAAGTGGAGCGCACAAATTTCAACTATGTTGAAACACAAAGTAGTGGGGTGGACCTAAATGAGCCAAAAGAAACATACATGCAGAATTCAAATTACAGTAACAAGCTTTACCCTGAGGCCTCAGACCCCAACTGCTCTGCTCATAGTACCACTGAAAAGAAATGTGCACAGGATGCCTTCACTGAATTGCCATCAGCAGTTTGATCAGTCATTCAAAGATGAAGTCAAACAGGAAACATATGATCCTCACGCTTCATGTTTCTCTCAGAGGGAACCTATCTCGGCATGGCCACAGCCAGTGTCCTTTTACCAGCCAGAAGCCTCAGGTATGTTGGACTTAGCAAGATATTTAGCACGTCGTGAGCTTGTAAATACAAGTCTCGTTAAGTTTGACGACAGACCTGAGAGTTTTAGGGCATGGAAATCAGCTTTTGTTGGAGCCACAGAGGGTTTAGGCCTGACAGCTGGGGAAGAGCTGGACCTGCTTATTAGGTGGCTCGGCAAAGAATCATCTGACCATGTGAAAAGGTTACGGTCAATTCATGTCAGAGATCCTAAGGCAGCACTATACGTCGCCTGGGAAAGATTAACAGAATGTTATGGTGCGCCTGAGATAATTGAAAATGCACTTCTGCAACGGCTCGAAAACTTCCCCAGGGTTCTTAGTAAGGACTTTATCAAGTTAAGAGAGTTAGGTGATCTCCTGACAGAACTAAAGGCGGCTAAACAAGATGGCTATCTGCCAGGGCTAACATATCTGGATACTGCTAGAGGAATAAACCCCATAGTGGAAAAGCTACCACACTTTCTTCAAGAGAAATGGCTCTCTCATGGCATGAAATATAAAGAACAGTATAATGCCTCCTTTCCTCCTTTCTGGTATTTTGTTAGCTTCGTCTGTTATGAGGCAAAAGCCAGAAACGATCCAAGCTTCACAATTGCCGGTCCTCCTAAAGATGAGAAATTCTTGAGAAAACAAACACATCAGAGGATGCCCATTTCTGTTCATAAAATTGATGTTTCTCAAAAGGCCTACCCCAGTAAGGATTCGGGCACCAGTGATGAAAATCTTAAGAACTGCCAAATACACAACAAGCCTCATCCACTGAAAAAGTGTCGCGGTTTCCGGATGAAACCATTGGAGGAACGAAAGGCCTACTTAAAGGAATATGGTATCTGCTTTCGGTGTTGTGAATCTTCTTCCCACATTGCACGCAATTGCAAAGCTTCAGTGAAGTGTACAGAATGTGATAGTGATGACCACATCACTGCCCTCCACCCAGGACCGGCACCATGGGTCTCCAAAATCTCAGCCTCTTTAAAGCATGGCGGGGAGGAAGAACGTTCATCACCTTCTGTGAACAGTGCCTGTACTAAAGTCTGTGGGGAAGGTTCATCTGCCAAATCTTGTTCAAAGATATGCTTAGTTAGAGTGTATCCTAATGGTAGTCCAGAAGCCGCTGTTAAAATTTATGCAATGCTCGATGACCAGAGCAACAGGTCACTAGTAAGATCAGAGTTTTTCGAGCTTTTCTGCATTAATAGTCCGGCTTCTCCTTATCTCATGAAAACCTGTGCCGGAACTATTGAAGCTTCTGGAAGGAGAGCTGGTGGATTTCAGATAGAGCCAGTTAGTGGTGATATTAATCTGGTCCTACCTACTCTAATCGAGTGCAATGATATTCCAGATAACAGGGCAGAGATACCTACTCCAGAGGTTGCTCAAAGTCATCCTCATCTTAGAAGAATAGCCTCTGAGATTCCAGAAATGGATGACAGTGCCCAGATCCTCATGCTGTTGGGTCGTGATGCTCTGAGAGTCCATAAGGTAAGACACCAGATAAATGGGCCTCATAATGCTCCCTTTGCGATCAAAACAGATTTAGGCTGGCTTATAGTTGGAGATGTATGCTTGGGTAATTCTCACAAACCAAGTGTGTTGAGTTACAAGACACATGTGCTGGACAATGGTAGAACCTCATACTTTCCACCATGTCAAAGTCACATTAACTTGAAGGATAACTTGGGTCTCACAGCTGAAGTACAAGGTATCCCTTATTTCTACAAGGGTGCAAGCAGAGAAAATCACCTTGGCTGTTCGGTGTTCAGGCGCACAAGGGATGACAACAAGCATGCTCTATCTGTTGAGGATGATCTCTTCCTGGAGATCATGGACAGTGAGTTTTTCAGAGATAGTGACAATAGCTGGGTGGGTCCACTTCCTTTCAGATACCCGAGGCCTCAACTTCCCAATAACAGAGAGCATGCTCTCACTCGGCTTTGCTCTCTTCGTCGCACTTTGCTGAAAAAAACAGAGATGAAACAGCAATTTACAGACTTCATGCAAAGGTTGTTTGAAAATGATCATGCCGAGTATGCTTCTCCCCTAAGTGATGACCAGGAACGCTGGTATTTACCATTCTTCGGGGTTTATCATCCAAAAAAGCCTAATCAAATCAGAGTGGTGTTTGACTCCAGCGCCCAATATGAGGGTCTGTCTCTGAATAGTGTCCTTTTGACAGGACCAGATTTAAACAACAGCTTTTTAGGTGTGCTGATTCGATTCAGGAAGGAGCCTGTTGCTGTGACTGCAGATATACAGCAGATGTTCCACTGTTTCACAGTGAAAGAAAACCACAGAGATTATTTGAGGTTCCTATGGTTCCGTGACAACGATCTCGACAAGGATGTAATTGAATGTAGGATGAAAGTTCATGTATTCGGAAATAGCCCTTCCCCAGCAGTGGCTATTTACGGACTGCGTCGGGCTGCCAAAGAAGGAGAGCCTATGCATGGAACTGACACCTATAACTTTGTGAAGAGAGATTTTTATGTGGACGACGGTCTGAGATCCTTTCCGACTGCCTTTGAAGCTGTTGATTTACTTCAGAGGACACAAGCGTCCCTGGCAGATTCGAATCTAAGGCTCCACAAGATAATGTCAAACAGCCCACTAGTGTTGGCAGCCTTTCCACGCGAAGATTGTGCCGAAGGTGTCAAAGATCTTGACTTTGGAGATGAAACCATGCCTGCTCAGCGTAGTCTTGGCCTAAACTGGAGAATATCAACAGATACCTTTGCGTTCCACTCACCAGATAACAGCAAACCTCTGACTCGTCTTGGCATTCTCTCCACTGTGAACAGCTTGTATGACCCTTTCGGCTTTGCAGCACCTGTCACGATTCATGGAAGATTCCTGTTAAGAGAGCTGTCAAAGGGAATAGATAACTGGGACGAGCCCCTCTCAGAAGAGAAATGCAGAGAGTGGGAAATGTGGAGAAATTCATTGCAAGACCTGGAGAGGATTCACGTTCAGAGGACATATAGCCTGAAGTCACTCTCAAAAGCAAAATTTACAGAGCTGTGCATATTTTCAGATGCCTCTTTCAAAGCTATTGGAGCAGTAGCATACCTCAAGACTATTCATGAAGATGGACAGATCAACGTTGGTTTCGTCTTAGGTAAAGCTAAATTGACACCTCCAGATGAACCTACTATCCCTAGGTTAGAACTTTGCGCAGCTGTGTTAGCTGTTGAGATTTCAGATTTCATCTTGGATGAGATTGATTTTAAACCAGACTCTGTGAAGTTTTTCTGCGACAGCAAGGTCGTATTGGGTTACATACACAATGAAAGTAGGAGGTTCTATGTGTATGTGCACAATCGTGTTCAAAGAATCAGGCAATCATCGAAGGTTGAGCAATGGAATTTTGTTCCTACAGAGCACAATCCAGCTGATTGTGCCTCTAGGTCTGTTCCAGCTTCTCTTCTTACAAACACCATGTGGCTGACAGGACCAGACTTTCTTTATAGACCTTTGGAAAGTGATCTAACCTTGCAAGACACCTTTGAGCTGGTGAGTCCAGAGACAGATTCCGAGGTTCGTCCTTTACCTCAAGTGAGCACTGCTGCCACAAGTATAACTGAGAAATCACTTAACCCAGAGCGTTTTGAGCGTTTTGAGCGTTTTTCCACATGGAACTCTCTGCTAAAAGCAGTGGCATGCTTGATCCATGTTGCCCGATCCTTTCATTCAATGTCTAACGGACAGACCTGCAAACATAAAAGCTGGCATAAATGTCATCAACCTTATTGCCTGAGTGAGTTGGCTCAAGCCAAAAAGGTCATCCTTCTTTCAGTCCAAAGGTCTGTCTTTCCTGGAGAGTACAGTGTTCTTATGAGACATGTTGAAATCTCTCAGAATAGTCCTCTGATTAAGTTGAATCCTGTTCTGGGTGAAGACGGGCTAATCAGAGTTGGTGGTCATTTAACACATGCACCTGTGGTCAGTGATGAGAGATATCCCATTGTTTTACCTGGACGACATCATATCTCCACCTTACTAATTCGTCACTTCCATGATCAAGTGAAGCATCAGGGCCGTCTTTTCACCGAAGGAGCTCTGCGCACTGCAGGATTCTGGCTGATTAATGGAAAGAGATCTATTAGTAGTGTCATACATAAATGTGTTGTATGTAGGAAGTTGCGTGGGAATACAGAGAGTCAAAAAATGGCAGATCTTCCAGAGGAGCGTCTCAGTCCATCCCCACCTTTCACTTATGTTGGCTTGGATGTGTTTGGTCCTTTCTCAGTCTCAGCTCGTCGCACAAGAGGAAGTCATGCAGAAAGCAAGCGTTGGGCTATTCTCTTCATTTGTATGTCCACGCGAGCTGTTCACATTGAGGTAATTGAATCCCTTGACACCTCCAGCTGTATAAATGCACTACAGAGATTCTTTGCCATTAGAGGGTCCATAAAACAATTCCGGTCAGATTGTGGAACTAACTTTGTAGCTGCAAGCAAAGAACTGGGATTCTCCAAAATGGTGAAGGACCCAGAGATGCAAGAATACCTCACCAACTGCTCATGCACATGGGAATTCAATCCGCCCCATGCTTCACACATGGGGGGAGCTTGGGAACGTTTGACAGGTGTAGTGAGGAAGATTCTGGATTCAATGTTGATGCAGTATGGGTCTCGTCCCCTCTCACATTCATGGCTGAAATTTCTGCAATAATTAATGCAAGGCCCTTAGTTCCAATCTCTTCAGACCCTGACTCACCTCTTATACTAACCCCTGTTATGCTTCTGACTCAGAAGGTTGGTGCACCTCCATCTCCTGGGAACTTCTCAAGTAGTGACATGTTCAGACAACAGTGGAAGCAGGTGCAGAGTCTTGCTTACAATTTTTGGTATCGCTGGAGATGTGAATATCTCCCAACACTACAAACTCGTCGTAAATGGAATAGTACTCAACCTGACATTCAAGAAGGAGATCTTGTACTTCTAAAAGATAATCAGAGTCCTCGTAACAAGTGGCCTATGGCTCTTGTGTCCAAAGTATTTCCAAGCACTGATGGGAGAGTACGCAAGGTTCAGTTGAAAGTTACTAAAAATGGATCTGGAAAGGAAGTAAAGTATCTCAGACCAATTACAGAGGTTGTTCTTCTGTTGCCTAAGGAAAATTAAGACTTAAATGAGACATCCTTAGGATGTCTGGCGGGGAGTGTTCTGCTTCAAGTTTACTTGTCACTTGTATTATTTTGTATAGTTGTTTTGGATCTGGCGCCCCCCTGTGGTAGTTCTCTAGAAATATAAGTGATCACATTTCATGCAGTCAGCTTCTCCTCGATCTTTGGATGCCATCCTTTGTTTTGCGTTTGTAAAAGCATCATCTTTTTACTCCTAATTCATAATGTACCTGGCATATTATTAAACGGCAAAGACTAAGATGAATCCTGACTCATCTGTACTTTATGGATGGAGTTTGGCTGGCTGTTAAATTGTATCTGTACATGCAAGGAGAACAGTACATATATATATATATATATATATATATATATATATATATATATATATATATATATATATATATATATATATATATATATACCGATCAGCCACAGCATTTACACCAACTGCCTAAGAATATCATTCAAGAATAGCATTCTGATATGATATTCTTCTCACCACAATTGAGTTATCTGAGTAGTTATCTGA
Organism: Moxostoma hubbsi; assembly: GCA_032164185.1. NCBI lineage: Eukaryota > Metazoa > Chordata > Actinopteri > Cypriniformes > Catostomidae > Moxostoma > Moxostoma hubbsi. The sequence continues at coordinate 9,367,956 of JAVLUX010000003.1, read as the reverse complement.
GTTACCATAGACTTTCTGTCAGTTCGAACCACATTTTTTTATCATCAATGTGTTTTCATCCACTGAACTTCTGCTCACTGGATGTTTTTTATTTTTGGCACAATTCTGAGTAAACTCTAGAGACTGTTGTGTGTTAAAATCCCAGTAGATCAGTAATTACAAAAAAAACTCAAACCAGCCCGTCTGGCACCAACAATCATGCCCTGGTCCAAATCACTGAGATAAAATTTTCCCCCCATTCAGATGGTTGATGTGAACATAAACTTAAGCTCCTGACCCGTATCTGCATGATTTTATGCATTACACAGCTGCCACACGATTGACAGATTAGATAATCGCATGAATATGTAGGTATACAGTTGTTACTAATAAAGTTCTCAGTGAGTGTATCATTTATTTTTCTCTGTTATAATGTTCTACAACTTAATGGTCACCACATAACTTAAAGACTACTCTTCTGAAGAAACCAACATGCCAGAAATTCAAAAGAAGCTCCTTTGTTCCATTCATTCATTCAGCAACACACGGACACTTAAAATTATATATAATACCATGAGACATTTCCTATTTCACATGCAAAAACTCTATACAAGAGAAGAGAGTTTGAAAACTGTCTTACTGTCTTTGGAAGGATCCCTTTTAACTCTATTTAGCAGAACATCTCATCTTAATCCAGGAACTTCGCAAAACTAACTTTTCTTGGGCTTTAACAATGCATATACATGTATTGTGAGCTATAACACTATCAAAAGACTTCATTGTATTGTTCTACACTGCACAACGTATGTCATTTTTGATAGAAAAATTGTATCTTACACAAATTGTAGCCAGATGTAATGAGTGATTTGTAATTACTCATAACTGACAAATTGATGATTATAATCTTTAATCTTGTTTTATTCATGTCATATTACTAGAATGGTAACCACTGCCCTATTTTTAGCAGGAAATGGACCTCTTCACCGACAAAGAGTGATTAATCACCTACAGAAGGAGGGACAGAGAGATGATCCATGGTATCTGAAAAGACACTTCTGATTGGCTCAAGACACCTTTGGGGTTCAGCCAACCTCAACAGTAAAAAGCCTCCCTGCCTAGGATGAATGATCTCTTGTTCTTGAGCTCCCTTCTGCTCTTCTTCATATCTTCCACCACTGCCCTCTTGGCTCTAGGCTCTTAGCCCTTCATTGGCTGACTTTGCACAATCTAGAGTCTAGAAAAACTCAGAACAAAAAAGGTCTGAGGAAGCCCTTCTCCCTCTATGCACTATGACTCAAACATGTGACGGGAGTCGCAAATCTTCCTTATGGAAGGCCTCACTTCAAATCCCTGCCTGGTCATTCCATCACCCATACATCGATGCAACAGACAAAGACCTTAACATAGGTCCGAAACATCGACTGAAAACAACCAGTACTTTCTACAGACCCAGCCAAAGACCAAAGCAATACAAGGAAATGCAAGTACATCCCCAACTTTCACTGATACACTGTTGTCTCTTTCTCTTTAATTTAATTTGAGTAAACTCAATCTCAAATCACAGGATACTTAATTAAGTGTTGATGGTTCATGGCATGGTCTATATACTCCATAAAGTTCAATGTTCAATGTTAAATAAAATTTCCATTCATCAATCTGTTTCATGTTTATATATGTATGTTGGTTAGTTTGTTCGTTTTAGATCAGAAATAAAGTCTTGTTTGTATTCAAGATAATTTGACTTGTGGTATATTTTGATAAATAATCTCGTCCCTTGATTTTTAAAAGATCTGCGCTCCGAAGCTCAAACCATATCTAAACATATTTGTGATATTATTTTCAATAAGCCATGAGAATAGTATTAGTCTAAAGTGTTAACATACACTCACCTAAAGGATTATTAGGAACACCTGTTCAATTTCTCATTAATGCAATTATCTAATCAACCAATCACATGGCAGTTGCTTCAATGCATTTAGGGGTGTGGTCCTGGTCAAGACAATCTCCTGAACTCCAAACTGAATGTCAGAATGGGAAAGAAAGGTGATTTAAGCAATTTTGAGCGTGGCATGGTTGTTGGTGCCAGACGGGCCGGTCTGAGTATTTCACAATCTGCTCAGTTACTGGGATTTTCATGCACAACCATTTCTAGGGTTTACAAAGAATGGTGTGAAAAGGGAAAAACATCCAGTATGCGGCAGTCCTGTGGGCGAAAATGCCTTGTTGATGCTAGAGGTCAGAGGAGAATGGGTCGACTGATTCAAGCTGATAGAAGAGCAACTTTGACTGAAATAACCACTCGTTACAACCGAGGTATGCAGCAAAGCATTTGTGAAGCCACAACACGCACAACCTTGAGGCGGATGGGCTACAACAGCAGAAGACCCCACCGGGTACCACTCATCTCCACTACAAACAGGAAAAAGAGGCTACAATTTGCAAGAGCTCACCAAAATTGGACAGTTGAAGACTGGAAAAATGTTGCCTGGTCTGATGAGTCTCGATTTCTGTTGAGACATTCAGATGGTAGAGTCAGAATTTGGCGTAAACAGAATGAGAACATGGATCCATCATGCCTTGTTACCACTGTGCAGGCTGGTGGTGGTGGTGTAATGTGTGGGGGATGTTTTCTTGGCACACTTTAGGCCCCTTAGTGCCAATTGGGCATCGTTTAAATGCCACGGCCTACCTGAGCATTGTTTCTGACCATGTCCATCCCTTTATGGCCACCATGTACCCATCCTCTGATGGCTACTTCCAGCAGGATAATGCACCATGTCACAAAGCTTGAATCATTTCAAATTAGTTTCTTGAACATGACAATGAGTTCACTGTACTAAAATGGCCCCCACAGTCACCAGATCTCAACCCAATAGAGCATCTTTGGGATGTGGTGGAACGGGAGCTTCGTGCCCTGGATGTGCATCCCACAAATCTCCATCAACTGCAAGATGCTATCCTATCAATATGGGCCAACATTTCTAAAGAATGCTTTCAGCACCTTGTTGAATCAATGCCACGTAGAATTAAGGCAGTTCTGAAGGCGAAAGGGGGTCAAACACAGTATTAGTATGGTGTTCCTAATAATCCTTTAGGTGAGTGTATGTGTCATATTAACTCAGTGTGGCCGAGTGATCAGACGTAAACCTTAATTCTTTAAATAAGTGAATTAATCATAATTCCCTTATTAAGCTAATTCCTTACATGTAATTTGTGAACGGATGCAATGAGCCTGATGTATTTAATTTTTAATGGTGGAGAATTTTATTCAGATTTCCGATAATTTGTCATTTATCCTTCTTATTTATCCCTTATCTATCTAAGTTTAAATCTATATCTTTCTTTGTTTCTCTCTACACAACATCACCAGAAAAAAATTAATTAATAATAATGATTACTATTATATGACATTAAATTAACCTAGTCCTTAAACGTATCACAATACATGTAGACACTACTATATCTATACACCAATAATTAAGTTTGTTTGTTTGTTTGTTTGTTTGTTTTATTATTTAAATGTATTTTTTTAATTATTTTTTTTTTATTTAGTGTTTTGTTATGTGTGTATGTATGTATATATGTGTGTATATGTAAGTATGTATGTGTGTGTGTTTGTAAGTGTAAGCTGCCATGTCTTGTTAATTTGTGTTTTGCTCAATAAAAAAAAAAAAAAGAATGCACTCCGATGCAGTGGTGCACTCATCATCCAGCTCGGGGGGCTGGAGGGAGTAAACAGACTGGCCGTGAGGCGAGTCGCTCTCACCTCGAGCCTGGACGGAAGTCAACGAGCGTGCTGGGGGTGGCAGGTGGTTCATGGGGATCTACCCGGCGAAACCGAGCCCGCTGCCATCCCCATATCGCCTCCATCACCAATCTGGTTGTCCTCAATCCCGTGGGAAGAAGGAGCGACGCGGGGGGTGGGGGGTTGGCTGGAGTGGCATTCCTCCTTAAGAAGGAATGCCGCAACTACAATGTTGCCATGGTGAGGTTCTCGCATTGAGAACATGAACCATCCAAAAAAGACACCTCAGTGTGATCGCTGCCCAGACACAAGAGGCAGCGCCTGTGACCATCGGGAGCGGAGAGAAATCAACCGCATCCAGGCACAACACAGGGGTGGAATCTTTATAAAGACGCGTCCTGAAAAGGAAGTTCAACACCAGCAGTGTATTTGCTCTTTTAGAGAATATAAACTCTTTTAAATATTCTCTTTTAACAGTGCTGTCGAAGCGCCCGGGGGCAAAGCTGCACTGCCGTGCAGAGAAAGAGAAAGCCGCTGATATGCATCGTAGGATCCATCAGCGTAAGCTCTGCAGAGGTGAGTGGAACAGTTAGTGATCTCAGCTTGCTGATCGCACAATTGCTCGACTCCGATGAAGAAATCTGAATGGACAGACGCATGATTCCCTCCTTTAACACCCGTATGTTTGAGGGAGGAACGTGCAAATTCTGTCTGCCAATTTCTCATTGGCCTTTTCTCAAGTTCAGAGGTAACCGAGGCCTTCAAAGAAGTCACCTAGTGTCACTTCACTTAACACAGCGTTGAAGTGAGTGACAGATGGGGAACAATAATCTGTCTTTGCTGATGGTACACTTTGCATTATTTCCAACACATACGTTTTCTAGTTTTTGCTTTCTCCTTAACCTTAACAGTTACACAAATGATGGGATTATAACGATATGCTGATGGCCACTTGCCTTTCTCTACACTATTTTGTTGCAAGAGCTTACTGACAAGATTCCACACTTTCTTCAGCCTTTGACTTCAGCAAAGTAACTTTGCTCATTATTTTGCAATGCTACATTAATTTAGCACAGTTTCCTCATGTAAAGTCAGTTTAACTTTAAGAGTGCACTGGGAGAGAGAATTAGAGTGAGGCACTCTCCTTAGTTAGTAAGCTAGTGTGCATCATTTCACCAAAATAAACTATTTGCATATTACATTTTGATAGATTTTGGTATCTTGGTGACATTTAGTTGATAACGTCATCAGTTACATTAACAATACTGGATAAAAGTTACATTGGAATCGTGGGTGTGTGCCTGCATGTATGTGTCTGTGTGTTGGTGCGCTAGCTAGCTCCATTTGGAGAAGCTTGTCACTCGTTTGTCTCTTGCTAGCTACCGTGAGGCATGGGTTACAAAGTACTGAAGATGGCAGAGGTGAAACAAAATGCAACAATTGGTAAGACTTTTAAACAGCACAACATTTTTGATAGGATTGTGTTTATGATCATTAGGTCATGATAATGTTTCTGAGCTTCATCACAAGGCAGACTGCAGCATATAAATTGGATAGATAGTAGCTAGCTAAAATATTTTTTTTCCCAATTTTTTAACCATTTGTCTCTTTTCTTTCAGGCTGAGTAGCTGCAGCAAAGAAAACCATAACAATAATTTCAGCTACATACAGGAACTAACTGGTATGCATACAGTGTTACTATCCTTTTATTGACAGTGTTGTCAATAGTAGAAACATATTGTTGTATTTCTAATGAGAAGTAATGAGTCAACAAAAATTGTCATAGAGACATCAGTCTTGCCTATACATTTCTACATTAGTAACTAATTCCTTCCACTGCAGGGAAGATGACTCGAGTTCAGGAAGGAGAATACAGTTCAGGAAGCAGAATCCAGTAAAGTCAGTCTTAGACATTTAATTGTTTAAAATTAAAAAAAAAATTTGGTTCATATTTAATTTGTGTTTTTATACATTTCCACATTTAACTGAACATTTTAATTGCTTCCAGTGCTTGGATTTTACCCTTTTGTTTGTAAAAATTACTTGAAAATATCTTGTGTGACAGAGTTTTCTACAAAGTGATGTTTTTGTGGGGTTTTGTCAACACATTGAATCAATATTACCAGGATACATGTGACTGTCAATGAGTCTCAGAATGCAAATGAAAAACAATAAATGACTTGCACACATCTTTATGATTAACAACTCATTCCCTTTGTTTTTTCTTATTCTTTCTTTTATATGTCAAATTAACTAAAACAATACCGATTTTAGAGGTGGAAAATTCACAGATCCACAGGCCACAGGTGACCGATATAGTTCATTTTTGAGCTGGAATGAAAACAGGTCTTTTATGTGCGGATTGTGCACCGATTTTATGCACCGATCAAAGGTACTCACTAGGCTGCTTTCTTAAACAAATATTTTTATCAAATAATATTTTACTTTAATATTATACATTGTCAACCAATTCTAGAAATGAACACTGAGAAAATAAAGAATAAATAAAAATACAATAAATAGCTAAATCAGTACTGTATGTTCAGTATCAATCAGTTGCTATCCATTTAAATAAAGAATTATTTAAAATTATAGCTAAATAAACATCAGTACTCTTTAGTATCAGTTAATTACTGACCATTTAAATAAAGAATGAATTCAAATAAAATAAATAGCTAAATAAGCATCAGTACTGTTTAGTATTATTCAATTGCTGACCATTTAAATAAATGATAAATAAAATAAAATAAATAGCTAAATAAACATCAGTAGTACTGTTTAGTATCAGTAAATGCTGACTAATTTAATACAGCAAGTCAATAAGGGGCAGGTTGTAGCACAGCGTCTCGGCATTTACACATGCCGAGTCAAGAGATAAACAGTAGCATTGGTGTTACACCATATTCTGCTATACAAGTTTAGTGGAAACTTTCAACAGTGGAAAACCGGTCTTTTAAATATTACATTTTTAAAATGCAACAACATGTTTTTTTAGTTCGTTTTTTTGTTGGTTGAAGGGGGTACCAAACTGACAAGGTATGAAAGTAACTACATGGTTAGCTATAAGCTCGTCACGGAGAGTAAAAGATGGACATTGGTTTTTACTTTCCAGCATTGTGTCTCACCAACTAGGTAACAACGTAGCGTGGAATCAACACTCAACAGTCACAATCCACCACCGCACCGTTGTCTGATGAACTGGAAAAAGATGCTGTGATGCTTACCTTTCAATCTACTACATTACTGAATGCACGGACAAACTATAGCTGGCTAACATAGCAAACAGATTTTATAAAAATTAGTGGCATGGTTGTCAGGGACAGGGTAGCATTGTATTAGTTTTATTGAAAAGGGAATATTTTGGGGTTATTGTTTATTTACTTTCCAGTATGTATTTCATAAACTAGTTAGCCACTTACCGTGAAGACACCACTTAACTCTGCACCGTCAGCAGAACCAACGTCAGCTCAGCTCCGTAAACAATGGAGTCGGAGCGCACTCTGCTGGACAAACGATGTTACGACACCAATTCTAAGTCCCCCCAAGCATTGTTTTCTGCATTATATGTTCTGAACATAAAAATAAAAAAATTTGATTTGTGAATATCAGAAAACATACCTGCGATACAATATATCTGCTGACAGATCTGTTGGGCACAAATTGCCACATTCTGGATCCACTAACTTGTGCAAATAAATCCAGGCGCATGCGCTGTCTATTCCTGGAATGCGCCTGAAATTGCTGTTTGAAAAATCAGGCAGCACGTGTTCAGTGCTTGAGCACTCTGCAGATGACAAAATTTGCATCACGCATCCTATACATTTGTGTCTTACTGAAGTGTACTTAGGGCTTAAGTCACCGTTCAATTTCATTGTATTAAAAAAAGATCCAATGAAAGTCAATGGCGACTGATGCTAACATTCTGCTTCTGACATCTCCTTTTGTGTTCCACAGATGAAAGAATGTCATACAGATTTAAAACAACATGAGGGTGAGTTAATCATGATAGAATTATCATTTTTGATTAACTATCCCTTTAAATTAAATACACATGGGCCAGCAATACACCAGCCCTGATAAACTAGATTGCGGGTGGTTAGTAAATGTACTGAAAAAATACCATGCACAAAAATGGTAAAACTCAAATAACCATCTGTATTGAAAAGATAATTGTCAGATTGAAAGCACTCTAGAAACTTGCCAGAGTTGCCAGAGGAAGTTTGACCAACTTACAGATGTACAGCGGTTACCCTTTATATGGCCATGTGAGGATTATGTGAAATATTCAACAATTAAAGTACAAGAACATACTGTACATAACCTTAGGCCAAAGGCCTAAAGGCTCCACAAGTCAGTAAAATACTTTCGGTTTCATTATCCCTGCCATTAATGCATATCTACACCAGGACTGGAAGTGGATATTATAATTGAAGACTTATGGATACCATCAAGGGGGAGAAATTTGTGGGCATACAATTTACTACAACAACAAGATTCTTTATTTTTTCACTCATGGTTCAGAGACGGTTAGAAAGTCTCCAGCACTGAGATTTTTTTGAATGAGAAATTAAGCTGTGCAGAAGTGTAAACACTTTTACTTTCCAATCAAAATGTAATTCAACCGCACTCAGCTTTATGATAAATAGCAAGCGGCCTGTGGATACAGGCAACATTATGCGTTCTCAGTGTGTATGAAGCGAGACGATTTGAGGTGAGTACATATTTATGTTAGAATTGGAGGCAACGCTCTGTTTTGATATCCTTGTGTCAGAGAGAAGCAGGCACAGCAGTTATCAGAATGTGCCTCAGAGGAGGGCTACGTGTAATGCGTAGGAATGATTGTTAATTGCATATGAATATTTAGCTAAGCATGGTGTACGCAAACGGACCGGAATGGAATACAGTCGTGACTAAACCAACACAAGCTGGAAAATTTAGAGGCTTTGCACAGTACAAAATATTATAACAAAAATGTTGGATGCATATATTTATTTTCAAAAGATTTTTATGGCATGACTTATGAGGAGAAAGGTGCATGCTTGATAGTAGTGCCATCATACAAAACTAGGCCCTTTTGAACACCCCAATGGGGAGTTTCTTGTTCCAATTTGCAAACCATTTTCACACATTTCCATTTTTGGTACAACTAATAATAGCTCTATCAATTAAAATTCTTTCCACTTAATACATGTAAATGAGTTATGTACAATTATAGCAAGCAATTTCACAGATGTCATTTCACTCAAAACACTATAAAGGGCATTTCTTTCTTATTTATGGACCTACACCCCCAGCTATAATTACAGTGGAAGGTGGAAAAACCACACCACAATTATCTGGGATGTTGGTGCCCATTTTACCAGTTATTTCTACTGGAATATTAACAGTTATGAGATAAACAGAAACTGTCTTCAAATCAGGAAGCTTCATGCACAATGTGAGAAGAGAGCTCATTGTTACTTTTAACTTTGAGCACACTGCTATCATGACATTGCAGTTTTCATTGCATTGGTGACAGCAATGTAGTTAACACATTTGGAGTTGTATGCTGTCTTTCATGAAGCCTGCGTTTACAGCATCAATAGGTGGACTACTAGACTTTGGAAAGTAGATGTGAGCTGTAGCCATTGTGAGCATCTATAGCCTAGTTCAGGTTGTGAATTCCAGTGGGCCCCATGACATCTCACCCTGCACATGCACACAGTGTTTGTGCTGTCACCACATTCCACTTCTCATTGCATGAGCCAAAAGAAAAAAACATATGTGTTGTGCATGTTAGAGGTTCAGAGGAGCATCAAAGAGTGAACCCTCGTGGAAATGAGACCAGAGGTAATATATTTAATTCTTTAGTTTTTATTTTAATTTTGGTCCATCAAACACAACATTCCAGTACAGAGAGTCCATACGATAACGCTTCTTTCTGTTTGAAAGAGTGTTCTCCTCCTAAAAGAGTATATTTTCTCTAAAAGAGTTTGAGTTCCCACTCATAAAAGAGCAATACACAGCAAGCGTTGAACGTACTTTTCAGGACGCGTCTTTTTAAAGATGTCTTTCCGCCTCTGTGTAGTTCCTGGATGCGGTTGAATTCTCTCCACTTCTGACGGTCATAAGAGCTGCCTCGCGTGCCTGGGCTGCGATCACACGCAGGCAGCGTTTTATGAATGGTTCATGTTCTCAGTGCGAGAACATAACCATGGCAACATTGCGGTCGCGCTTTCTTTTGTCATGAGAGAAAGCCACTTCAGCCGCCCCCCGCGTCGTTCCTTCTTCCCACGGGATTGAGGTCGACCCGGCTGGCGATGAAGGCGATTTGGGGATGACCACGGGCTCGGTTTCGCTGGGTAAATCCCCACGAACCACCCGCCCCCCAGCACGCTTGTTTGCTTCCGTCCGAGCTCGGGAAGAGTGCGGCTCGCTTCTCGGCCAGCCGGCATTTTCCCTTGAGCTCCTGGAATTGGATGACGACATTGCCGCTGCATCGGAGAGCGTCACAGCGGCGTCTGATGCTAATGGCTCGCCTGGGCTGCCACCTCCGGGTCTGCTCACCCAGTCTGAGGCTGATTTGCAGATGTCCGCTATGCTTTCCCGGGCCGCTGCGAGTGCGAGGCTGGACTGGAGATCTCCGCCCCTCTCGGCTACTCGATCAGTTCCTCAGGTCACGGCTCCGCTTATAGCCACGCCCCCCTCCCTCCACTTGTCCGCTCTCACTACCCTGGATGGCAGAACACCGCCACCTGGCGGGACTGAACGGTACTACTCTCCAGAGCCGTAGAATGACGTCATCACTGACCTCAAAAGTCTACAGCACCACTGGACAGGCCGCCTCCGCCCTGCATGCCATGACTCTCCTGCAAATTCACTAAGCCAAGGCACTCAAGATCTGCACCTGGGTAGTTCCAACCCCGATGTGCTACAGTAACTGCGCTCTGCTCCAACCTCGCTCTCAGAGCTACGAATGTCACAGCGCAGGCACTCGGGTGGACGATGGCCACACCCGTGGTCCAGGAGCGCCACCTCTGGCTGAACACGGTCGAGATGCATGGCGTTGACAAGTCACGATTTCTCAACGCCCCCGCCTCCCAGCTCAGCCTCTTCGGCGACACCATCGACGACTTTGCCCAGCAGTTCTCGGTGGTGAGGAAGCAGATGGGGACAGTTTCTCACATCATGCCGCGGCGCCACGCAGTCAGCGCGCCCGCGCCCCACCTGCTTGCCGAGGGTGTCCCCCCCTGCAACGAGAAAGCAACAACAGGTAGCTCCGCAACCTGGGCCCAGCTCTCAGCCCCAGCGTCGAGCACCTCGCAGGCGGCGTACGCCCCCCGTCTCCAGGACCCCCTCTCGAACCAGAAATGCTCCGAAGCGCTCCTGAGATGGACACCCCAGGCAGTCGGATGTTCGCTCCAGAGATGGTTTCAAGACCACTCCGTCCCCCGGTGGAGGGCCGGGAAAAGAATCCTTGTTTTCACCTGCCGCACCGCCTTTGGGCTGCGGTAACTACAGAGCGATTCCCTCACTCCCTGGGTCATTCAGCAGGTGTGTGCCGGGGTTCTCACGGCACCCCGGCCCTACATCTCTCCAGTCCCGGTTTTCCGGACACAGCTCTCTCGCCTCCAACCCCGGCAGGCCAGCGCTGACGAGTTTCGAAGACGCCCTCTCGGGACCTCTTCTTCAGTATCTAATCCGCCCTCTGCCGGGTGTGCGGAGTAAGGTAAGTGCTTTGAGTCTTTTCTCAGCACCTCAGCCTTGGGACGCTCTTTTGCCTCCCGACGCATTATTACCTGCTCCCCCCCGCCGCGAAGCCCCGCCCGGCACGTCAAATGTGATCGTCTCCTTAGTTCCCCTCGCACGGAGTTTGGACGCGTGGTTATCGCTTCCCAACCTGTCGCGCTGGTTGGCCAGGACCATCCGACTCGGCTCTGCGATTCAGTTCGCCCGGCTCCCACCTCGTCTCAGCGGTATTCGCTCCACTCTAGTGCGCGGCCAACAAGCCAGTGCTTTACGAGCAGAGATTTTTACACTGCTCCTCAAGGATGTGATAGAGCCCATCCCTCCAGCTGAGATGAAGAAGGGTCTCTACAGCCCTTACTTCATAGTACCCAGAAAAAGTGGCGGGTTGCGACCAATCTTGGACTTGCGAGTTCTCAACCGGGCCCTGCTCAGACTCCCGTTCAAAATGCTCACGCAGAAGCAGATTCTCACCTGTGTTCGACAGCTAGATTGGTTCACGGCGGTAGACCTGAAGGACGCGTACTTCCACGTCTCTATTTTGCCGCGACACTGACCCTTCTTACGGTTCGCGTTCGATGGCCAGACGTATCAGTACAAGGTCTTCCCCATCGGCCTGTCCCTGTCCCCTCGTGTCTTCACCAAGGTGGCAGAGGCCGCTTATGCCCCCCTAAGGGAAGTGGGCATCCGCATACTCCACTATCTCGACGACTGGCTCATTCTGGCCCACTCTCGAGTTACTATGTGCTCACAGGGACCAGGTGCTCAGGCACCTCAGCCGTTTAGGGCTTCAGGTCAACTGGGAAAAGAGCAAGCTCACCCCGGTTCAGAGCATCTCTTTTCTCGGTATGGAGTTAGACTCGGTCTCAATGACAGCGCGTCTCACCAACGAGCGCGCCCAGTCAGTGCTCAGGTGCCTCGCTCGCTTCAAGCCTGGCAAAGCGGTCCTCTAAAACAATTCCAGTGGCTCCTGGAGCATATGGCATTCTCAGCTGTGGTCGCGGACAGCACTGGCTACAGACCCGAGTCCCGAGATGGGCATGGCGCCACAGCACGCATCGTGTGACAATCACCCTTGCCTGCCATCAAACTTTCAGCCCATGGAAAGACCTCTGCTTCCTACGGGCCAGAGTTCCATTGCAGCAGGTGTCCAGACGTGTTGTGGTAACCACAGACGCCTCTCGACTGGGTTGGGGCGCCGTGTGTAATGGGCATGCTGCCGCTGGCACCTGGAAAGGTCCCCGGCAGCATTGGCACATCAATTGCCTAGAGTTGATGGCTGTTATTCTTGCTCTACGGAGGTTTATTCCACTAATCCGAGGCAAGCATGTTCTGATTCGCTCAGACAGCACCGTGACGGTAGTGTACATAAATCGCCAGGGTGGTGTGCGCTCTCGTCATATGTCACAACTCGCCCGCCATCTCCTCCTCTGGAGTCAGCAGCGACTCTATATCCCTGGCAAACGCAACACGATGGCGGACGCGCTGTCGCGACAGGTTTTCGCCCAGCGGAGAGTGGAGGCTCCACCCCCAGGTGGTCCAGCTCATTTGGGACCGATTCGGCAAGGCAGAAGTAGACCTCTTTGCCTCCCAGGACAACTCCCATTGCCCGCTCTGGTATTCCCTGACGGATGCTCCCCTCGGGACAGATGCGCTGGCACACAGCTGGCCCCGGGGGCTGCGCAAGTACGCATTTCCCCCAGTGAGCCTTCTTGCATCGGTGCTGTGCAAGATCAGGGAGGATGAGGAACAGGTTGCCTTGGTGGCCCCTTACTGGCCCACCCGCACCTGGTTTTTGGAACTCATGCTCCTCATGACAGCCCCTCCCTGGAAAATCCCCCTGAGGAAGGACCTTCTTTCTCAGGGACGGGGCACCCTCTGGCATCCGCGCCCAGACCTCTGGAATCTCCATGTCTGGCTCCTGGATGGGACGTGGAAGATCTAGTAAATCTACCACCTGCTGTCGTAGATACGATTAATCAAGCCAGAGCTCCCTCAACCAGGCAACTCTACGCACTAAAGTGGCGTTTGTTCACGAATTGGTGTTCTTCCCGAGCCGAAGACCCACAGAGATGCGCAGTTCGGTCAGTGCTTCTATTCCTGCAGGAGAGACTGGAGGGCAGGCTGTCCCCCTCCACCTTGAAGGTGTATATCGCAGCCCACCACGATGCAGTAGATGGCAAGTCCCTTGCTAAGCACGACTTGATTATCAGGTTCCTGAAAGGCGCCCAGAGACTACATCCTCCCTGGCCTAACCTGTTTCCCACTTGGGATCTCTCAGTGGTCCTCTCGGGCCTTCTGAGACCCCCATTTGAGCCGCTTGATTCAGTCGAGCTCAAGGCCCTCTCCTTGAAGACGGCCCTCCTGATCGCGTTAGCCTCAATCAAGAGGGTAGGAGACCTGCAAGCGTTCTCTGTCAGCGACTCTTGCCTGGAGTTCGGTCCGGCACTTTCTCACGTTATCCTGAGACCCCGACCGGGCTACGTGCCCTAGGTTCCCACGACCCCTTTCAGGGACCAGGTCGTGAACCTGCAAGCACTGCCTTGGGAGGAGGCAGACCCAGCCCTTTTGTTGCTGTGTCCGGTGCGTGCTTTGCGTACCTATGTGGACCACAAGCAGAGCTTTAGATACTCTGAGCAGCTCTTTGTCTGCTTTGGCAGACGGCAGAAAGGGAACGCTGTCTCCAAACAGAGGCTAGCCCACTGGGTCGTTGATGCTATTGCCTTAGCCTATCACGCCCAGGGCGTGCCCACCCCCTGCAGGTCCAAGCACACTCCACTAGAAGTGTGGCGTCCTCATGGGCACTAAGCCACGGCACCTCCCTAGCAGACATCTGCAGAGCAGCTGGCTGGGCAACACCCAATACCTTCGCCAGATTTTACAATCTAAGGGTTGAGTCGGTCTCGTCCTGTGTTTTGTCAGGTCCGAGCCGGTAGAACTCGGTAACACGGCACAACCGACCGGGTGTTCCGCTTGCATCTTGCGCCCTTCACCAATGTGATCCAGTGCGCCTTCTGTCCCAGGTCAGCCACTGAGTGTCACTGCCTGGATGCTTTATCCTCCCTAGCCTTCTGGCCCACGAATTCAGCAGAGCAACTTGCGGCCAGACCCAGTACAAGTCTTAGGGATCTGTACTGGGGTCGGGCTCCACGGGCATAGTTCCCTCTTCAGGCTAACTCCCCGTGATGTATTCTCCGCGGTATGGTCCCCCTCTCGGCGGACCCGCGTTTCCCTCAGGCAGCCCTGCTGCCTTGGCCCCGTGTCTGTAGAGTCCCCCCTTCATTAGGCTGGACCTACCACTGCGCCGTCTCCCACGCCCAGCTTCACAACCCTCGTGGTGTATTTGCCATACATTACCTCCCCCTGACTGGGCAGGGTATGGCCTCTGCAGGGTCTTCCCCTCCTGAAAGAATAGGAAATCTGCAGGCCGGACAGCTACCTTGCCTCCGGTCCTGCCTCAGCGCCCGGCACACCGGCGCTGACGAGTTTTGAAGACGCCTCCTTAGGCCTCTTCCTCAGTCTCTAAGCCGCCCCCTGCCGGGTGCGTGGAGCAGGGTTAATGCTTCGAGTCTTCTCTCAGCACCGCCCAGGCTCTCCTGCTCCCCCCCGGGGAATGACCGCCTTCCCCAACATAGGTTGGGCCCCAGCTGCTCTACATCCTATGTGAGAGACATAGTGAGAGAGAAGGCCGCGGCTGTTGGGCTTGCTCCCATGCTAGCATGTAATACCTTTTTCCCCCAGGGGTGCGGGAAAACCTAAGGTGGATATGCTAAAACTCTTTGAAGGGGCGTTGGGGAGGGCGGCGTGCATTCGGTTCAGGTGCCTCTAACACGCAATGCCCTGCTCCGACAGTCACGTCACATAGTCAGTGCATGGCGTTTTTATATGGACCCCTTGTGTCACTTCCTTCGACACTAGGTCGAGAGAGTGACAGAAGGGGAACATCTCGGTTACTGTTGTAACCTCCGTTCCCCGAGGAAGGGAACGAGACATAGTGTCCCTCCTGCCATGGCACTAGACCTAGCACTGTAAATGGCCGTGCTTCATCCTTCGGCTCCTCAGTGCAAAATCCTGACTGGCATTCACTGCCCCGGTTCCCCTTATACCCGTATGTCCGGGGCAGGGCATGCAAATTCTGTCTGCCAACTTGACATTGGCCTTTTCTCAGGTTCAGAGGTACGATTCGGCGTCCGAGAAGACCCCTTGTGTCACTTCCTTCGACACTATGTCTCGTTCCCTCCCTCGGGGAACGGAGGTTACAACAGTAACCGAGACGTTTGGGATTAACAGCAAACAGGTGTGACTCTAAAATTGTTCTTGTCTTGCAAAAGCTTAAAGTGACTAAAGATAATATCAAAGATGAAAACTTCCATAACACATGAAAGACTTATCACAATTGACACAATACTACTTAATAAAAATCCAGTCAAGGCACAAGTTTGTGAGTCAAATTAATTAACCAGCAGTGCAGCATTTGTGTTGTGCCCAGAACCCAGAAACGACGGAGATGGGCTTGAAAAAGCCACCAAGAACGCCAATAAAGGAGAAAGAGTCTCACAGACCTGACATTCCATGAAGCTAAATGCTGCTGAACCTAAATATTTATGAGTTTATGTAGTCTCTTATAGCTAAAGCTAAAGTAGATACCTTGTTGTGATGCTGAAAAGCCAAAGACCATTTGTTAGTCTAGGAAAACCATTAAAGCTTGATTTACCTAGACTGCCACCTCACTTCCCGCTTTCTTATTGTTGAATCCTCTACACAAGTGTTGAAAGTTTGCTTTTTAAGTGAGCTTACACACTAGCACATTTACTGACTGATTTTATGATATTGCACAATATTTGGGTGCAGATTTCATGATGTCATAATGTCATAAGACTAACAAGAAGTTACATGGACAAACTTTTGGATAATGTGCATCATTTTACACCAAACACACACTTTAATTTAATGTAGAGTAAAATATTGAGTCAGAAGCATGGTTTTTGAAGTCTGAATATCCAAATCTTTTTTTTGGTTTAGTCCAAGCAATCAAAACAAGTGTGAAAGCATCCTAAAATGAACTCTTCAGGTGTTCAATATTTAAAGCACATACTTATCTGATCAGCTTATGAGTTCGCTTCATATTTTCTTTCCACCAATAAAAGCTGATCTTGTCTGTTGGTTTGCATGACTCAAACAAGGACCAAATACAAATACAGTTTAAGTCAATAAGAATCGAAATATTACAAGTTCCCTTTCAAAAAGCTACACTTATGATGCGGCGGTGAGTTAGCGCTTTAGGAACAACTTTAGGTGTGACCAGCTGTGAATATATGTGCAACACGTCAATGAACATTGACCGGAATTTATAGCCTCTGCCGGTGACATCATTGGATGCACCTGTAGCAGGGCTATAAATAGATGCGTCACAGGTGCATCGTCAGATCTTTTGTCTTCAGATCACTCTGTGTGTGTGTGTGCTTCATGAGCCTGTCAGAAACTTTTCTACTTTCCTCTGCTAGGAGTTAGATTTTGTTAGGCAGTGCGCAGATACCTTTCTCTTCTTTCTCAAAAAAAAGAAAATGACTGAAAGAGCAAGCAGTGTGTGTTCCCTTGTCTACGCTCTATGGCTGAGAGGGACACACAGTTTTGCTATGTTTGTTTGGGGGAAGAGCATGCTGCTCTCGCATTGGGGTAGGGCGGTGCGAGCATTGCAATCTGTTCTCGGACAAAATGCTTCACGCCCGTCTCGCTTACTTCCGAGAGTCAGCGCCCACACTTCAATCGTAGGGCTTCATTCTCGTATGGATCTGGCTGAGGAGCGAGAGACGGGTCCGTCCCTATCGCTCACTCTCTCCCCAGACCCAGCTGGTCCTTCCCGTGATCCTGAAGCTTGATCCGGCACCTCTTCGGTTCATGAGGGGGACCATGAATCTCTTGAGTCTGCGGACTTTGAGTCTGTCTGGTGGCCAGGGGAAGGGAACGCCTCATCAGTCCCTTCCCTTCTTTGATGACATCCGTGACGAGCTCTCTCGTTCATGGAGGAAACCTTATACTTTCCATGTATACGTGCCCTCGACGTCGAAATATTCGACTATCGTGTGTGCTGAGACACGGGGGTATTCGGTGATGCCGCCGGTTGAAGAGACACTTGCGGGTTATCTCTCGCCGAGTTCGGCATCATCGTTAAAAAGACCCTCTCTCCCCACAAAGCCATGCAGGACTACCTCCATGCTAGTAGGGAAGGCTTATCAGGCAGTGGGTCAGGCTGGTGCTGCCCTGCACACTATGGTAGTGTTACAGGCATACCAGGCTGATCTGCTGAAGGACCTGAGTGCGGGTACCACGCTCGATGAGGAGGCTTTCTCCGAGCTTCGTTGAGCCACTGATCTATCTCTCCGTGCGACTAAGCAGACAGCCCGTGCCATTGGCCGGTCTATGTCTGATTTATTGAGCACGGAGAGACACATATGACTCAACCTATCGGGCATCAGAGATAAGGACAAAGTTTTCCTTCTTGATGCCCTGGTTTCGCCTTCTGGCTTATTTGGGGACGCTATGAATATAGATATCACCAGGCTCCAGGTGGCGAAAAATCACGAGGAAGTTTTCGGGCAGTTTCTTCCTCGCCGCACTCAGGGGGCGGGGCCGTCGGCCACCCAGACCCGCCCCGGTCCTGCTAGAAGGGAGGCTCAGAAACAAAGCGTGGCAAGTCATGCTCCCCCTCGTAAAGACTGGGGAAAGGCTCGTCGCCCTCAGCAGCCCCTAAAGCAAGACCTCAGGGGAGTAGATTCTAAAAAGAGAAAACCCTGATGGTCTTGCACCCAGCCTTGTGGGGGTAGCCCCCTCGGGACAGGGCACGTGTATCATCCACTTCGACCCTCCCGGTACCTCCACGAACCTCTCCATCCCCGACGCCTCTGGTGTTTCGGGGGTTAGAGGCTTCCAGCGAAATGTTGGGTGTACCACTGCTTCCTGCCTTAGTCCAGGATGCAGAACACTCGTAATCCCATCAACAGGAAGTGTCAAAATTAATAGCCATCTCAGAGAACCTGGCAGCGTGGAAACTTCTGCCAGGTATTTCTATGTGGGTCCTTAGAACAGTAAAAAATGGCTCAGAATTCGCTCGCCGCCATCCGCGTTTCAACGGCGGGGTTTCCACTACTGTGAAATCGGAGCAGGCATTTCTACTGTGGAAAGAACGGCAAAATCTCTTGGTCAAAGGAGCCATAGAACATGTTCCCCTTCCAGAGAAAGAGTCAGGTTTTTACAGCAAATACTTCCTGGCCCCCAAGTAGGGTGGGGGGTTACGTCCGATCTTAGATCTTCGAGGCTTGAATCGCTCAGTCAGGGTGTTCAAGTTCAAGATGCTAACTTTCAAGACGGTCGTGTCACAAATCCAACATCATGATTGGCTGGTTACGATCGATCTCATGGACGCATACTTTCATATTGAAATTTTGCCACAGCACAGGAAGTTCCTGAGGTTTGCTATCGGGGGCGAAGCCTTCCAATATCGTGTTCTTCCGTTCGGCCTAGCCCTATCACCCTGCACATTTAAGAGATACATGGATGCAGCACTGGCTCCTTTGCGACTGTGGGGCATCCGCATTCTGAATTACATAGACGACTGGCAGTTCAGCACAGGGATATTG
Organism: Moxostoma hubbsi; assembly: GCA_032164185.1. Lineage (NCBI taxonomy): Eukaryota > Metazoa > Chordata > Actinopteri > Cypriniformes > Catostomidae > Moxostoma > Moxostoma hubbsi. The sequence continues at coordinate 9,348,870 of JAVLUX010000003.1, read as the reverse complement.
TCTTAGTTCATCTGGTTTCTCTCGGTCTGAATCTCAACGTCAAAAAGTGCGTTTTTCTCCCACCCAGGGAATTACCTATCTGGGAGTTATATGGAATTCGATCACGATGCAGGCACATTTGTCTCCCGCTTGAATCATGTCCATTCAGAACACCCTGAGCAAAGTCAGGCTAGGTCAAGGTTGCATGTTCGTCAGTATCAACAAATACTAGGTCTCATGGCCCATGGTGATCCCTTTGGGCCTTCTGCACATGAGACCGTTTCAGTTGTGGATAAAAGCCAGGGGATTTCATCCAAGGGCCAGTCCCCTAAGGCAAATAAAGGTTTCGCACCGCGCGCTTAATTCCCTTTCTATGTGGTTCAGACCTCGGTTTCTTACCCTGGGTCCCACTCTAGGTGCGTCTTGTCATCGCAGGTTGCTAACGACAGACGTCTCCCTGACGGGCTGGGGAGTGGTTTTAATTGGTCGTCCAGCTCAAGGGGAATGGGAGGGTCATCAGCTCGATTGGCACATCAACTGCCTCGAGTTGATGGTGGTATTTCTGGCTCTGAAATATTTCCTCCAGCATTTGAGAGGCTGCCATGTCCTGGTGCGGGTGGACAACACAGCAGCAGTCTCCTACATAAATCATCAAGGAGGTCTATGCTCACGTCAGCTGAATACTCTGGCATGTCAGATTCTCCTTTGGGCCCAGGGCAAGCTCCTGTCACTCAGGGCAGTAGGAGCAGATTTACTGTCCAGACAGAAAATACAGACGGGGTTGTGGAAACTCCACCCCGAGGTAGTGGAACAAATCTGGGTGAGATATTACAGAGCAGAAGTGGACCGGTTTCTCTGCTCCCAGGAGTCTTGGCTAGAGTTTGCCAGCAATGGTCCTGCCTCTTACTGATAGCGCTGCACTGGCCGAACAGGGTATGGTTCTCGGAGATAATGTCTCTCCTCGACGGCTCGCCTTGGGAGATTCCGGACAGGAGGGACCTTCTGTCTCAAGCACAGGGGACAATATTTAATCCCCGGACCGAGCTGTGGATCCTTCGTGTTTGGCCCCTGAAGAGTACCAACTGAGGGACACAGGGTTTTCACCTGAGGTTATCGAGACCATTTTAAATGCTAGGGCTCCCTCTACCAGAAGAATCTACGCCAATAAATGGGGTGTCTTTGAAAGATGGTGCAGTGCACATAATGCAGGTCCAGTTAACTGCCAGTTTGCTTCAGTTCTGGAATTTCTGCAGGAAAAACTGTCAGCAGGCATATGCCCCACCACTCTCAGGGTCTATGTGGCTGCCATTTCGGCTTGCCACACCTTGATGGATGGGTTGCCATTGGGAAGACATCCTCTACTCACTCGCTTCATTCGTGGAGCTATGTGACTGAGACCTCCTGCAAGGACCAGCGTCTGATAAACGTTTGACTCCGAAGATGGTTTTTCTTATAGCGGTAACCTCTTTTAAGAGAATTGGGGATCTACAGGCTCTGTCTGTCTTGCCAGCCTACTTAGATTTTGCCCCAGGAATGGCTAAAGCAAGTTTGCACCCTCATCCTGACTACCTGTCTAAGGTGCCTTTCTCGACCATTTACAACGCCGGAGCAGGAAAGACTTCACAGACTTTGTCCAGTCCGTGACCTTCAGACTTATGTCCACCGCACTAGCCAGTGGTATAAATCTGGGCAACTATTCGTTTGCCATGGGGGCCACAACAGGGGGGCGGCCTCCACCAAGCAGACTATGTCGCATTGGGTGAGAGACGCTATTGCCCTGGCCTACGAGGCATGCAGTCAAGCTTCGCCAGTAGGTATCAGGGCTCACTCTACCAGAGGGGTCGCCTCCTCTAAAGCCTTGGCTAGATTTTATAGTTTGGTTGTTCATGCCACTCCGGGCTCTTATATCCTTGAGTCGACATCACAAGCTCATGTCTGAGACCTCTCGTGCTCTTGTGAGCACACTACACAACCGTAAGGGGTCCGGACATCCACAGTGCGGCGGCGTGGGTATTCTCGTTCCCAAAGCGCTAACTCAGCGCAGCATCATAAGTGTAGCTTTTTGAAAGGGAACGTCTCGGGTTACTTGACTGTAACGCTTGTTCCCTGATAAAAGCAGAACGAGATGCTGCACTTCATTGCCACACTGGGATGCCCCAGGACTGCTCTTCAGACAAAATACCTCATGATTCACCTGTGACACATCTATTTATAGCCCTGCTACAGGTGCATCCAATGATGTCACTGGCAGAGGCTATAAATTCTGGTCAATGTTCACTGACGTGTTGCACACATATTCACAGCTGGTCACACCTAAAGTTGTTCCCAAAGCGCTAACTCAGCGCAGCATCTCGTTCTGCTTTTATCAGGGAACAAAGGTTACAGTCAAGTAACCTGAGACATATTTCCACAAGTTGATTTCAAAAACACCATGCCATGATATCTTCTTCCCACATACAACACCTTGATGACACACATCCACAGCTCCCACAGTGGACTCAATTACAACTGTGAGATTAGGAGATTTGGTGATACAACAGTGTAATTCAGCACTGCTCATGGCAGGAAAATGCTTAAAGTAAAATTAATTTGCCCCACTTTTCAGTCGAGCGGAGTTGGTTCTAGTTTGCACTATTTTGTAGTGCACTATTTTACACAAATTGTAGAGCAGTCTGAGTAGCATATGTTGGTAACAGACTCTGATATCTTATCCTCTGACTATGATTCCATCTATTTGACATTCCATGATATTTTTGAGACAACTGTCCACAAACACAGAGGAAATCTCAAAATGTATGATGAACCCTGTCTCAAACCTGAAGTCATATGGTGAGCAGCCAATGTATATCGAGTTTGGAGGGCCATGAAGCTCAAGAAATGTAAATGGCAAACAAGCATTCAAGTGGAGTTTAATTTTTCGTGTAGTGATGGGAAGTCTGATTCTTTTCCATGAACAGGTTCATTCGGATGGTTTGTTTCAATGAACCTATTCACCAGTTCTTTTATGTCATTTTGCAATGACGTCACTGTACATAATGCTATTACCCCCCTGTCATGAAATACACGCTCAACCACATTCAATAAAGCCATGCATAAGTGCATTGTGCTGATTATTAAATTTGATTCATTTCAAGTTCTAAAAATAAGGGTGTCATCAGCATTTCATTCAGAAACATCCCGAGAGACAGGTTAAGATGGAATAACTTTGGATCAGTGTTATCTTGAAAACTAGGTGTTGATTAACTGCATGCATATGAATTAACCTCTTGCAACGGTTTAGTTCTAAGATAAAAGATTATTTAATGTAAGTGTTTTGTAGTAAGTATTATGTGTACCAACAATCATAAATCAAAGAAGAAATATATCTTACTGTTATTGTGAGGTCAAAATGAGAATCCACTCTGCCAGTGCCACTGTCACCATCTGGAACTTCCTTCAGAAAATAGCATGTGGCGCACTCTGGGGTGTTTAGAATTTTCCAATGTAAAAAATATCATTTGGATTATTTATGAAAACTGGGACAGATAATGGTCAATGTTGCATGGTCACTGCAACCATTTGAAAAAAAAAATCTGGTAATGTTTCTAACATTCTAGTTGTGAGATGAGGATTTAACTTGTATCATTATAAATGTCATTTAACCCTCTGGGGTTGAAGGACGCGCCGGCGCGTCCTGCTTGATATTTTCGTAATTACAGCAGAAACAACTTAAAATACTCAACTTAAAATAAATCATGAGAGACTAACATTGTGCTTTTGTAAAATAAAGAAAATAATAAGGGTGAGCTTTCAGCAGTCTCTGTGTTCACGAGCATATTTCAGAAACACGTCACAAAAACGAACTGAAACTCCGTGAATACCTATCACACAAACATGAAACATGTGTCTAAAGAAAGCTTTAAATGTCTACTTTTTAATACACCAATTCAAATTTAAAACAAATATTCTCCTGCAATGCAATCTGTTTGAAACAAAGCGATGTTCAGTTTTTACCGGTTCATCTAATTATCTGCAATGTGATCCCAACCACCAGCAGAGTGCGCCATTCATACGCTAATGTGCTGAGACTATCAATGCAAATGTACACGCCCCCGACTGCGAGTTATAATGTAAAAAAAAATAAATTCAGTTTTCTGCACGTTTGCAACAATACACAGACGAGAAAGCTCCAGAAATGTATGGAAGAGTTAACATTTTCCTCAGAAGAAGAGCGGGACTCAGATGAACATTTGTATTTTGAAGAGAGACTTGATCCAGTCGAGGATACAATTTCAGATGAGTAAGTCAATTATTTTTCATTAGTTGATATTTTTTATATAAACTTGAACATATTTTACTAGTGGGACTGTTTCCAGACTTGCCAGCCAGGATTCAGAGTATTGACATTTGAAATATGTCCTAATAAGCAAGTTTTAGTTACATTTAAATGCTGTTTCGGCTAAAGCAGGCATTTCAATTGTATGCTGTATAATATAAATATGATATGTAATATGATATAAAAATAATATGAATGTTTAGATTATATTTTATCTTGTGTTTATAATGCCTCATTATCATCAACAAAGCTTGTGCTTGCAAATATGTGTTCAGGTTAAATGAGTAAATGCACTTTAAATATGCCCACATCAGAAAAACTTATTATATCGCATATTATAATGATTTCTGAAGGATCATGTGACACTGAAGACTGCAGTAATGATGCTGAAAATTCAGCTTTGATCACAAATTGCATTTTACAATATATTTAAATAGAAAACTGTTCTTTTAAATTGTAAAAAGTTCAGAATATAAATATTTTTTTCTGTATTTTGGATCAAATAAATCCAGTCTTGGTGAGCAGAAGAGACTTCTTTTAACAGTAGTGTAGGTCTAAAATTAAGTAAAGTCTTTATGTATAGAAAATATATTGTCGGATAGCTTCTTTTATCTTAAAACTTGATTTTGATCATTAAGTCTCCTCACATTCATTCTCTTTCTGTCACATTCCTCATTGATAGGCCCAGGGGTGGGGTCATTGTCTCTCAGGTGTGAATCACCAAAATATTCATGATCTTTCACGCCTCCTCGCATATTACCTTTCAACACTAAAATTGTCTTACAAAAGTTAAATTACTATATTGTTTTGTATGAATGAGTGATAAGGATGGTTTTCACATCATGTTGTAGCAAAAACTCTAGGCTACACGATCCAGTTCTCAAAAGTCTTGAGGACAAATGTTTAGTATGTGTAATATGACCTTATTTCAGTGACATAAAATTTTAGTTTTTTTCAAAAACCACGCATAAGCGTTATTTTCTCAAAAATACAAACATGTACACACATGTTGCTCACATATTATTGTAGCCCAGTTTGTGCTGAATACAGTGTTATCAGACTTTAGCCATTAATATGTTTTTAAGCAACTGAAAAAGCACAAATGTCAAGGCATCTCAAAACTTCTCCAGGGCCCAAAATACCCTCAGACCCCAGAGGGTTAAAGATTTAAAGATTTTTCTACACCCTTTTTCATATACATTTACTAAAGGGCCTAACCGGGGTCATATCATAGACTTTAATTATTTTATATATCTATTAGACCTGTCAGAATTAACACATGTTGTTAATTAAAAAAGATTAAAGCGTTAATTTTTCTTAATTGCAATTAATGCATTTACAACGCACTAGTTCAACTTTACACTTTCCTTTACAAAGCATAAACCCAGTTTTACGATTTCTGTAACAGAGAGGATAGCCACAGTCTACCAGCAAATTAATAATGTGAATGATGACAGTTTAAGTGATTTAATATCCATTGCAATGAATATGTAACTTTTGTGGGATTAGTTTTTTGGATCTCCCACTTAGATTTTGGGTAACTTTTAGTGTTACTTGAATTTGTGATATTTTAGTGCATTTAGAAAATGTTAATAAAACGTTATATTGCAACATATTGTTTTGTTTTCTTTCCTAAGAAGGAAATAAATGAATTTTGACAAGAAAATAACTTTTAGAGTGAAACAGCACAAACATACACCCCACCCCCTGCACTGTTCTGTTTTAAGCAGTATGTGCTTAATTTTTAATGGAATGGAATTATTGAATATTCCCAAAGAGAGGTTTTGTCCAATTAATTTAACTTTGGGAAAACTTTCAGTATACACCAATATAAACAAACAAATCTTTATTTACTGTAGCAATCTAAATGAGGACATACCATAGACTTTTTCTGTTTTTTAAAACATTTATACAATTCTAATTACAAACTAACCCAAAGACAAAACTTAGACCTAAAATGTGTAATTTTTGTATTGAATTCAAAAGTCCTCCATCTCCCACCAACACTACACAAGCACGTGTGTGCGCGTCCCCCCCCCCACACACACACACGCACACACACACACACGCACGCACGCACGCACGCACGCACAAACACACACGTGGCTGTGGCTCAGGTGGTAGAGCGGGTTGGCCACTAATCGCAGGGTTGTTGGTTCGATTCCAGGCCCACATGACTCCACATGCTGAAGTGTCCTTGGGCAAGACACTGAACCCCAAGTTGCTCCCAATGGGAGGCTAGCGCCTTGCGTGGCTGCTCTGCTGTCATTGGTGTTTGTGTGTGTGTGTGTGTGTGTGTGTGTGTGTGTGTGTGTGTGTGTGTGTGTGTGTGTGTGTGTGTGTGTGTGTGTATGGGTGAATGAGTTCACAGTGTAAAGTGCTTTGAAAACCGCTAAGGTTAAAAAAGCGCTATTTAAGTGCAGACCATTTACACTCACACATTAATGTAGTAGCTATACTAAGGACAATTGCATGCTGTGTTCTTTTAAGTGGATGCAGCACTACAGATATGTGACCATTCCCAAAGGCAGACAAATCTGTGTCAGAAACGTACTTTAGTGAACTCATGTGATTGTAACAACTAGGGATAGGCACTTTAGTCATTATTTCTACTCGAGCATTCGAAGTGATTACTTTAATACTCATCAAATACACATGTAAATATTTGTACAAATCTATGTACATATATGTCAGACAGATGTCTTTGGCAACTACATTGCATCTCATGTTTATCCAGTGTTTCACATATTCATTAGTATAGGCTCTAATAGCATGGTCAGTTACAAACTATAAATCAAATGGCATAAACAAAATATAATTCCTCTTATTTTGTCATAATGTAAATGCTAAAAAAGTTTTTCCTTCAGGTTACCGTAATTAACATAATATGCACAGACCACTGCTTGTGTGAAAGGAAGAACGTGTCTGGTGTGCGTGCGCTTCTCCAGAGTGTTGAGTGCTGTCTCTGCACCGGAAAGAATGTAACGATGTATTATCCATCATCGTTTTCATGATCTATCATTGCTGTCTTCCGTGTACTTGAGTACTCAAGTACGCATGTATTAACAGGGACACAGGGAGATGAGATGTGTGGATGAGGGATATTTTCAGTGCTGTGACACTGACTGTAAATTGCCATGATTTCTGAGGCGTGGCTGTTAACAATGACACCTGCTGTTGGACAAACACCAAATGACATTCTGGGACCCCAGAATGAAAGGTAAAGACCCCAGGCCCTGCACCAGGTCGTAAGGCAAAGAAGGGATGCCAAAAATAATTAAGAGTGGTCGGGGAAAGAATGTTTGGACAGAACGTCGCAGACAACAGATTCTTGGAAAGTAAAGATCAGACAAGATCTTATTTATTTTTATATAATTGTGCTCCTATGTGCTTGGTTCCCTATTTGTGTGCAGTTAATGATTGTAATTTCAGAAGAATTAATCATAGTGACCTATTGCCAAGGAAGAACTGTTTCTTGAAAAGCTTCCATTGTTCCCCTTACAATGATCATGATAAATGTCTCCCTGTTCTGTGCATGTCACAGGTCCAATATCCTTTCTTGTTCTGATTGAGGGATAGAGAAAGTAAAGGAAACGAAAGAATGAAGGATGAGGAGAGAGACAGAGAGGTTCCACATTGCTATCTGTTGTTGTGGTCTGGGTCAAAATAGATTTGTTCATACAACAAAACAGAGGGGGAAAAAAACAAAACACACAGAATCACAGAAAACAGATGGACATGAAAGACTGATATCCTGATATCCAATTTTTGCAAATCTCTTGCTGTCATTCTTCAACTGCAAGATTAAAGTCACTGAATTGTGATTTATTTTATGGCATCTTTTAAAATGTCTGTCAACACCTGTGTTACCCTACTGCCCTTTTGTGCAGACCTGAGAACTAGATTTGCATTTCCTGAAGGAAATACCAGTGGCAAGGCAACAAAAGAATAGTGTTAATGTTTTAAGTAGTTTGAAGAAACATTGTATTAGAGCTACCATTGCTAAGACCAGTGATGGGCAGTAGCTTCACTACAAATAGTAAAGCTATTAGCTTAAATACTTTTCTGAGTAGCAGTGTGGTAGCTTCACTAGTATTTTAAAAAAGTAGCTTTTCACTAGCAAAGCTATATTTTTGACTATGTAGCAGTGTAGGGTTAACAAATGCCACACCACTACATCATGCCGTGTACCAGGTATTTACTATTGCCAGTTTTGAATCAATTTGTCTTGTAACGGTGGCAGGCCCCAAAACCAGATTAAATTTTGGTTTTTAAATAGTTCAAAAAATTAGTTCGGGCGCCAGACAGGTCAAGACTGTCTACTGGTAGATTTGAATCCTTATGGGATAGCTCACAAAAACAAACCACCAGTTACATACACAAGAAAAACAAAAACACCACAAACAACTGAATGCAGTTAAATTTTATATATTTTTACCCCCAGCCATAATATAATCATAACCCAATATTTAACAGAAACAGTTATAAAAAATAATAAAACACTGTAGCTGAAAATGTCTATCGGTGATGCACCTGTATTCTTTCTTTTAAATCAAAATCAGCAGATTTCGAGTGTCCTTTTTACTTGCAAGTATCAAAAAACAAAACAAACAAACAAACAGGGAGGCAAAAAATAGAGGGTAATTTGATTTTCACAGAAAAGATCATTGAAATTAAAGAAGGAAAAAAAACTACATGCAACACTCATTCTGAGCGAGGCGCGAATGTGGGGCTGTGAATATATGCGGTTATGTGTGTGTGTGCGCGCGTGTTTGTGTGTGTGCTCGTGTTTGCAATCACTGACCATGGATGGCAGGGAGAACTATCCGCGGGGGGCTTGAGGTTGCAGAGTAGCCGACACAAGTCAATTACCTGGACTGGTTATTTGACAACATCCTTTGCATATGACAAAACTCTGCAGCCGGCATAAGGAAGGGCGGCGCGGAACCACTTCACTCCGGCGCCACCCGATAATTTAGTGGTCATAATTTCTTTAAAACTCGGTAAGGACCTTTCCACTTCTGGGCTAGTTTTGCACTAAAATGGTGTTGTGCACTGGACTGTGGGAAATTCCTTAACCAAACACGGTCCTTTTCTTTGAAGGAGGCCTCTCGTCTTTTTTTATTGTAGCTTCTTAATTGTCATTTAATCGTTTCTGGGCATTCTTTTGCTTTTAATTTCAGTTGGGCTAGATGGTTGACCTCATCATAGGATGGAATGGATGGTGAAAGGTTTTCCCCATGTAGTAATTGTTTCCTTCCCAGTTGGAGCTCTGCGGGAGACATTCCAATGCTTTCCTGAACAGCTGAGTTCATTGCAAAATGGAGTTCAGGTAAATATTGATCCCATTTTTTGTGGTTGTCGTCCACATAAGAGGCGATCATGCATTTTAAGGTACGGTTTACTCTCTCTGTCATATTGGTTTGTGGGTGATATGCAGTTGTTAATTTTTGGGTGATGTTCCATTTGGCACACAGATCCTTAAATACTGAGGAAACAAATTGGGTCCCACGGTCAGACAGGATAAAGTCTGGCACGCCCCATCGAGTGTGGATTTCAGTCCGAAGAATCGTTGCTACGGTTTGTGCATTTGCGTTGCGCATGGGGAAAAACTCAACCCAGCGAGAGAAGTAATCAACAAAAACCAGAAGGTACTCATATCGATGGGTGCTGCTTGGCAAAGGACCCATTATGTCCATCCCTACCATTTTGTTGTGTTGTGATATGATTACAGAATGTAGTTTGCCAGCCAGTTTCTGATTTTCACTCTTGAGTGTTTGACATTTTACACAACACTTAACATGGCGTCGGACCACATCCCTGGCCAAAAAACAACATCCTGCAGCCGTTTGTAGGTCTTATAGATCCCTCCATGGCCACTTAAGGGATTAGAATGGTAGAATTTAAGGACAGATGGGATGAGACTGCTTGGGAGGTACACTCGGTAGTGGACTTGGCCATTTGACAGGTGGGTCTTGTGATATAACTTGTCCTCCACAACTTCATGCATGTCTTTCCAGTTGTTGTTGTTCTCTGCCAATGCTTTAAATAACTTTATAATGATGGGGTCTTTATGTTGTTCCTCCCAAATGGTGGCAGCAGAGACTGGAAGATCATCATTCTCTTTCTGGCTGGAGTACAGGCCGCAACCTGGTATGCTGGGAATTCTAGAAAGAGCGTCAGGTGCTACATTTAGTTTACCTTTACGGTATTCAACGACAAAATCAAACTTTTGCAATCGTAGGGCCCATCTAATCAGACGGCTGGTGGTTTTCGTGGAGCTCATAACCCATTGTAGTGCATTGTGCTCGGTTACTACGGTGAACATCTTGTGCTCCAGGTAATGCTGCCATTTTTCAAGTGCCCATACAACTGCAAGACATTCCTTCTCAGTAGCAGAGTAATTGGTTTCAGCTTTGTTTAGGGTTCGGCTTGCATAAGCAATAACTTCCTCTAGTCCCTGATCTTTCCTTTGGGCTAATACAGCCCCAAGACCTGTGTCGCTGGCATCTGTATACACAGTGAATGGTAGTTGGAAATTTGGATGGCAAAGGATGGGAGGTGATGTGAGATGTGCCCTTAACTGCTCAAAAGCTTCCTGGCATTGGGGTGACCAGTGAAAAGAATGGCCCTTTTTTTCAGTGCATTTATGGGTTCAGCAATCTTGGAAAAGTTTGGAACAAAACGGTGGTACCACCTGGCTAATCGAAGGAAGCGCTGGACCACTTTGATGTTTTGTGGTACAAGGTAAGACCTGATGGCCTCAATCTTACTCAAGTCTGCAGTGATGCCATTAATGCTAACAACATGCCCTAGGAATGTAATTTCTTTAAGGAAGAACTTGCTCTTTTTTAGGTTGATGGTCAGCCCAGCTTCCTGTAATCTGTGGAGAACAGTTTGGAGGTCTTTGAAGTGCTGAGCTTCCGACGGTGAGTAGATAATAATGTCATCAATATAGACAAAGCTAATACTTCCTCGTAACTCTCCCAGCACCGTCTCCATCAGCCTTTGGAATGTTCCCAAAAGGAATGACATTAAAGTCCCTGACGGAGTGATGAATGCGGTCTTTGGTTTGCTTTGAGTGTCCATAACCACCTGCCAGTAGCCACTGTTAAGATCAATGGTAGAAAAAAGTGTTGCCCCAGAGAGTGATTCTAGGATCTCTGTCATGTTTGGGAGTGGGTAAGCATCATTCTCTGTAATTGCATTAATTTTACGATAGTCAACACAAAATCTAAGGCTGCCATCTTTATTTGGGACTAGGACGATAGGGGAGGCCCAGCCTGAGTGTGATGGTTCCACAATTCCTGCATTCAACATCTGCTCAAGCTGTTCTTTTACTACAGCTTGTTTGGCAGGGGACATGCGATAAGGACGCTGCTTGATGGGGACTTGATGGTGTGTGTAAATGCAGTGTTGCAGGACATCAGTACGCCCTGGTTGAAGGGAACATACCTGAGGGTTGGTCTCTAGGGCTTTCCTCAGTCTATGTTTTCCTTCAGGAGATAAATGTGCTTCATTCACTGCATTATCAATTAAAGTTTTTTCATCTGTACCGACAGGGGTTGAGATGAGTGTAGGTTGAGGGGGAGGAATAGAAATTAACAGTGAAAGACTTTGGGTGAGAATCTTTGCACATTGTCCTATTTTCTGGTGTTGAGGGTTGATGTTAGGTACACTTGCATTGCCAGGTTGAAACGGATGATCCTCCTGTGGGTTGGACTTGAATGAATATTTTCTGTCAGTTACGTTGATATGTAGGCCACTGAAGAAGATGAAATCCAATCCCAAAACTACAGTATAGGCGAGTGCTTGGGGGGAGAGAACAGCAACAGGTAAGGTAAAGGTTTTTTGGTGAATATGAATTGGTATCTGTAGCCATCTTAAAGGCACTTCTGTTTACCCAATAGCCAGATTACAGTGGACCAAGAGACCAAGGGTGAAGTTTCTCTGGAGGAGATAGCTTTTCCCACAGACTCTCATGGATCAAAGTATAACTTGCTCCTGTATCCACAATAGCCTTTCCAGACCAACTGCCAATGCAGATTGGGACGATTAACTGTTGAGGGATGACAGGAGTAATAGGGGCTGTTATGGGAGGCGGTTTCTTGGAGGTTGAAATTTTTTTTGTTGTTGAAGCAGTGACAGAATTGTTAGTTGCTTGACCTCCAGGCTTATGAGAATTAAATGTTCGTTGACTGTTCTGCTTCACAGATCGATTTGGTGATGAAGAGTCATAATGTGGACAGTGGCCTGGTGAATGGTGTCCCTTACACCTCCAACATTGGAAATTAGTTTTGGCACTTCTGGTGAAGGTTTTCGGTCCCTACATTTTTCATATTGGAGTTGCTTCTCATGGTCTCGCTCCAGCTGATGCCCCAATTTTACAAGTTCCTCAACTTTGTTCACACGACTGCGTAACTGGCTGGCGAGGTAAGGTTTTATATTTTTAAGAATCATTTTGACCATGTAACTTTCTGTTAAAGAAGGCTTCCATCTTTTGCAGAGAGCTCTATATGTAAAGGCGAAATCTCTGATGGTTTCCCTCTCTCCCTGGGATCTTGTGTGGACTCTTTCAGCCAGCTCATCTTCGTAGTCTTCGGAGAGAAAGGCAGAAAGAAAAGCAGACTCAAACTCATTCCATGTCGTTATGGAGGTTCTGGCGACTTCCCACCAGTCCCGTGCAGTACACTCATTAAGTTGCCAGGAGGTCAACCTCTGCAAGGGGATGCAATTCCAAGAAGTCCTGACATCAAGTTAGGTACAGGAGAGGATCAGTATCATCGGAGGGCCTTCCAAATGTGGGAAAGGTTAACTTTAAATGGTCATTTTTACCAGCAGGCATAGGAAGCAAGGGAACATTTTCTGGTGGTGAAGGGCGTGTGGTGATGGGTGGTGAGTGTATATCTCTTTGGTGAGCAGCCATTTTCTTTTCTTGTTCTTTGACTTCCATTTCAGATTGGAGTTCCTTGACATGTGTAGTCAGCTTGTCAATTTGGCTAATACACTGATTACACACAGTAGATATTTGCTCGTGATCTTTTTGAAGGTTCGTTTTTATGGCTCAAATGTCCTTCTGAAGTTCTACCTGGAGCTGTTCCACCATGAAGCGGACTTCTTCTTTTTGTAGTTCCTCTGAAATCATCACTTTCGTGGCCTTAAGTAATTGATCTGACTCAGTCTCTCCCTGGAATTTCGATGTAGTTAACACAGTGAGAATTTGATGTTGGTTTGCTTCCATTTTGGCAGTCAAGTCTGAGAGTTGCCTTTCGTTGTTGAAAGTTGCACTAAGTTCACTTACAGCTCTCTCTTGATATTTCATGAAGTCACACAGGTTGTCCCAATTACCTTGTATTTGTGCAGTAAAATGGTGAATTTCCCTTCCAGGAGTTGGGAGAATACCCGGCAGATCATGCTGTGGCAGTGAAGATGGAGGTGAAGTTTGGAAAGAGGTGCATAGTTGCATGGAATCTGGTTCCTGTTGGCAGGTGGGGGCTTGGGAAAAAGGGCTGCCATCTGGTGTCGGAGAAGCAAAACGCACATGGGTTACAGGCGTGATACTGCTGAACTGAGAGGGGGTGGAATGAAATGTGGGAGCATGTGATGGGGAAAATACTGGTTGCTGCTGTAGTAGTTGTACAGGTGGCCAGTTTGGGGTTGATATATCTAGAGGTGGATCAATTTCCACAAAAGTGGATTGAGGGGGTGTAGAAGCGGCCATCTTTGTAGTGTTGGTGACAATGATGAATGTAAGATGCGTCGCAAATAATCAATAAATGGAGTAAAATAAGAATGTGTCTGTATCTTGGGGCCACAAGGGGAAGAGACAAACAGGATAATAACCCTGGTTACCTTTTTACTTTCACAGTTTGGCAAACAATGTACCTCCTACTCACACACCAGATACAAAACACAAACCAAGTATTCAGTGAACAAACCACACAACAATGATCAATTAACTTTCAATTATCCCGTCAAAATTCACTAAATTTGCACCAGGCTCACACACAAAAACCCTCTTTGTTTTCAAACCCTCAAATACACAATTTACAAGGATTTTCTACAAAAATGTTAAACAATTGTTTTTTTTCTTCAAAGATTCAGTTTTTAAACAGTCTTAAATCACCAACAAAGAACCACAGTTCACAGAATTTCAGATATTCAATCATTCACAAACACAGAGAGTTAACAATTCACAAATTTAAATATTCAAGTTTCAGTTATTCACAAACACATTAGAGTTAAAAAATTTAAATATTCAGGTCCCTGTTCGGGCGCCACTTCTGTAACGGTGGCAGGCCCCAAAACCAGATTAAATTTTGGTTTTTAAATAGTTCAAAAAAAATTGTTCAGGCGCCAGACAGGTCAAGCCTGTCTACTGGTAGATTTTAATCCTTATGGGATAGCTCACAAAAACAAACCACCAGTTACATATACAAGAAAAACAAAAACACCATAAACAACTGAATGCAGTTAAATTTTATATATTTTTACCCCCAGCCATAATATAATCATAACACAATATTTAACAGAAACAGTTATATAAAATAACAAAACACTGTAGCTGAAAATGTCTATCGGTGATGCACCTGTATTCTTTCTTTTAAATCAAAATCAGCAGATTTTGAGTGTCCTTTATACTCGCAAGTATCAAAAAACAAAACAAACAAACAAACAAACAGGGAGGCAAAAAATAGAGGGTAATTAGATTTTCACAGAAAAGATTATTAAATTTAAAGAAGGAAAAAAAACTACATGCAGCACTCACTCTGAGCGAGGCGCGAATGTGGGGCTATGAATATATGCGGTCATGTGTGTGCGTGTTTGCAATCCCTGACCATGGATGGCAGGGAGAACTATCCGCGGGGGGCTTGAGGTTGCAGAGAAGCCGACACAAGTCAATTACCTGGACTGGTTATTTGACAACATCCTTTGCATATGACAAAACTCTGCAGCCGGCATAAGGAAGGGCAGCGCGGAACCGCTTCACTCCGGCATTAATACTGGCCAAACACAGAGCGTGTCCCGCTCTAGCTCAGGAACCAATCTCATACACCCTCAGGTAATCCGTGCACCTCGCTTCCTACTAGATCCTCTCAACTTCCCCCTGTCTCCATATTTACCTTCCTTTTTATCATTTTGCTTAATTGTTTTTGTTCAATATATAGGCATGGATTGGGCAGATTTTTTCATGCACCGCCACAGTCTGATTCACAAATTAATTATCATTTGAGTCAGTTCTTTACAATGAATTGGTCACACGTGATCGCAAAGAGGCCTGAATCGTTTCACTATTCAATCTTAATGACTCACATTAAGATAGGGGGGAGAAAGCTCACATTCCCGCTGCTGAATCATTTGGTACATGCTCTCACTTGCCAATAAGCTCACGGAATATTTTATAACATGTAAAACAAAGATAACTTTGGATCTACAATCAGTGGAAACCAAACCTGGAAATGTGTCCTATCGTTTGCAAATAAAGAAGGTTTTCACGTGTGCAGCTTGTGAATGACTGCAGGTACAGGCATTTTCCAACCAAAAGAGTATCAAAACACGAAAACGTACATCTGACTACTTATAATATCAAAAAGTACCATTGCATTACCATGTTTTTTGGACATGTACCATTACCTGAGAGCACTGTGTTAATAGAGTAGTATATGAATATGGTATCCATATAAAATTATCATGGCAATACAATGGTATTCTTTGAATAACATTGAAGCCCCATGTAAGTACAATATTACATGAATATGGTAATTGTATATCAAATTACCATGGTAGTACCATGGTATCCTTTGAGGTACAAAGCATTTCACCCAGTGAGCCTTCTTGCACAGGCGCTGTGCAAGAAGGCTCTTTTTTCATAGATCAGAGGCACATCCGTAACCTAAACGTTTTGTAAATTAGTTTTATTTTTAGTTGTGAATGCATTATACAGTCAACAGGAATGCAAATTTGATCCACCCTAAACCTAACTGGAGTACAAATAATTTTTTTGTGAGAAAATGCAACTTCTGAATTGCACGCATTACTATGTGAACGTTGTTACTTCCTGGTTCCCACGGAAACAGAAGAGTCTCAAAGGTTGCATATGCAACATGCTATCATTACCACCACAAGAAAACTTAAACACATTTTAACTGACGCAGAAATGTCTGATGGGAGATGGCACTTGTCAGTAATTCGGCAGAATGGGGTCGGCTTCAGGGTACCGGAACATTTGCTAGCAACATGTCGATTTCCTGTGTGATCATGTTGCATCGGCACAACGTGACGTCTTTGGAGAGTAAAGGTAGCTATGATTAAATAGATAATAAAAGAAAGGTATAAAAGTTAAAACAGTGTACAAATTTCATGCAAGCAAGACCAATCACAATTCAGTATGCACATTTTACAATGACATCGTCATTGACGGTTAGATTTTGTAAGTCTAATATTATATAAGTCTTTAATTGAACATTTTACACAATTTAACGTAAATCTGTATGTTAAGTGGTTTGAGCTGACTGATTGCAGCATTTTGCGACAAAACATGTGATGAATATCAATACGGTGCTGCCTTGCAAGAACTGTAAAATAGTCAAGAGAGTTCTTGAAGTGCAAGATAGGCCTAGATTATTATAAAACAACATCCAAAACTCCACATGCAAACAAGCAGCCAATTTTTAGGGCCAGCGTCTGATTAAGACTGCATTGATTGGCTTAATCAACTGTGATGTCTTTACAGCCATAACCACCCTTCTTCCCTCTCCAGCTAATTTCACACTTGACATGAGATGCCATAAGCATCATGGATCAAGCTGCAAGTGTGAATGATGCTGGCAGAGACTTTCAGTTGCCTGCTTGTGGTGACTGTTTAGCTTTATGGTATCCAGTCTGTGTGAGTCCCACAAGACATTACACCTATGAACTCATATAATCATATAAGTTGTGTGTGAAAATAAACTAGCCTACACTACAGAACATCATCTGACAAATTAAGGGATGAAAAGCATCATTTATTACCAATGTTCTGACATGATGTATTTTATTGTTCTATTTGGATAACAATGATGTACAAAGGTCCACCCTCTTGAATACATCATAATGTCTTCCAAAACCACTAAAAAGCACAAATACACATTTGATGTTAAAAACTAAGGATGCACCGACATGAAAAATCTTGTCTGATAATGCTTTTAACAAAAACTATAGGCCGATAACGACGTTTTGCCACGTACCTTATTTTGTCATCAGATCACATATGATTTGTAAAATCTACATCTTCTGAAATATATATCTTCAGAAGTGATATTATATGTGTAGGTGAGAAACAATCAATATTTAAGTCCATTTTTACAATGCATTCTCATCCCTGCCCAGTAGGTGGTGATATACAAGAAGAATGTGAAAGTAACAGTGGAGAGTGATAGTAAAAATGGGAATAAAATATTGATCTCTTTCTCACATATACATGTCATATTGTTTCTCAAGATATGGATTTAATCAATGGAATCATATGAAATATTTTTATGCTGCCTATATGTCCTTTTGGAGCTACAAAATTTGGTACCCATTTACTTGCATTGTGATGACCTACAGAGCTGAAATATTCTTCTAAAAATCTTTGTTTGTGTTCTACAGAAGAAAGCAAGACATACACATCTGGGATGACATGAGGGTAAATGATGAGATAATTTTCCTTTTTGGGTGAACTATCCCTTTAACTAAAGTTAACATATACAACCTTATTATTGTAACAGAAACACAGACTCGATGGTAGAGTTAGAACCCGGAGGTGTAGTTTATTGAATGAGCAAGTTGATGGGGTGAACCAGATGAAGACTGCGGAGTAATGGAGAGAAGATGATCGGAGCTAGGCGATGGAGCAATGGAGAGTGGAGCTGAACACACAGGAGTGCTGGAGAGGAGTACTAGGAAGATCGTTGAAAGAACGTAGGAACGAGGAACTTGGCAGGTTGACAATATAACGTCTCAAGGAGAAAGCAGGTAAGGGAGTCTGTGATCGTCGTTGTAGACCAGACAAGGAGTGACAGGAGAGTGGGGTTTATATGCGGTGAGGTTGATTGATGAGGAAACGGGTTTCAGGTGCAGGTGATTAGAATTCGGGAGAGAGTGATCGTGGAGTGAAAGTGCTGGGAGTGTCAGGAGGAACTGTGACATTACCCCCCCCCCCCCTCTGAAACTCCAGAGGGGCGTGCAACTTGGCGACGAGGGCGCCCACGACCACGAGGAGCTGGACGATCTGGGTGGGAATCGTGGAAATGGGTGAGAAGGGTGGGATCCAGGATGTCATCCCGAGGGACTCATAATCTTTCCTCAGGACCATAACCTTCCCAGTCAATGAGGTATTCCAAGCGACCTCTGTGGCGACGTGAGTCCAAGATGTCCCGGACTGCATTGGCCGGACTGTCTTCAAGCAGTAAGGGTTGGGGAGGAGCGTCAGAAGGGCCTGGTTCTGAGGAGTGGGGAGAGAGGTGTGGGTGGTGAGGCTTCAGGAGAGAGACATGAAAAGTAGGATGAATGCGGAATTCTGGTGGGAGCAGGAGTTGGTAGGTGACAGGGTTAATCTATTTGGAAATAGTGAAGGGACCAATGAAACGTGGACTGAGTCTGATGTCTCTAGTAGATAGCCACACTTTTTGCCCAGGATGGTAGGGAGGAGTGGGGGCTCTACGGGTGTCTGCGGAACCCTTCTGGCGGCGAACTGCCTGTAGCAGGTGGTGGTGAGCTAAGTCCCAAACCTTCTCACTCTCCGTGAACCAGTGATCGATCGCTGGCAGCTCGGAAGATTCACCGGACCAAGGAAATAGGGGAGGTTGGTAACCCAAAACACACTGGAAGGGGGTTAGTTTGGTTGAGGACTGACGTAGAGAATTTTGGGCGTACTCTGCCCAGGGTAGGAAGCAACTCCAGTGGTTTTGACGGTGCAGACAGAAGGTTCTTAGGAAGCGACCGATCTCCTGGATCTTCCTCTCAGTCTGTCCATTGCTCTGCGGGTGGTATCCAGAGGTGAGACTGACGGAGACACCCAGGAGAGAGAAGAAGGACCTCCAGACACGGGAGATAAACTGATGTCCGCGGTCAGAAACGATGTCTTCGGGGATTCCGTAGTTGCGAAAAACATGATTGAAGAGAGCCTCAGCAGTTTCTAGGGCGGTGGGAAGCCCCTTGAGGGGGAGTAGTTTGCAGGCCTTGGAGAAGCGGTCTACCGTGACCAGGACGCAAGTATAACCTGTCTGAAGAGGGTAGATCAGTGATAAAATCGACTCCCAGATGTGACCAGGGACGACGAGGAATGGGTAGAGGGAGGAGCTTACCAACAGGGAGTCGGCGTGGAGTACGGGAGATGGCACATTCCATACATCCTTGGAGGAACCTACGAACATCACGTTCCATGCGTGGCCACCAGAAACGCTCTTTGAGCAGGGAGAGGGTTCTATTGGTCCCAGGGTGACCTGTGCCTAAGGAGGAGTGTAACGAATCAATGAGGGTCAAATGTAGGGTAGAGGGAACTTAGGTTTTGTCCGCAGGGCAGTTAGGAGGAGCTGGGTCTGTAGTGGTCGCTTCAGCGATGTCGTCGTTCCAAGGACCATTGAATGGGACTAACCACCACATTGGGAGAGAGGATGGCATCCGGGATCTCCTGGGTTTCTTCTGGAGCATGGATTCGAGATAGAGCGTCCGCTTTGATGTTCTTGTTACCAGGACGATAAGAGATGGTGAAGTCGAAGCGGGAGAAGAAAAGTGCCCATCGTGCTTGGCGAGGGTTGAGACGGCGAGCCTCCTGGAGAAATTCCAGGTTCTTATGGTCGGTTAATACTTGGAATGGGTGTTTGGCCCCTTCTAGCCAATGCCGCCACTCTTCTAAAGCCAACTTGATGGCCAGGAGCTCACGGTTACTGATATCGTAATTTAGCTCTGCTGGGTTGAGTTTCCTAGAGAAGTACGCACAGGGGTGGAGTCTTGGCGGCTTTCCCCACTGCTGGGAAAGAACAGCTCCCACGCTCCGGTGGTGGAGGCGTCTACTTCTACTAGGAATGGACAGTTGGGATCAGGATGGTGGAGCAGAGGTGCCGTAGTGAACGCTACCTTAAGATGTTGGAAGGCACTGGAGGCCGCTGGGGACCAGACGAGAGACTTGGGCTTGGCCTTAAGGAGAGAGGTCAGTGGAGAAGAGAGGGAACTGAAGTTCTTGATGAACCGGCGGTAGAAATTGAAGAAACCCAGGAAACGTTGGAGCTCCTTCATTGTCGTGGGAGTGGGCCAGGTTAGAACCGCTTCCACCTTCTTCTCATCCATTTGGATACCGTCAGGACTGATGTTGTATCCGAGGAATTGGAGAGTCCGAAGGTGAAAGGAACACTTCTCAGCTTTGAGGTAGAGATGGTAATCCCTCAGCTTACCCAACACAAGCTCGACGTGTTGACGATGGTCTTTTTCATTTGTGGAGTATACAAGGATATTGTTGATGTAAATGAGGATGAATCGGTTGAGGTACTCCCGGAAAACCTCATTCATGAAGCCTTGGAAAACTGACGGGGCATTGACCAGGCCGTACGGCATCACCCGGTATTCATAATGGCCAGTAGGGGTTATGAAAGCCGTCTTCCACTCATCTCCCTTCCGAATGCGAATTAGGTTGTAGGCGCTGCGTAGGTCAAGCTTTGTAAAGATGGTAGCTCCCCTCAGCAATTCCAGAGCAGCGGGAACTAGGGGAAGAGGATACCGGAATTTGACAGTTATTTTGTTGAGAGCTCGATAGTCAATGCATGGGCGGAGTCCTCCATCTTTCTTGGCCACGAAGAAGAAGCTTGAGGCTGCAGGAGAAGTGGAAGGGCAGATGTAGCCTTGGGAGAGAGCTTCCTTGATGTATTCTTCCATGGCGGTCTGTTCTGGGATGGAGAGAGGGTAGATCTTGCCTCTGGGCACAGGTTGATCGGGAAGGAGGTCGATAGCGCAGTCCCAGGGTCATTGCGGTGGTAATTGTGAGGCCTGAAGGGGGCAGAAAACGTCCTGGAAGTTGGAGTAGCAGGAGGGGATTTCAACAGACTCTGATCTGGTCGGGCTTTCAATCGTAGTGGTGTTCAAATTAACAAGGGGTTCCTTAGCAGTTGGGAGATGGTTGGGAAAGAGAAGGTTAGGAAAACAGGTGGGGAAGCATTGGGTTCCCCACTTCAGGACCTCACCAGTTGCCCAGCAGATGACAGGGGAATGAGAGATGAGCCAGGGACACCCAAGGACGATATCGGCGGTGGAGTTGTCGAGTACCAGAAAGGTGATGTCTTCAGAGTGCAGACATCCGACTTGAAGAGTGATGGGGCCGACCCAGTGACGGATATACCCCCTACCCAAGGGTTTGCCATTTATGGTTTGGATATGGAGGTAGGGTTCGCAGGGCTTCTTCTGGAGATGGAGGTGATGGCAGAGGGTGTTGGAGATGAAGTTGCCAGCTGACCCAGAGTCAAGGAGTGCAGGTACAGAGAGAGAAACATCAGAGGCAGTAAGTGATACATTGGTTAAGAGTGGAGAGGTACTGATACTCGGAGTGTGTAAGTGACTCACCGAAGGGCGCGGAGGTCGAATGGGGCATGCAGAGATTATGTGCCCCCTTTTACCACAGTACAGACACAACCTCTGGGTCAGCCGGTGCTGGCGTTCTGCTGGGGACAGGCGGTAGGAGTCCAGCTGCATGACCTCACTGTCAGGTTCAGAGATATGTGAAGGTAGTGTGGCGGGTAGATCGGCGAAACAGGACCTCATGCGATTAACCACACGGACAGAAAGTTGAATGAAACGTTCGAGACCCATAGTGTCGTCAAAGGAGGAGAGGTGCAATCGTAGCCATGGTTCCAAACCCTGGCGGTAGACTGAAAGGAGTGCAGACTCATTCTGCTAGGGTGCGGAATTTCAGGGCATACTCATTGATGGAACTCTTCCCTTGACGGAGGTTAATCAATTGCTCACCTAGTGAAGAATCCCTTGCGGGAAATCCAAAAACCTCCCGGAAATGTCGAGTGAAGTTGTCAAAGGATTGGGTAGCGGGGCTATTCGAGTCCCAAAGAGGTTGGGCCCATTGCAGCGCTTGTCCCAACAATAGAGAAATAACATAGGCCACCTTAGAACGTTCTGTGGGGAAGCGATGTGATTGCATCTCAATTGCCAGAGAACACTGGGTGAGAAATCCGCTGCAGTACTCCGCTGCTCCAGAGTAGGGCGCTGGGTTGGCAACGGGACTCGCAGAAAGACCAGATGAAGGAAGTGCGGAAGTTGTGGTGGATAGCGGAGGTGCGGAGGGATCCGAGCTGAGAGTAAGCGCTTGTCGGAGAACGTTAACCAGGGTTTGAATGGGATCGGGTCCTGCCGGGTTCATGATGATGTTGTTAGGTCTGGTCTTCTGTAACAGAAACACAGACTCGATGGTAGAGTTAGAACCCGGAGGTGTAGTTTATTGAATGAGCAAGTTGATGGGGTGAACCAGATGAAGACTGCAGAGTAATGGAGAGAAGATGATTGGAGCTAGGCGATGGAGCAATGGAGAGTGGAGCTGAACACACAGGAGTGCTGGAGAGGAGTACTAGGAAGATCGTTGAAGGAACGTAGGAACGAGGAGCTTGGCAGGTTGACAATATAACGTCTCAAGGAGAAAGCAGGTAAGGGAGTCTGTGATTGTCGTTGTAGACCAGACAAGGAGTGACAGGAGAGTGGGGTTTATATGCGGTGAGGTTGATTGATGAGGAAACGGGTTTCAGGTGCAAGTGATTAGAATTCGGGAGAGAGTGATCGTGGAGTGAAAGTGCTGGGAATGTCAGGAGGAACTGTGACAATTATAGTGTATAAATGTTGACCCAATTTTTGGGTCAGCATTTTTAAGATATGAAAAAAAGTGGTCTGATACTTATTGTTTTGGTACTGTCCCATGGAATTCAGCTGGCATCAGGCTGACATCTCTTCCTTGGCTTTCACAAAATCACCATCACATTGAGAGATAACAAATACAGGCTGTCACAATGATGACAAGGAGCCACATCCATCCACAAAGATATCGCCACATTCTGCCCTTTGATTGGATGTGAGGCCAACTTAAAAAGCTGCCCACCAATGGAGTTGCTATGATACCAAACACATTAAACCCAGAAATTCACAACAGTGAGCCATCAGGAGGCCTTTGTAAAACATTCAGCAATCTAACGAGTTTTCGCTTGATTGACTCATGATTAAAAAGCTGAAAAGATTGAAGTGGACACTGGCAAATAAAAAGATATAGAGAATGACAGATACTGTATTCTATTGATGGCTACATGCTTGTATCACATCTTTCCATTGCCTTAATAACAAGGGAATTTATTTCTAAATAAAAATTATCTCTAATTAAAACAATGGTAGATGGCAGGTTGTGAGGTTCAAAAAGTTATAGCCAATCAAACCAACATAGTTCTCATTCTTTTGTTCCTAGTCTTCATTTAAACAAATCTGAGCAAGTTTTAAACTGTTAAAAATATTAACTTTTCAAAAACCAAACAACCGTAAGTCTACATTAAGTTCCATTTCATTGTCTCAATCCTTTTTTAAGTTCCTCTTGAAATTAATTCCATAATTTTACTGGCTGCTACATTAAGACATTCTATGGCCTTGACACACCATCTGCAACAAGTTTCTCCTGCAAGAGCACACAAGGCCGTAGACTCTGTTCACTTTGCTGCATCTGGATGTTTTATTTGTCATGGATAGAGTGCATGCCATGGGGCTTGAGCTCACCTTTGGACACTGGCCCTTGCCAAACAAATCTGGGTGGGCAGCAGGGGTAATTCAATCCCCTCTCCTACGCTACAGCCAAATTCTGCTCTGCCCTGGAGCTGAATATGTGACCTCATGAGCCACTGCTTGGCCCACAACCTCTAAGTTAGGTTGAATTGTTAAATGACCTCAGCACAAGCGATTAGCTACAATGTTTTGCCTGTTAAATCACAGTATTTTCAAGCCTAGAGCATCTGAGTATCAGGCATTCACAATAAAGTTCATTTGGTACTGAATATTTTCTTTGATTCCTTTTTCTGAGTTTTTTTTATTCAAAGCTTTCCATTTTATTCAAAGCTAAATGTAACAATGGTGTCACTTTCAAGTTTCTATTTCTTTTTGCAGTATATTTACACAAAGCTGTTGCATCAGAAGTGACTGATATCACTATTTATTCTCAGTCTCTGTGCACTGCAGTGTTGTAAGTCTTTGACATTTCAAAAAGCTGGAAAACAGGGCTATGAAAACATATTATAAATCATATCAAGGCAGGCAATTTTCAACCATGCACTGCCAAAAGCTCCTTTAACATTCTCACATTTTTCCCTTAAAGTGCCAGATAATTACAGCCTAAAATGTAAAGTTTGCATTAAATTGAAATGTTAAATACAACTTATATTTACAATTTTAACACAAAAAAACATAGAAAGTTCAAAATGCACTAACAACATTCAGAATATCTTAGCAACCACATATCAATGCCCTGGCAACTACAACACCATAGCTTCAGGGATGGCTCCAGAACTTTTTAAGTGGGGTGGCTACATGGCAAAATTAGTAGACTTAAAAAAAATATATTTCAAAAGCTGCACATGCAGGTGTTGAACTGCAGACCTTTTTCATTGCTGGCAAGGATATGATACATTTTCAGGTTTGGTTTCAATGGATTGTAGGTAATTATTCCTCTTCATCCAGCAAGTTGTTTGTTTTCTGTCTTCTAAAGTATCCAAATATCTATTGTTTTACTAAATAAAAAATATCTCCAAATGATTCAGCAAGTGCGCAATCTGTCGAATTGTTTCAAAATGTATCGTGAACCGATTGAGATCAATTTGCTCAGCCAACTAAAATAAGTGATGAGTAAATGTGTAAAACAAGACAAGATTCTGTTTAGAAAACAGAACAAAAGGAGCGCTATATGAAATTTAATATTTACCTAAAATCAACGATATATCTGAAAAAAAAATATCTGCATCTTATTGTTTTCCATTGACAGAGAAGGTCTTTAAATACAACACCTGCATGTGAATGACTCTGCTACAAGCAAGGATGGATTAAGAACACCATTGAGGCCCCCCATTCCCTATGTGACCAGACAACCTCATCACCTGACATCAGCAACACCCAACTTCCTAAGCTCCAGATGGGAGTAGACAGGATAGAGGGGAGGGCTGCAGTAATTATTCTCCGATTGGCAGCATGTGATGAGGTGGACCAGAAGTTAAAGGAGCCTCATCACCACAGCCTTTAAAAACCGAGTGCGACTGGTATCTTCCCACTGGCATCCACACTGTTCCAGGAATGGACCAGGAAGTTTCCGCCACAAATTAGATGTGTATAATCCCCACACTCTAATTAGATGTGCCGCTGGGGGATTGGAGCATGTGTCGCATTAGGCTAGGATATCGGGCAACCATTTCTCTTACACGCTGTGTACAAGGGAAGCCAGGCCACTCAGAAGAATCTGCCACCCCTTGTGCTCCGGAAAAAGGAAGGAGCATATTGTAGTTGCCGGACCCAGCCCATTAGACCCATTCACCGTCAGGATGCCAGATTCCCTTTTATTTTGGACACTTACCAACTAGGACACTTTATTTGCCCTTTTCATTTGTTATTATTTAAAAAAAATATATAAATGAGATGTGATACAACAATCTCATTTTGGCAGCGTGTGATGAGGCGCAACTGAAGATAATGGAGCCTCTTCACCACTGTTTTTAAAAACCAAGTGTGAGTCTTCTCAGGAGACCGGTCTCTTCACGCTGATATCCTCGCAGATCAAGAAATGAAGCACAGAAGGGTCCATCGGGACTGAAAAGTACGCTTTGCAGGCATTGGGCTAGAATGTGGGGCTGCCATTCCCCTCACATACTGCGGACCAGGGAAGCCAGGCTGCTCTGAACAAGCCGGAGCTCATCTCGCTCTGGACCAAGGAGGGGAGCACGTCGCATCTGCCGGACCATGCCCATTATCCTGAACCTTACCCACTGTTAGCCCCATTCACTATGAGGACACCAGATTCCCCATTATTTTGGACTTCATTATTTAAAATAATGCCTCTCCGAGGCTTGATGCCACACCCACTGTTTATGTCTCTTGCTCACCCCGCCACACCTATGAAAATAATAATATTATTACAACTAGTTACGTAACTACATTCTTAGTAATTATTACACTGAAAATCTCAGAAAAAGACAGGGGTGACACACAGGGTGGTCCTGCCTCAAATTATGGTGGCCTGTATCTAGGATGGCAGCAACTTTTGCAATGGCATGCACCACTCACATTTTTTTCAGAAAAAAAATGACTCAACTGTTTAACTATTTAACAAATGTACCCACTAACTAACTTCACACCTTTCCTCATGAGAGAATGTGAATAGTATGGCAAGAAGACAGTGCAAGGTTGTGGAAGCTAGTCTTGACATTATATCACATCTGTCTTGTCTGTGTCAGTAATGATTCAGACTTGTCAAGGGCTAGTCTGCTAATGTTTACTCAATGTATTTTTAATGTATTTCTGTGATTGGAGTGAAGGTGTCATGATGATGTTGGAGAGGGACCACTGTGCTCAATTCATCAAGGGGGGGGGGGGGTGACAGCACACATTTTTAGGAACTAGTTTATATGAAGTCAATACCAAAATCTTCAAAAGTCTATCAATGTTCACCTCTTATTGTAAAAAAACATGTATTATTTATGAAGTGTTTATGTTTAGGTGTTATGAACAACAGAATTTGCTGTATTAGTGTTGCATAAAGATGTGTATATTTTATTTTGGCTACATAGATATAGAGGTTTAGGAGATATTGAATCAGTCCTCCCAAAGCCTGTAGCAGATCAATGACAGGGCACATTTAGCATTTGTTTTTGTAAATATTTAAATAGTTTCAGCAATTATTAAGTTAAATGCAGCAACTTACAGGCATTTGTTTTTAAAATAGGCCCTGCGTCAATGGAAGGCGCATAGTACTAGAAGGTATAATAAGGATAAGTCTTTAAAAAGCCAGTAATCAACCATATAACTTTTTTTGAAAGCGTCACCAAATACAATTGCAAAAATAATGTGTTTTCAAATAGATTTCCTGGACACTCCCCCATCTGCCATTGGTTAGACAAACAGTTCCATAAAGAGTCCTACCCCCAAACTCATGCCATTTTTTGAAACAATGTTGCAATGTCAGGCTGGTTTTGATCCTCAAACAAATTTATTTTAAAAACACCACCAAGCTACAGTGTTTACACTCTTGGTGGGAATCAACATTCAAATTACTTAACTATTTACTTAATAGTTTTCTGTGCATACAAAGCAGCAATAGGATAAAGGATATTATATCTGTTTAATTATTGAGATGATCCACAGTGAAGGGGAGTTGGTGAGTTTGCGAAGATATTTTCATTATTAAAGCTGAAACACATGGTTTATTGATTAATCATCAAAAAATTAAAATTGCGTTACAACATAGTGCGATTATCAAACAGCATGGGTTGCGATTTAAATTAATAAATAAATAAAGAATCTGCATGCGCTGCTCACTGTGCTTACCATACGTGAACAGCACAGTTCTTTGTAGTCTATTACACATACTCAAAGCACGTGCGAGGCTAACAAGATTTGCACTTTATATTTACAGCGCTCTAGATTCACTAATTGTACATTTGCATAAATCCAAATATGCTTGGCCACTAAACATTACTATCAAAATCTAAAGTACCCTCATAACAGCAGGTTTTTGTGGACAGAAGAGAGGACGAGAGCATTCCTCTGCATACAATGCCATTGCCATCTCAATCACTAACGGAATGTCTTCCTTTAGTGTTCCACCAAAAAAAAGCTCAGCCAAAATAAAGGTTTAGGGTTTACCTGGACCAGCAATGCCACATGCAAGTTAATACATTTTTGCTTACATATGGTATTGTTGATGTAATAGTAACAACAATTAATATATAGTAGTAATAATTAATAACACCAACAGCATCAACAACAATAATAATAATTATGAATGTTATCTTTTTTTAAAGTTAAATAATCTAAATAAAATTGAAATGATATAATCGCTTGTCACAGTTCCATAGAAAATGTCTAGGTTACTGTTGTAACCTCTGTTCCCTGATGGAGGGAACGAGACATTGTGTCGAAGAAGTGACACTAGGGGTCTCTCTTGAGAGCCTTATGCAT
The DNA here is from genome assembly GCA_032164185.1 of Moxostoma hubbsi. Taxonomy (NCBI): domain Eukaryota; kingdom Metazoa; phylum Chordata; class Actinopteri; order Cypriniformes; family Catostomidae; genus Moxostoma; species Moxostoma hubbsi. The sequence continues at coordinate 9,320,375 of JAVLUX010000003.1, read as the reverse complement.
CTCTGGACTTTGAGAAAATGCCAATGAGAAATTGGCAGACAGAATTTGCATGTCCCGCCCCCCCGGACATACAGGGAATAAAGGGAGGGAAATGCGTCTGTTCATTCAGAATCTGTCTGAGGAGCCGACAATGAGGTTCGGCCACAACAGTGGCTCGATTCAGCGACGTGGCCGGGAGGACACAACTTCTCGTTCCCTCCATCAGGGAACGGAGGTTACAACAGTAACCTAGACGTTCCCCATCTGTTGCTCACTTCGACGTTGTGTCAAAGAAGTGAGGGGTCCAATTTTAATCACGCCATGCGCTTAACCGTGTACGTACGCTGCTGACACAGGTGTGGGCAGGTAGTTTGCATGCCAAAACGACAGGCTGTGCCAGACTGCACAAAACCTTCTGGTTCCTTACACCCCAATATGGGGGAACAAGGCGAGGTGCCAAGCACATTCTCTCTTTATGTTTCTTGCGTAGAGTTAAAGCGGCTGGGGCCATCTTAACGCTATCAAATGCATCGGGGAAGGTGTTCTTTCCCAGTTCCTATTCTTTCAGGGGGGAAAGACCCTGTGGAGACCACACCTGCCCAGACTGGGGGAGGTAAAGAGTGGTGAAATATATCACATGGGCTTTTAGGTTACATGTGGAGAATGGCGCAGTGGTAGACCCTACCTCATTGGGAGGGAGGAGTTGCTACAAACACGGTGACCGGGGGTCAGTGAGGACTGCCTAAGGGAGACGTGGGTCCGCTCGCAAGGGGACTGTACTGGAAAATACACACAGGGAGATAAGTCCATATGGGGGCCCGATCTGTGGAGCACCTCTTCCAGTACAGGGTAAGGGAGGAGTCATCCAGGGAGCCAAGTTAGTGGGATCTCCTGGGATAAGAGCGCACGGTATTGCCTCAGTGGAAGGAAATGGTGCTAGGTGCAAGCGGTACACCCAGTCAGTTGTTACCGAGTTACCGAGTTCTACCAGCTCGGACCTGAGAAAACACGGGATGAATCCGACTCAACCCTGAGATTGTAAAATCTCGTAATGTTATTGGGTGTTCTGCACATGTCTGCTAGGGAGGTGCCTTTGGCCAGTGCCCACGAGGATGCCAAACTTCTCGTCAAGTGTGCTCGAACCCGCAAGGGGGCGGGCACGGCCTGGGTGTGATAGGCCTATGCAATGGTGTCAACCACCCAGTGGGAAAGCCTCTGTTTGGAGACAGCGTTCCCATTCCGCTGTCCACCAAAGCAGACAAAGAGCTACTCAGAATGTCTAAAGCTCTGCATGCGGTCCAAATAGATACGCAAAGCACGTACCGGACACAGCAATGAAGGGGCTGGGTCTGCCTCCTCCTGGAGTAAATAAACTTAACTGAGAGTGGTCTGCTTACCAGCTCCGGAGCAAAAGTCTCGGTCTCTGGGTCATCCGTCTCGGGAATGCTTGGGAGCCTTCCGGGTCCTAGAGGGGGTTCGTGAGACGGGGGCATGCACTTCCTGCGGGGCGCTCAACGCTGGGGCTGAGAGCTGGGCCCAGGCTGAGGCGGAGCTGCACATTTCTTAGAAGCTGCAGGCCCGTGCTGGAAGTGCGACAGGGCATGATGTGAGAGACTGCCTCCGTCTGCTTCTTTTCCGCTGAGAACTGCTCGGCAAAGTCCTCGACGGTGTCTCCGAAAAGGCTGAACTGGGAGACCGCGCGTTGAGAAAGTGTGCTTCGTCCACTTTGCGCATCTCGACCAGGTTCAGCCACAGACGACGTTCCTGAACCACAAGAGTGGCCATCGCATGGGGGTATGGCTGTGAGCGGCACGCAGACCTGAGTAACCAATCATTCAGCCACGAAGGTTGTGGGGAGGATGGAGGATTCCAGTCCAACCGCATGCTGGCGGCGGCCTGGGCAAGCATGTCGGCCATCTGGGCGTCAGCCTCTGACTGTGCGTGCTGTCCCGAAGGTGGCAGTCCAATCGAGTCTTCCGCGTCAGACACCGGAACACTCTCCAATGCAGCGGTGAGCTCATCATCCAGCTCAGGGGGCTCAAGAGGATAGGCAGACTGCCTATCCCGTGGGAAGAAGGAGCGATACGGGGGGCAACTGGAATGGCGTTCCTTTTTAGGAAGGAAAGCCGCGACCGCAACGTTGCCATTGTAAGGGTTTCACAGTGAGAACACAAACCATCCACAAACACTGCCTCGGTGTGATCGCGGCCCAGACACACGAGGCAGCGCCTGTGAAAGTCAGGAGCAGAGAGAACTCGACGGCATCCAGGAACTACATAGGGGCAGAAAGGCATCTTTATAAAGACGCGTCCTGAAAAGGACGTTCAACGCCACTGTGTATTGCTATTTTAGAGAAAAACACTCTTTTAGGGAAAATTTCTCTTTTAATAGCGCTGTCGAAGCGCCCAGAGGCAAAACTGCACTGCCGTGCAGAGAAGGAGAAAGCCGCTGATATGCACTTTAGATCCAACAGCAAACGCAAGAGATGGGAGGAAACAGACTGTGACTTGAAGCTCGCTGCTCACACAACCGGTTGGCTCTGAAGAAAATTTCTGAATGAACAGACGCATTTCCCTCCATTTATACCCGTATGTCCGGGGGTGGGACTTTCAAATTCTGTCAGCCAATTTCTCATTGGCCTTTTCTCAAAGTTCAGAGATACATAAGGCTCTCAAGAGAGACCCCTAGTGTCGCTTCAGCGACAGACGGGGTTCAGTGTCTCATAAGTTTCCTCACAAGCAACTTCAAACCTTTGCTGTCACAGGTCATGAAGAGCTAACAAAACTTATCGAAAAATCAAAAGCCACAAAATATGTTAGATCCAACATGACTAAGTTCTTAAAAGAGATATTCACTGTAATCTCAGAACATCTTCTTAATATTATTACCTCCTCGCTACCCTTAGGACATATCCCAATAAAACTTCAAAATGTCAGTTATCAAAAAACTTATTAAGAGGCCATGGCTTGGTCCTGGAGAATTGGCTAATTATAGACTGATTTCAATCTCCCGTTTATGTCGAAAATATTAGAAAAGGTAGTGTCCTCCCAACTGTGTTAACTTCTACAAAGAAATAGTATATATGAACAATATCAGGCAGGATTTAAGCCCCATCACAGTACAGAGACTGCACTTATCAGAGTTACAAATTATTTGCTCTTATCATCTGATCGTGGCTGCATTTCTCTTCTAGTGCTTTTAGATCTTAGTGCTGTTTTGACACCATAGATCTCGATATTCTTTTGACAAGGCTTGAGAATTATGTTGGCATTTGTGGACTTGCAATAGCATGGTTTGGGTCCTATTTAGCAGACCGCTACCACATTGTCTGTATAAACAAGGAATTGTCAAATCAAACAAAAGTTATGTTTTGTGCCACAGTGCCAAGTATGGTGTCCCACAGGGATCAGTTTTAGTGCCTCTGCCTTTCTTCTTATATATGCTTCCCCTGGGAGATATTATCAGGAATTTTTGAATAAGTATCCACTGTTATGCCATTGAGACCCAACTTTATATTTCTTCGAAACCTGATGAAATTTCAAAACTCTCTAAATTAGCAGAGTGTATCAGTGAAATCGTCTCGAGTTACGTATGTAACCCTTGTTCCCTGAAAAAAGCGGAAAGAGATGCCACCAAGCAGACTATGTCGCATTGGGTGAGGGACGCTATTACCCTGGCATACGAGGCGCACAGTCAAGCTTCGCCTGTAGGCATCAGGGCTCACTCTACCAGAGGGGTCGCCTCCTCTCAAGCCTTGCCCAGAGGGATCCCTCTGCAGCATGTTTGTGATGCGGCAGGCTGGTCCTCTCCGCACACATTCATTAGATTCTACAGCTTGGATGTTCATGCCACTCCGGGCTCTTATGTCCTTGAGTCGACATCTCAAGCCCATGTCTGAGCCCTCTCACGCTCTTGTGAGCACACACAACAACCGTAGGGGGTCTGGACAGCCACAGTGCGGCGTGGGTATTCTCATTCCCAAAGCACATTTCAGTGCAGCATCATAGTGAAGCTTTTTGTAAAGGGAACGTCTCGAGTTACATATGTAACCCTTGTTCCCTGAAAAAAACGGAATGAGATGCTGCTTTTTTCTGCTGCACTGGGATACCCCGGGACCGCTCTTCAGACAAAATACCTGATGATGCTCCGGTGACGCATATATTTATAGCCACTGCACCAGGTGCGTCCAATTATTACCCCGGCAGATGCTATAAATCCTGGTCAATGTTCATTAACGTGTTGCATACAAATTCACAGTTGGTCACAACTGAGACGTGTTCCCAAAGCGCTTTTCAGCACAGCATCATAGTGAAGCTTTTGTAAAGGGAATAAAGATTGTATGGCAGAAATTTCCTTCTGCTCAATTCTGACAAAACAAAAGTACACATTTTTGGACCAAAAACCTTTACAAATAAGCCTCTAAAATATTATTTGACTCTTGATGGATGTACTGTTAAATAGTCTATAACTTGTAATGTGTTATATTTGATACCAATCTGTCCTTTGAAAATAAGTTACAACACATACTCTGTTGCTGATGCCGAAAAAACTAATTCATGCTTTCATGACCTTAAGACTAGATTATTGCAATGCATTACTGGGAGTATATCCTGCAAGCACAATAAATAAAATTCAATTGGTTCAAAATGCAGCAGCCAGAGTGCTGACTAGAACCAAGAAATATGATCATATTAGCCTCATTGTTACATTGGTTACCTGTTAAATTTCATATAAATGTTAAAATGTTGTTAACTCTCAGCAGTACTTAAGTGACCTTCTACCATGCTATATTCCATCATATTCATTACAATTGCAGAATTCTGGCCAGTTAATAGTTCCTAGAATATCAAAATCCACAAAAGGGCGTAGATAATATTCCTATTTGGCTCCAAAACTATGGAATAATCTCACTAACACTGTTTGGGATGCAGACACACTCACTCAGTTTAAGTCTAGACTAAATCTATTTAGCCAGGCATACACTTCATTTATCCATCAAATCACAATTAGGCTGCTTTAGTTAAGTCTGCCAGAAACAGAAACATTTATCATACTCTGTAACTCTGCAAAAAAAATGTAAAGCATTTAAGCTAATATTATTCTATTTGTTTCCCTGTCTCAACCTCAGGATTCATATCCCCAGGTTACCAGAGCCAGCAAGATCCATCTCCTTTCCTGCTTGTCGGACTCCACTGCTATGTGTCTCTGAGTGATGACGACTAAATGCAACCGGTGCCAGCCAATAATCACTTCAATAAGTCTATTACGATGGACTTCAGGGGATGAAGTTATGCCAACTCCAACCATAAGACATGGGATACTTCATATATTACTGACTGAACCTTGCAATTAGGACACCAAAATTATCTGCTGGTTGAACTGCGATGCAACTCACTGATCTCTGCCTGCATCACCTTGATCTAATGATTAACTACACTCTTAAAATAGAATACATAATTGCCAACAAAAGCCTTCATCAGCCAATTAACAAAGGACAATGCATCTATGTGAACTTCTGCAGTTAATCCTGGCTGAACTTAAAAGACATTAGTCATTAATCTTACAGTTCATTCAAAATCTTTATTTAAACACTGGCCCTTAACACTTACTTAGTTTACTAATTCTTCACCATAACTTGCACTGCACATAAATAACTAATATTGGCATTATGTTCATGCTGGTTAGCTAGAGGGTAACAGGCTCCCACAGTGAGTCTGGTTTCTCCCAAGGTTATTTTTCTCCATTAATCAAAATTTTATGGAGTTTTCTGTTCCTTGCCACAGTTGATTTCGGCTTGCTCACTGGGGTTCTAAATACAATTATTATTTACTTATTTATTTTAATACACAATTTACAATAATATTTAATCAAACTACATAATGATGACTCTAAGACCTTTTAGATATTACAGTTTAATTTTCTGTTAATGCATGATTTTCTGTAAAGCAGCTTTGAAAAGATTTGTAAAAAGTGCTATACAAATAAAAATGACTTGACTTAATAATAATAACAATCATTATTATTGTTGTTAACATTTTTTGATTACAAGTGAGCTAAGACTCTATCACAAAGTTGAAAAGTACAGTGTGGAGATGGGTGTGTGGCCAAGCGCGCATATGAAGGAGAGAGAAAGTGGTCAGTATTTCCACCTGAGTTGAATTATCGCTAATGACTGTTCTTTGTTTGCAGTGAGATGGGGGAGATAAAAGATGACTCAGTCCAAAGACGAGAGAGAGAGTTGTCGAGCAAAGTGTGTTTGATGTGCAGGAAGCTGTTATTGCTGGGAAGCAAGAGTTTATGTTGTCCCCACTGTAAAGTGTTGTTTTTCTGTTTAAAAGACACTGTCGTGGACTGTCGAAACGGCTTCCTCTTTCTCATTCCTTCAGAGAGATTTAAAGAACCTTTGTTACACTAGTGCCCAGGAGAAAAGGAGGAAGGATATGCTGCTATGGAATCCTCACTGCTGGGGAAAATCATCAAGTCCCTCACCAATATCCAACAGACCCTACACCAGGCCCTCATGAAGCTGTGGAAGGAGCAGGACAGCTCTTTGAGACTCTCCTTAAGGCCCAAGCAGAGGACCAGCAGGTGTGGTGGAGCTTGTTGCCACAGGAGGGGGCGTCCACTGCGACCCCGGCAGCAGCGGGAACATCCGTGATGCTTGCCAAGATGGGACCTGAGGATGACATGGAAGCATTCCTGGAGCTGTGAGAACCCATGGCCAAAGCCCAGAAATTGCCATGTACACAGTGGGCGGTCCATCTCCTGGCGCTGCTGTAGGGTGCACTGGTTGTTTAGATCAGTTTTACTATCAGATATAACTAATAATTCATGTTTATTAATTATTAATTAATAATTAAATTAAATAATAGAATTTAACTCTTTAAATTCATTTTTCTATCCTCTGGGCACCCCTCTTTGACAAGAGAAAAATGATAGTAAGTGACTGATCAAGTCTCATAAAATTCTACCCTGAAGATTGAGTATTTTGATTAATAATCAAAATAATCAAAAAGTGAAGAAGCTAGTCAAATTATTACCATACGAATCCAACAGTAATGTGGTTACAGTTGGCTTCTAACAACAACAATTTAACAATACTGAAGTAATATGGGAGTTCTTGACATGGCAGAGGCTGGCTTCGACACAAATATTCAAACAAACAACTAGGAGTACTTATTATAATATAACAAGATGTATGATGTATTGATCTGTCCGCTAACAGCAATGAACACCACCAATACTATATGAATATAACACATAAACATAAAATTGAAATCCTAACTAAATTGTGGAGCTATATGCTAGTGTATATATGTGTGTGTGGGTGTGTGTCTAGATTTGGTAACAAAGACACAATATGGCGGATTAAACTCCACATGGGGAACCAGTTTCAAAATGGAGCATTGGTTTCAACATTAAGAACTAGGTTCAAAATGGCGAACTGAATTCAAAATAGAAACTAGTTTCAAAATTGAGGATTAGATTGTAAAAGGGTGGAGCCAAAGATTATTTGAATGTGTAGGGTAAGAAAGATTGCTGGATCAGATCCAGAGCAACGGAGCTAATACCACATGAACAATTTGAAAACACCTGCCAGAGTCGGACATACCTGTAAACCGCGGTGCTGCTCGCTCTGTGAATTTCAGTGTGTGTGAGAGAGCGCGAACAAACAGGGGTGCATGCAATTTAACGGAGGATACACGCTGGTAACAGCGTGATTGAATCGTTAGTTCAGATCACTCAGTAAAATAACATTTCCCCAAAAATGACGATCTCACAAACCAAAACAGCAATCAGCGATCGTAGTTAAACATACAATTGTAATCAAAACATACAACATTCATCATCAAATATACGATTTAGTTGTACAAGAAAAGTCACAGTTTATAAACTAAATCTGCCCAGATATCAAGCCTTACTTGGGAAATCCTTTGTGATTTCAGTAGGGTTGTCCGTTTGAATTCCTGTTGCGTTGAGCGGTCAGGAGAAAACTATCTGGATTCGGTCCTTTGTCTTATGCTCGTCAGCGAAAAGACGCTTCTCTGCGTTATTTCTCGGGTCCAGTGATGGAGAGAAATGCAAATATATACTGCACCACTGGAACAAATCTAAGTTAATCTTACTCTAATGTGGCCAATTGGTGAGGTTAGAAAAACATGGTCTCTCTTTGTCCAGAAGGAGGGAACTTCCTTTGTATGTGTAGATACGTGTCTCTTTAAACCGCAGGCTTGTGCAGCTGTATGCAGAGAGACAGCAAAATCAAATCTGTCCGCTAACAGTTTTGTGGAGAAGATGACGTCATCGGTCATAGGCCGCTTTTGACCAATGACGTTTAAGATTGGGTCCATTGGCGGGAATTCCCATCCGGCTATGAAGCATTCTGGGCAACTGAGTTCAATGTCTCACCTTTGATCATAGAACAAAGGGCCATGCTGTCTCCGCCGGCATTTTGAGTGGGGCAAGGCCCTACACTGCTAATCGGGGAGGCACAACAGCTGTCGGTCATCAACCTCCTGGACTATACTGCCTTAAGGAAAGCCATCTTGCAACGGGTTGGCTGAAGCCAAGAACAACACCGCCAGTGGTTTCGCTCCCTGATGCTGAGTGAGGTTAGCCACCCGGTCGCCTTTGTACAAAAGCTACGCGACGCCTGCCAATGGTGGATGTTGGCTGATGAGGAGGGCGATGCCAATGATGTCATCAACCTCATGATGATGGAACAGTTCATCTCACGGCTGCCGAGTGGGTCTGGCATCACTGGATGAAGTGGTCCATCAGGCAGAGATGTTGTGGCATATCAAGAGGCTGGTGAGCCCTGCACTCTCTCTCTCTCTCTCTCCTCTTTCTCGCCCCCTTGTTCCCTCACCAGCCCCTCCTTCCTTTCGACCTGTCCCATTCCCCTGGAACCAAGAGAACATTCCCCCACAGCCAACTCATTGGTCTGGTGGGGTCTCTTAACCCCAACTAACTCTAGTGTGGACATGAAGCTTAAGATACAAGGGGTGCCACGACTTCCCTTGTCCCAACTCTTTTGGCCGGGCATTCACGGGTATGTTTGCGCATGTTATGTGGCTTATCATGAATGTTAGTTGATGAATCCCGCAGCCACCCCAAAAGTGTCATTGCGCATTGTGTCCTTCCGTTGATTGAGGTTCCCTTTGAGCGAATTGGCATGGACCTCGTTGGGCCATTAGAGTAGATGGCACACAGGCATTACATCGTGTTGGTTCTGGTGGACTACGCAACGCAATATCAATATCAATAAGTACCTCTGCGCAACATCTCAATATGCAGTGTTGTGGAGGCACTCTTCAGAGTTATTTCCCAAGTGGGGATTCCGAAAGAAAACCTCATTGATCAGGGCACTATGTTTATGTCACGTCCACTACGAAAACTGTACGTAATTTTGAGGGATTAAATCGATTCATACCAGCAATATCCACCCTAAAATGGATTGCTTGGTCGAACAATTTAATCAGACATTAAAAATATGATTCATAAGTTTGTGCACAAAGTCGCTCGGAATTGGGATAAGTGGGTTGAGCCCCAGTTGTTTGCAGTACAAGAGATTCTGCAAGCCTTCACGGGGTTCTCCGCGTGGAGGCTGTGTGGATTGTGTGGATTATAGAAAAGTCAGTGCAGAGTCTAAATTTGATGCATCAGACTGACAAATTGCTCAGTCGGTTAGGTGTAGCCGGCTTTTATTCAACGCTGGATTTAACAAATAGATATTGGCAGATCCCCTTAACTCCCATGTGCTGTGAAAACACTGCATTTTCCACTACAATTTGTGACGCTTCCGTTCGGTTTGTTTGGGCTACTTTCAGTGGCTCATGTACTGAATCCTCAGACTGCACTCCGCTTACACCGCTGCCTATCTAGATTATATTATTATTTACAGTAATGATTGGCAGTGGCACCTGCAGTATCTGAGGGCTGTCCTGAGGTCATTGAAACAAGCTGGATTTACGGCAAACCCAAAGAAGTGCGCAATTGGGCAGGTGGAAGTACGTTATCTTGGCCTCCACTTGGGTCATGGTGCATCCCCAAATTGATAAAACCGCAGCAAATGCAGCCTGTCCATGACCTAAGACCAAAAAGGAGAGTTCAGTTCCAGACGCTGACTGGCTATTATCATAGGTTTATGCCTAATTATTTGACTGTCACCAGCCCGCTGACTAATCTTACTAAAAAGGAAGCACCCGTCTAGTAGACGGAGCTGTGCCAACAAGCTTTTACGCAAGTGAAAGCTGCACTATGTGGCGGGCCACCTCTAGATTCTAGACTTCTCTCTCCATTTTGTTTTGCAGACGGAGGCATCGGATGGGGGGCTAAGGGCGTAATGTCCCAGGTGGAGGGGGAGGAGCGCCCCATGCTGTATATTAATCAGAAGCTCTCAAAGAGAGTGACTAAGTACAGTACCATAGAAAAGGAGTGCCTGGCCATTAAATGGGCAGTCCTCACTCTCCACTACTATTTATTGGGACGAGTGTTCACCCTCTGTTCTAACAATGCCCTGCTCCAATGGCTCCACCGCATTAAGGATGCCAGTGGCTGGATCACACGTTGGTATCTGGCACTTCAGTCGTTTAAGTTTGAGGTGGTCCACAGGCTGGGGGCAGACTTTCTCTCCAGGAAAGGGGGGGGGGGGGGCTTGGGGGTAGGCAAGCCGTACGGTCCCTGGCCTGAGTTGGCGGTGGGGGTATATGGAGATGGGAGTGTGGTCGAGCACTCATCTGTGGGAGAAGGTAAGTATTTCCACCTGGGTTGAATCATCACTAATGACTTTTCTTTGTTTGCAGTGAGATGGGGGGAGATAAAACGAGAGAGAGAGAGTTGGCAAGCGAAGCGTGTTTGATGAGATGGAAGCTGATATAGCTGGGAAGCAAGAGTTTATGTTGTGTCCGCTGAAAAGCGTTGTTTTTGTTTATAATAAAAGACATTGCTGTGGACTGTCGAACTGCTTCCGCTTCCTCATTCCTTCAGAAAGAGTTAAAGAACCTTTGTTACATACAGGTAAGCAGTGAACAGATACAATGTGAAGGTGATGATGTGAATCTGTTTTCATCTTTGTTTCACTGTATTTTTTTTATTTACTCTAGTTCTTTTTAAGAGGATAAAATGTGAACACCCTTTCTTGAACAATATATCTTTTTGCAGTAGAGCATGGTTCACCATGATTTAATTTTGGTCTAAAAGAAACACTTACTATGTTTTTTTTTATCTTTTAATTATTCCACAGTTCAAATCACAATTGCAATATTTTTTCTAAATAATCACAAATAGATTTTTTTTGTCCAAATCATTTAGTCCTGCATTATAATATTACTGCACTGTTCATTCTGCTCAATCAGCAATAATCATGTCCAACCTGCTGTTCCCTCTTATTTTGGGCTACACGGTGTGACAAATCTGTTGACAAGCTGACCTCGTTTACTGTGTGACATGAAATAAAATTGGCTATGGGTCACTGTTTATGTGCCAAGCATGCTCAGTGTTGTAAAGAGGTATCTTGATTTAAATTGGAAGTATGTTGGCAACATGAGGTGAAACTGAGTGGTTTCTCTGAAAAAAAGTGTCTTCTGGCACTTGAGGACAGACATATGTGAGAATGCTTACTCCTTCCTTTTCATGATTACGTTCCAAGACGTTGCCTTGACATTTCAAAGGTCCTGTGAGCCTTTCCTACATCTTTGAATGTACAATTCAATTTGTATAATTAATCAGTATTGTGAGAGTTTGCTATTTCACTTTGCCCAGCAGCTCAACTTTTGTTCTGAAATACTGTCAATTCTACAAAATTTCAACAGAATGAATTTTAAAAAAACTGCTGTCACATAAGCAGTTTTTTTAAATTCATTCTGTTGAAATTTTAGGATACAGCTCTTTGATAATCCATATGAATTCAAGATTAATTTAGTGGCTTTCCCCAAAAGCTAAAGTTAAGGCTAGTTGGCCTAAGCTTGAGCTGTGTCCCAAATTCCAATTACAATTGTTTTGTCAGGCCTGTACCGTGGTCAGATAACTCTACCCCTTCAGTTACGTACGGCAAGCAGTGACAATTGAATGCAAGTGTCCAACATTCCACACTCCATTATGTTGGTTGGAGTACATCATCCAGGTACTCATAGTACTCTTCCTTTGTTACATTTTCAGTGTGCACTTGCACTAATTACACTACTAAATGACATTGAATAGTGCAGATGTATGACACACCTTTGAAGTCCAGTTGTCTGATATCATGCAGGATCCTATCTACCCACAGATTCCTATCTCTCTTGGAACTAAGAGGTAGTCATTTGTAAGTCAAGTTCAAAAAGAACTGTTTTGAACTGTTTGAACACAAAATGTCTTGTTTTACATGATCAAAATAGCATTTCTGTAAGGTACATGCTAAACTAGCAGGCTAATCGACAAGCAGTTGCTAAGCTACTAGGCTGAATAAAAAAAATATCAAAATTGAAATGTTCCATTTGACCATGTATGCTTCCGATTATGTAATATGATGTGTGACACATATTTTAAAATACATTTATTGTCATATTTAGATGACAAATGTATTTTGTTATAATTGTTTCTAATCAGACATTGAATATGGTCAGCCAATAAGATTGCATTGGTCCAAAGGAATCAGATTCTGTGGGGTGACAGTATCTTGCGTGACACTGGCACTCTTTGGCCTAGACATGAGGTTCAGTTGTCATACACTCTGGCCTGGACTTGGAGTTCAGTTTTCACACACAGTCAGTAGATCCAAGGCAAGAACAGGTGCAAAGCTCTTCAAGCAGACCACATCTCTGCTTAAGTGTGCTTACACTTAACACTTACTGGATCACTCCTGTCTATAGTTTATATACGTGAAGTGGTTTGAAAGACAGCGCAAGGTGATCCACACAAAGTTAAATAGGTACAGAGATCAATAGAGCACTGGAAAGAGAGAGGCTTTCTTTGGCATTCTGCTCTGCAAATCCTAACAACAGGTGCATGGTGCACCATGTCACTTCAGTTTGTTCACAATAGCTTGAATGACATGATCATAAAAATCACCTCTTGCTGTCACACCAGTGTCATTCATTAATTTAGAGTTGACCTGCCCAGTTTAACTTGGTTTGAAAGAACAATGTGAATTACACACAATGCCTAATTAATTACGCACTGAGTTGTGTAAGTTAGAGATGTCTTTTGCTTATAAAATCACATAAAACATTTTATCCAAATTTAATAAACTTTGCCATCCAATTACACCAAGTAAAATGAAGTGATAAGTAATACATTCAAGCCAACCAAGTGTCTCCACTCCTGCACTTTTGGTAATCTGAGACAAGTCAGTGTTAACATACTATATTACTAAGCCAGCAGCAATAAGTAAAGAGCAATTATATGTTGTGCTACCATTATCCTTGCTCAAAAGTATCTGCACTAAACTGCAGGACATAATATGGGTAATATTGAGGCAAAGGTACAGACAAAGGATTTATTGATTATGGTGTGCTGGCTTGTTTCTCCCTGAAGATTGTCAATGCTATCCACATTTTAGATGCTCTGTCATCCTGAGGAGCTTTTCCCAGAACAATGGGCTACCATAGACATCCAGTAACTCCCTCCATGAAAATGTGTTTTGGCCTGAAACAACCCATTCTCTGAGACATCTGAAAAATTAGCAAAGGGATTTTTGGAGGGTCGGGAAGTTAGGATAATTCAGAGGCACAGCACATTAACCTTGTTTCACCCAATTTATTTCATGTATCCGCGGCCAGTCTCATACCACACACACAAAAGAAAATATGTACAAAGAGGGCGAATCTGCAAGTTTGGGTTTGGACAGAGGGCTAAATAGCACTTCATTTCCTTAAACAGTTGACGACACAAATGTCTCTTGAAGATAAATGTCTGGAACCAACTGTTTTTGGCTGCTTTGGTCCTCTGGGCTCTTTGATGGCTTCCCGAAGAGGCTTCTTGTAGCATTTTCTGCATTTCCATAAATGTTTTGCATGGTCTTGTAAAAAAGACCATGTCCTTATGTTTTTCTTTTTTACCTTGGTGGCAGTTTTTTCAAAGGCTAGGTTTTTAAGAGACCTTACTTACAATTTATCTGATTGATCGAGTGCACCAACTGCAGGAACATTCTGCCTGAACGAACATGGGATTAAATGACTAATTTAAGGGCACAAAGTAGACAGGATATCAGTGCCACCCCAACTGATATGTTAAAATGGTGAACATTTAACAATTGTTTAAAAAAATATATAATTTCTAATTCAATTAATCTTGGAAAATTGAAGTTTCCATATTGCCCCGTACATTGCTTTTAGAACTGCACAAAACATTTTATTGAAATACTTTAGATCTGTCTAGGCCTCTTTGGTTTGGCTACCAAAGATAGAGTATGATGACTCTTCTCTATTTCTGCTTTTCAGCTGCTATATTTGCTGAACCAATGCCAGGTCTCTGTGGTCAAGATCATATATGCTACTGGTGGAGACAGGCCATAAACAGTGGCTGCAACTTCCCAGCATGCCCTTACTGTGAGCAGTGTTGATGCTTGGTTGGCATCTGTGGTATCTCCCAGCAACCCCTCTGCCTTTCAAATGTGATGATTGATGAATGGATTCGTGAAGGTCTCCTCAAAAACATACTGCCGTCAGTGTAAACTAGCTTAGCTGTACCATTATACTGTTCTGACTTGACCTTAAACCCTGAGGCAGTTACGCTGACTGCATGAAATAATGTTTTCTTCAAGTGACTATAATAGAAATGTTAAAAGAGATAAAAACTCACCCTAATGTTGTTCCAAACCCATATGACTTCCAGTCTTCCATGGAACACCAAAGGAAACATTTCTTTTTGTGTTCCACGGAGGAAAGTATGTCATACAGGTTTGGAACAACATGAAGATGAGTAAATGATGACAAAGCTAACCCTTTAATGTCCATAATCATAAATATGTTGAAAGTGATTGTTTGTGATTATTTCAGATGCTTTTACATGTTATTTCAATTTCCAGATTTATTCATTGGTGAAAGGTTTGTTCACAAATGAGTATCAACATTGATATTAAGATGATAAGACAACATTTGCATAAAATATTTCTTTGAATACTTAAATTATATTATATCTTTGATGAGGCATGGCTAGGACGTGAGGATGGACATCTGGCACTGAGTTACCAATCAGCATGAGAGGAATAAAGTGGAGCCGGAGATGCCAGTTCGAGAGAGAGTTGCCCACAGCTCGCTCATTGTGTGCATTCTATGTTGTGCCGGGAAGGTCAACAGTGTGAGCGTTGCACGAAGCTGTGAGCATGTCTACAGGCATGTGTATGCTAGAGAGCATGTTCTTTGTTATGTTTCATTGAACTGCATTTAATTAAAGTCTATGTAAATTGTCCACCCAGTCTCTGCTTCCTCCTTGGTAGGGAAGGCAGTGATATCTGCCTCAATATCATATAGGCTTATCCTCCATCTGCTATCTTCATTGTAATCGCAATGGTTTCATGTACTCACTTATTATTTAAAATGTCCAAAAATGAGTGTCACCTCATAACACTTCTGAGCTGTCTACCTTTAAGGAAATTGGCTTTTCAATGGTGCAAGACTCTGAGAGCTTTAGGAGGAGAAAAACATCTGTGCAGTTCTAAAGAAAAAACACCTATTAATGCCATGGAATTATGTAAGGTAGCCATTTCAGACAGGGTAGAAAGTTAGATGCCATCATGGCTCAAATTTAAGCTGTATGGCTCTGTCAAAGCTACTCTCTCCTATCCTAAGGGGGTGTAGTGATTATGGGATGTGCTTTGCACTGAGCCCCATATTGATCTGGCAGCCTGGAGGCTATTTGTACAAGGTTTCCTACTATAAGAATGCATTATATAATCGATTTTAAAATGTTACTCTTTGTTTTTAAGGCTTTAAATGGACAGGCACCTTCTCACCTTTCTGGCCTTCTGAATGTAATTACCCCTGTCAAATGTCCTCGGATCAGAAATTTCTGATGGTCCCTAGGTCCAGACTGAAGTCGAGGGGTGACCAGGCTTTTGCCATAGCCTGTCCTAAACTGTGGACCAGTCTTCCGGTATCAATTAGAACAATTTTGACATAATATTTAAAGCAAAGCCAAAAACCTATCTTTTTGAACAAGCATATAATAAACTTTGAGTCTGTCTGTGGGTGGTGAAAGTTTTAAAACATGTGATTGTGTTATGTCCTTTTTTCTCTTGTTTTGCGGTTGGACAGTTTTTAGTGATGTCTTTTTGTGATATTCCTATTATTGTTGCTGTTCAGCACAATGGTCAACAATTGTTGTTTATATTGTGCTTTATAAATAAATTGATTGATTGATTGATTGATTGATTGATTGCTGGCTGGATGACTGACTGATTGATTAAGAGAGGGATTATAAAAGGTCTTAGGTAAAAGACTAATATAATATACCCCTAACTATTTCAGATCACACTATCTATGTTTAAGTTCTTTCTTAGGAATGATATCACAAGAGATCTGTCCATTGAAGCCAACATCTAGACAGCAAGAAGTTACACGGAAGCTTGGAGCATGGTTGCATCACAGTTTCCTCTTTCACTGTTTTCTGCACATATGGTACTCTAAATACCAACAGCTGGGAAACGCTCATGAGGCCAACTATACCCTTATATTGCCTTAATTCCCCCAGTGTGCTAATGACAGACACTCAACAGTCCCTGGGGTCTTGGCTTCCCTCCCCAGCCCCCCACAGGCCCCATTCATAAAGCCCTTCTTGGGGTGCAGATTCTGTCTGGATAAAAGCAGGGGAGCCTAGCCACATGTGTACACACCTCAGGTTACTTCCTCAGCAGAATCACACTGCACTGGAACTGCCCTCAGATGTGAAAGCCTCACAGATTTACACTGAAAATAATATCCCCTGGAGATCAAGGCAATGCAACTGTTTACATTTACAGTTATTTTCTTTACAAATGTCTCCTTACTAAAGCACATTAAAGTAATAGTTCACCAAAAAATAAAAAATATCTCATCATTTTCTTACTTTCAAGCCATCCCAGATGTGTATGATTTTCTCTCTTATGAAGAACACAAACAAAGATTTTTAGAAGAATATTTCAGCTTTGTAGGTCCTCACAATGCAAGTGAATGGTGACCAGAACTTTCAAGCTCCAAAAATCACATATAGGTATCACTTATAGGGATCATAAAAGTCACCCATTTGACTCCAGTGTTTCAATCTTTCTTCTGAAGCGATGCAGTGACTTTGGGTGAGAAACAGATCAACATTTTAATAATTTTTTATAAAAATCTTCTCTTTCACTTTCACTTTCAGAATTTGAAAATTAAATTGGAGATTTATAGTAAAAAGGACTTAAATATGTATCTGTTTCTCACCCACACCTATTGTAGCACGTCTGAAGATATGGATTTAACCACTGGAGTCATACGGATTACTTTAATGCTGCCTATATGTAATTTTTGGAGCTTGAAAGGTCTGGTCACCATTCACATACATATTCACACACTATATGGACCTTCTGAAATATTCTTCTAAAAATTTTTGTTTGTTTTCTGCAGAAGAAAGAATGTCATACACATCTGGGATGGCATGAGGGTGAGTAAATGATGAGATCATTTTCATTTTTGGGTGAACTATCCCTTTAAATAAATGATTGTAACAATATTGGTAGCAAATGTGGTATGTGGTAGCAAATTATAAAAATTTATGAAAAAATAAGTAATAAGCCAAAGCCAGAAAGTGACATCAAGAACCTAAAAAAGGGCACGTTTAAAGGAATATTTGACCCAAAAATGAAAATTACCTCACCTCATGTCATAATGAATATTCCAGTCCAGCCTAGCAATACATTGACTGCTGTGCCTTCATGAGTACATGAGAGAAGCTTGTTCACAGTGTGACGCATTTTCACGTGAGCGTTTGTAGCATTAATCGACACTAAAAGTTCTCGAGTGGACATATGATCCACTGTGAATGAACGAGAGCGAGAACTCTAAATTAATCTTTTGGCTCAGTCCTTAGAACATGCTAATCTTTAGCCTCGGAAAACCATCGGCATCATAAAAAAAATAACATTATTCATCATATTCACTAATCCTTGGATCACGTATCCTTTAGACCCAATGCCATGCTAGGTGGAGTATCCCAGATTTACTCTGCAATTCTGAAACGTCTAGGTTACGTATGTAACCTCCGTTGCCTGATGGAGGGAACGAGACGTTGTGTCGAAGAAGCGACACTAGGGGTCTCTCTTGAGCACCGAATATGCCTCTGATGCATGAAAAAAGGCCAATGAGAAGTTGGCAGACAGTATTTGCCTACCCCGCCCTGGACATACGGGTATAAAGGTGAGGAAATACTATGAGTTAATTCAGGATTTTTCTGAGGAGCCGGGAGTGTCCGGCCACCTCAGTGGCTCGGCTCAGCGACATAGCTGGGAGGACATGACGTCTCGTTCCCTCCATCAGGGAACAGAGGTTACATACGTAACCTAGACGTTCCCCATCTGTCGCTCACTTCTACGTTGTGTCGAAGAAGCGACACTAGGGGTCCACTTCAAATCATGGTATGCACTGAGCCGTGTACGTGTACTGCTGACACAGGAGCGGGCAGGTATTTCACGTGCCAGGACGACCAGCTGTGTCTGACTGCACGTACCCTTCCCAAATGCCCCATAAAGGATGTCAGAATCCTTCTAGTTACCCAAGCAGGGGAACAAGGCAACGCTTGCCAACCTGAGATAGGCCGAGCCTAGCCGGGCCTCTTTTTATGTTTCTCTCATAGAGCGTACTGCATCGTGGGAAGGAGGTCTTACCAATTTTCCTATTCTAGGGGGAAAAGACCCTGCGGAGACCACACCAAGGGGGAGGTAACGTGGGAAAATACATCAAATGGGCCTCTTCGGTCACATGTGGGAAAGAATGGCGTGGTCGTAGATCCAGCCTCGAGGAGGGGGGAGTTGCTTCAACACGGCGACCGGAGGGCAGCGGGAACTGCCTAAGGGAGACGCGGGTCCACTCGTAAGGGACCGTACCATGGAAAATACACACAGGAGGAGTCCGCGTAGGAGGCCTGATCTGTGGAGCACCTTTCCCAGTGCAGGGTAGATTTGAGATACCCGCAGTGGATTGGGTCGGCAAATTCCTCCACTGAATTGTGGACCCACAGGGCTAGGGAGGAGTGATCCAGGGAGCCGAGTGAGTAGGACCTCCTGGGAGGGAAAAGCGCACTATTTTACCTCGGCCGAGGGAAAGGGCGCTGGGTGCAAGTGATTCACCCGGTTAGACCGTCAGCATGTACCGAGTTCTACCAGCTCGGACCTGAGAAAAACACGGGACGAGACTGACTCAACCCTGAGGTTGTAAAACCTCGCAAAGGTTTTGGGTGTTGCCCAACCCACAGCTCTGCATATGTCTCCCACGAGGACGCAACACTCCTTGTTGAGTGTGCTCAGACCCGCAAGGGGGCGGGCATAGCCTGGGTGTAGTAGGCCAACAGGATGGAGTCCAACAGCCAGTGGGTGAGCCTCTGTTTGGAGACAGCGTTCCCTTTCCGCTGTCCGCCAAAGCAGACAAAGAGCTGCTCAGAACGCATGAAGTCGTGCGTGCAGTCCACGTAGGTGCGTAAGGCACGTACCGGGCACAGCAACGAAGGGGCTGGGCCTGCCTCCTCCTGGGGAGAACCTGCGCTTGCAGGTTCACTACCTGGTCTCTAAAGGGTGTGGTAGGAACCTTGGGCACATAGCCCGGTCGAGGTCTTAGGATCGCATGTGTTTCTGCTGGACCGAAGTCCAGGCAAGAAATTTAACTGGCTAGACTAATAAAAGTGACATTTAATGGTTTATCACACCTATGTTTTAATAGCTTTGACATTTTAAGAACAGAGGTGGAAAGTAATGAATTACAATTACTCTCATTTACAGTACTTAAGTCAATTTTGTTAAATTATAAATTAAAAATAGTACTTTACTACAATTATTTTTCACCACAATTACAAATAGCAAAAAAAATAAAATAAATATATATATATATATATATATATATATATATATATATATATATATATATATATATATATATAATATTTCAGAATTTTTGGGAAGAAGAAAGTTAGATGCACTAAATCTGTTTATAAACTAAAATGTGCTGTGCGCAGCATGACGGAAGCCCGCAGGGCACAGCATCATGAGCACAGCAGCTTACATAAACTCATTGTCCTCTCTTCTCAAGCTTCTCCAAGACTTTCTGCCCTGTCACAATACAAGAAATACTGTTATTTTCTGCATATTTCATTTTATTCTAAAAAGGAGCTTTCATTCAGGTACGTGGGAACCGTCTGAACACGTTTAACCACTTTTCAAACGTCATTTGTTTTTTAAGGTAGGCAATGTTTTAACTGTCAAACATTAACACAATGTAGTTTCACATATATGTGGGGATATCTTGTTTACTTGCTACTATATGTATAAAACAAACTTTGTAAATACCTTAGAAATATACAATGCCAATAAAGTCCGAAATGAATGGAGACTCCAATGAAATTGACAAAAATGATGTCAATAATTCTAAATATGGGGTCAAAAAATGCCCATGCAACGAGTTACCGTATTTTATTAATAATATCTGATATACATGTAGTTACAATTACAAACATTGTGATCTTCTTTAGACATTTCACATTTTTTTCCAACCGTTCGGTTCCTCACATCATCATGCACACAATCGGGCTTGGTATTGTACTCTTGCGTTAAATTTAGGGGGTGAATTTTTAACTATTCACCCCTCTTTGAACCATTCACCCCTCTTGTTCAAAATAAACTGTCCTAGCAGGTAAAACTCTCGCTCATGGTGCTGTACTGTACTTCCCTGCCCTGTCTCACCCGCTAGAGGCTAAAAGTGTGCAAGTAATAATGTAATTAAATAATGTAACAAAATACTAAAATTTTCTTAATAATAATATCTCAATATGTTAAATAACAGTAATGTTTATTAAGACTTTATTATTACAATTGTAATACAATAATACATGTACAGAACAACCACTTTTAGTCTTTGAATCAATCATATTGCTCACTAAATAAACACTGTGTGAAATTTAAATTTTTTCCATATTTCATTCAGTTGGCTAGATTATTCAGAGGATAAATTTCCTCTATGATATTGCATTATATTAGTTTTATAAAGTATTTTAACATAAGACTTGGCCAGCCAAAATACTTGGACATACACTACCGTTCAAAAGTTTGGGGTCACTTGTCTGAAATGTTTCTCATGATCTTAAAAATCTTTTGATCTGAAGGTGTATGCTTAAAAGTTTGAAATTAACTTTGTAGACAAAATATTATTCTGCCAAAACATATACATTTATTTAATTACAAATCTAAAATTTCCTAAAAAAAAAAAAAGTTTTTGAAATGGATGACTTGGATCAAAATATGAAGAAAAGAAGCCAATAAGTGCCCAACATAGATGGGAACTCCTTCAATACTGTTTAAAAAGCATCCCGGGGTGATTCCTCAAGAAGTTGGTTGAGAAAATGTCACGAGTACATGTCTGCAAAATCTAGGCAAAGGGTGACTACTTTGAAGATGCTAAAATATTACATAGTTTTGGATTTATTTTGGATTTTTTGGTCACAAAATAATTCCCATATTTCCATTTCTATTATTCCATAGTTTTGCTGACTACTATTATTCTAAAATGTGAAATAAATAAATAAATAAAGAATGAGTAAGTGACCCCAAACTTTTGAACGGTAGTGTACGTGAATGAGAATGAACCTGGAATAGGAATGTTTCTGTCACAATGCACATTATGTAGTGACAATTTAAAGACAGTTATAATGTTACAAATGGCTTTTTCAATTTAAATAAATGTTTTATTGTTAACATTTTCCATTTGTCCAAGAATCCTCTTGCAGCAATGCAGGTCTTTGGCATTTAGAAGCAGCTAGTTTAGGACCTGTAAGGTGTCTGTTTCTCAAACTAGAGACTATGATTTACTTGTCTATTTGTTGTACATTTCGCCATCCACTTCCCTCTCTATTAGAGATTTAAAAAAAAAAAAAATCAAAACAGCAATGCATGGAATATCATCTCTCTAAAACAATGACTTTAGGAGAAAATAGAATTTCAGGAGAAATGTGTTTCTTTTTGCCTATTTTTAAAACCAAAATTTTACTTGCAAGTGTAAAGCAACTTATAAGAACTCAATACCTCAGCAAATGGCGAAAAACCCAACAGTATTGTGATTTCTGCATGGTAGCGCAACCATTTTCAATTGTTCTAATAATAAAAAATGCTGAATGCTTTTTGAATGCTTTTTGAATAGGTGACACAGTATATGTTAGCCCTCACAGGTAAATATTTTTTTTTTATAAATATCACGTAAAGCAATTATTTCAAAGCGTAATAATATTGGCAATTAATGATTTGACAGTATTTTTGATCAATATAATGTATCCTTGGTGAAAGGAAGCAAAAGTCTTTTCAAGAACAAAAATGTCTTTGTGTTCTAAAAATGGAAGCGTATATATTATATATAATATAATTTTCATAAAGTAACTGGGTAATATAAAAGTAATATAATTACTTTAGTAGTTTGTCAGCAAACTTTTTATTTATTCTTAAGTAATTATATTTCTTTTTACTTCTACTTTCACGTTTGTATCTACTTTCTACTATGTTTCAAGTTAATTATTTCTTCATTAGCAGAACTTTTACATAAGTAAAAAAAATCAGTACTCTTTCCACCACTGTTTAAGACTCATTTAAACTGTGGTCTATCAGTTGTGTTTTGTTTTTTGGGAAATTAGAGAACTGATGCCTTGGTCAAAAAGGAATTTTTTTTTTTCTACCATGATACTGGTGTCACTTCCAGAAGAAAGGCCTCATTGTGTGGAGTGACATGGGTGGTGAGCATGGTATGAACTATACAAACTTCCTCACTCACTAGTGTTCCTGGGCCGATTAAAGATTGTGTAGGCTACTGTGCAGGCGGAAGGAAGGAGGTTATAAAAGGACACTTTAAACAGTGCAACACCAAAAAGAAGGCAAATCTGTACATAACCTCTATACAATGTAATAACCAGGGGTTTCCTTGTGAAACAAGGTGAGCAAAAGGCTGCCTTGGATCCACAAATAGCCTAAGAATTAGGTAGTGTAAATCCAGCAAATAACTTTTACAGTTGCCTGTTGGCTTTATGCCAGTAGCAGCACAGTGCGTAACTAAATATTGTAACTTTTATGTGTCTGTTCACAGTTACTATAATCTCTAAGATATTTTCATCCATTCAGAGTCCAAGGAATTCTACTCAGACCTGTCCCTTAGGTGTCTGAATTTCATGAGCCACTCTGACCTCAGGCAGTAATTATGATGCTTAGAGACAACACTGTGTATTTGACGCACACCAGAAGCCCCTGTCTTCATCTGTCTCATGAGAGGTCAGTACTCTGTGAGTACTCTGGTTTCCCACATGAGAATGGCCTCATCTGGCAGCATTTGGAGCCACACTTACAAAATAATTTGAAAGCTGAAAGGCTTAAGTGTTTTTCCACCTC
Organism: Moxostoma hubbsi; assembly: GCA_032164185.1. NCBI lineage: Eukaryota > Metazoa > Chordata > Actinopteri > Cypriniformes > Catostomidae > Moxostoma > Moxostoma hubbsi. The sequence continues at coordinate 9,296,836 of JAVLUX010000003.1, read as the reverse complement.
ACTTAAAGACATTCTGGAATTCACTGGTTGCACGTGCTACTGCTGGTGCTGCAGTACACAAGCATGTCTGGATTTTGCGGCAAAAAGCTACTGCCATAAACCCATACTTTGCAAAATACAGTACAAACAGTGCCAGCTTTGATATGGCATGTAAATATTGACATTCTCCAGGGAGGCCATAAGGGGCTGAGAAGGTAAAGGCCTTTCCTGGTTCCTCACACCTGCTGTGGTCAGAGGATTTGTTTATTAATGCAGAGGTAATCAGCACCTCCTGGACACATTCAGGAAAGTTTTGACAAATGTATCTTTTCTTCCAACTTAGGATGCTTGATTTGGGAATTTGAAACTGTACTGCTAGTTACTGTACTGAGCTGTGTTCAGTAAATGGTCTACTACAAAAATCTGTTATGGATGTTAAGTTATAGTTATAAGTTAAGTTAAGGTAATATTGGGAGCTACTTGACCTGCATTTCTTCTTGGAAAGGAGTGTTCAGTTTCAGCTTCTACTCTGTATATAGTGCCACCCTGGAGAAGACAGGCTGAAGGTGACAGAACTTATGCGATCGCTGCATATACACACCTCATCCAAAGCCAAGCTTGCATACCTAGAACTTGATAAACTAGCCAATGGAATGGCCCTCTTTGAGGTGCTGTTGTGAGTATGTTACCCTTTCAAAGAAGTACTGTGGCAGATGGTATCATATGGTAATATCATGGTACTTTAATACATATCATGGTACTGTGATTTGATACTATCATGGCATTTGAATATGGTAATTATTTGTGTACATTTACATGGATTCATTTAGCAAATGCTTTTAACCAAAGTGACATACAAATGAGGAACGTTACAACAAAAACTATTCATCCAAGAGGCAGAGTCGCATGGTACTTTTGTCAGTGATAACTGGCAGGTGATATCAAGCAGTTTGCAAGGATGACTTGTGACAGTCTTCACTGAAAATCACAAATGAACCACTAATATTTTGCATCGTATGTCATCATTTTCCAGCAAAGGTGTGTTATTGAATTTATAGCTGCCATAGAGTTACAATATAGCTGTACAATTTTGAAAATGTAAAAAAGCTACTCTTTAAACAAATAAGTATACAAAAAGTAATTTACAAACCCTTCAGCAGAGACAGCAAGGCTCTGAGCACTTACTTTTTCATCCTTATTTTCTACATTTTCAAAGAAAAATAACATAAAAACAAAATCATTGGAAATTTGTCAGTGGCTATAACTTTCAAAGACAACTAATGTCACAGACACAGAGCCAAGCTGTTCCATGATTCCTATGTGGAAACATGTTAGTCTTTCGTGTTTGCACTTTGCCATTTGCTTTAATGTGTTTTCCCAAGCTTATTCTGCGCACATGCACTGTACAATTTAAAACCCTCATCATGTAGCCAGTAAAAAGTGAGGGGGAAACCTTTGCTTCTGATGACAACGAGTGGAGGGGATGGTTTGCAGCTGTAACCCAGGCAGCAACACAATAAATTAAAGTTATGAAGTCACACTAGACTGGTTTGTACATGTTTCGCACATGTGACATTGTCTAGAGCATGGCAATTAAACTTTGAGATCAAAGAGGGGGCAATAGTGCATTGGCAATGGCAAATACAACTGGGCAATGACTTGGGGCTTCAGAATTTATAGGTTATGCACCCTATCCCAGACATGACATGTAAGCAGTAGCAGAGCAACCACTAAATAATAATAATGACTGTAGGAGTGTCATTACATGAATGATTAAGGACTATGCATGTCGGGGGGGAAATTATGCAAAAATCTCTGGCATAGAAATTGCAGTGCTGTTGTATTCCTATCCATAAAAGCAGCATCTGTACCAAGGAAATTGACCTTGGTCAAATAAAAAAATATTTTGTTATACTTTGGGGGTATCATAAGTTCTCAGATTGCAATATGTAAGTAGTGTTACAAATCTGTCTCTTTGCAGAAGCTCTGGTGGGACATTAGTGGTATACACAAGAATGAGTATTTTCTCAACTTCCTGTTTGTATTTACTTAATCAGAGACAATCAACATTAAGAAACATAATATCAATGTAAAATGTGCCAGATTTAGCCAAGATGGATCATTTTCATCTGCAGTCCCTGGGCAAGTTGATGTTAAAAAAAAAAAAGAAATATGGAAAATAAAGGAGAGAGAGAGAGAGAGAGAGAGAGAGAGAGAGAGAGAGAGAGAGAGAGAGAGAGAGAGAGAGAGAGAATAATCACAGATAAATTCATATAAACTAAAATATTACACTAAATACCAGTAAATGTTGACTCTTTTGATTTGCCATCAACCACATTTTAGTTGTTTAGAGAAACCACCATGATTTGTTTGATCTTTTAATTCTACTGGAAATCTATTCCAGTCATGGATTTTCTAAAAGCAAAGGATTATTGACTAAAGAGAGTCTTAAAAAACTACACTAAATCAGCAAATTTGATCAGATGTTTCCAGCTCAAAAAAACAGTACTTCATTAAAATACCACAGTGATGGAAACTATTTGACTTTTTGACTAATACAATAAGAGCTTGCTTATAGACAGTTTAAACAGGCTTAAGAATGGACTTACATGTTTGTGTCCAAATGGTCGTGCAATATGTAATCATAGCACTCATGAACAACACTGCTGCCACCGTTGTCTAGATTGACTTTCACTTTATCCACAACATTCTTCACATGTTTTTTAAAAGAAAGCTGAGAATAAATTATTATTCCTAAATATTTAAATTCTTGTACTATATCAAGCTTCTGTCCCTGGACATATACTTCTGGTTCAATGTCAGAATTTGCTCTTTATGTAAAAAAACATACATACTGTTTTCTTGACATTGAGATGTAAAAACATTATTCTTTGTTTACTTTGACTAGCAAGTGCTAATCAATGAACAGGCCAGGGGGGACCAATTTACCTGCAGAATAATGTGTCTTAGATCCCCAAGGACGGTACATTATTGTATCAGGTAATCTTTTCAATATCCCAGTAGTCTTGGTCAGTGTTTATGCACCCAATTGGGATGACGTTAACTTTGTGAAAAAAATAATTTCCTTGTTACCGGATTTAAATACTTACCATCTTATATTTGGTGGAGATATGAATTGTGTGATAGATACAAATATGGATCGTTCCAACCCTAAAACAATACCCCTCTCAAAAATGTCTCAGATTCTGGCTGGTTATATGACACAGATTGGGTGTGTGGACCCATGGAGGTTTCTATTCCCTGATAAAAAGGAATTCTCTTGCTTTTCACATGTCCACCAGACTTATTCAAGGATAGATTATTTTTTTACTGATAAAAGGCTTATCCCCTCGATAAAAAAGGTAGAATACTCTGCTATTGTTGAATCAGACCATGCCCCCGTCATTCTTGATATTTGTTTCTCAAATAATTACTCATCGCAGCCTGTGTGGAGACTGAACACAACTTTAATCTCAGACACATACTTTTGCGAATTCATATCTAGCGCGATTGACCATTTTCTACTATTTAATAAAACAGACTTTGTGTCACCATCATTACTATGGGAGACATTCAAGGTTGTAATAAGGGGAGAAATAATATCGTACTCTGCCTCACGTAATAAAGTAAAGAAACAAGCACGGGAGAAACTGATTGAATCTATACAGAAAACTGATCACCAATATGCTATAGCTCCAACACCAGAATTACATAGAGAAAAATTGAGCCTTAAGGCACGATATGATTTATTATCGACGGAAAAAATAGAGCGGGATTTGGTTTTTGCCCGTGCCAGGGTCTATGAATATGGAGAAAAGGCAGGCCGTCTTCTCGCCCAACAGTTAAAAATTAAATCAGCATCCCAGCTTATTCCCAGGATTAAGAAAAATTGCCAAGAAATTACATCGGATCCTCAAGAAATTAATTCCATTTTTCAGAAATTCTATTCAGATTTGTATACTTCCGAATTCCCATATGATGATTCTTTAATGACAACATTCCTGGCTAATGTAAAATTACCTTCAGTTAAACAAGATCAAAAGAGTAATCTGGATAAACCTTTGCAACTTCAAGAGATAGAAGACTCAATCAAAGCCATGCAGAGCGGTAAAACTCCAGGTCCTGACGGATTTCCTGTTGAGTTCTATAAAAAATTCTCTTCAAAACTGTCCCCTTTACTTCTCAGTATGTTTAATAATTCTCTCGAGCAATCGAAATTGCCACCAAGTCTTACACAGGCCCATATCACAGTGCTCCTGAAACCAGATAAAGACCCCCTGGATTGTAGTTCCTATAGACCGATCTCCTTATTAAATGTGGATGTAAAAATTTTATCTAAAGTATTGGCCTCTAGAATAGAGCATATAATTCCAGATATTATTTCACAAGACCAGACGGGCTTTATTAAGGGACGCCACTCTTTCATTAATATTCGAAAGCTTCTTAATGTTGTGCATTCCTCTGCGTCGGAGGAAAGCCCTGAAGTGATTATTTCTCTAGACGCAGAGAAAGCATTTGATAGAGTCGAATGGAAATATCTATTTGCAGTGTTAGACAAATTTGGATTCGGTTCAAAATTCACTTCTTGGATTCATCTGCTTTATCATCAACCAAGGGCAGCTGTAGTCACAAATAAAATATGCTCACAATATTTCTCTCTGTCTAGAGGGACACGGCAAGGGTGTCCCCTTAGCCCTCTACTATTTATATTGGCTATAGAGCCACTATCGTCAGTACTCAGAACCTCACAATATATTAGTGGTATTAAAAGAATGAGTGTCGAGTATAAAGTTTCCTTATATGCTGACGATCTATTGTTATACATAACTAACCCGCTGTCGTGTTCCTCTCAGATCGAGAGGATATTTAAAGATTATGGGGTCTTTTCAGGTTATAAACTAAACTTTTCTAAAAGTGTATGCTTCCCTATAAACCATATGGCAGATCAGATCAGTGATACGGACTTGCCCTTTTGCATATCCAAATCAGGATTTAAGTACTTAGGAATTAATATTACTCGTTCATACACTGATTTGTTTAAAGCAAATTACAGTCCCATACTTAAAAAACTTGAATCGGACTTCCAACGATGGAGTGTTATATATCTGTCCCTAGCTGGTAAAACTAATTGTATTAAAATGAATGTGCTACCCAGATTACTGTATTTGTTTCAGAGTCTTCCAATTTTCCTGCCAAAGTCCTTTTTCCGGTCAACTAATAAGTTGCTGTCCTCCTTTATTTGGGGTGGTAAGAAACCAAGAATACGTAGGGAACTGCTTGAGAGACCAAAAAAGGATGGAGGACTGGCTCTTCCGAATTTATTAAATTATTATTGGGCAGCAAATCTACAAAAGGTTGTTTATTGGTTCCAGTCTCCACATACAGACTGGTGTACAGCGGAAGCTAAGTCATGCAAGTCAACATCACTTGTGGTGCTTATTACAATGAAGTCACCATTCTCTCCATCGCAATTCTCCTCAAGTCCAGTTGTAATTTCGACTCTCAAAATATACAACCAGTTTAGACAAGCATTTCAACTCACAGATTTTTCCTTGGAAAGCCCCATATGTAATAACCATCTTTTCCCGGCTGCCAAGCTAGATTCCACTTTTAAGCAATGGCAGCACCGAGGCCTAGTTAAATGTAGTGACTTTTTTATTGATAATAATTTTGCTAGTTATAATGATCTTGTTAAAAAATTTAGTCTTCAAAACCCAGATTTTTTTCGATTTCTTCAAGTTCGTCACTTTATCCAAGCTCACTGCTCTGGGTTTCCACAATTGCCCTCTGAGTCACGTTTAGATTTAGTTCTGAAGGTCCCTTCACACCTTAAGGGATGTATTTCAAAAATATACAACCTGATCATGTCGTTTCAAAATGTATCAATAGAAAAGATCAAAACAGAATGGATAGGAGAGTTAGGAATTGCGATATCTGAAGACACCTGGGTTAGAGCTGTTGATCGAGTAAATGGGACTTCATCTTGTGCAAGACTAAATCTGATTCAAATGAAAGTTCTCTACCGTATTCACTATAGTAAAGCAAAGTTGGCTAAACTGTACCCAAATATAGATGAAACGTGTGACCGCTGCAAGGCATCAAAGGGAGATTTAACCCATATGTTTTGGTCATGTCCTAAATTGAGACAATTTTGGTTTTCAGTATTTGAGATTTTAAACTCAACTTTCGAATTAAAAATTCACCCTAACCCAATAATGGCATTGTTTGGAATCAGAGATGACAACTTCCAAATAGCTAAAAATAAAGAGAATGCCCTGGCTTTTGCCACTTTAATAGCGAGAAGGAGAATTCTTCTAGAGTGGAAATCACACAATCCACCTACTATATCAGCATGGCTTAATGATCTAATGATGTTTCTAAAAACTGAAAAAATTAAATATTTTCTCAGGGGATCTACCAGAACATTTTACAAAACATGGGACCCTTTAATAAACTATTTTGAGAAGAATATGCCCCTCCCTCTTTAAAGTAATTTAAGGATTAAACACCCCCCCCCTTTTCCTTTATTTATTTATTATCACCCCCCCCCCTCTTTTTTTTTTTTTTTTTTTTTTTTTTTTTTTTTTTTCTGGGTTGGGAAACCAGATGTTGGGATGGTTGGGTTGGGTTGGAAATTTGTGGGTGGAAATTTTGAAAAAGCATGACCTTTAATAGTGTTTTTTATCACTGTATACTTTCAATGTACCTTGTTCTGATAAATAAAATATAAAAAAAAAAAAAAAGAATAATGTGTCTTAACTCTTAAGAGAAAGAATCAGCCTCTATTTTCCTAGTATTTTCTTTTTCTGAATCTCCCAGGTGCAAGGTCCAAAAGCTCTGGGCCTATTTCTCACTGTTTTAGCATGAGCCTCTTGAATTTACACAGCTAGACTAGAAGCAGAATGAGGAGAGGTTTTTTAAACCCAAGAGTATTCAAAGCCTACATCCCTTCAGCCACCACCTCTCAGAGGCAGCTTCATATCCGGACTGGCCTTATCACGCTTACCACCTATATCTTATAAAATAACAATCCTGTTACTACCAGCCATACAGAGAGCAATTACAGACACCTTGAGGCAATAGCAACAAAGAGTTTTAGCAACATTCAGCATATCTCAGAGGTGGACAGCTGATAGAGTATTTATGTTTCCTGTTAACATGCTGATAAATCGAGTCATTGCCAAGAACTTGTGGTCTATAAATTGTGAAATCACCAAAGATATAACATTCTTTATTTTATATATATATATATATATATATATATATATATATAGGCCTATATATGAAATAAAATATAATCAGATAATTAAAATGGATTACATTCTTGTGGCAGAAGAGTTAATCATTGATAAGACATTACAAAAAACTGCTTTAAAATACAATGTATTGTTTACTACCATATTATTGAACATAAGCCAATCATTGGCATACAGTTCACAGCAAAGTTCGACAGCCCTAAAATATATAAGGGCTGTCGATTTAACACATTATTTCAGTGCGATTAATTTTACAAAAAATTACGCATGAAAAAGTTACCGCAATTAATCGCATGCCCACGGACCATAATAAGGAAGATTCCTGAGAAATGCAAGCTTAAAGTACCACCTGTTTACGCCAGAGGGCAGTAAGTGAAATTTGTATGAGCAACGTACAGTTTATACAGTGAAGAAAACACTACAGTAGGCAGAACAACAAAACATTCTTGCGTTCAAAACACTCGAAGGAGAGCAAATGCGATCTAAGGGATCTCAAGATGTGTTTAAAAATTGAGTATTAAACTATATTTAACTTGATACAGTGACCTAAACATTTTATGTTTATGACACAACATACCCGAGACGTCTAACGTAGGTGTAAAGTGGCAGGCCCTTAAACAAGCCCTCATTATAAATCTCCAACTGATTGACAAATTCACTTGTGAAATGGATTGCTGTGAACTGTATGCCAATGATTGACTTATGATCAATAATATGGTAGAAAACAATACATTGTATTCTAAAGCCACTTTTTGTATGGCATTATCAATGATTAACTCTTGATTAACATGTATGTATATATATATATATATAAATGTGGCACGGTGGAGGGCGGGACTGGCGCGTGATTGCGCACGCCCGGTCCCGTATCAGGCTAAATTGAGCCGTCAAGAGGGATAAAGGCCACTCGCAGATGGTGATCGAGAGAGAGAGCTTAATCAGCAGACATGTCTGCTGTCCTATGTGTTTGTTTTAAGTTCTTTATTAAATTATTATTTATGTTGACAAGCCGGTTTCTCGCCTCTTCCTTGCCCGTAACGTGAACTGTTTTACATTGGTGCCGAAAGCCCGGGAAGGAAGAGGGATGCGCCGTAGCGGAGTTCTCGCCACTTCTCAATGGAGCAGCCGCGGCCATCTGCCGGGAGACGGAGGAGCCCAGCCACCTGGACGCGGAGGAACGGCCGCCGACCGCGAGGGGAGGAGGGGCTCCTGGCCGACCGCCTGGAGCAGTTAGGGCTGCTGCCAGCGGTGGGGGAGTCACCTACTAGCCGCTGGAACGCGGCGGGGTTGGAGACTGCCGACCGCGTGCGGGGAGGGGCTCGCTGCCGACCGCCTGGAGCGGGAGAACCGCTTCCAGGGGCGGGGGGAGGCCCCTTCGACACCCCGGGAACAAGGCGGGGCGTTCCGTCCGCCAGGGGCTGAGGACTGCCTCCGATCTGCCCGGAGAGGCGCGGCTGTTGTCCTGAAGAGGGTGGAGAAGTGGCTGAGGAACGAGCTACGGCATATCAGAGAACCGGCGAGTACGTTTTTTTTCTTTCTTTCTTTCCTTTAATCTCTCTCTCCTCTCTCTCTCGATACCGCTCTGCGTTGGCCTTTTCCCTCTTTTTTTAAATTATGGTGTTTGTGGGAGGGGAGGTACTGCCCAGTGCAGGAACCCTCCCCCCCCTATTTTTAATTGTTGTTTCCCTCCCCTTGCCCCCTCCCTCGTCCAGGCTGGTGGGGATGACCCGCCGGCAGACCGCGCGGGAGGCGCCCCCCCCCCCCCAGGGGATGTATGTCAGGCCGGGGGTCCCCAGCCTGAGAGAACGGGGGAGGAATGTGGCACGGTGGAGGGCGGGACCGGCGCGTGATTGCGCACGCCCGGTCCCGTATCAGGCTAAATTGAGCCATCAAGAGGGATAAAGGCCACTCGCAGACGGTGATCGAGAGAGAGAGCTTAATCAGCAGACATGTCTGCTGTCCTATGTGTTTGTTTTAGGTTCTTTATTAAATTATTATTTATGTTGACAAGCCGGTTTCTCGCCTCTTCCTTGCCCGTAACGTGAACTGTTTTACATTGGTGCCGAAAGCCCGGGAAGGAAGAGGGATGCGCCGTAGCGGAGTTCTCACCACTTCTCAATGGAGCAGCCGCGGCCATCTGCCGGGAGACGGAGGAGCCCAGCCACCTGGACGCGGAGGAACGGCCGCCGACCGCGAGGGGAGGAGGGGCTCCTGGCCGACCGCCTGGAGCGGTTAGGGCCGCTGCCAGGGGCGGGGGAGTCACCTACTAGCCGCTGGAACGCGGCGGGGTTGGAGACTGCCGACCGCGTGCGGGGAGGGGCTCGCCGCCGACCGCCTGGAGCGGGAGAACCGCTTCCAGGGGCGGGGGGAGGCCCCTTCCACACCCCGGGAACGCGGCGGGGCGTTCCGTCCGCCAGGGGCTGAGGACTGCCTCCGATCTGCCCGGAGAGGCGCGGCTGTTGTCCTGAAGAGGGTGAGGAACGAGCTACGGCGTATCAGAGAACCGGCGAGTACGTTTTTTTTTCTTTCTTTCCTTTAATCTCTCTCTCCCTCTCTCTCGATACCGCTCTGCGTTGGCCTTTTCCCTCTTTTTTAAATTATGGTGTTTGTGGGAGGGGAGGTACTGCCTAGTGCAGGAAATTTTGTAATTGTTGTTTCCCTCCCCTTGCCCCCTCCCTCGTCCAGGCTGATGGGGATGACCCGCCGGCAGACCGCGTGGGAGGCGCCCCCCCCCCCCAGGGGATGTACGTCAGGCCGGGGGTCCCCAGCCTGAGAGAACGGGGGAGGAATGTGGCACGGTGGAGGGCGGGACCGGCGCGTGATTGCGCACGCCCGGTCCCGTATCAGGCTAAATTGAGCCGTCAAGAGGGATAAAGGCCACTCGCAGACGGTGATCGAGAGAGAGAGCTTAATCAGCAGACATGTCTGCTGTCCTAAATGTTTGTTTTAAGTTCTTAATTAAATTATTATTTATGTTGACAAGCCGGTTTCTCGCCTCTTCCTTGCCCATGAACATGATCGTCTTTACAATAATTTTGAAATATTTAAAGATAACTATGTATAATTATATATTGATATAAATATGTATAATCATTATATATTGAGTTAGTGTTATATGAGGGGCTTTCTCAGAAAATATTTGTATATGCGATTAATCGCGATTAATTAATCGGGACACCATGTAATTAATTTGATTAAAAATGTTAATCGATTGACAGCCCTAATATATATATTCATTAGACTCATTATCCAAGAAGTATAAATATTTAAAATAAACATATCTAAAATTAAAACAAAATTAGGAACTTATGTCAGTGAACTGAAGCCAATATTACTAAAGTGAATGAAAATGTATACAGTGTGTGTTCAAATCAGATGGCCGTAGTCTCGACTAGGTTTGCAGTCTCGTGTTCCCCGTCTGTCCCTCACTTCGACGTAGCGACACTAGGGGTCTCTCTTGAGCACCGAATATGCCTCTGATCTATGAAAAAAGGCCAATGAGAAGTTCGCAGACAGTATTTGCATACCCCGTCCCCGGACATACGGGTATAAAAGTGGGGAAATCCGTCGAGTTCATTCAGAAATTTTCTCTGGAGCCGATGGTTGTACTGCAGCGAGCTGCAAGTCACACACCTGTTCCTGATCCTCTGACGCTCTCTGCTGTTGGCTCTATGGCGCATTACAGCGGCTTTCTCCTTCCCTGCATGGCAGGGAAAAAAGATCCTCCACCCCTGTGTAGTTCCTGGATGTAGTAGAGTGCTCTCCGCTTCAGACAGCCACAGGCATTGTCTCGTGTGTCTGAGCAGCGATCTCACCGAGGCAGCATTTGTGGATGGTTCATGCTCTCACTGCGAGGGCATGACAATGGCAACATTGCAGTCGTGGCTTGCTTTCAATAGAAATGCGGCTGGTGATGGAGGCGATCTGGGGATGGCAGCGGGTGCAGCTCCGCTGGGCATGCCCCCTCGGACCACCCGCCTCTCAGCACGCTCGTCCCGTCCGTGCTCGAGGCAACAGCGGCTCGCCTCACAGCCAGCCTGCTTATCCTCTAGAGCTCGAAGTGGATGAGCTCGCCGCTGCATCGGAGAGCGTGCCGTCTGACGCGGATGACTCCCCTGGGCTGCCGCCTTCGGGCCAGCACACCCAGGCTGAGGCTGATGCTCAGAATGGCCGACATGCTTTCCCGGGCCGCCACCAGCATGGACTGGAACCCTCCGTCCTCCCCTCCACCCGTAACAAAGCAACTCGCTCATCCGCTCTCGCTACCCTCAACTGCGGAGCGACCCACGGGTACACAGCAATTCCACAGGTGGATAGGGGTGTTGCGCTCCACCTGTGACCCGGAAATCCTGCCACCTGGCGGGGTCGCCCTGTGCTCCCCTCCAAGGCCTGTAGGACAACATCCTCGCTGACCGCGAAAGCCTAAAGCACCGCCGGACATGCCGCTTCTGCCCTGCACGCCATGGCCCTCCTGCAAGTCCACCAGGCCAAGGCACTCAAAGATCTGCACGGGGGTAGCCCTGATCCCGATGTTTTGCAGGAACTGCGCTCAGCGACCAACCTCGCCCTTAGAGCCATGAAGGTCACAGCGCAGTCACTCGGGCAGGCGATGGCCACGCTCGTGGTCCAGGAACGTCATCTGTGGCTGAACTTGGTCGAGATGCAAGAGACCGATAAGGCTCGCTTACTCAACGCCCCTGTCTCCCAGTTCGGCCTCTTCGGCGACACCATCGAGGACTTCGCCCAGCAGTTCTCCGAGGTGAAGAAGCAGACGGAGGTCATATCTCACATCCTGACCCACCACAAGCCTGCCACCATGGGCCATGCCCTGTCTGCCCGCCGAGGGCATCCTACTGCAGCTAAAAAGCACCCTGCTCTGCCTCAACCCGGGCCCAGCTCTCAGCCCCAGCGTCGAGCACCCTGCAGAAAGCAGACGCCCGCTGTCTCAAGGATCCCCTCGAGCTGGTAAGACTACTCCGTCTCCCAGTGGACGGCTGGGAGGAGAATCTATTGTTGGATTTATTTCATTCACCTCCCCCCCTACACGGGGCTTCGGTACCCACATTCTCAATAACAGAGCTATTTCCTTTGTCTGTGGGTCACCTGGCATGCAAATGCCATTCTCACGGCACTCTGCTGCCAGACCTCAGATGCTGGACGTGGACCCTCCACCTTCAGCCCCATGACTGTTCCCCGGCCGTCCCGGTTCCGACGAGTCTAGAGGCCGCCTACACTGGACCTCCTCCTCAGTCGCTAACCTGCCGGGTGTGCGGAGCAAGGTAAGTGCTTTGAGTCTTTTCTCAGCGCTAGAGCCTCGGGACGCATCTTTGCCTCCCGACGCCGTATTACCTGCTCCGCCCTGCTGCAAAACCCCGTGGGGTATGTCAAAAATAGCTGTCCCCTTGGTGCCCCTAGCACGGAGCTTGAATGCATAGCTTTCACTTCCCAACCCCTCACGCTGGCTGGCCCGGACCATTCGACTCGGTTATGCAATTCAGTTTGCCAGACCCCCGCCCCCCTTCACGGGCGTCTGCTTTACCGCAGTATACAAACATGTGAACATGCTAAATCGCTGCGCGGAAATCGCTACTCTTTTACTCAAAGACACGATAGAGCATGTCCCTCCAACCAAAATGAAGAAGGGTTTCTACAACCCTTACTTCGTTGTACCAAGAAAGGCGGGGGCTAATGACCGATCTTGAACCTGCGAGTTTTCAACCGGGCTTTGCTCAAACTCCCGTTCAAAATGCTCATGCAAAAACACACCTTAACTTGTGTCCAGCATCTATATTGGTTTGCAGCGGTAGACTTGAAGGATGTGTACTTCCACATCTCAATTCTGCCTCGACACCGACCTTTTCTACGGTTCGCGTTCAACGGCCAGGTGTATCAGTACAAAGTCCTCCCCTTCGGCATGTCTCTGTCCCCTCACGTCTTCATGAAAGTCGCAGAGGCAGCTATGGCCCCGCTCCGAGAAGCCGGCATTCGCATACTCAATTACCTCAACGACTGGCTTATTTTGGCCCACTCACGAGAGTTATTATGCGCTCACAGAGACCAGGTGCTCAGGCACCTTAGCCGCTTGGGGCTTCAGGTCAACTGGGAAAAGAGCAAGCTCGCCCCGGTTCAGAGCATCTCTTTTCTCGGCATGGATTTAGACTTTAGTCTCAATGTCAGCATGCCTCACAACGAGCGAGAGCAGTCAGTGCTGAGATGCCTCGCCACTTTCAGGCCAGGCACAACAGTCCCTTTAAAACTCTTCCAGAGGCTCCTGGGGCATATGGTATCCTCTGCGGCAGTCACGCCGCTGGGGTTGATGCATATGAGACCACTTCAGCAATGGCTTCAGACTTAAGTGCCGAGACGAGCAAGGCACCGCGACATGCACAGTGTGATGATCACCACTGCCTGCCGACAAACATTCAAACCCTAGATAGACCTCCGCTTTCTATGGGCAGGTGTACCCTTGCAGCAGGTGTGCCGACACGTCTTGGTCACAACCGACGCCTCCAGATTGGGTTGGGGCGCTGCGTGCAACAGGCACGCAGCTGCGGGCCATTGGAGAGGGGCCCCGCTGCGCTGCATATCAATTTCCAAGAGTTGTTGGCTGTTTTCCTTGCCCTGTGGAAGTTCCTCCCGTTAGCTCGGGACAAACATGCCCTAGTCAGACAGCACCACTGTGGTAGTGTACATAAATCGCCAAGGCGGAGTATGCTCCCGCCACATTTCACGACTCACCCGTTGTCTTCTCCTTTGGAGCCACCACCAACTCAAGTCGCTGTGTGCCACTCACATCCCCGGCAACCTCAATGTGATAGCGGACGCGCTGTCACGACAACGCTTGCCCAGCGGAGAGTGGAGGCTTCACCACCAGTAATTCCAGATGATTTGGTAACAATTCAGCAAGGCCCAGGTAGACCTGTTTGCCACCCAGAGACCTCCCACTGCCCGCTCTGGTATGCCCAAACCTCGGGGCAGAAGCACTGGTACACAGCTGGCCTTTGGGACTGCGCAAGTATGCATTTCCCCCTGTGAGCCTTCTTTCACAGGTGCTGTGCAAGGTCAGGGAGGACAAGGAACAAGTCACCCTGGTGGCTCCTTATTGGCCTACTCTGGCCTGGTTCTCGGACCTCATACTCCTCGCGACAGCCCCTCCCTGGTGAATTCCCCTGAGGATGGACCTTCTTTCTCAGGGACAGGGCACGCTCTGGCATCCGCTCCCATATCTTTTGAGCTCCACGTCTGGCCCTTGGACGGGATGTGGAAGATCTAGCTGGTCTACCACCTGCCATCGTAGACACAATCAGCCAAGCTAGAGCCCCTTCTACCAGGCATCTTTATGCCCTGAAATGGCGCCTGTTCGCAAATTGGTGTTCTTCCCAGGCTGAAGACCCACAGAGGTGCGCAGTTAGGTCTGTGCTCTTATTTCTGCAAGAGAAGCTGGAAGGGACGTTGTCCCCTTCCACCCTAAATGTGTATGTCGCTGCCATCGCGGCCCACACCGACGCAGTAGACGGTAAGTCTTTGGGTAAGCATGACTTAATTTTCAGGCTTTTAAGAGGTGCCCGGAGGTTGAATCCCTCCCAGCCAAGCCTGTTCCCCTCCTGGGATCTCTCAGTGGTCCTCGCGGGCCTCCAGAGACCTCCCTTCAAGCCGCTAGAATCAGTCGGACTTAGGGCCCTCTCTCTAAAGATGGCCCTGCTGATCGTGTTCGCCTCCATCAATAGGGTCGCGAACCTACAAGTGTTCTCTGTTAGCGACACTTGCCTGGAGTTCAGTCCGGCAGACACATATTTGATCCTAATACCGTTCCTACCATGCCCTTTAGAGACGAGGTAGTGAACCTGCAAGCGCTGCCCCGGGAGGAGGCACACCAAGCCTTTATGCTTCATGTACCTACTTGGACCGCACGCAGAGCTTCAGATGTTCTGAGCAGGTCTTTGTCTGCTTTGGCGGACAGCGGAAAGGGAACGCTCCCTTAACCTTTCAGGGCAGGGTTGGTCTTCGCAGGGTCTTTTCTCCCTGAAAGAATAGGAAACTGGGTAAGACCCCCTTCCCTCGATGCGTGTAAGGGCCCCGGCCGTTCTTGCTCTATACGAGAAACATAGAGAGAAAAGAGGCCCAGCCAGGCTTGGCAAGTTCACAGGTTGGCAAGCGTCGCCTTGTTCCCCTGCCTAGGGTAACCAGAAGGATTCCGACGACTTTTTTGGGGCATTGGGGAAGGGTACATGCAATCTGACACAGCTGGTCGCCTCTGCACTTAAAATACCTGCCACTCCTGTGTCAGCAGTACACGTACATGGCTCAGAGCATGGCGTGATTTAAATTGGACCCCTTGTGTCGCTTCTTCGACACAACATCGAAGTGAGCGACAGACGGGGAACGTCTAGGTTATGTATGTAACCTCCATTCTCAGTGGCTCCGTTCGCTGAGCCGAGCCACTGTAGTGGCCGGACCATTTCTGGCTCCTCATAAAAATCCTGAATGATCTCGATGTATTTCCCCGCTTTTATACCCGTATGTCCAGGGGCGGGGTATGCAAATAATGTCTGCCAACTTCTCATTGGCCTTTTTTCATAGATCAGAGGCATATTCGGCGCTCAAGAGAGACCCCTAGTGTCGCATCTTCGTCTCTTTCCCTCCATCAGGGAACGGAGGTTACATATGTAACCTAGACATTTATTGTATGTGTCTCAGAAATCGGACGTTTTGGTATGTTTCATAATCGTTTTTCGGTTTAAATTTTGCTGCAAAGCCAATAATAGGCTGTGAAATGTCAGGTTGGATTCTGACAAACTACCCAATATAGAATGACAGCATGCACTGCTATTGAGACATGTTATCACAAAAGGTCCACATGTGTTAAATGAACTGTATCTTTTTTCCTGAGCACTAAAGCAAGTATAGAGGATGGATGGATAGATGCCTCTACAGAAATTGATTAAGAAATAAACCTACACTGAGAAATATTAAATGGAGTCCAAAGTGTGAGAACTATCTCTTTTTTTATTTCAATAGTCACAAAAGACAGACAAATTGCACATGATGGCCTTGAACCTAACACAGAATAACTCCAGACCACTGGGAACTCAAACAAACTCTTAGGTTTCAGTGAGTTATGTGGTGCTGCTCCCAAGCCTCGTCTAGAATAGAGCTGTATATATAAAAGCTTAAACCTTAGACCTTGCAAGATACCCAGTCAATTTGGTAAAGATTTTGCTTATCATATTTTTGATTTGTAGCATTTACTAGCAAGGGTGACATCTTTCAATATTCCTGCATCATATGAATGGGTCCTTGTGTTTGTAGTGGAAACTTTCCTAAAACAGACTATGAAACTAATTCATCCTTGTTCTGAAGGATTAGGAGTGTGTCAGACCACTTAAAAAAAACCTTTTCAAACTCGGTTGGTTAGTAAATGCATTTCGAAAGTGTTTATGTTTGTGTGTTAGTGTTTTTGAGTTGGATGCTTCTTTAGAGGAAAGGTAGGATTAAGGGATAAAAATGTTACATGAGTAATGCATGTTTGCGTGTTTACCCAAAGGATGCTTAGGATTAATTGTATGACTCAAAATCCACATTGCATTTGTCAGTGCTTTAAGGCTTAAGTGTCCTTGTGCTAGTTAGAAAACCTTTGGCTTCATTTCATCCAGGCATAGCCACCCTGTGTTTCTCAAGCTGGAAGTGAAGGGTGATGCATGGCTAGCAGACTTTGAGAACATCTCATCTTTAATGGTGTGTAGCCAGCAGAACAGGAAAGAGCTATGATTTGATTCCACTTCTCTCTGACTCAGGCACTTTTGGGTCATTTGGACTGAACAGTTTTAGATTGATCTGAGGGCAGTTTTATTTATTGAAATGGTTGATATTTTGGGTTGAGGAGCCCTGCCTAAAAAATTACATTTCTTCCTAAAATTAAAATGATCTCATCACTTACTCAAACTCTTGCCATGCCAGATGTTAATGATTTTATTTTTAGAAGAAAATCTCAGCTCTGTAGGTCCACACAATGCAAGTGAATGGTGGCCGGTACTTTTAAGGACGACAAAGCAAATATAGGCAGCATAAAAGTAATCCACAAGACTTCAGTGGTTAAATCCATATCTTCAGAAGCCATATCCTAGGTGTGAGCAAGAGACAGATAAATATTTGTCCTTTTTTTGCTATAAATTCTCCTCCCTGCCCAGTAGGTGATGATATGTACAAAGAATGCACATCTCAGAAAACAAAACTATAATTTATAGTAAAAAAGGACTTAACTATGGATGTGTTTCATACCAACACCTATCATATTGCTTCCGATGACATGTATTTAATCATGGAGTTGTTTAGACTACTTTTATGGTGACTTTTTTGACCTTCAAAGTTCTGGCAATTATTCACTTGCATTATATGGACCTACAAAGCTTAGATATTTTTAATCAAATCTTAATTTGTGTTCAGCAGAAGATAGAAAGTCCTACACATCTGGGATGGCATTAGGGTGAGTAAATGGTGAGAGAATTTTTGGGTGAATTATCCCTTTAAGTCAGCATAAAAGAATAAATATTACTGGGCCATTGAGAACCAAAGTTACATTCCTATTGAATTTTAAAACGTTGGTTGTTAAAGGACAAATTACGTATATTTTCATGTAGACAATTCAGTTTTACATTAAAAGCGAAAAACGCATTCAGATGCTCCAGAATAAAGTTCGGCAAGATATTTTATGATGTTTTACGATGACCTGGACAACTGAGGCCACGTCCACACTGTTTAGAGTTGTAAACACATCAAAAGCAATGCAATTTGAAATGAAAAGAATTAGTGTGGACACGGCTTGAGACTTGCCAAAAATATTGAAAAGTATTTTATTAATTAAAAGTAAGTAATTCAAATTAAATCTGTAGTTTAAAAGAGGCTCACATCCTTTAATCTGCAACTTAAAAGTGTAATTGATCAAGATATGGAACTAAAATAGCTTTGAGGCAAAGAAAGCTAAAACTGGAAGAAATTAATATTGGATAAAATGATAAATATCCTGACTGAATAACATTTGATTTGGTCAGTGCATTAAAAACAATTTAACTAACAAACTTGTATTTGAAATATCCTCCCCAAAAAGCAAAGACTCACTAGTTAGTATTAAATTAAGGCAATTAACTGAACCTAAATTACTGCAAATTTAAAATGCTAAATTTGTTTAAAACATAATTGTTATGTCAATACTGTTTGTATATATGATATAACATCTCATAGGATTGTGAAGTAATTTCAGGCAGTTTTGTGTTTTGGCTTTAAGTTCTTACATTTAATTATTCCTGCACCTTGTTTCTGAGATGTTACATGCCATGGTTCACATGTCACCACCCACACCTACATTGAAGGTTATGGGACACTGAACATCAAGTCAGCCCTGACGTAACCTTCCAGGATGCATTTTTGTGAGCTAGGGTCAGGTATAAAAACAAGTCTCTTGCTGTGATGGCATCCATCAAGTGAGACAGTGGTGTTGGTTTTGGTCGATTCGTTTGTGTTTGAAGCAGTTGTGGCCAGAGTTTGTGTTCACTTGAGACTTTTCAAATGGACGATACACTTTAAATGGGAAATGCAGGCCCTGCTCAAGGCTCTAATGCATTTAAATTATAATACTGAAATCATATCTTCCTGGCATGTTAATGCTCTGCAGTTCCTCGTGGAGTATTTTACTTAACATTTTCTAAAGGTCTGATCATGGGTTCCCCTATAATCCAAGCTGCCAATTACTCTAGGAATGAGTGGATGGATGTCTGCAATGCCGAACATACTCTCATAGAATGAACGCTACTATAAATAAATTTTTGCAAACCGAGTAATATGTGCCACTTTCTATGTTTTTCTGCAGTTTCCTGTTGAAATTAGCACTAGAGGCGCAACAACAACTGTGCGTTCTATTTACTTTTACACAAATAAATGGGTACTATGGCTGTTTTTGACTTAATAAACACTTATTTTTAGTTCTATTACTCACACTTCCTAAGTAACCAATTAGCCCAGTTGCTAATGTGAGTAGAGTCACATTAAGTTAACCTCCTCATGGTCACTATAATGTGGTTTTCACTCTCAGTGGGGCGCGTGGTGAGTTGTGCATGGATGCCGCAGAGAATAGCATGAAGCCTCCACATGCACTAGGTCTCAGTGGTAATGTGCTCAACAAGCAACATGATAAGATGAGCGGATTGACTATCTCAGACTTTGAGGCAAGTGAGATTCGTCGTCTGCCACCTGGATTGAGGCGAGTCACTACGCCACCACGAGGACCTAGAGCACAGACCTAGAGGTTCTGGGTTTGTAAAATGGTAAATGGTCTGCACTTATATAGCGCATTTTTCTAACCTCAGAGGTTACCAAAGCGCTTTACACTGTGTCCCAATCACCCATTCACACACACACTCATACACCAATGGCGGCAGAGCTGCCATGCAAGGCGCTAGCCTGCCATCAGGAGCAACCTGTTGTCCTATGTTGTTTTATGTAGCACCATGGTCCTGGAGGAACATTGTCTCGTTTCACTGTGTAGCTACTGTACTTACATGTACTGTACTTATGGTTGAAACGTCAATAAAAACCACTTGACTTGACGTCTTATTAAAACATAATTTCACTCACTTTTGGCGCTCCCTGCTGGATATTTTACTGGGAAACTGCAGACAAACATATAATGAAACACATAATTTTGGTTTGCAAAAATCTTGCCCTTGTCATATAAATTAGAATTTGTAGATATTTGTATTAGGGCTGTCAATCCATAAAAAAATGTAAACGAATGAATTATATGGTGTCCCAATTAATCAATCACGATTAATTGCATTTAATCGCATATACAAATATTTGCTGAGAAAGCCCCTCATATAACAATAATTCAATATATAATGATGAAATAATGATACATAGTTATCTTTAAATATAAAAAAATTATATATATATTCAGATAATTAAAATGCAGTACATTCTTGTGGTAGAAGAGTAAATCATTTATAAGACAATACAAAAAGCAGCTTTTGAATACAATGTACATAAGCCAATCACTGGCATACAGTTCACAGCAATTCATTTCGCAAGTGAGTTTGTCAATCAGTTGGAGATTTTTTATGAGGGCTTGTTTAAGGACCCGTCAATGTACACCTGCGTCAGACATGCTTGTGTAGTGTCTCGAGTGCATTGCGTCATAAACATAAAATTTTTATGTCACTATGTTAAGTTAAATATAGTTTAATACTTAGAACATATCTTGAGATATCTTAGCTCTTATTTGCACTCCATCAAGAGTTTTGAACGCAAGAATGTACCGCATGTTTGTGTTGTGTTATCTGCCGGATGGTTGTTTTCTTCACTGTATAAACTGCGCGTTACCACACAGCTGAAGTTTCACTTACTGCCCTCTGGAGTAAACACATGGTACTACAAGCTTGCATTTCTCAGGAATTTCTTGCGATTAATTGCATACCGGAACGCTCGTTGACTTCGCCAGCCTGCCTATCCTCTTGAGCCCCCTGAGCTGGATGAGCTCGCCGCTGCATCGAAGAGTGGTCCAGCATCTGATGGCTGAGGCTAGACTGGAACCCTCCATCCTCCCCACACCCTTCGCGGCTGGATGATTTGTTCCTCGGGTATGCGTGCCGCTCACAGCGCGCTTTCTTCCCGGAAGTGCACGATGAGCTGACGAGTTCATGGAGGACACCCTTCTCCACCCGTCACAAAGCCTCTCGCTCATCCGCTCTCACTACCCTCGACGGTGGAGCGGCCCATGGGTACACGGGGGTCCCCCAGGTGGACAAAGCGGTTGCGATCCACCTGTGCCCTGAGAACGCCGCCACCTGGCGGGGGTGCCCTGTGCTCCCTTCCAAGGCTTGTAGGATGACGTCTTCACTTCTCGTTTGGCACTCAGTGAAGGCGGTCGCATTTTCTCTCCCTCTCCCTCCCCTGACCTCCCTGCTTTGCTCTCTCGTCACGTCTAGTCAACTGTCTTGTACTTTTGAGAGACTCTCACAGCACTGCTCTCCAAACTAAGAAATTATTATGGATTTGATCAACTGGTCTCTCAACGCAATTGACACCATCTTCTCGAAGAGAAGCTTGGGTTCGGGGGAACCTAACTGTCCTGATGGAACGTTTGCAGCTGGCTACACGATGGACGCGTGGGAGAGGTGGCGGGTCGTGTGTCTGGCGGTTCTTTCCGTGGAGGACGTTGAAGATATCTACCTATTCGGAACCATGATAACAGGTCTTCTGCTGATTGGATTAGGCATTGCCCTGGGTTATCGAAGAATTAAGAAGACGGAGACAGCTGTCCAAAGCCTCACAAGGCTGCCCGTCATGATTGAGGCGGTGGGCAGAGTTGTCAGCACTCAGACTCTCAATACGGATAACATCATGAAGGAGCTTACAGCTTTGCAAAGGCAAATGGATCATTTAAGAGACCAAAATGGACATGAAGAATAGCCTGAGAAATTGCAGCTATTCGCCCCAAGACAAAATATCTCAATCTTATCTGTTTCGGCACCCAGCACTGGCCTTGGCCAAGGCCGCTGATGGATCAACAACTCCCCTGGTTAGAGCACTGCAATGAGCCGCTCTCGCATTCCCTCCCCCTCCCAAAACACCCTGGGATTGTGACCTTCTGGCGAATCTCTGGGCTCACACACACACAAGACTTTACACAAATACAGATATGCATCCGACCCACACCCCATCCCACGCCTTCGCCGCTTCGTACCCCCCAGTCTGACAGGCGGGTCTGTGACCAGCGCCGAGAATGGCTGCAGGACCAGATGGCTGTCTGTCAGTGCTGGGCTACCTCCATCCCCCACTCCCCTACCCTGTTGCAAGTTTTTGTTATGTTGTAGATGTACTGATTATGTGCTAAGTGTTGCTGAGATGTTTTTTCCTGTTCCCATACTGTAATCCTAACAGGAGCATAGTCTGGGGGTTGCTTTTTTTATCTCACCTTTCCCCATGTAATGCTGTATATCTTCTCAATTCCCTGTCTTCCTGCCCTGTCTACCCGTTGTCATATTGTATGTTTGTATGGGCAGGATGATGGCCAATTTCACTGGTTACTTACTTGTGACTATGTGACAATAAAGGGTTACTACTACTACTTACCTCCAAAGCCTACAGCGCCACCGGACAGGCCGCTTCCACCCTGCATGCCATGGCCCTCCTGCAAGTCCAACAGGCCAAGGCACTTAAAGATCTGCACTTGGGTAGTCATGATCCCGATGTGCTGCAGGAACTGCACTCAGCGACTGACCTCGCCCTCAGGGCCACGAAGGTCACAGGTCACTCGGGCAGGCGATGGCCATTCTCATGGTTCAGGAACGACATCTGTGGCTGAACCTGGTCGAGATGCGCGAAGTGGACAAGCCACGCTTCCTCGACGCACCTGTCTCCCAGTTCAGTCTTTTCGGCAACACCGTCGAGGACTTCGCCCTGCAGTTCTCCGTGGTGAAGCAGCAGACGGAGGCCATATCACACATCCTGCCCCACCGCAAACCTACTGCCATGGGCTACATTCCATCTGCTCACCAAGGGTGTCCTTCTGCGGCTAAGAAACGTGCAGCTCTGCCTCAACCCGGGCCCAGCTCTCAGCCCCTGCATCGAGCGCCCCGCAGGGAGCGCACACACCCCGTCTTGCGGACCCCTTCGAGGACCCGGAAGGCTCCCGAGCGGTCCTGAGACGCCTGAACCAGAGACCAAGACGTTCGCTCCGGAGCTGATAAGAAGACCACTCCGTCCCCCAGTTGAGGGCCAGGAGGAGAATCCTTTGTTGAATTTATTTAATTTTCTGCACCCCCTTCAGGCTCATTCTCAACAAAAGAGCTATTTCCTTTGTCTCTGGGTCACCTGGCCCGCAAATGCCATTCTCACGGCACTCTGCAATTTCAATTTGGATCCTTCGGGGGTGTCCGCTTTACTGCAGTACATGGCGAACATGCCAAATCCCTGCACAAGTAAATCGCGGCTCTCTTACTCAAAGACGCGATAGAGCCTTTCCCTCCAACCGAGATGAAGAAGGGTTTCTACAGGCCTTACTTCATCGTACCCAAGAAAGGCGGTGGTTTTTGACCGATCTTGGACTTACGAGTTTTCAACCGGCCCTTGCACAAACTCATGCAAAAGGCCTTGCAAAAACACATTTTAACTTGCGTCCGGCATCTAGATTGGTCCGCAGCAGTAGACCTGAAGGACGTGTACTTCCATATCTCAATATTGCCTCGACATCGACCCTTTCTATGGATTGCAGTACAAGGTCCTCCCCTTCAGCATGTCCCTGTCACCTTGAGTCTTTACAAAGGTCGCAGAGGCAGCCCGCTCGGGAAGCAGGCATCCGCATACTCAACTACCTCGATGACTGGCTCATCCTGGCCCACTCCTGAGAGTTACTATGTGCCCACAGGGACCAGGTGCTCAGGCACCTCAGCTGTTTAGGGCTTCAAATCAACTGGGAAAAGAGCAAGGTCGCCACGGTTCAGAGCATCTCTTTACTCAGCATGGAGTTAGACTCAGTCTCAATGTCAGCATGCCTCACCGACGAGTGGGTTGATGCATATGAGACCACTTCAGCACTGGCTCCAGACTCGAGTCCCGAGATGAGCATGGCACCACGGCACGCACCATGTGATCATCATACCCGCCTGCCAACAAACGTTCAAACCCTGGACAGACCTCTGCTTTCTGCGGACAGGAGTCCCCTTGCAGCAGGTGTCCCGATGTGTCCTGGTCACTACTGAAGCCTCCAAATTGGATTGGGGTACCTTGTGCAACGGGCACGCAGCCATGGGCCATTGGAAAGGGAACCTGCTAAGCTGGTACATCAACTGCCTAGAGTTGTTGGATGTACTCCCGCTAATTCAGGGCGTCTTAATCCGATCAGACAGAACCACCTTGGTAGCATACATAAATCGACATGGTGGCGTACGCTCCCGCCACATGTCATAACTCGCCCGTTGTCTCCTCCTTTGGAGCAAGCAACTCAAGTCGCTGCGTGCCACTCACATCCCGGGCAACCTCAACGTGGTGGCAGACGTGCTATTACGACAACGCTTGCTCAGCGGATAGTGGAGGCTTCACCCCCAATCACTCCAGCTGATTTGGGAATGGTTCGGCAAGGCTCAGGTAGACCTGCTCGCCTCCCGAGAGACCTCCCACTGCCCGCTCTGCTATACACGAATGGAGGCTCCCCTCGGGGCAGACACGCTGGCACACAGCTGGCCCACGTGGCCAATAGGCAGGATCTACCACTGCGCCACTTTCCACATGTGACCTAAAAGCCCATGTGATGTATTTCACCACTCTTTACCTCCCCCAGTCTGGGCAGGTGTGGTCTCCCCAGGGTCTTTCCCCCTGAAAGAATAGGAATTGGGAAAGATTGCATTTCCTGATGCATTTGATAGCGTTAAGAGGGCCCCAGCCGCTTTAGCCCTATGCAAGAAACAGAGAGAGAAAAGGCGTGGCTGGAGCGGCCTGCTCCCATGCTTGTCACGTCGCCTTGTTCCCCCCTGTAACCCTTTACCCCTGGGGGTAAAGAACCAGAAGGCTCTGACAATTTTATGGGGTGTTGGGGAAGGGAATGTGCAGTCTGACACAGCCGGTCGCTTTGGCAATTAAAATACCTGCCCGCACCTGTATCAGCAGTACACGTACACGGCTCAGCGCATGGTGTGATTAAATTGGACCCCTAGTGTTGCTTCTTGGACACAACGTCGAAGTGAGTGACAGACGGGGAACGTCTAGGTTACGTATGTATCCTCCGTTCCCTAATGGAGGGAACGAGATGTTGTGTCCTCTCGGCCACGTCGCTGAACCGAGCCACTGTTGTGGCCGAACCATTGTCGGCTCCTCAGAAAAATCCAGAATGAAACAGATGCATTTCCCTCCCTTTATACCCATATGTCTGGGGGCGGGACATACAAATTCTGTCTGCCAATTTCTCATTGGCATTTTCTCATAGATCGGAAATACAAAAGGTGCTCAAGAGAGACCCCTAGGGTTGCTTCGACACAACGTCTCGTTCCCTCCATCAGGGAACGGAGGTTACATCTGTAATCTAGACGTTTTCCACTCTCTTTCTCTATCTAGGTGTCTTTCCAAGATTTCACCATTACCTCTCAAGGAGCCTTAGATGGCAAACATTTTAGCACTAAGCAGCACAAATATGCATCTCTCAGGCCATACGACAAACCCCCACGACACCTCAAAGCAGCGCAAATGTGCTCTACAGGTGCAGCAACTGCGGCATCTTTGGGCCATGCATCAAACTCCACTGACACCTCAAAGCAGCACAAATGTACTATCCAGGTTGAGCCGTGTAACTAAACCTCCCACTACACTGCAAAACAGCGAAAATGCACTGTAGAAGCACTGCAATTATTGCCATGTTTTCCTCTTATTAAAATTCTAGGGACGTAGCTCATAAATATATACCCATCACAAACCACAATTCAGCAATGTTCTTTCCTTAGTGCAACCCGACATTCGAATGCAGTGTTGGCTCTCCCGTTCAAACACTATGCAGGATTTCCCATTCAAATTGCAGTCTGGGCTCTCCCATTCGAATGAAGTGTGAGATTTCATGTCATTCACTCCGTGGGCTTTCCTGTCCGAAATGCAGTATGAGCTCACCCGTTCGAATTCAGTGTTTGCAGTAATCTGCAGTAATTACATTGCAGTAATCTTCAGAGCCCAACACATAATGAATAGAGCTTG
Source organism: Moxostoma hubbsi (assembly GCA_032164185.1). Classification (NCBI taxonomy): domain Eukaryota; kingdom Metazoa; phylum Chordata; class Actinopteri; order Cypriniformes; family Catostomidae; genus Moxostoma; species Moxostoma hubbsi. The sequence goes on along the minus strand of JAVLUX010000003.1, from coordinate 9,270,875 downwards.
ATATAACCTCCAAAATAACCTTCTGCTTTCCTTTCAGGCATGTATAAATGTAATAATGCCATGTGTGCCCCACTTGATACTGCCACAGCAGTGCCCCATTGGTAATTGGTTCCACATGATAATGTGCCTCAGCGCGATGCTCGATACTGCTGCAATTGCAACCACCTATGCTCTACACTGCCGCGGCAGTATCCCTTTCACTTTTTGATACTGTCGCAGTAGTGCCCCGCCATGACAAACAAAATAAAGTTAGGTATTCTTAACTAACCTTTTGCTTTCCTTAAAGCTGCGTATAAAAGTAATTGACATGTTTCCATAAATGTGTTTATAAATGTAATAATGTTATTTGTGCCCTAATTGATACCGCCACAACAGTGCCCCACCTGATACTGCCACAGCAGTGCCTTGCACATGCCAAATGTAATATTGTTATGTATTCCTAACTAACCATTTGCTTTCCCTACAGGCATGTACACGTGTAATTGTTGTGTTTTTATTTTGCTAACTAACCTTTTGCTTCCCTTGCAGGTGTGTATAAATATAATGGTTATGTTTTCCTATCTAAACTTTTGCTTCCCTTACAGGTGTTCACAGTGTTATTTATATTTCTTCCACAGTTGCATTCAATTTCTAAGTTCCATACTTTTATAGAAGTGCATCTACAGCAGTGCTACCACAGGAGCTCCTTCACTATGCCCCCAAATACTCGCTGATGAAGCAGTATTTTAAACTCCACTCCCGCAGGAGCACCCCCTTTTTATTATTCTATCTCATCTACTCCATTGCCACAGCAGTGCCTTAACTCTGCTCCTGCAGGAGGCCCACTTCACTCTACTGCTGCAGCAGTGTTTTACCATGCTTCTGCTGAAGCCCTTTGTCTTCACTTCTCAGCAGCTTTATCGAGCATTACAGCTGCGGTCACCATCTCCTCCTGTTCATTTCAAGCACCATATTTCCCTGTCTCTGGGTAGACCATTGAGTGAGGCTACCTCCGTACCTATGATACAACTCTCTATGGTCATACACAGGTCCATTCATCTAAACCTTCCAACCTGATTGGCACTTACATGAGGCTGATTAGATGCAATATATCGATGGTACAGCCAGGCCCGGCGCCACGAGGGGGCAAAAGGGGGCATTGCCCCCTCAGATCTGATTTGTGCCCCCTCAGTTTCATTTTTGTATTCATGGATACAAATAAAATGTTTAACCTTTTGAGCGGTACGGACGGTCCCATATGCTATGGGATTTAGAATATTCATTGACGTGACATAACTGCCAGATTCAAACTGCTTTCGCGTGTTGGCTGGCGCTGAGCCAGAGACGGACGAGCTCAGCGCTGTCATAGCCTATTACAACTATGTAGTGTTTTCAACGTAATAATGTTTATTTTAGGTTTCATACATTCAAATACACATAAGCACTAGTAAAACAATACATTTGGAGTTTGTAAAATACACAATGATGATGTCTGTGGAAGCAGCAATAACAATATATTCAAATATAATTTGCCGATGTGTGTTATTCATAACAGACAAAAACAGTGGAAGTAACTATAAAGTTAACTCTATTGTTCTCACAGTTCACCGGCCATTTTCTTACATGTATTTCGGGAGAAACTGATGACAGACAGGACTCTGAACTGCGGATCATCAAAGAAACATTGGTGGTAACTTACCCCATCTCACGTTATAGATCAAGATTATTTATAAAGGTTTTAAACGACCAAACACACTCACTAACACATATTTGAGAATCGGAATATCAGATAGATGATGACATGGTAAGTTTGTGAATATTTTGAATAAAAAAGGAAAAAGGAAATAAAAGCGACACGGTCTGTCATACATTGTTATTGTGGCTGCGGTGTGTCACGTGACAAATATGACGCGTCGCCATGGAAACATTAAGGGGGAACAACGGTCGCCTTGAAAAAACCACTCTCGGTAGTCAATTAGAATATTTTAATTACTTTATATTTAAGTGTGAAATGGTTAATATATGCATAATAAATTATGCTGGCTTATCTTTTGTCGACTGTGTGCGTTCTTATTTCCCGAGGTGAGTGGAAAAATACAGTCAGTAAAATTTAAAGGGGCGTGGTTTTAATCCGATCCCGCGCAATACGGTGTCTGGTGTCCGCCGAGCAAATATCAGTTGCAAACTTGTGATAACATCAGCAATTCAGTTGCAATTCAACTAAAATGTGAATTATTATTAATATTCAACAATGGACATAAGAAAGTATATGCAGCGTATTTCAGACGTGAAGAAGGACACTGAAAGTGTGATTGAGAGTAAGATTGACGATTGCAGCTCTTCTAAAAAGGTAGGACATGATCTATCATCATTACGTTGTTTAAACGTTGCTAGTCAGTTTCTGGTTACCTGGATGTGCAGTTGTATATGGAGTGTTTTAGGGAGTGCTGCATTTAAAAATCTGTCGTTCTAATCTAAAGCGAGATCTCAGTGTGTATTATTGATGGTATAAAGTTAAGCCCCCTTAACAATTTCACATGCCCCCTCAGTCATTTCATCCTGCAGCCGGGCCTGGGTACAGCCCCCTACAGCTGCATAAAGGTCCTTCATCTAAACCTTCCACAGGATGATGTGTGCGTGGGAGCGGGAGAAAGAAATGACTTGCGGAACTCCTGCAAAATATAAACATCTAACCTAAATAACAAAATAGATGTTCTCCATCTTCTTTAAGGAAGAGTGTTATTCGTCTATTGCGCAAGACCAAAAAAAATAAACTATATACAGGTTGGTTGTATAAAATTTTTCCTTGTGCTCCGTACGGTGGAAAGTGATATGGATGTTAACGCTTTATTAAAGAAATGTACAAACAAAACTTTGAAACCAACCAAAAGTCAATTAGATATTTGGCAGTGTTAGAGTGATAACAAACAGTGTCTCTTTCCATTATTACATTTTTTTTCCACGTGGGGAAAAAAAAGCCTGATACCAGAGCAGGACATAATCTCAGGCGACCGGGACTGAAAAAATTGCACAGACGATTACCTGCTGGCTTGCGGGTGTGATCGGAAAAAACGGAAAAGTTGCAGGCGTGAGCAGGTTAGAAAATCCGTCCCACGCAGACCTCTACCAGTATTTCATGAACAGCTAGAGTGTGATTTTGGGTAGCTGATGTGGAGGGAGATATTTGACAAGAGGTACATTAACAGCAGCCACGTGGTCACTGAACACTGAGACAGCACCAGGCTTCTTTATGGGCATTAAAAACGTATACATTACACAAAATATATATCTTATTACCGTTCTCGCTCGCATCATGTCTCGCACTGTCTGGTTTGACACAGCCAACACAGAGTGTGTCGTTGTTTTCGGCCAATGACAAAAATTGAAAAAAACTACACATTTGTGGTGCTGTTTTGTGATTGGGTGGGCAGTCTTCATCCCACCCTCAGTGTTTGTAACACACAGCCTGCCCCATATTGCGTTTAACCAATGCACAAATTGTATATATATATATATATATATATATATATATATATATATATATAATTTAAAACTGCCTGCCCATGCCTAGAGCCGACCCCGATTCTGTTAGCCTTTGATTTGGTGTTTCCTTTGATTTGGTGTTTCTTTCACCACATTGTGCTTAATAAACTGTTCTACTACAGAATCCTTTTCACATCTAAGGATACAACAATCTGTAAAGCATTCATAATTTATCCATGTGCGCACTGTCCTTTATTACTTTTTGGGGGGTAAATTTAGAGCTTGAGTTGAGCCTCTTCCTTGAGCCCCTCCTTTGCAGACAGCAAGCTACATACGTTTTACCCTTTTTTACTCAAAGATTAAATGGGCAGTCGTGAAAAAGCGTTATTAAACATATATTTATGAAATAATGACATTCATTAATAAAATGAATGTCCTTTGACATTATCTGTAATACTCCTGACGTTTTCTTTCTGTCTTTCTTCCATTCTTTGATTTATTGTAACTGATCTTAAGATTTAGACCTAGATGATGTTATAATAAAAAATATAAAGAAAGCACAAAGTCAATTTTGTATTCTAAGGCTTTCTTTGACTCACCAAACAACACCTACACAGCAAGGTATATTACTGCACAGCAATACAATAATTTTGTTCCATTGGTACATGAATTGCTGATATAGACCTATTTGTAAAAGTACATGTTTAGAAATATCATGTTTACAAATCTCCTATTTAAAAGATAGAATTGACCATCTTTATAGATTCTGCCTTGGATGTTTAAAAGTGCCTAATACAGTCTATATACTCACATGCACATGCATATACAGGATGCATGGCACAATTTCATATGTTAATATCACCTGTACTATATATAAATGTATATTTGTTTTATTACATTACGTATGTAACCTCCATTCCCTAATGGAGGGAACGAGACGTTGTGTCAAAGAAGCGACACTAGGGGTCTCTCTTGAACGCCAAATATGCCTCTGATCTATGAAAAAAGGCCAATGAGAAGTTGGCAGACAGTATTTGCATACCCCGCCCCGGACATACGGGAATAAAAGCGGGGAAATACATCGAGTTCATTCAGGATTTTTCTGAGGAGCCGGAAATGGTCTGGCCACTACAGTGGCTCTGCTCAGCGACATGGCCAGGAGGACACAACGTCTTGTTCCCTCCATCAGGGAATGGAAGTTACATCCGTAACCTAGACGTTCCCCGTCTGTCGCTCACTTCGACATTGTGTCGAAGAAGCGACACTAGGGGTCCAATTTAAATCACGCCATGCGCTGAGCCATGTACGTGTACTGCTGACACAGGAGCGGGCAAGTATTTCACGTGCAGAGGCGACCAGCTGTGTCAGACAGCACGTACCCTTGCACATTACCCCAAAAAAGTTGGCGGAATCCTTCTGGTTACCCTAGGCAGGGGAACAAGACGACGCTTGCCAACCTGGGAATGGGCCAATCCTGGCTGGGCCTCTTTTCTCTCTATGTTTCTCGCATAGAGCAAGAACGGCCGGGGCCCTTACACGCATCGAGGGAAGGGGTCTTACCCAGTTTCCTATTCTTTCAGGGCAAAAGGACCCTGCGGAGACCACCACTGCCCTGCAAGGGGAGGTAAGAGTGGTGAATACATCACATGGGTTTTTCAGGTGGCATGTGAAAATGGCACAGTGGTAGATCCAACCTCGTTAGAGGGGGGAGTTGCTACAACACAGCGACGGTAGGGCAGCTGGAACTGCCTAAGGGAGACGCTGGTCCACTCGTAAGTGGACCGTACCATGGACAATACACACAGGTGGAGTCCACGTAGGAGTCTTGCCCTGTGGAGCACCTATTCCAGTACAGGGTAGATTAAGTACCCGCAGTGGATTGGGCTGGCGAGTTCCTCTGCTGAACTGCAGGGCTAGGGAGGAATCATACAGGGATCCGAATGAGTGGGATCTCCTGGGAGAGAAAGCGCACAATTTTACCTCGTCTGAGGGAAAGGGCACCTGGTGCAAGCGATCCAGCCGGCCAGATCGTCAGCGTGTTACCGAGTTCTACCGCAGACCTGAGAAAACACGGGACAATACTGACTCAACCCGGAGATTGTAGAATCTCGCAAAGATATTAGGTGTTGCCCAACCCGCTGCTCTACATATGTCTGGCAGGGAGGTGCCGGGGGGGGGGGGGCACGGCCTGGGTGTGATAGGCCAATGAAATGGCGTCCACGACCCAGTAGGAAAGCCTCTGTTTGGAGACAGCATTCCATTTCAGACAAAGAGCTGCTCATAACATCTAAACTCTGCGTGCGGTCCAAGTAGGTACGCAAAGCACGTACCGGACACAGCAACGAAGGGGCTGGGTCTGCCTCCTCCTGGTCTCTAAAGGGCATGGTAGGAACCTTGGGCACGTAGCCTGGTTGCGGTCTTAGGATCACATATGTGTCTCCAGGCAAGTGTCGCTAACAGAGAACTCTTGTAGGTCCCAGACCCTCTTGATGGAGGCGAGCGCAATCAGCAGGGCCGTCTTTAGAGAGAGGGCCCTGAGTCCAACTGATTCTAGCGGCGGTATTCAAACTCCGGGCGCCTCTTAGGTGCATAACACTGGATGTGAGTGAGAATACAACTGATTCATATGTATTGGGGCTACACGCGCAAATAAAATCAAGCATATAGACGTAAATACATTTGGGATTAAATTGAACAAACCTATCCTGGTAGAATAGATGGCTGGTACAGATTTCCTTCTCAGATATACTGTTATATCTGCTTGTTTAAACTTGTCAATTTAAATAAGGTAGGTTATGCAGCTGCCAATAACTATACTTTTCTACACATTAGTTCTCTACGCTAATATCAGATTTAAAATTGTGCTCTCTGGATTTCTTTAAATATGACTTCTTGTCATTAAATAGAATAGTTCAAATCTGAGCTCTGAGCTCCATTAAATAACATTATTTTGGTTTCATATGGATGCTGTTATGTAAGGAGGACACATTTTTACCAGAGTTTCAGAGTATTGGGGCATTTTTAAGACCTTCACAGCTAATTTAACCTCATTTTGCATTTAAACCCCCAATCACACACACCAATCAGCTGGTAAACTGATTCTAAATAACCCAAACCATCAAAGCAATCTGGTGTATTCTTATACTTTTTTTACTGCTTCAGTCCCTGTCTCACAATCTCATACTCCTCTGTGAAAGCAGTCTGTTAACCAGTAAAATTATGAAATCCTTGCATTTCAACCACAGGTTCAATCAGGAACCTTTCAATGGTGCGGTTCCAATCTGATCTGTAGAAGGGCCACATGTGTTGTAGTTACTGCTGCATGTGCCTTAAAGTCAGTGTCTGTTGTGGTCTCAGCTCTCCCTAAAAGATTCCAGTTCGTTATCCATGGAAAGAGGCCAAGAGCTGAACAACAGAGCATCAGAGAGGCAGCCTGACAGTTTTTAATTCTCTTTTGTAATAGCAGACATGTTCTCCCTCACTCACTCACTCACTCACTCACTCACTATTTTTATTTATATTTTTTTATGGCTGCCTGCAAGGCATCTGTCTTAATGCTGGTCTCTTCTGCTGGCAGTTTTTATAAGTCCATGCCATCATTTGTTTTTTTCTCGTTTCTTTCCTGGCACCTGTGGGCCATGATCTTTCTTGTATGATTTTCTACTCTACCATTTATTGTGTTAGATGCAGTTGCTGCACAAAACAGCTTAGATTTAAAAGTACTGTATGACACACCATCATAGAGTGTTGTAGCTTTTGCTTTAACTGCACTTGTAACTGTTTTTAAAACATGTGTGCCCACACAATTTGGGCAAACACCACACTTTAAACAATATTCTGCAGTATTTGCATACTGATCTCACAAAAAAAGCAACAAGAGGTAAAATGACTGAAATTTCCAAATGTTTTAAAACTGCCCCTTATTGTGGCCGAATCTGGATGTTCGATGCATTGCGAAAACATAAGAACCAACCGGGTCTCATAAAAACATGTTACTATATCTAAATTTATACAAAATAATCTTCACATAGCTTTTTGAACATGTCGTGGCAGTTTTCTGGAGAAATGAACACAAGACAACGTCTCGGTTACTGTTGTAACCTCCGTTCCCCGAGGGAGGGAACGAGACGTAGTGTCGAAGGAAGTGACACAAGGGGTCTTCTCGGACGCCGAATAATTCCTCTGAACCTGAGAAAAGGCCAATGTCAAGTTGGCAGACAGAATTTGCATGCCCCGCCCCGGACATACGGGTATAAGGGGAACCGGGGCAGCGAATGCCAGTCAGGATTTTGCACTGAGGAGCCGAAGGATGAAGCACGGCCATTTACAGTGCTAGGTCTAGTGCCGTGGCAGGAGGGACACTACGTCTCGTTCCCTCCCTCGGGGAACGGAGGTTACAACAGTAACCGAGACGTTCCCCTTCTGTCACTCTCTCGACCTAGTGTCGAAGGAAGTGACCACAAGGGGTCCATATAAAAACGCCACGCACTGACCGTGTGACGTGACTGTCGGAGCAGGGGCAAAGCAGGCTTATTGCGTGTTAGAGGCACCTGAACCGAATGCACGTCGCCCTCCCCAACGCCCCCTCAAAGAGTTTTAGCATATCCACCTTAGGTTTTCCCGGACCCCTGGGGGAAAAAGGTATTACATGCTAGCATGGGAGCAAGCCCAACAGCCGCAGCCTTCTCTCTCACTATGTCTCTCACATAGAATGTAGAGCGGCTGGGGCCCAACCTATGTCGGGGAAGGCGGTCATTCCCGGGGGGGAGCAGGAGAGCCTGGGCGGTGCTGAGAGAAGACTCGAAGCATTAACCCTGCTCCACGCACCCGGCAGGGGGCGGCTTAGAGACTGAGGAAGAGGCCTAAGGAGGTGTCTTCAAAACACGTCGGCGCCGGTGTGCCGGGCGCTGAGGCAGAACCGGAGGCAAGGTAGCTGTCCGGCCTGCAGATTTCCTATTCTTTCAGGAGGGGAAGACCCTGCAGAGGCAATACCCTGCCCAGTCAGGGGGAGGTAATGTATGGCAAATACACCACGAGGGTTGTGAAGCCGGACGTGGGAGACGGCGCGGTGGTAGGTCCAGCCTAATGAAGGGGGGACTCTACAGACACGGGGCCGAGGCAGCGGGGCTGCCCGAGGGAAACACGGGTCCGCCGAGAGGGGGACCGTACCATGGAGAATACATCACGGGGAGTTAGCCTGAAGAGGGAACTATGCCCGTGGAGCCCGACCCCAGTACAGAGCCCTAAGACTCGTACTGGGTCTGGTCGCGAGTTGCTCTGCTGAATTCGCGGGCCAGAAGGCTAGGGAGGAAAAAGCATCCAGGCAGCGACACTCAGTGGCTGACCTGGGATAGAAGGCGCACTGGATCACATTGGTGAAGGGCGCAAGATGCAAGCGGAACACCCGGTCGGTAGTGCCGCGTTACCGAGTTCTACCGGCTCGGACCTGACAAAACACGGGACGAGACCGACTCAACCCTTAGATTGTAAAATCTGGCAAAGGTATTGGGTGTTGCCCAGCCCGCTGCTCTGCAGATGTCTGCTAGGGAGGTGCCGTGGCTTAGTGTCCACGAGGACGCCACACTTCTAGTGGAGTGTGCTCGGACCTGCAGGGGGGCGGGCACGCACTGGGCGTGATAGGCTAAGGCAATAGCATCAACGACCCAGTGGGCTAGCCTCTGTTTGGAGACGGCGTTCCCTTTCTGCCGTCCGCCAAAGCAGACAAAGAGCTGCTCAGAATACCTAAAGCTCTGCTTGCGGTCCACATAGGTACGCAAAGCACGCACCGGACACAGCAACGAAGGGCTGGGTCTGCCTCCTCCCGAGGCAGTGCTTGCAGGTTCACGACCTGGTCCCTGAAAGGGGTCGTGGGAACCTTGGGCACGTAGCCCGGTCGGGGTCTCAGGATAACGTGAGAAAGTGCCGGACCGAACTCCAGGCAAGAGTCGCTGACAGAGAACGCTTGCAGGTCTCCTACCCTCTTGATTGAGGCTAACGCGATCAGGAGGGCCGTCTTCAAGGAGAGGGCCTTGAGCTCGACTGAATCCAGCGGCTCAAATGGGGGTCTCTGAAGGCCCGAGAGGACCACTGAGAGATCCCAAGAGGGAAACAGGTTAGGCCGGGGAGGATGTAGTCTCCGGGCGCCTTTCAGGAACCTGATAATCAAGTACAGCTTGTGTATGAGAGAGACCAGGAAAGAAAAGTAAAGCAGGAGGGTAACACTTTACAATAAGGTCCTATTAATTAATTAATAGTAATGCAAATAGTGTGAACTATGAACTATTAGCAAAATTTGCAAACTATTACTTAGTGTTTATTCATTTTTTTTCAGAATTTAGAAAAAATTAACTAATTCTAATAACATTCATTTTAAAAATGTATTTGTAAATGTTGAAATTAAAATGAACTAAAATGAATATAAACTGCTGCAGTTCACTGTTAGTTCATGTTAACTAATGTAAACAGATGGAACCTTGTGTAAAGTGTTACTGTAGAGAGAATGTGTTTTCTGGCTTGTGGTTACTGTAAGGACTTGATTAAATAAAGCAAATGCAATCTATTATTTGGATGTGTGTTTTTGTGTGTTTATAATGTGAAAAATATGTTTCCTGTTCTGTCGTGTTACCTGCACTTTGCTACTTGTCCCAGAAGATGACGTGTGCTTTAAGGATACATTCAAAGGGGATTTGACCAAGCGCATGGAAAACACAAACATTGCTTGGCTCAAAATAGCAACAGCTCTTGAGCCCAGATTCAAAAACTTGAAATGCATTCCTAAGAAAGATCTGAAGTTTGGGAAACATTAGACAAGATGCTAAAATAAGCTCAAAATCACTCAGATGCTGAATCAGAGCCACCAAAAAAGAAAATTGGTGTCCTCTTGTTGGGCTCTGATACAGTGTCAGATGATAAAACATTACTGGAATCAAGCCCTCTTGCTAGATACAGAGCAGTACCCAGCATCAGCCTTCAACAATGCCCTCTACAATGGTGGTCTGCACAAAGCAGAGGTCATGACAAGCTGGCGACTCTTTCACAGAAATATCCAGCAACTCCTGCTTCAACTGTGCCATGTGAGAGACTTTTTTTACTCGCAGGACACAGTGCACAAGAAGAGGGCTGCTCTGGCACCTGAAAATGTTAACAAACTTGTATGCCTTAGCAGCTGGTTAAATGTTGACTCGAAAAATAAACTTACCTTACATGTCAGAATAAGTTGTGTTGTGTTTTAGCTTTGGCAATCAAAGGAAATTTGTGAAATTGTTCAATCTGATGGTTTACTTTGCTGGATATAGCAAATGATGACAAAATAAACATGTTAAACAAGATAAATGGTGTATGCATAATTTCACGATCAGTGTGCGATTAATCACACAGAAAGGGGGAAAAATTGTAATCTATTGACAGCCCTAGATTTTTAATTTGAAGCTGAAAGAGCATTAAAAGCTTTAAAAACCTAATCGGTTTGGGAGAACATTTCACTCACTTTTAGTGACAAATAGCGAAAATTTCACATCGGAACTGCTGCAATACGTGTGAGGAACCACATAATATAATTTTGCAAAAATGCCACAGTCACGTGACATGAAAGGTACAGTATGTCCAATTTAAACTCCTAACGCAAACTCTAAACCTTACCATAACAGCACTAAGACCAAAATGGCTTTCTTTATCTTACTTCTTTGCAAATGTAGAATCTGTGATGTGATGTCAAAGGCACAGTGTGTCGGCGATTTTTGGGGAAGGAACATTGTCCCATGGTGGTGCATGACCAGAATTTGTCACATTGGGTTCGAACATTGGTAACAAAACATTCTGAACTATCATGCTGATATTCCTGTGTGATTATGTTGGCATTTGCAGAAGTCACAATTGTTTTGAACAATTGAATTTTTTTAACAAACTACTTAAAAGCATATTCCAGGTTCAATATAACTTAAGCTCAATCAACAGCCTTTGTGGCATAATGTTGATCTCCAAACATTTTCTTTCTTTTCTTTAAAACAAGCAAACATCGATATTACAGTACAATGGGGCCTATATTTGGAGGGTTTAAAGGCAGATATTTGAAGGTTATTCAGTAGTTTTATGAAAGCACTAACATAATTCTTCTCTTAAAACAGTGTATTAATTTTGCTCTTTTGGGCATATTGTTAATGTCTTGTGATTATACTTTTGAAACAGTGAGCATTTTAACATTTATGAATTGGCCCCATTCACTTCCATTGTTAGTGCCTCACTGTAAAAAGACATTTGATTTTTCTTTAAAAAAGAAAAAAAAAGAAAAAAGGATGGAGCAGTCGAATCTAATATTTGTTGTAAGCAACATTACTGTATGCCACAAATGCGGTTGACTTAGCTTAACTTGTATTAAACCCGGAAAATACCTTAAAGAATTCACAGTACACAATTGCAAGGGTATGGTCCTAACCCCATCTTGTTCACAAAAGCACTCACAAACACGTTTTCCCTTGACAGTAGCACGCAGAAAGTTGGAAGCTGGCTTTAAAGTCTAACTGGACATCTGCGTCGCTTTACCGAATGCCCAGTAATTACACGGCCAACCTCTCAGGGCTAAAAACCACATAGAAGCTCAAACCCACCGACATTTTATTAATTGCCCCTCTAATCAATCTGAACTTTTTGAGAACACACAACTTGGTAAACTGACATGTTCCACATGATTAAGTTTGAAGAGGAGACATTTGGGATGTAAGTCTGTAAGCCAATTCCTACTGAGGGAATTGAGAGTGAATGATCATTTGCTGTTACTTGAAAGAGTTTAGACTTTTGATAGCTTTTGGTACCCTCCCTTTGGTACCCTCCCTGCTGCAGGGAAATTTAATTGGCAAACTATGTAAAGTTCATGTACAGTAGAGTTTGCATGGACTGAATAGAAAAGCATTAAACAATGAAAATAGAAGTCCCATTGAGGATGTCACACAAGGCCTGGCACACTATTTCGGCAAATAAATAAATAAATACAAACACAAGTCGTGGGAAAAGTGTACTTCATTTGAATTCTGCATTTTGTTTTTTCCCAACATATCAGGCCTACAATTGGCTGCCAAGGTTTTTGAAGCATTACTGAAATGAGGAAGAGAGAGAGAGAGAGAAGTTGAGGGAGCTGCTGGCTTACAGCATGTTTTATTAAAGGTCCTATTAAACAACAGGCACCCGTGCGGAATGCAGATTTCATGGGGAGAGAACATGGAAAAAAGAAAGAACAGAGAGGCAAAAAGTGCCGCCAACACTGAAACAATTAAGGCAGTTTGGAGAAACACCCTTCATCGAAGCATGCCTGAGTTGGCAAGGAACACGCACTGTGAAAGCTGGAAGTGATGATACAAAGCAAATGATTTCTTTTAAACTGAGTGATGCACACTTTAGCACTGTGTGTAAAAGATGTGTCTGCAAATATTTGTCTCTGTCTCTCCTGTATTTCATTCGTCTTCATCTCTTGATTTTGTGGGCTGATTATATGAAAGACTATATGAAAGTGAATGGACTATAAAGAAAAAGGCACTTTTTTATTTAGATGTGTACCAATCTGATCAGAGATCAGTTTGTACTTAAAGGGATTGTTTACCCAAGAATAAACATGTCATAGATTACTCACCTTCATGGTGTTCCATACCTATATAACTTTCTTTCTTTTTTGGAAAAAAGAATATCTTAGGGTTCTACAACAGTGGCCCCAGTCACCATTCACTTTTGTTGCATTTTTTCCATACAATAAAAGTATAATTCTGCCTAACATCTCCTTTTTGTTTTACAAGGAAGACAAAAAAAGTCATACCGTTTTGGAACAACATGATAGTGAGTAAATTATGAGATAATCTTAATTTTTGGTGGAACAATCCCTTTAAGTTGCAAAAGCAATTAACTCAAGATTGTTACAGTATTGATTTGTGAACAACACAAGTCTTATGTCTACAAGAAGAAATACACTCACTCAGAACTTTATTAGGAATACTGTGATCTTTTGCTGTGGTAGCCTCAAGGTTCTACCTCAGCATTGTCTCACTACAATAGTAAAGAGTGGTTATCTAAGTTAACTCAGACTTTCTGTCAGCTCAAACCAGTCTGGCCATTCTCTGTTGACCTCTCTCATCACTGAAGTGTTTCCATCTGCAGAACTGCCACTCATTGGATGTTTTTTCTTTTTTTTGGCACTATTCTAAATAAACTCTAGAGACAGTTGTGTGTGAAAATCCCAGAAGATTAGTAGTTACAGAAATACTCAAACCAGCCCGTTTGACACCAAAAATCATCCATGGTCAAAATCACTGAGATCAAATTTTTTCTCAATTCTGATGGTTGATGTGAAAATTAACTGAAACTCTTGACCTGTATCTGAATGATTTTATGCACTGCTGCCATTACATTAATCGCATGATTACATGATTACATAATCGCATGAATAAGTAGGTGTACAGGTGTTCCTTAAGTGTGTAAATTCTTGAAATATCACAAAACTTAAATAAAAGGGAGTCTCTCTTGCACTCTTTCATTCTTTTTTTTCTGTCAGAATAAGTGGTAATTTGCCCCTGTATTCTGCTCCAACTTGATGACAGTAGCTGGTTTAATGTCCTTATATTTGCAACTTGACTTGGACTTGTGACAAAAAAATTTAGACTTGACTTGGATTCTACATCACAGAAGTGCCTCGTAGTAGTGCTTATGGGACTCCCATAATGGGAGAGAACCTTGCTTGATTGTCGGGGGAAGGTCCTGAGGGATGGGTTTTGTGCTGATGCACATCGTTTTGTGTGAAATGTTTTCCTTGTTTTATTTTTGCATAAACCAGACACCCAGCAGGCAAAAATGAAAGAAGCACATTTGATGGCAGCTGAGAAATAGCTGCGACTCATTATGGTACACAGTAATGCCTTTCAGCAAAATTTGACATCCCTCCAATTTTCCTCTCAAAAGGTTTAACAAATGTATAATGGACTATTGATCATGCCACATTGTTGACGTTGCCACAATTTCAGCATTAATAATTCACTTTAATTGATTTTTATAGAAGGGGAGATTAGATTAACACCATGAACTGGCTGCTTCCCACTCAACTGTAAAATCTTAAATTGAAAGTGTGATCGAATTGGTTGTCTTTTTCTTTTTTTTCTTTTTTTTTTTTGCCAAGTTTGGAAATTGTGTTAATAGAGTCAAACTAGTCATAAAAAGTGTGTCCTTTTTGGAAATTTTGCAAGCATGTCTTAACTCTGTTACAGTGACTCTTGACATTCTTAATGTTGCAGCCTTACTTTGTATTATTCCTGAACCTCAACCAGTATGTGTGTTTCCATCTGCTGGTTAAATGAAGTATTTTCAGTGTTTCATCACTAAGACTCAAAGCACTTCACTCAAAGACAGCTTTGAATCTGCCCAATAATTCATTATGAAAACTGTTTTTGGGAAAAGAAAAAAAGCGACCACACTGTCAATCTCAAATTACAGAGGTAAAAAATAATTGAGACATCACTGTAAAACGTCTAGGTTACGTAAGTAACCTCCGTTCCCTGATGGAGGGAATGAGACGTTGTGTCGAAGAAGCGACACTAGGGATCTCTCTTGAGTGCCGAATATGCCTCTGATCTATGAAAAATGGCCAATGAGAACTTGGCAGACAGTATTTGCATACCCTGCCCCCGAACATATGGGTACAAAAAGCAGGGAAATACGTTGAGTTCATTCAGGATTTTTCTGAGGAGCCGGAAATGGTCCGGCCACAACATTGGCTTGGCTCAGCGACATGGCCGGGAGGACACAAAGTCTCGTTCCCTCCATCAGGGAACAGAGGTTACATACGTAACCTAGACGTTCCCCGTCTGTCGCTCACTTCGACGTTGTGTCGAAGAAGCGACACTAGGGGTCCAATTTAAATCACACCATGCGCTGAGCCGTGTACGTGTACTGCTGACGCAGGAGCGGGCAGGTATTTTTCATGCAAAGGTGACCAGCTGTGTCAGACTGCACGTACTCTTCCCCAATGCCCCCAAAAAGGTGACGCTTGCCAACCTGGGAACGGGCCAAGCCTGGCTGGGCCTCTTTTCTCTCTATGTTTCTCTGCATAGAGCAAGAACGGCCAGGGCCGTGGCACGCATCGAGGGAAGGGGGTCTTACCCAGTTTCCTATTCTTTCAGGGGGAAAAGACACTGCAAAGGCCACACTTGCCCAAAAGGTGGAGGTAAAGGTGGCAAATACATCACATGGGTTTTTAGGCGACTTGTGAAAAGTGGCAGATCCAGTGGTAGATCCAGCCTCAAGGAGGGGGGAGTTGCTACAACATGGTGACTGGAGGGCAGCTAGGTCTGCCTAAGGGAGACGCGGGTCCACTTCGTAAGGGGACCGTACCGCGGACGATACACACAGGGGGAGTCCTGACCTGTGGAGCACCTATTCCAGTACAGGGTAGATTAAGTACCCGCAGTGGATTGGGTCGGCGAGTTCCTCCGCTGAACTGCGGACCCACAGGGCTAGGGAGGAGTCATCCAGGGATCCGAATGATTGGGATCTCCTGGGAGAAAAAGTGCACAATTTTACCTCAGCCGAGGGAAAGGGCGCTAGGTGCAAGCGGTTCAGCAAAACAATCCGTCAGCGTGTTACTGAGTTCTACCAGCTCGGACCTGAGAAAACACGGGATAAAACTGACTCTACCCTGAGATTGTAAGATCTCGCAAGGGTGTTAGGTGTTGCTAGGGAGATGCCTCTGGCCAGTGCCCGTGAGGACGCAACACTCCTTGGCGATATATCATGGCCATACAGGCTAATGTACTGTACTTAATGGAGACACTACAAGTGAATAGGCTACTGTAAAATTTGTATCTAATTGCGTCATCACAATTGCCACATTGATATGCAAATTAAGCGTTAACTGATTAAAATGTGCTAATTTGAATAGATTTGACAAGGCACTGCAGGTGAATAGGAAAAACAAAAATGATTAAAGCATATCACCACAGAACTTCTGCAGTTAATGACTTACATCAAGAGTCTTTTGTCCTGAAATGTTATGTTTAAATATGTAGATTAGCTTGTTTTGGTTAATTTAGAAGAAATCTACAGATGCAAACAGATGGAGGGTAGTAGGCTTAAAACAAACACCATCTATATGTGTATGTTAGAAGTTTTTTTCCCATTAGAGTAAAAGAAGACATGGAAGCAAAATAGACCAAAATCTCAATATTTTATAGAAATCTGTCGAGTATGAAACAATTGCTTGAATTAAAATAAATTGGCAAGGAAGTCAGAGTTGTGTTAATATTTTACGTTTTGTTAAAAATGTGTTGTGGCAGTCAGTGTGGCAGTCATTTTTACAATGAGAGCATAATTGAAATCATTTTAGTTTGAGGTCTATTCAGGTAGTTATATCAATTTAATCTGCAAATGTCAATCAGGCAACAAGACTTCACTTATTTGATATGCGGTCAAATAGCGGGCACAGGGGCACTCGCCTAGTCCTCAATAAAGCTTTTAGCTTAAAGCTTTTTTATGTATAACACTCAAATACCACTCTGCTGTCTTTGTCCTTCCTTGTACACCTCACCATTTCTTACTTATATGAACGTCTTTTTTTTTACAATCCATAAATAAAATTATATATATGTACTGTTAATGGAAGACATCTAATCTCGTATATCAATAAAACGCAGATTTTATTATTTGTCAGGAATCAGGACACTGTAACAGCATAACCCCTTCCCAAAGAACAACGTAAAATCTCAGCGCTACTACGATTATTTCAGCGCTCAGCTGTTATGACTTGCAATAAAACGGATTCACTCATAACATCCAGGTAAAACAAACCAACAATGACATAATTACAGTTGAAGCGTTACCTGGTGGACAGTTGCAGTCAGATGAGGCTTGACGGGCAGTCCTTATTCTAGCCAAGTGTTCATAAGAACGCTATTAACATAAACAGAAACAAACAAACAAACAAGTGAACATTCCATCCGACATGCATGCAGCATTGACCACATGCAGGTGTACTGGCTGAAGAAGTTGTACAGATGGCATAGTCTGGGGAGATCTAATATTTTGAGAGTAGGCTAAAGGAAGCAATTCTGATCACTTCAATGCCCCAAATTGAAGTTGTGTGGATGCATATCTGAAGAGTTACGATCACTCACCTGTGTCAGCAGCTTATCCACACTCTCCTGTACCATTGAATTAAACTGATCCATGGAGAGCCCATGAAACGGGCTGAAGGTGCGCGCACCACTTCCAATCTCCAAATCCACGACTCTATCCTTAATTTCACTGGTCTGAATACTCAATAAAAAGCAAAACGCGAAGGAGACAAGAGAAAACACAAATGGTATCACATCCACGATCGCTCTAAAGCAGTGTCGCTGTTTGCCAGAGCCGGTGTCCCTCTCAATTTTAGCCGGGCTCCGGGGCTCCTTATTTACATCTGAAACCTTCATGACTCTCTCTCGACCGTAAACTAATATTTGCGATGCCAAGAAGCGACGGGAATTTCGGTCGAGTGACTATTTCGTCTTGTCTCAAGAATATTCTATGCCGACGTCAGTAAATTCGGTGCATGCGTCTTCAACACAGACCGGTGCGCGCTCATTCAAAGAGTGTGAGCTGTGACTGATTTCACGGCTCGTACTGTAATAGTCCTCTGCAAACTTGTTGCACTACTGGAAATAAACCCATGCAGTCTTACGACGCACCCCTGAAAGATTTCGTGGCGAGAGATGTGAAACCGCAGACGAGCAGCGAATGCTTTGCGCATTCCACGCAATCCATACAACAGAACACGCCTCCAAATCAACACAGTCCTTAGGAGCCTGTATGGCTTTATTGGCTCTGTATGTATCCTTTCTCTATTACAAGCTGTATCATTTTGATATTGATCATGTAAATTAGTAAATCAGTGTAAAAATGTTTAAATGGGATTCTTCCATGGCGTGTTCCATGGTGATAATTACGCATTACCAGATGGGATTATAAACTATCAATACATAGAACAAAAAACCCTGAAATGCGGATTAATAGAGTTTAAATATATCATGCAAAAACTACAAATATGTTATATTTGTAATGTCTGGGGTATTGTACTTAGCAACCATGCTGGAAAAAACAAACAAACCATGAAAAGATGCCTAAGCAGATTGGTTTGTCTTGGCTGCTTTGAGTTGGTTTAAGATTGTCACCCAGCCTGACTAGAAAAAAGGTGTCCAAAGTCTGTCTAACACCAGCCATCTGACAAGCAAGACTATGCTGGTTAGCCAGCTAAGGCTGCTTTAGCTGGTTGGTTGTTTGTTTTTTCAGCAGGTAAATGAAAGGCATAAACTTTGTTATATGGCATACTTCCTTTCAATCCTTCCTCTGTCCATATAAGTTATAATTATGTGATATTTGGCTTGTAGTGTGTATCTTTTGTTTTCACTCCAAAGGATAATAATAATCTATTTTATTTATTGGTGCCTTCACGACACTCAAGGTCACCTTAAAAACAGAACACAAAAAAGTCATCCTTAAAACAATAACAACATTAAGCAAACAAAACTATGATATACTTAAGCAATATCACACGAGCAAGAGTGCGATATGGCCTTACATCAGCACTGCTGTGATTTGGCCGCAGGCATGTGGCAGCAGGCCGAGTGCCGTAGGTAATTACAACAGTGCTGACGTAGGGCCATATAGCACGATTGCAAGTGTGATATTGCTTATATACAACAGTTCAATGAACAAGTACATTTTTTTTTAAAAAGTACGTTCATAAAAACGCATTTGTGCATGGAACTACTTTATTACGTGACTGATCAGAATCTTCTGTTGCTGGTTCAAAACTAATGATACATTTAAGTGTCCATTAGTAATTAAAATTGTTCACTTCAGAAATAGTATCACGGCTTGTGCCGTTTCTAACAAGTCATTGGATAAACAAGGATAGACGGATGGATGTGTGTGTATGTGTGTGTGTGTGTGTGTGTGTGTGTGTGTGTGTGTGTGTGTGAGAGAGAGAGAGAGAGAGAGAGAGAGAGAGAGAGAGAGATGGAGCATGTGCGATCACCTGTTGCCACATCCAATAAGAGATGCATACAGCTTTCTGAAGGTCAGCTTTCTCAGTGGAATATAGATGTCCAAGTGGGGTATTCCTCTCTATTTCGTTGTAGCCGGTGCGCAAATGTCATTCACTATAGAAACAGCGATGTCCTCTGCCATTTTAAACAGTATGTATCCAATGTGGAAACTCACAGAGCGCTGTTCTATGTAAACAATGACCAACCGATTCACTTTATGTCACCAACTTGCTAATATTACACACAAAAATGATAATTTTCCACCACCTGCTGGCTAACATATGTACTTTCAAAAATAAAGACAGTAACTCCTAACACATATGCACTACGCTTACATGTTAGTTTAGAATGGCACGAACACAAGCGGAGTGATACACACAAGGAAGCGTCCAAGTGCTGATGCTGTCACACCATCAGTGCTCATGGAACGTCTCTTGTCCAATCAGATTCGAGGACCGTAACTAACTGTGGTATATAACCACACATTGGAAGATACAAAGTATGAACTCAAAGCATGAACAGTCATAAAAAAGCCTGTTTAAAAAGGTGAGTTTTAAGACAAGATTTAAAAGTATGAAGACTTTCACTGTTACGAATATCCAGAAGAAGGGAATTCCATAAGTGAGGGGCAGTATAACTAAAGGCTCTAGACCCCATAGTGTTCAGACATATACGTGGTATGACAAGAAGAGTTGACGAGGAAGATGAGAATGAGTGGGGAGGATGAATGGATGAGTTACAGGCGGTGAAATGAGGTCCTGTGTCTTTAAAGACCCGAAGTATGCGTTTAAGGGTTAAATTACACAACTGAAGGTATTTATGTTGCATTACATTTCATTAATTACAATTTTTTTAGAGGAAGCAGTGAGCCATCACGATACTTCTCTGTAGTTTTAGCCATATTTGGATTGGCATGTTTTATATTGTGTGATTAAAATGTTATAGAGTCTAGCGAAATTGTAAGTCTTCTCATCACTGAGGTTTATAAAAGAGGCTGTAAGGGGAACAGTGATAGATTCAGTACTGTCATGCTTGGATATTTCATGAAAAGACCAACAGCACAATCTAGTGTTCATAATGTGTCTTTCCAAATATACTAGACAGAGAGAAGTTATTTCGGGCAATGACCATACAATGAAACCATTTGATTTACATTTGCTGATTTATTTCCCTACATGACAATGTCATGGCATTGAAGCAACACTTTATTAAAAGCTATATGACTAGTCAGGGTGAATTTACATATCAAAAAGTAACAAAATTTACCTGAATTCACCCTATATTTGACTTATGATATGTACATATCATACCATATATTATATTTACTGTGATACAATGTCTTTTACAAAGAACATTTACTTACATTTTGTAAAAGTAATTAACAATAGATTTTTAATCAATTCAATTTTATCCATCCATCCATCCATCGTCAACCGCTTATCCTGTGTACAGGGTCGCGGGCAATTCAATTTTATATTCATCACAATTAAAAAGTGCTTAATAATTTGAAGATGGCAAAGCATACTAGGTGGGATGGTTAGAGATCTTCTTTATTTTATTTAGCAAATATCTATTTTTGTATACCACTGTATTTTAACTGCAGGTGCTGAAGTTGTCCACTAGCTGGAACCATTGACTTAATTAACAATGTCTCAGGGTCATTGAGTTGTTTGATATTCGTCTCATATTGGTAAAACTGTTCTTGGATTAATCAGTGTTGTCAAGTCTTTCTGGAGTGGAAATGTTTTATAATGCTTTATTTCTGTTTTGTTGCGTAGGTATGTAGTTAAAATGTTTCTTATTGCATGAGAGAATCAATGACCCTACAATAAGTCCTGTCTACAAGTTTTGTTTATCTAAAACAATGCTTCTCAACCTTTTTGACTCCTTAACAAACAAAGGCTCATATTATATAGGTCACTTTTCATTGCACTCCCTTGTACTATACTGTACAAATTCCAGAGGCTTTCTTGCATGATTGTGAGCTACCTTTGAATAAATTCTTATTCTTATTATTAATTTTAAGCTTTGGACCAACTATATAACATATATTTAGGTTAGACTGTGGATAGAGGGATTTTCACTTCTATCGGTCATATTTGCATTAAAAATTTAATTAATTTAACAAAACATGACAAAACTAAAACACAAATATGTCTAAATTCAAATTACACTTCAAACAAAACAAAAATATAATCAAAATGTATATAACCACCTTTCCAAATCCAAAATCACTTCCACCAGCCCACTTTTCAGTGAATTAAAAATCACTCTAAGATAACAGGCGGAAAAATACCAATAGAAATTAGATAATAAATAAAATTGTAAATATAAATATAAATATAATAATAATCATTGAAAAATATTTTTTTTTAGGACTTAATTTGATTTTCTTATATTTTCAGAGTTGGACATTCAATTTATTACCACCTGCTGGTGGTTTTTCCAAATTGCAAATGTCAGAATTTTTTTTAGATTTTGCAATGAAAATGTGTGGTTCTGAAACATCTTAGCGCAATTACATATTGCTCAATAAATTAGCTATTTGCAGCACTTCATTAACATACCATACACCCACAGTTTGCACACATAAAGCCACAGATAGCACAAACAGCTTAGAATAAGCGCTCTCGTTAAAATTACATAAGATGTTGCACACAGTTGTTGCGCATTGTACTGATTAGTAATGAATACTGCAGCAATAGAATTCCATATTGACAGATTGATATTGTTGCACCATGGCCCATGTTTAATTGGATGGGACCGTGAACCGAGATAGGAAGGCTTGCAGCATGGACTGGTCTGATCATTCCAGAGCTGCACACACCAGTTGGTGTGTGCAATCTAATACTAGATTGAAACATCATCAGAGAGCAAAGTTGTGGTCATCCTGGGACAATGATTAATTATTGAAATTCATTACAAATCTGGGGGTCTGACATGATTATATCAGGTTTATTTTAAGTCAGACTGCCTAATCTACTTGAAAAGATTAATCAATTATGTAACTAATTTTAAGCAGATAAGAAAGGAGACGTACTATATCCAATGTCAGTATTACTGTGCCTGTGAATGTAAGAGGCTTCGACAGGATTAGATTAAGATTTCCGTTCATTCTCTAAAACTGGCATCTCCCGAGACAGTATGTAGAGGTAATAACTCCAGCAATTTTCTCAACCTCTGTGTGTTTAAAAAGCAAAGACATGGCCTGCTGAGGTTAAGAAAACCATTTTCTAAGCCACACTGAGATTAGCATGGCAAGTGTTTGTGCTGGCAAGCACGTTATTCATAGTTATATTTTAAGACTCTGTTGCTGACAACTGGACAGGGGTCTGCTAATAATGATGTAATAAAGACTGAATGAAATTGCATTATAAAGACCCCAATAATTCCCTTAACAAGTGCATCTTTCTTTCCTGTGTTGACATTTTTATTATTGAAACAAGGATTTTTGATGAGACATATTGGAGGACTCATCCTCAGGACTATTTATTGTTTAAATAGCCAATAGTTATGTCACAGTCTGGCTATGCTCTGAATAGCAAATTGTCATACTACTCTGCCATACTACTCTAACTATTTCTGTAGTATATAGATTTATGATTGCTATGTCGGATAGATAGATAGATAGATAGATAGATAGATAGATAGATAGATAGATAGATAGATAGATAGATAGATAGATAGATAGATAGATAGATAGATAGATAGTGTCTGGCAGTTCGAACCACCTTTTACTGGGCTTTGCGGTTGTGGGCGTTGCTATTGCCATACCAGGTGGTGATGCAGCCAGTCTGGATGCTCTCTTCAGTGCTGGTGTAGAACCGTGTGAGGATGTGGTGGTTCATTCCAAACTTCCTCAGCCGTCTCAGGAAGAAGAGGCGCTGGTGGGCCTTCTTCACAACGGCCTCAGTGTGCACGGACCATGTGAGTTCTTCAGTGATGTGGATACAGAGGAACTTGAAGCTGCTGACTCTCTCCACCAGTGCTCTCTGTCTTTCCTCCTGAAGTCCACTACAAGCTCCTTGGTCATACTGACGTTGAGGGAGAGGTTGTGCTTCTGACACCAGCATGTCAGAGTGTGCACCAACTCTCTGTAGTCTGTTTCATCATTATCAGTGATCAGACCTACTACCGTCATATCGTCAGCAAACTTAATGATGGCATTTGTGCCAAATGCTATGTCCCACAAAAATTAACTAATAAATACTATCAATATTCCCATCAGGAATCCAGGATCCAGCTGCACAGCGAGCTGTTTAAGCCCAAAGCCTGGAGTTTCACATCAAGCTTGGAGGGCACTATGGTGTTGAATGCTGGGCTGTAGTCTACAAACAGCATTCTCACATATGTGTTCCTTTTTTTCCAGGTGGGAGAGAGCAGTCTGTATTGTAGATGCAATGGCATCATCAGTGGAGCGGTTGTTGTGGTAGGCAAACTGCAATAGGTCCAGAGAGGTGGGCAGCACAGAGCTGATGTGATCTCTGATTAGCCTCTCAAAGCATTTGCTGATGATGGGGGTCAGAGCAACAGGACGTCAGTCATTTAAACAAGTGATTTTTGATTGCTTTTGTACAGGCACAATGGTGGACGTTTTGAAGCATGTGGGGACATGTTTCAAAACAGACAGGGAGAGTGACAGGTTGAAAATGTCCGTAAAAACATCAGCCAGTTGGTTCACGCACACTCTGGTGTTGCGCCCGGAATGCCGTCTGGACCCGCGGCTTTACGGATGTTTCGGGTTTCTGTTGAAGGATCGGGTTATATCCGCAACAGAGACGGAGAGTGAACCATCCTCTGTTGCGTCGGCGGCAAGTGCTCTCTCCGCGAGGGCGGTGTTATTTTCCTCGAAACGAGCATAAAATGTATTAAACTCATCCGGGAGAGAGGCAGCGGTGTTCACGGCGGAGTTTTTATTCCCTTTGTAGTCCGTGATGATGTTAATTCCCTGCCACATACTTCTACAATCGGTGGTGTTGAACTGTCCTTCAATTTTGTGCCTGTACTGGCATTTGGCTGTTCTGATAGTGTTATGGAGGGCATAACTGGCTTGTTTATACTCCTCCACGTTCCTGGAATTAAAAGCAGAGGTCCGCGCATTAAGTGCCGCGCGAACATCGCCGTTAACCCATGGCTTCTGGTTGGGGTACATCCGTATTGTTTTGATCGGAACAATATCCTCTACACACTTCCTGATGAAACATGTTGCACTATCAGCGTAAACCTTGATGTTGTCATCAGAGGCGGACCGGAACATCTCCCAGTCCGTGTGATCAAAACAGTCTAGTAGCATAGAGTCTGATTGGTCCGACCAGCACTGGATCGTTCTGAGGGTGGGTGCTTCTCGTTTCAGTTTCTGCCTGTAAGCAGAAAGACTTGATAAAATGTACGTTCCTCTGATCACACCATTATTTGTTGATCATAAAACATCCACCACCTCTGCTTTTACCTGAGAGGTCTTTCGCTCTGTCCGGTCGGTGCACGGAGAGTCTGGAATCTCTGCAGACATCCATGTTTCCGTAAAGCAGATAACGCAGCAGCCCCTCATCTCTCGTTGGAAAGAGATCCACGCTCTCAGCATCTTGTTGTCCAGAGGCTGAACATTTTCTAGTAGTATACTGGGTAGCGGGGGTCTTACTCTGATGAGAACGCTGGCTCTTTTTCCCCTTTTCCTTCTGCATTTCCGTGGCAGCCCAGACAAAGGGCTCCGCTGGCGTGTTTGTAAACAGCAGGTCGGCATTGAGGAATTTGAAGTCCAGTTTTCGGTGTGTAATTGCAGAACCAATGTCCAAAATTGTTTGTCTCTCATATACAATAAGGCAGACAACATCCAAGACAAAAAAACTGTAAACAAAACAAACAATAAACTGCAGTGTTATGTCGGAGGTCGCAACGCAGCGGCCATACTCGGCGCCATCTTGAGTCCAATCCAAGATAGATAGATAGATAGATCTACACTTGTATGTGTATCAGAGCAATTTCGTAAGTTGTTTTCGAGTTATTTGGGCACCAGGACAGAAAATCTCTTTGTTTTAAATGTTTAGCTTTGAAATGGGTGTTTGACAACTAGGAAAGTGAGCCCCAGCTCTAACTTTTTTCTTTGGGATTTACCTTTGTGGTGTCTCTGACTTAAACTGGACCCAACTGGCCACTGCTAGACCTTTCTATGCCCATTGGCTGACCATGGAAGAGAGAAAGAGCTTGTGTATATTTCCTGTATATTTGACATTAATCATTTCATTATGAACCTCACTCATAGAGCAAATGAAAACATATTTAACTGAATTCATACATGTATAAGACAAATGCCTTAGAGTGTCGTGCATGTGATAAAATGTCTGATGCTAAATGTTATGTTTGTAATAATACACAGAGAGCAGGGTAAGAACATCAGTTCTTTTTTTACTCTCACAACATCAGCAACAATACAGAACATGGCAGCTGCCGTCACACCCCTCTTTATTACAAAGCAGAGCACAAAATACAGCAGGCTTTCCACAAGTGAAAAGATTAAACATTGAGAAAAGATTAAACATTGTTTATATCAGTGGTGTACATCAGTGATACTCAACCAGGAATAGGCAAACTACAAAAGTGGAACACAAAAGGAGATGAGTTAAGAAATTTAAGCCCTCAGGAGTGTTTCATTATATGGAAAAGCATGCAGTGAAAGTGAATTGTGACCGAGGCATTGGTCATTTTGCTTGATGTTTTTGTTTGTTTGTTTATAGGATGTACAATGAAATATATTCTAAAGCATATATATATATATATATATATATAGCGCAAATTCAAACTATGGGATCTCAAGATGTGTTCTAAGTATTAAAATTAGGGCTGTCGATTTAATGCGTTAATTCAGTGCGATTAATTTGACAAAAAATAACGCATTAAAAAAATTAACGCCATTAATCGCAATGCCCCCGAACCGTAATATGGAAGATTCCTGACAAATGCAAGCTTGCAGTATCACCTGTTTACTCCAGAGGACAGTAAGTGAAATTTCAGCTGCGTGGCAACGCACAGTTTATACAGTGAAGAAAAACACCCTTAAGCAGCAGAACACAAACATGCATAACGTTCTTGCATTCAAAACACTTGATGGAGTGCAAATTCGAACTAAGGAATCTCAATATGTGTTCTAAGTGTTAAACTATATTTAACTTGACACAGTGACCTAAGAATTTTATGTTTATGAAGCAATGCACCCGAGACTCTACACAAGCATGTCTGATGCAGGTGTACATTGACAGGTCCTTAAACAAGCCCTCAGAATAAATCTCTGATGATTGACGTAGTCACATGCGAAATGGATTGCTGTGAACTGTATGCCAATGATTGGCTTATGTTCAATAATATGGTAGTAAACCATATTCTAAATTGTATTCCATTGTATTCTAAAGCCGCTTTTTGTATTGTCTTATCAATGATTAACTCTTCTGCCACAAGAATGAATATTTTTTATTTTATTTATATATATACTATATATATATATATATATATATATATATATATATATATATATATAAAATAAAATAAAATAACAAATATTCAGTCTATTCCATGTGGTGCTCCGGCATCACTGCATATCTACGCCATTCGCCATTGTGAACACGACAGCGCATAGATTTATCTCCTGTGAGTCAGCAGATGGACAAGCCATTATTCACCGTGTCACTGCTTCACCAGCGAGCTGATTAGTTCTACAGCATATTCTTTGAATTATTGTAGTGTGTGCATAAACGCTACAGCTTTGATTGTGTTTGTCCGTATTTGTATACTGTTCACAAGCATAAAGGTCATTTTCTTAGCGACTTCTTTTTGAAGATGGTAGTTTGCAAATGTTTCCCTCTATGTGAGCCATTTTTTCCCTAGTCTGATAGGCACAATCGCTGTTTTATCTGTCTAGGTGAATTATGAGTCAGTTACTGCGAAGGCATGAGACTCAAGTCGCTTCGCTCATGGCTGTGTGCATTTTTTATAAATTTTTTTGGTTGGGGGGTTGGACTTAAGTTACAGTATGTGCAGATAATGTGATAACTTGATCGGTACTCAAACACTTCTCAGTACTGGTATTTTTTTATATTTATTAATGTATTAATTATTAATTAATTAATACTCATTTATTACAGCCAGAATGACTGTTTGGTATTATGGTAAAATTTTCGCCTCTAGTACAAGGAGTTCTGGGTTCTAATCTGCCCTAATAAAACTGGAGCGCAAGCTGTGCCATGAGTAGATAACACATCTGGATGCACGAATGAACATTGCCGCCCTCTGTTACTCAATGCCCATAACAGCCACAACAAGCACTTTAACACAACAAGCACCACAACAATAACATTAAAAAAAACTCCAGTGCTGGACTGCCACTTATTATAACAAACACAAATTAAATGGAAACTCTTGTTACAGAATTGGAGATGTTTCCTCTGCATTAGACACTTACCTGACTTATGATTTAAAAAAGATGGGACATGTCCCACCCATTCCACCCGTAAATTACACACATACTCATGGGTCACCCTCTTTCTGAGGGACGATGCAGATCCCTTCCCCTCCCACCATGCTCCTTCTTTGGCGCCCGATGGACCACAGGAGGAAGATGTGCAAGGGCAGGATGTTGAGCTTGGAGAGTTTGAGGAGGACATTTTGCCACCGCAAGCCTCGCCTTCCCATCGAGTGTCTTGCTATTGGGGTGAAGGTGTCCATCGCATTTGGTGGATACTCAAAAGACAGGGACAATATGGTGTCTGAAGGTGAGGCCTAGACACAGTCAGTAGATAAACTTACCAGTGTTTCTCTCAGAGGAGAGGGTGAATGCATTGCAGTCTCTGATGCTGAACTGATTCAGTTACTCTCTTGGTGGTCAAGAAACTTGAACTGGAATGACCTACTCACCATATGTCCAAGTGTTCTCGCTAAATGATCAGTTCTATCTTAGTCAGCACAACTCTGTGTCCTGTTGGCTGGTACCTTTCTTGCCCACTAACGCTTGTCTCTGGAGCCTTGGCCTTCATGACACTTGACTGCGCTTAACAGCATGGGTATATGGTCATTCCCCCAGTTGAAGTGGCTCTTGCGTCCCACCTGTGTACCTCTTTGACCCTGTTGTGGAAAACCAGGCCTGCTTACCCATCCAAACCCTGCAGAATGACATAAGCGCCCTTATGCAAGGACTAAAGAACAGCAGGTCAGGCTGGCTTAGCTTAGCTTTTTTCTCACCACAGTAGTGCTGCAAGGCTACCAGGCTTGTAGGGGAAAAGGATGCCAGTGGGCTGGACCAAGATAATTCATGGCACCACTGGATTTTTGGGCTACTATGATCACCGCCCTAGCTATTGGCAGACCGATGGGTAATGTGGTGTCTGCCAGGCACAATCTCTGGCTTAAATTGTAAGAGATTTATGAGAAGAAAAAGCCAGGTTATTAGATGCCCTGATGTCTCAACAGGACCTGTTTCATGATGTCATAAGTGCCTTCACCGAATAGTATAAGGGGGCTCAAAAGCAGTTGCAGTTCTACAAACAACTCTTGCAGAGGTGAGGGGGATCTGCAGCACCTCCTACTCTCTCACACTCCACCTCGGGGCAACGCCCATGCAAGCGTTGACTTGCTCCCGCTGCCCAGCTGCTGAGGTAAATGGAAATGGAGTCTTTGGTGAGATCCCAGCAGCAATGGCCAATATGTAAGATCACGGTCCGGGGCGCCCTCGTTCCATTGGGTGGCCTCCCACCAAGAGCCCACAGATGTGTTTGCTCCAGCTGTCAAGAAGACTTCAATAGTTTTCACAGATCGATGATGTGTTTATATTTACAATGTTATAGGCTTCCCTCCTCCCTTCCTGGAGGGGAGGAGAGTACGTCAAGCCAGATGTTTCCCTGGCCTGAATCGGGCAGTGGAGGAGTGTGTTGAAGAGGAGGGTGTGGCTAGGTCATGAGGA
This sequence comes from Moxostoma hubbsi, assembly GCA_032164185.1. Lineage (NCBI taxonomy): Eukaryota > Metazoa > Chordata > Actinopteri > Cypriniformes > Catostomidae > Moxostoma > Moxostoma hubbsi. The sequence goes on along the minus strand of JAVLUX010000003.1, from coordinate 9,241,421 downwards.
CGCACACCCGGCGCTGAATTGTCCTAATCAGCTGGGAGGAGGATAAAGACATGGTGGGGCCAGTTTGAGAGAGAGAGAAAGAGAGAGACAGAGAGAGAGAAGAGCTCACAGCCGCTGTGTGTGTGTGTGTGTGTGTGTGTGCGTGTCTCTGTGTTTTATGTTATTTTTATTTTTATTTTCTATATACCATTAAAAAATCAAGTCGAATGCTCAGTCAGTTCTCACCTCTTCTCCCTTGAACAGAGACTTTACCCATTACAGGAGAATTAAGCAATAAGCCACAAGAGGCATGCAAAACAATAATATTTTTTATGCAATAGGTTCCATAGGATAGTCTTGAGTAGCTTATTTCTTTACAGCTGATGTGTGTTCTATTTTATATGTTAAAATTTTTCTTGTACAGTATCTCACCTTAATATGCAGTGTCAATTACAATTAATCAATTTGTTGATTTCACTGTGGCTTTGTGGTGCTATAGAAACATCCCTCTGTTTGTTTAGCTGTGTCCGAAATATTCGGCAGCTGTTTTGATGCATCCCTTCTGTCATGATTCACTATTGTCTGCCCTGTGTTTAACCTCTGTCATCTATTCCTCCAGGACTACATTTCCCATGATTCCCTGCCCTCATCACTGCCAGCTGCCCTTGATTGTTTTTCATCTGTCTCATTCACCTCATTAGTCTTTGTGTATTTAAAGCCCTGTTATTTGCTCACTCCTTGTCAGTTGTTGTATGTGTTTGACCTCCCGTGAATAACATGAGCCCATCGTAGATGTTTCCTGTGTTCCTGTGTTCCTGCATTCCTGCGTTCCTGCGTTCCTGCATTCCTGCATTTTGTCCATTGTTTCTGTTTCCATTGTGCCTGAGTTTTTCCCATCGTGGATGTTTTCTTTGTTCCTGTGTTAACCCTGTTATTCTGTACTTTGTTTATTTTATTAAATACTTTTAGCTGCATTTAGATCCTGCTCCTGACACCTCCCTCATTGTAACAGAACAACTGACTTCCCGAAATGGATCTAGCAGTGCCTTACATTCGGCTGACCCAAGCAAACTTACCTGTCCCGGAATATTCCCATCTGTTTTGTGTCATTGCCAAATGCACAAGACTTTTCCGAATTAACCCTGAAGTCCATGTACTCAATCGGACACCACACACCAGTGGTGGGAGTTGCTGGCGACAGGAGACTATACTTGTGAGGGATACGTGAGTGTATCTCAAAAAAAATTTGATTCAGAGGATCCTCCTCTCCCTACCCTGAACCTGGTTTCTAAGCCTCCCACACCTGAGTCTACTCCACGTCATGTCACAACCACGCCTAAGTCTGCTCTGTGCCACATCACAGCCATGCCTCAACCTGCTCTATGCCATGTCACAGCCACGCCTCAGTCTGCTCCATGCTATGTCACAGCCACGCCTCAACATACTCCATGTCATGTCTCAGCCACGCCTCAGTCTGCTCCTTGCTATGTCTCAGCAACGCCTCAGACTGCTCCATGCCATGTCACAGCCATGCCTGAAACTGTTCCATGCCAGGTCTCAGCCATGCCTGAGTCTGCTCCATTCCATGTCACAGTAATGCTTCAGTCTTCTCCATGCTATGTCACAGCCACGTCTCAGCCTGCTCCATGCTATGTCACAGCTAAGTCTGAGTCTGCTCCACACTATGTTCCAGTGGAGTCTGAGTCTGCTCCATACCATGTCCCAATCAAGTCTGAGTTGGTTCCATGCCATGTCATAACCTTGCCTTCCATGACTCCCTGCTTGAAGTCCTTCTCGGCCCTTGTCTCCAAGTTGAAATACCCACCACTGATGTTGGTGCTTAGGGTCACGAAGAGCCTTCTTCAAAGCTTGTCAGCAATCCTGTCTGCACAGCCAATGACCATGCCTGCCACGGCCAATGAGCCAAGGCCCATGCCTGCCATGGCCAACAAGCCAATGCCCATGCCTGCCATGGCCAACAAGCCAAAGCCCATGTCTGCCATGGCCAATGAGCCAATGCCCACACCTGCCACAGCCAATGAGCTGGAAGCTTCATCCGTCCCAGAGCCTGCGCTGCCAGTCACACCCATCCCAGAGCCTGCACTGCCAACTTCGGCCTCCCGGAGGAGGAGGAGAAAGGATTTTGCTTCCAAGTTTCTGCCCATGTACACGACCACAGAGGTTGTCTCAGATTCTCTGCTCATGTACACGACTACGGAGGTCATCTCCAAGTCTCTACCTATATTCACGACCACAGAGGTCGTCTCCAAGTCTTTGCCCATGTACATGACCGTGGAGATAGTTTCCAAGTCTCTGCCAGTGTTCACAACCACAGAAGTAATTTCCAAGTCTCTACCAGTGTTCACGACCTCAGAGGTTGTTTCTAAGTCTCTGCCTGTGTTCACGACCACAGAGGTCGTTTCCAAGTCTCTGCCAGTGTTCACCATCACAGAGGTCGTTCCAAGTCTCTGCCAGTGTTCACGACCACTGAGGTCACTTCCCAGTCATCCTGGACTCTTAACCTCGAGCCTGCCATGGCTTTACCTTCTACAGCTTTGCCCTTCAAGCCTGCCATGGCTCTGCCTTCTATGGTTTTGCCCTTCATGCCTCCCATGGCTCCGCCTGCCATGGCGCCACCCCTCAAGACTGCAATAGCTCAACCTTACATGGCTCTGCTTTCCATGACTCCAGTCTTTAGTCTGTGGCCATTAACCAGGCCTCCTGGTCTCCCATGGTCTCATGGCCGTCTGCCTGATCTGCTCAGGTCTTCTGGGTCTCCTGATCATCCGCCTGTTCTGCTCTGGTATCCCTGGTCTCATGGCCATTTAGCTTGATCTGCTGTGGTATTTTGGGTCTCCTGATCGTCCACCTGATCTGCTCTGGTATCCCTGGTCTCTTGGCCAGTGGTCTCTTGTCTTTTGGGTCTCCTGATCATCCACCTGATCTGCTCTGGTCTCCCTGGTGTCCTGACCATCCACCTTATATGCTCAGGTCTTCTGGGTCTCCTGGCCATCTGCCTGATCTGCTCTGGTCCCCTTGGTCTCTTGGCTGTCCACCCAATTTGCTCTGGTCTCCCTGGTCTCATGGCTTTCCACCTGATTCACTCTGGTCTCCTTGGTCTCCGGCTCCATTTTGGCCCTGCCTTTGCCCTGTTCCTCTCATCCACTTGCCTCTTGCACTCCCTTGAACTGCCTGTTTCCCCTTTTTCCCCCCACACCCCATGGACAATTTTTTTTCTTTTTTTTTTTTGGATTGTCTAGTATCCGCTCTAGAGGGGGGCTATGTCACGATTCACTGTTGTCTTGCCCTGTGTTTTGCCTCTGTCATCTATTCCTCCCAGACTACATTTCATATAATTCCCTGCCCTCATCACTGCCAGCTGTCCTTGATTGTTTCTCACCTGTGTCTCATTCACCTCATTAGTCTTTGTGTATTCAAAGCTCTGTTGTTTGCTCACTCCTTGTCAGTTGTTGTATGTGTTTGACCTCCCGTGTATTATGTTCCCTGTGTTCCTGAGTTTTTCCCATCATGGATGTTTTATTTGTTTCTGTGTTTACCCTGTTATTCTGTACTTTGTTTATTTTATTAAATACTTTTAGCTGCATTTAGATCCTGCTCCTGTCACCTCCCTCATTGTAACACCTTCTTAGTCAGTCAAAAGACTTCACATGCAGTGATTTGCATATGAAGGCACCTCGAAAAGATGCTGGATTCAGAAGGCCTTACAATGCACTATAACATCATGTCTAATAATCTACAACTATTTCAAATGAGCTTCAGATATAACCAAGCAAATATTTAGAGCCTACAATTCTTATTTCTCACTAGATATGGACTCATTAGTTATAAATGGGAAATTCCTAAACTCCACTCCATCAGACGCCATGCTTATTCTCCCAATCAAACAGCTTAATGCATGGATTTTGGAATATCAAAGGCAGTGAATGTTGGATTTATACTGCATTTACAAATTTACCAGATGAAAGAATCTAGGTACGCATTATGTGATGTATTTACTAGATTGCCAGGCAACTACAAGGACATGCCTTGATGCCCACCTACTTCCGTAGACAGCTCTTGGACACAACCTTTGAGTGTTCTATTTAGCCCAACACAGCAACATTGACTCAACCAATGGTGTAAGTTTGGGGCAGGACTATCTATTTGTACAGAAGCCTCTTGAATCTGTTTCAAGACAGGGATTATTTTTGCAATTCTGGTTGACGACGCTACAGAAATTGCACAAATCACCTTTTAATTGGTGAAACAAGAAATATGATAAAAGATGCCAATGTTCAATATATAGCTATTTTTTTATTATAATGATCAGAATAAACTAATCTATAGTTTATTAACCTAACTATAGTAAATATGTAATTTAATAAAATCAAAAATGCTATACAGTGCTGCCTAACATCCAGCTGTCACATATGCTTAAGTGCTGCATTCAAAAGCATTGCAAGTAGCAGGAAACACCTTGAAAACACTGTAAGGCAGCAGACGAGAAAAGAAAGTCCACAGCAATTTTCAGGGACACCAGTCAGACCATCACTAACCTGACATTTTTGGCTCCAAGCAACATCAATCAATGGAGCCATCTGTTTCACTTCCTATAGACAGTCCATGGTACCCTTAATGCTGATCTTTCTATTTAACATGCATTTATACTGATTAGTTAGCTGTCTGATCATTAAAAGACCAAGTATAAATACCCTCCAAGATGCATTTGGGACTGATAGCAATCCAATCAGGAGGTGGTTTGCAGGGTTTGGGAGGGTTACTTTTTCACTACAGATTACAGAATACATGTTGTAAAATGTAACGTAACATATTCTGTTAGATTACTCAAGGTCAGTAACATATTCTAAATACTTTGGATTAGTTCTTCAGCACTGGTAGATTTTTTTCACTTGTTTTGACTATAAAAACTCTGCCAGTACAGTAAGACAAAATACACATGTTAAAAATACATTCTCTGAAAAACCTAAATATCTTATGCAGTGTTGTTTCTAAAACAAGATAAATCAAATGGATCTTTTTTAAAGGATTTTTCTATATTTTTACAGGGAAACAAAACAAAAATTATTATCAAGAATAAGATGTTTGCCCTAATGTCAAAGGTTTTACATGAAAAAAGAAATTATGTTCCAACGTGAATTATCTTGATAAAAAAATAAGATCGTGCCTGGTAACATGTGCATGTAAAATGGCAAGAAATGAAATTTTAGCTTAGCGTAAAGCTGACAATTTACACAACGTTTATTTCTATTTCTTCTGCTCCAAACTTACTTCTCTGTCTGCTCATATGAATGTAACACATCATAGTGATTTACCGCTGTTCAAGTGCACTTTGGATCGCATCATTTATATGTATAAAGGTTTTCCATCTGAACGGACTAAATATTAAATTAAACAAATGCCAGTAAAATGCTAAATAATCTCTTCCGTAATCATACATTTTGAATGTAACTGTATTCTAATTACCAATGATTTAAATTGTAACTGTAGTGGAATACAGTTACTTGTATTTTGAATTTTAAATACGTAATCCCATTACATGTATTCCATTTCTAAACAACCCTGGTGGGTTTGTGATGCATACAGTACAATTGCAACTCAGCCAAGTGTAAATTAATCTGATTGTTCAGGCCACATACATAAAACACCTTAACTCCTACCAAATGGAACTATATGTCAGCATATGGAAGCTTGGGAGTACCTCAGTCCAGATGTGAGTGAGCAATCATGGATGAGACACATGGATGGAGCAACTGCAAAACTCAAACACTAGTTGCCATATGCATAAGCCTAATAGTTATTATGCATTGTTTTTTGTGTATAGTGCGGGAATAGTAGATCTGAATTATATTTGTTTTGCAGAGACAAATTTATGTGGCCAATTGTAAATGGAATGTGCATACGCATTCGTCAGGCATGATGCATGAAGGGTAAATAGGCTCTACACGCTTACTGTCCACCCCAAGCCATCTCATGGGGAATAATGTGAATCCTGGCAACCTCAGAGCTCTTTTGACCAGACTGTGATTGTTATTTGTGATCCAAGGGGGCCGTGACACTAAGCCTTGGTCTGACTGGACAGACTGCAGAGATTGACAGAATGCATGGTGTTAAGAAGTTCACGCTTACGGGCAAGGAAGAGGCGAGAAACCGTCTTGACATACAAATAAAGATTTAATGTCAAACTCAAAAGACAAACACATAAGACAACGGACATATCCGTAAGGATCTCTCTCTCTCGCACCACGATCGGCCTTTATCCCTCTCGGTGGCTCGATTAGCCCAATACGGGACCAGCATGTCGAGTCACGACCTGGCCCCGCCCTCCGCCGTGCCACACATGGCAACATTGAAATGGACACCCACTGACAGACAGACATGTTACCTTCCTATCACAAGCCAGGCATTCCTCGGACACCGGTGCCAGGAGCCTTTCTTTCATATGAGACCCTCTAAAGATCCCTCTCCCCCATATAGAGTTGTCACATACCCCAGGGGTCTAAAGCAGAGCAGAAACAGATGAGAGGAGCCAGCGGGGAGGCTGTTAATCATGCCATGACAAGAACTGGCATTAAGGAATATATTAATAATATTCCGGTATATGTCTGTGGATATGAGCATCTCCAGTACATCACTGTATTCATCTTTTACTAAATCTATTAAGTAGGTATAAATGTTAAAAGGATAATAAAGGATCACAGTGTAAGTTCAGTTTATATTAAAAAATACTGGTTGGGATAGAATAATAGAATATTTATTTGTGAGTAATAACCAGATGCTTTGGGATGCCAAGTATTTCCTGAGGACAATATGGAAGCTGCCCTATCCGTTATGAACTTTCAGCTCATTTACAACCTGATAATTTGCCCTGCGGCCAGCTGTTGCTTATTGCCTTTCATAAGAACATCAATGAAAATGAACATTGCTTTCATATCAACATAGCAATACCCTAGCATTTTATTCAAAGCAATGATTTGGGGACATCTAGTTAAACCGCACAGTGGTATGTGGTTAAGACCAGAGGTCTACAAAAGGGGATCTGCAAATTATTGATTGATCTAAAAAAAAAAAATGTGAATTAGGTAGTTTCCCTGCCGCTTCTACCACTCCTGGCCACAGAGACATCTACCCAGTTTGACCCTCCCTTGAAACCTCTGCTGCTGGCAGCATCCTCAGCCACGGAGGCTACTCATCTGCCACTGCCAGTGCTCCCAGCCACGGAGGCCTTTCCCCTGCCACTGCTAGCGCTCCCACCCACGGAGGCTGACGCCTAGTCTGACCCTCATCCGTGAAGCCTCTTCTCTGGCCACCAGACCCTGGAAATTCCTGGGGTCTCCTTATCAGCCGCTGGACCCTGCTCCCTGTTGCAGCCTTCCTCCTTGGCCACCTGGCCCTTTCCTAAGATCTCTTCCTTGGCCTGTCCTGCCTGTTCCGCCCTGAATAGTCTCTCCGGCCCTGTCCTGGTTTCTCCAGGGCTCTATTGTGTCTTTATTCAGCCACTTCAGTTGGTTTGGTTTATCACTCTGTGGCTGAGTCCAGGCAGTTATGTTTTGTCTCATGCTGTGTGAATGCACTTGGGCTTGTGTTTTCTTATTTGTGCATTCGTATCTGTCTTCAGTGATAAACCTGCACTCTCGTTTGAATTTGTCTGATTATCAGTTTCTTTGTTTCACCTGCCCTCCTCATTATCTCCTTGTTTTGTCCTCTATTTTAGCTCCTCTCATGTTCTGTCCTGTGCCAGATTGTTTTGTAAGTTTGTCAGTGTGTGAGTTTCTAGTATTCAAGTCTTGTCTCCCTGAACTTCGGTCGGTCTTGTCAGTTCGGTTTTGGTTTGTATTTTGTTCTTTCTAGTAAAAGTCCTTATACTTGCCTTCCTGCATTTTCCTATCCTTCAATCCGAAACACTCTTCTCCGACTCTCTATCCAACAAGGGATCCTTGGAATAAAAAAAAGGTTGAGGACCCCTGAATTAGACGATATGAATAACACACAAATACACAAGTGCACCAGTAAAATGAAGTGAGCGTAAGTTGCTGCTGTAAGGCGGGTACCAGCGAGTCTGGGCTATTCCTCGACAAGACAAAAGGCTCTCATGAGAATTAACATTTGAACTATCTCTTGCACATGTAACAGCAACATCCGAGACACAGCAAACAGTGCAGCTAACACCTCCCTTCTACAGTCTTATCATCTCCTCCTACTCCCCCCTTCTCCTCCTCACTTAAAGCTCACTAAAAACCTATGCAATGTGAAGTGTGTACATAAAGTAACTATAACATGTTTGGTATCATTTAAAGTGTCTCAGTGCACCTCGTAAACTGGTCTCATCCTCCCAGCCATAATGAAAAGCAAAAAGAAGTTATAAAATATGAGAAATGTTTTGTGCCCCTTAAAGGTGTGCCCTCCCCCAGATCCTCCATACAAACTATATGTAAATGTACAGGAACCCCCTAAATAGGGGACCCAAATCTAATTAGAAGGACAGACACCACCATTTGGTTAGCTTATTGAATTATTTGGGTATTTAAGGAGATGTGGCACATCGTTCGTGGTTCTCTGTAGTCAGACGATCCCACACAGTTAATCTGGTTGTGTTACGTAAAAGAAAGACAGTAACGTGCAGAGACCTTCACCCGTATTATTGGAGACCACCACTGGACCGATAAATGGGCTTACACTGCTCTTATCAATCATATAAAATTCCCTTAAGTGAATCTTCCAATGATTACACTTTTCTAACTTCTGAGAAGTAAATAGCAGGGTAAATCTGTCTTAGCAGGGCTCTTCACACACATCCTAATTCCCTTCAACTACCTGCAAAGTCTTGTTGAAGGCCCCTCTGACCTCTGAAGTCTGTCAATGGCAAACACCATTTATAATGTGCATGCTTGGTTATGCATCGTTGCTCACCATGAATGTGAGGCATTCACAGCTTTGGGCATATCTGCTTTTTTCCACATTACTGTGAATGTGACTCTTGTCATATACCATGGACACTGGTGTTCATAATTCATAAAAAAACTTTCCTTAATTTGCTTTTATTGTCCAAAGAGACAGACCTTTTCATGCCTTTTGTGGTAAAGTATGCTGCCAGATGTTTTGTCTTTTCTTTGAGCTTCAACAGGTAAAGAATGCTTGATTCCTTTGTTTGGTGTGGTAACAGAGATTAAGCAGAATTAAGGCCCAGTTTCTATTCCAAGAGTGGCAGACATGTCTGCCAATCATTTTACACTAATCTTTACATTCTCTACAAGCCTTGTTGTCAAAGTTGTAAATAAGTAAAAAAAAAAAATAAATAAATAAAAAAATAATATTAATAATAATTATATATATGTATATATATATATATATATATATATATATATATATATATATATATATATATATATATATAATTATATATATATGGCCCGGTGTGAGTGTTAGTGACAGCACCGGACACAGGAAATTATATTTTTTAAAGGGGTCGTTTATTCCAGACTGCACTTGGACCAGCGCAGCATTAATTATGCAAATTTTAGAATATTAGACAGAAAAGCTTGTTACATTGAGTGAAATAAATTAAAGTGGTTTCTTTATCAAACTGAGTCTCTCTGGTCTTTTCTATTCTCAGTCACCACATTCACAAATCAATTACAGTAATCTAACTAACATAGACAACGATAGTGGATACTTATTCTGGAAAACAAATGCACAGATTATTACAAGATTTGTCAACACAGAAAATCAAATAAAGCTGCTTATGTTACATAAAACATAAGAATACAATTAGAAATTACATTTCCCAGTAACATTGACACATTCCAAACATTATATAGCGAACAGCGAATATTCACTCAATCACAGTGAATACATGTGTTGTCCGATCTCTACAACAGGGCAAAACACCTCTTTCTCTTGCCGCACTACTCTTTCCACAGCCTTCCTTTCCGCATATTCGTTTGCTCGAAGGTGGGCATCTCGGAGGCGCTCCTGGTGTACTTTTAACCAGTCAGGTTTGTCATCGGTTACAGGCTCCTGGCCCAACAAAGTGTCGACTGGCAGATGCGGCTGGATCCCAAATAACAGATAGTATGGTGAGTATGGTGAGATGAGTGTGGTGTCACATTGTATGCATAGACCAGCTCGGACAAGTGTTCAGGCCACCTGCGCTTCCTTTCAGGTGGAAAAGACTTCAAGAGGTCATTTATGAGTTCTATTAAACCTCTCACATTGAGGATTTCCCTGGGGTTGATGCGGTGTCGTGCGTGTTTTCTTGACTCCATACAACTTGCAGAGCTACGCAATCACAGCACTTTCTAAATTCCGGCCCTGATCAGAGTGCAAACGTTGCGGCACTCCATATTTCAGGAACCACTCCCTGAGGAGGATCTTGGCAGTGGTCTCTGCCTTCTGATCATGGGTGGGAAATGCTTGACTGAACTTCGTGAACACATCCGTCACTACCAGCACATTTTCTCGCCCATCCGTGGCTGGTTCAAGAATTGTAAAGTCCACTGCTACAACCTCCAATGCACGTGTGGCCAAGAATGAGACCCAGGGTGCCTTGACTTTTGGTTGCGGCATCTTTGCTAACACGCAACGCTGACATCGCTTTATCCACCGTTCCACATCCTCATACATTCCTCCCCAGAAACATCTCTGTCTCAACAGGCCTAAGGTCCTCTCTATACCCTGATGACCCATCTGATCATGGACATTCTTTAAGACTCGATCTGTCAAACAGGTAGGTAGTAACAACTTATGACATTCTCCAGTGTGGACATCATTTATCACACGTATAACAGACCATCCTTTTCCTTTATCTTTGGCCACTGCTTCAACAGGGATCGCACCGCTCGAGGCACGCCTATCCTCTCTTGTTTGGAAGGTTTCCTTTGCCTGCTCCAGAACTTCTTGAACACACTGAGCGTTGGATCAGACTCCTGGAACTGATGAAGCTCTGACTTTGAATACCCGGGCAGGGTGGGGGTATTCTCACACTCGATATTCTCTTCTCCTGCTGAGGTTGCCTGTAACTGCCTGACTTTGCCGCAATCAACTTCTGCTGCTAACAGTTCTGGTCCCAGAGCTGTTCCTTTCCTGAGGGAGTTACAGATTGCCACACAGCCATCATACTCGGAGTCTTCGCTTGCAGAGTCCGGTTCGTCGAGTCCTGGTATCCTGGAAAAAGCATCAGCCGCAGTATTACACCGTCCAGGGCGGTACTTGACTTCAAAATCGAACACAGCGAGCTGAGCAGCCCAACGTTGTTCACAGGACCCTAATTTGAGAGATGTGGGAGTGCTTGCAGGTTAAAAATGTTACTGTACACGTGGCAATTATGTAACTCGTATTTTTAAAAATGTTTTTTTTTTTTTCCTAATACATGATTCAATGACAAATAAGGTTGTCTGAGATGATACAAATTTGAAATCTAGTTTAAAAGTTTGTACAATTGAAAAACTTGTGTCCATATACATATATCTCATGAATAACAAGAGGTTTTCTTAGGGTTAGGCCAACATGACCTGAACAAGATGTGCCTTTTTTTATAAAAAATTACTTCGCACACACACGGTCATGAGGTTTAAAGAGGTCATATCTGTTTTATTTATTTATGTATTTCTTTCTTTCTTTTTTTTTTTTTGTATTATGACAACAATGTTGGTTACACCACCTGACCTTGATTTGGTGGACAAAATCAAAGTCCATTGGTCAAGATTTTCAAATATTAATAATATTTAAAGTAACTTGTTTTAAAAATGTTGCTTATTTGTTGCTTATTTGCAAACTTCGTATATATATATATATATATATATATATATATATATATATATATATATAAAGTATTTAAACATATTACGATTCTGACATGACGGACTTTGATAGTTATCACAAAGGTGCCATGAATGAAGCTCCGGAGGCTGTTTCTTTAAGAGTGTTTAAGGTGGGAGACCCTCACTGACGCGCCTGCTATGCAAACATAAATTTAGCAACAACGTATTCCTCGGGCTCAAACAGTTGGAGGCAAATATGATGTGTCATGTCTTCATAAGAAACTTTTTCGCCAAAGCCAGTACGACTAGACGAGAGTTAGGAGGCTAGACGCATCCAGTGTCCATTTGGCTCCCGTTCACTCCAAACCGCGAGCAATTGAATTGTGTCCGGCGAAACTATCAGACGGAAGAAACATGAACAGAACAGCGCTGTTTATTCTTATGTGCGGCTTATTTTGGTTTAAGGTAGGACAACATGACATACGACTGTCCTTAAACATTTCCTTGAGCGTATTTTCGCGTGACAATGAGGAAAACATAAGGGTTTTAACTTTTTGTTGTGTGTTTGTAAGTTGAGGTAACTACAGGATGGCGTCATGTGAATATCCCAACTGATATATACGCACCTGCCATATGGTCATTCTATGCAAAACATATACACGTAAAATGTTTGACTTTTAAAGTTTGTGACTTTGAATGTAAAATTAGGAGTGATCTAAATATGTATTTCAAAAGGTCAGTTTTGTCATCACCCTTGGCATGGTGACATCGTCGCCTTGATGTTGGACTGGTTTGAAATGTACTTCTGTACTTCTTTGAAAAAGTAATTATGGGGTTTCAGCAGAAGAAAAAAGTGCCTTTATGTAGTCACATGAATGTCTGATATGTCAGAGTTTCTTTTACTGAACATGTTTTAATGGGTTTTATAGTCTGGGAGTTGAATTTAATCAAGGTCTGATCACCAGTTTTGCAGTACTTCTGTCATTCACTTTGTTCGTCCATTTTCATGTACTTTTTTGCTGGCAATACAGTAACATGAGCACATGTTATATTTTTTATTATTAAGTACTCCATTTACAATTACGTTCTGCAGAGTTTTTATTATCATTTTAATTATTATTGATAATTTAACAAATTTACCCAGGGAAACATGAACATTTAAGTGCTGACATGGTTTTGCTCTGGATTAAGTCATAGAACTTTCGATGATGAACACTCGCCACTAATAAGCACTTGCTAAATACTGCAGTTGGGTAAGATTTAGATTGTGGTCCGTTAGAATGCCAACGAGTGACTGTCAGTCTCATTAAAAGAGTATATGTTTTCTCAGACAATTGGAAGACACCAGGTCTTCTGCTTCCTATCTGGGACTGTTGTCGTGGTGACTCCACTGGTACTTTACTGGGCTGTGGTTAACTGATCCTGCATCAGTTGCAAAAGGCTATGGTGGATTAGAACAGAAGTTTTGGATGGACCATACTCACAGCTGCATGTCTTTTGGCTCATGCTCTGGAGGTTGTCGTACCTCCTGTGTGAATGAGGTGGCACTGCTGATAACTGATGCTGGCTGTCCAAATAGTCCAAATATTTATACTTCAAGCTATAAAAATGCTCAGTGATGCTGAAAATGTGACCAAAAAAAGTAAAAACTCAGCTGTAAATTTTTATGACCAAAGCAGAAGAACTAATGGGAGATGTTTCATTAGATTCATTTTAACATCCCTTCTATACACTTCTATAATTTTTTTCAATTCCTGGCCTTCCTTCTTTCCTAATTTCCTTCCTTCATCCATTCATTCCTTATTTTCTTTCTTTGTCCCTTCCTTCCTCATTTCCTATCTTCCTTCCTTCCTTTCTTCCTCTTTCACTTCCTCATTTCCTTCATTCCTTCTTTCCTCATTTCCTTTGTCTCTTTCTTCCTCATTTTCATCATTTGTCCCTTCCTTCCTCACTTCCTTCCTCCCACATATCCTTGCTTCCTCTTTCACTTACTCATTTCCTTTCTTCGTTCCTTCTTTCCTCATTTCCTTCCTTCGTCTCTTCCTTGTTTTTTCCATCTTTCCTCCCTTCCTTATTTTCTTCCTTTCTTCCTTCCTTCCTTCCTCCATCCCTTCCTTATTTTCTTCCTTTCTTCTTTCTTTCCCCCCTCCCTCCCTCATTTTCTACCTTCATTCATCCCTTTCTTTCTTGCTTTCTTTTTTCATCATTCTATCCTCACAAAGAGTCAGTGGAGAGGAGCTGTGTTGCTTCGCTATCAGCATATTGAGTGCTGTGTGTTTATGTGTTTGTGGGATGGGGTTTGCATAGCATAGTGTAACTGTCTGTTTTTGTGGAGGATGTCACACTAACTGTAGGTCCCTGTGGAATGAATAGACCCATCTTTGTTGTTGACATAATAAAGTTCTCTTAGTGATTCCCTGCTGGCCTTGTTGACCTCATGATTGTAAATTATTGCTCTCCCCACATCAGACCAAAGCCCTCACTTAAAAGCTGGATCTGAAAGTGGGTAATAGGTGCATAACAGCCTGTGTCTTCAAAGGCATTATAGCATCCCTCTGTTTTCCAAGGTCAACAAGCTCACAATTAAAATACTTCTGACACATAATTGGCTCATAGAAGGCACGTGGGAAAAAATAATATGAGATCAATGTTTGTTGTTTTTCTTTTTGTACTCCTTCCATAAGCATGTTGTAATAATGTAGTAGAGCAGTATGTCCAAGAATTTACCTTTTTCAAAAGAAATTATTGACAGGAAATAAATGTTACATGGCATTATCTGTCGTAAATTCTCCTTGTTGCAAAATCACAGCCCTGAAATACTTTTCCCACAGCTGATATGACTACGGAAGTGAATTGAACAAACCTTCACATCAATGAAAGATGTATTCTGCTCTTAAATGCTCCAAAACAAATGCATTTCCAAATATTTGCATTCCTATCCAATTTTTGCAAGGTTTTTATTAGACTACCACGGTTCTGTCAACAACCTTGTTTTTCCCAGATAGTTTGGTATATTACTGGATGTTCTTGGCTTATAAAATTAAGGTCTCAGTTTTCAACTCTGTCTGGTCTAGATTGGGCCCTCACCTTTAAATGTAAATGGATAGTTCATACATAACATGTTGATTTATTTAAAAAAAAAAAAAAGAAAAAAAGATCAATATCAAGCTTTTGGGTAAATTTTTATTTGAACGTATAAGGTAAAGTGTTTTTTTTTAGGTGTTGTGACAGTTCATTTCTTTTAAGTTTAGCCCACATTCTTGTATTCTGCAGTTAATTATAATTTTTAAAAGTACAAATATTCCATGAAGTCTCTTAATTATTGAGGTCATAAAACTTAAAGCATAATAATTCTAAAACAGTTTAGCAAAATCCTGTTTAAATAGTTTTAAATGATGTACACCATGTCACACTGCAGGACATAAATGCATTTCATGCCTAATTTTCAAATATAAAAGATTATGTTCCGTTTTTGTCATTTTAAATGTTAGAGTCCAACTTCTAAATAGCGCTTTAATTGTGTTGTGTTATTAACTCGTAAAGTCATCTGCCTGAAGAATTATTGAATGATCTGATTCTGCACTTTGTCTCCCCATTTATGGCAAATGGAAGGACTCACCCGAGAAAGTGTCTTTAAATATAAACATCATTCATATTTTAGTTCCTATATTTTAGATACCCAAGACTAACTGCTTAAACCCAGGTATGTGATCCATGCACAACAGATATTGGAAGGTTATACACAATTGGCACAATTGCGTTTACAAGCTTTTAGAGATGTTGAAGACAGTTTGTCAAATACAGTCTATTTTTAGTATTGCTGTCTGGCCTTAAAAGTGAAAAGTGTTGTTCAGCACATTAAGCAATAACAAAGGCATTGTGACACAGTCTTTTTATTAAGTGAATTAATGTACAAGCTTTCAGAAAAACATGGTTCTCAGCACGTTTTGATGTTTACAGGCCACCACCTGTCATGTCCCAGTAATGCCCAGCAGAGGGCGTTAAACAATAGATGGCTTACAAAAAAGATTACAAAGATAAAGGAAACACGATAAAGCCTGCAATGATGAAAATTATGAAGTTTTTGTTTGGAGTGGATTACTAGCTTTACTTACTGTATACTGTTCAGTATACACTGTATGCTGTGTGCACTGTATTTGATTAAATTTATCCCACGATAAATGTTTCAAACAGTAGTATGCCACATTGTTGTCACATGACCTCAACATGTTGCATGAAGAATTTTGTAGAATTATGTAGTAGGTCATCTGGGTATTCTATGCTTGCATAAAATGTGCACACTGTGCAGCATATGTCCTATATAGCTCATATTTTGTAAGAGTAGTATGTTAGTATGATATTCTATGTTACACATGAATGTCCTGGCAGCTGGGATCTCATGCATGGATGTAATGTCTTGGACTTATCTTCAGAGAGCAATTGTACTTTCCATATTTTTATTGTGCTTTGCTGTTTCTTCTTCCCCTTCATCCTTTTTGTGTGTTTCTGGATGGAAGTTCAAAACTGTAAAAGTTGTGAACTCAAATATTGAGGGAACATTTGAAAGGAAGTTCATCATGTGGTCCACAGATCGAGCTAAGTGAATCCCATTATTGTTCACTTCCTGAGCTAAACTTCAGTCCTTTCGAAAAAATAAAATAAGTGTGTGTGTGTGTGTGTGTGTGTGTGTGTGTGTGTGTGTGTGTATGTGTGTGCGCATTTGTGCAGTTGTGCACCTGTGTGTGTGTGTGTGTGTGTGCATTTGTGCAGGGCCTAATGCCAGGATCTGTAGCTTCTAATTAGGGTGATGCACAGGGACGTCGTTAGGCCTATTTTAGGGGGGCTGACGCTACCCCAAAATGTTCCTAAGCCCCCCTAAATGATAATAAGAACAACAATAACAATTCGATTTATCAATAACCGTATCCTCATTCATATTTAGAATTAGACGCAACAAATTATATATATTAATCCAGCTACAAAAAATAGCCGAAAAGTCGGAAGTTGGACAGAAGTACAAAGAGTCGTTGTGCTATCAAGATGATGCACCGCACCGTCTCGTTGCATTGGTGTGAACTGTGGCAGCTTTCAGAGCGTTGTAGACCGGAGCGCTGCACGTAACTGGAGGATTCATCTCGTCTCGTCGTTACTCTAGTTTGGTCTGAAGTTGAACTCGCTATGCACCCTCCCGCCCACACACACCGATACACACGCTAATGGTGAAAGGAAGATTGGTAAGTGTCGTGATACAGAGTGAAATTGTACGTTGTTTTGAATTACCTGCTTACCTTTAGCTACGTTTTCTTGAGGTAAAGGAAAGGGGATATTTTGGTTTGCTATGGAAAACTGTAGTCTAACTAGAGTGAACAAGCAAAATACAAGAAATGGTTAACTTAGCAAGCTAATCACAACTCTTTATTCTTTGCCAATAATATAACCTATCTCTATAATAGGCATATAAAACAATATCAATCCCCATAGAATGTTGTTGTTGTCACTGAAAACTAAATGTCATAGGGTCCCTGTTAATGCTATTACCATTGTATCCTTCTTGTATACATCATTTGGCAGAATAAATCATCTTTAATTGAGAAACGCTCAAACCTGTGTTGTCAAATTACACTATGACCTTAAAATTCTGGTTCTTGGGTTAAACTGTATGCAAGCCAAACTACACAGCTAAATTACACTCTGATTGAACCAATCCACAGCGCAGTTACAGTAATTAGAGTAATTAAATAGCATTCTGTGGACAACTTATCTTATATAGAGAGGAATTAGATATAGTATGCTATTACTTCATCATACATTTACATGAGCAGACAGATAGCATTTAAGTCATTGCTTATAGAATAACTCATCAGGAGCAAAGTCTGGCCTAAGTAAATTCCCCCATGCAGCTTTGATGTGTCTAAAAGCTAACATTACAGTAACTTTTCTTTAACAGAGTAGAAATGGAAGAAGAGGATATGTCTGTCACGTTTTACTTGTTAACATCTTGGTTTCTTGACTGGTTGTTGTGTAGCTCTAGATGTGAGAGCAAAGATTTTGCAAACGCAAGTTACAAATACCCTGGGGGCTAAGCCCCCCCTGTCTTCCAATCCTAGTGACGTCCCTGGTGATGCACAAGCTTTTTGGAAATGTTATCAGTGCAGTTTGATGTGCAATGAGGAGACCAATTAACTCAACACAATAGTAGACGAAGGGAAAAATCAAAGACCTGGCACACTGCATTGATCAGGTCAGATAAAAATAGTGCAGGTGGATGAAAAAGATGAAAAGAAAGATTCAGACAGGCAGTGAAAATAAAAACAGTGTGAATTTGGCTCATATTATTAGTATTTTTTTTTTTCTGAGAAAAAAAAATAACAGTTTTTTAGAATGCATCTCAGTCTGGAATGTCAGATTTAATTTATTCAGTTTTTTTTCTTGATTTGGGACACAGCGTGTATGTAACTTCATAAATGCTCAATATTGTGAGGAGCAAATACACCCATTTCTGCACTATTCTGCACCTAACCCTTCTTAACCTTTAACTACGTGACATTCAAATAGTAAATAAGTGATCAAGGGAGTGGTTTTGGACAAAGTGTATGCATACATGCGTAAAATTCCTGTCATGTATGTTCTCCAGTGGTGAAGAATTTTATTTATTTCAGTGACTCGATTTGTTGATTCCGTTCACCAAAAAGATTTGTTCAAATTGGATCAAAATGGTGCCAAATGACCATCTTATAAGTAATTGCATTGAACCAAAAGCATTCATGACCAGAAGGACAACTCTAATTATCTTTCATTTAAATGTGCATGTTTACAAATCCACCAAGAGACTTCGGCACTGCAGAAGTCGCTTGGTGATTTTTAAGCACCATTTAAGCATCATAAGTGTTTCCCCATAAATGACATCAAAGCATATCTATCATACTGTGAACTGCTGGGCACAAAGTTTATATAAAGCTATACAAAATAGTATAAAAAGTGTTTCAAAAATGTTCATATGTCATTGTAATATTTAAACATTGTGTGGTCATCACTTACTTTTATTAATAATTCATCCGGCCCCTTTTCTTGTTGAACAAGTTTGACGAACAGAACGAACGACATGCAGCTCCTCCTCTCGTTCAGTCGAATAGCAGATCTTAATTCATGACGACTAATTCATTCATCTTGTTCGTGAACGAGTGCACCAGTACATTCAATTCATTCATGAAAGAGATGTCTCATCTCGTTCCAACACAACGACCAACTTGAAGGGGCGTATTCGTTCAGCGGGTGAAACCAATGAACCCTTTTCACACTTCTGCGTTCCTGAAGTGGAAGTTGTCATAGTTGAGTAAACACAACTATGTCTGCTGCTGAGGTGTATGTGTTTTCACAGTCCTTACCCTAGTGAAAAAAGTATAGTTTATCGTATTTTAAATTTATAATTTTTTTCAATTGTATATTGCAAATATACTAACCAAAATTGTACTGTCTTTAAATATATTTAAAGAATATTAGCATCATGTTTTTACCAATTTTCACAATACAACTTTTTACCCACTTTAAAATAATTGTACTTTAGTATATTATCTAAAAGTATATTTTAGTTAAATATACTACCGAGAGGGATAAAGGCCGATGGCAGACGGTGGTGCGATGGGAGAGATCGTTTACGGACATGTCCGTCATGTGTGTGTTTTGTCTTTTAAGTTTATCATTAAAATATTATTTATATTGTCAAGCCGGTTCTCGTCTCCTCCTTTCAATTGAATCCCTTTACACTGGTGCCGAAACCCGGGAAGGAGGAGGGATACGCCGTAGTAGAGTAGAAGAGTTCTCGCCACTACCGTCCACCCCAACGGAGCAGCCGTGGCCATCTGTCGGGGGACGAGGAGCCCAGCCGCCTGGAAGCGGAGTAGCGGCTGCCAACCGCGAGGGGAGAAGGGGCTCCTGGCTGACCGCCTGGAATGGTCAGGGCCGCTGCCAGGTGCGGTTGAGTCCCCTACCAGCCGCTGAAACACGGCGGGGTCGGAGACCGCCAACCGCGAGCGGGGAAGGGCTCGTGTCCGACCACCTGGAGCGTGAAAACCGCTGCCAGGGGCGGGGGAGACCCCTTCGGCTCCCCAAGAACGCGTCGGGGCGTTCCGTCTGCCAGGGGCTGGTGGACTGCCTCCGATACGCCCGGAGAGGCACGGCTGTGGTCCGTTAGAGGGTGGAGGAGTGGCCGACGAACAAGCTGAACAAGCTGTATTGGAGAACCGGCGAGTAGGTTTTTTTTTTTTTATCTCTCTCTCTCTCTCTCTCTCTCACTGCCGCTCTGCGTTGGCCTTGTCCCTCTTGTAAACAGTTTGGTTTCACAGGACGGGAAGGAAGACACAGGAACAGGGTTCGACTCACAGGTAAGGCTTTTTAATTCCAGGTTATTCACACACAGGGGTAGAACATAAACGCGGGCTTCACTAAACATACAGTCTTTCACACATATCAAATATAAGTCTCTCTATGTTGCCAACACTGGACTGGTGACTCTCTCTCTCGAACTGGAGGCACTGAAGCTCTTTTATGCCGCTCTCCCCGTACTTACTGAAATTAGAGACAGGTGTTAGACATAATTTAGCTCAGGTGCAAGCGCCCTTACCGCTTTCCCTCTCCGCACAGGCGCTTGACCACACCCCGCTGCCACACCTCTCTTTTAAATTGTAGTGTTTTTTTTGGGGGGGGGGGGGTGGGTACTACACTGTTACAGGAAGTATAACGCAAGTGTAACAATGAGCATTTCAGCAAGAAAAATAACAATGCGTAGTTCGTGTGTGGCCGCTGTTCCAAACATTTTTTGGTTTGTTTCTTTCTTTCAGCGTTCTTTTAATTGAAAAGCATGGTTGGTGTAACTGCCTCCCATTGGCAGTTTAAATTATAGCTGTTTATCCTGCTATTTTTTGGTACCTTTAGTAATTGTAGTTTGGAGGCGGAAATATTCACTGCGGCGCTAGTGTTCCGCCCGAAGAAAACACCTGTTGAGCGAAGAGCCAAAAAAGACGACAGAAAATAAATTACCGACAGCTACACTAAGTAATAAACATGCAAGCAGACAAATCTAGAAGAAAGAAGATGAGGAGAAAAATAAAGGAAGATTTAGCCCCTTTAGACAGGCAGCCTACGAGGGCTTTTAACCATGACCTTGTGTGTCATGTCTGTCATTGGAAGGAGCTACAGTTGATAGATTTTGTTATGTTTTACATATGTAAAACCATGTGAAATTTAAATAAACACTCTGTTATTGAAGTTTTTATATGTTCTTTTTTGTAATGGCCTTAAAAATAAGTGCATTCAGCATTGGGTAAAAAAGTCCCACAAGAAATTCAGCCTTCAGTACACTGTAAAATGTAATAGTATTCCTTTCTTAAAAATATTAGTATGATTACTTGAATTTAACCAAAATTTTGAGTTTTTGAAAATTGTAATTGTTGCTGACATTTTCGAACACAGCTTCCATAACTAACTAACTACTTAAAATGTTCAAGACGTGCTGTTAGGCATGCGCACTGGACAGCAATTTCCCCTCCCACACATAGCGCAGAAGCACATGGACTGAGGATTCATCATTCTTCTTCGGTAAATGCAAGGTAATATATTTTGATTTAAACCTAATTTTCTGCTTCATTTGTTTAATATACTTAATAATTCTAGAGCTTTTTGTACTTTGTTGTTTTCATGCTGTTTTGTGTGACGTATTAGCTCATGTTAAGAACTTGCACAAACACGTTATTCACTACGTGTTATTTGAAGGCATTTCTGTTAAAACTAGTCTTTACACAAAACTAGACTGCCCGCTTCATATCTGTAAAATTAGCTGACTGGTTGCATATTAAATAATTTAGAAATGTATATGTTTTTGATGGGCACGAGTATGGGAGTACTGGAGTAGTTTGAACTGAAGACTGGTCATTAGAAGGAGGCAGCGCAGACTGAAATGGCTGCATTCACCCTAGAGAGAGCGCAATCCAGATAAAGTACAAATGGATGTAACAGACCACGATGTCTTGAGCCTGGTTCTTTTAAAGTAACTCTTTTTTTAATTTGATACGCGACATTTCTAATTTAAAAATGCAACGATGTGTGGTGAACTCCACTCAAGCCGGTTGCGGCGAAAATTCTGAGGTACTTTTCAATTGAGTTTATCAGCTTTAAGTTTTAACTTAAATTTAACTTAATTAAGTTTTAATTGTTTTCGTTAATGAACAGCCCCTGGTCACTAGAATATATCCAGCACTGAACAGAAATTCACACTTCCTATTTTCACTTCCTATTCACTTGGTTTCAGATGTAGATGCAGGCTTCAGTGAATTAGATGTTGGACTGCTCACAGTTTTACCTGAAGGCATGCCTGCCAAACGTCCACATGCCTTCAACATGATCCAGAATGATCCAGTGCTGGTCGGACCAATCAGACTCTGCGCTACAGGACTGTTTTGATCACGCGGACTGGGAGATGTTCCGGTCTGCCTCCGATGACGACATCGAGGTTTACGCTGATAGCGTAACGTGTTTCATCAGGAAGTGAGTAGAGGACGTTGTTCCGACGAAAACTATACGGATCTACCCCAACCAGAAACCCTGGGTTAACGGCGATGTTCGCGCGGCACTTACTGCGCGGACCAACGCTTTTAATTCCGGGAACGCGGAGGAGCGTAAACAAGCCAGTTATGCCCTCCGTAACTCCATCAGTACAGCCAAACGCCAGTACAGGCACAAAATTGAAGGACAGTTCAACACCACTGACTCCAGAAGTATGTGGCAGGGAATTAACACCATCACGGACTATAAACAGAATAAAAACTCCGCCATGAACACTGCTGCCTCTCTCCCGGACGAGCTTAATACTTTTTATGCTCGTTTCGAGGATAACAACAACACCGCCCTCGCGGAGAGAGCACTCGCGGCCGATACTACAGATGATGGTTCACTCTCCGTCTCTGTTGCGGATGTATCCCGATCCTTTCGACGGGTGAACATTCGCAAAGCCGCGGGTCCAGACGGCATTCCGGGCCGCGTCATCAGAGCATGCGCGAACCAACTGGCTGGTGTTTTTACGGACATTTTCAACCTGTCCCTCTCCCTGTCTGTAGTCCCCACATGCTTCAAAACATCAACCATTGTGCCTGTACCGAAGCAAGCCAAAATCACTTGCTTAAATGACTGGCGTCCTGTTGCCCTCACCCCCATCATCAGCAAATGCTTTGAGAGGTTGATCAGAGATCACATCTGCTCTGTTCTGCCCACCTCTTTGGACCCATTGCAGTTTGCCTACCATAACAACCGCTCCACTGATGATGCTATTGCATCTACAATACACACTGCTCTATCCCACCTGGAAAAAAGGAACATGAATGTGAGAATGCTGTTTGTAGACTACAGCTCAGCATTTAACACCATAATGCCCTCCAAGCTTGATGAGAAACTCCGGGCTCTGGGCTTAAACAGCTCGCTGTGCAGCTGGATCCTGGATTTCCTGTCAGGCAGACGTCAGGTGGTTAGAATGGGCAGCAACATCTCCTCATCACTGACCCTCAACACTGGAGCCCCCCAGGGCTGTGTTCTCAGCCCACTCCTGTATTCCCTTTACACACATGACTGTGTGGCGACACATAGCTCCAATGCCATCATTAAGTTTGCTGACGATACGACGGTTGTAGGTCTGATCACTGACAATGATGAAACAGCCTACAGAGAGGAGGTGCACACTCTGACACGCTGGTGTCAGGAGCACAACCTCTCCCTCAACGTCAGTAAAACCAAGGAGCTTGTGGTGGACTTCAGGAAGAAAGACAGAGAACACAGCCCCATCACCATTAATGGAGCACCGGTGGAGAGAGTCAGCAGCTTCAAGTTCCTCGGTGTCCACATTACTGAGGAACTCACATGGTCTGTCCACACTGAGGCCGTTCTGAAGAAGGCTCACCAGCGCCTCTTCTTCCTGAGACGGCTGAGGAAGTTTGGAATGAACCAACACATCCTCACACGGTTCTACACCAGCACTGTAGAGAGCATCCTGACTGGCTGCATCACCGCCTGGTACGGCAATAGCACCGCCCACAACCGCAAAGACCTGCAAAGGGTGGTGCGAACGGCCAGAAACATCATCGGAGGTGAGCTTCCCTCCCTCCAGGATATATATAACAGACGGTGTGTGAATAAAGCTCGGAGGATTATCAAAGACTCCAGCCACCCGAGTCATGGGCTGCTCTCACTGCTTCCATCAGGCAGGCGGTATCGCAGCATCAGGACCCGCACCACCCGACTACATGACAGCTTCTTCCCACAAGCAATAAGACTTTTGAACACATGATCTCTCACGATCTACAATCAGCACTGCACTTTATTAATCCTCATTCTGTCAATATATTCTCGCTCCCAATTCAGTTAGTGTATATATATATATATATATATATATTTATACCCTTATCTAGTGTATGTGTATTCTACATTGTGTGTATTGTGTACATTTGTAAATTGTGTTGTGTAAATATGTTGTTATTGTAAAGTGGTTTATGTCTCGTCACTGTCATTACTGCAATGTTGCTCGGAACTGCACACAAGAATTTCATCTGCTGTTGCACTCGTGTACACAGTAGTGTGACAATAAAGTGATTTGATTTGATTTGATTTGATTTGATTTGATTTGATGGATGCAATGGAGGGAAGAATTGTCATGGATGATGTCCCAAATTTGCCACATTCTGTATGTCTCCACTTTGCTTTGATCTATGCTCTAAATTTAGACCATCCAAAGACAATGAGGAACACATTTGATTTTATTCAGCTGGTATTTCTGTCTTTGGGAGGAAAGAATCTCAAACCCAAACTTCAAACCCTTAAAAATCATATTTTAAGCTGAACTTGTTTCTGGCATATTTTGCTGTAATTGCAGTTCACACATGCAGGTTTTTCCAAATTGTAAAGGTTTTTTTCTTTTCTTCCTTTTTTTTTTTTTCAAACTGGAGTTTGCACAGTGCCTGTTCTGCAAATGCTCTATACCTTGTTTTTGGTCCAGATATTATGTTGTCATGCAGCAGAGTGCTGCAAGAAATCTAAGTCTGGAGAACAGATTGTTTTAAAGGCATAGTTTTTTTTTTTTATTGTGTTGTTCTTAGAGTTTCAGCTGTTTATTACACAAATAAACAGTTGAGAATTTCAAACTTGTTAAGTGCGTTATTTGAACTAGAAAAATTATGTTCAGTTTTCTTAAAGAGAATGTGGAAACCGATTGCACGTAGTATTTTAAGTGTACACAACTTAGTGATACAGTAAACTCATGTTGAGATTAATGGTATTTCAGATGTAAAGTGAACGAATTGTATAATTAGTAATCTTACTAATAAATAATTTGTAAGGTTACTAATTAATTTATAGTAAATTAACAAAACAAAAAATAAGTTAACTAAAAATTTAATATTAGGTTTAATAACAACAAGTTGACATTACTTGCATAGGAACATTAATATAACATTTTAGCAAATAAGTTTGCTTTGCAAAAATAAGGCAATCGGTTTCCTTAATTTTTAAGTAAACTGAACATGTCAAATTTTACAGTGTATGCAGGTAAGACATTTAAAATACTGTCTTGTGTAAGACGATGTAATGTTTAATGTATACTGTACAAAGTATAGCTAAGTAACAGTTTGTTATTGAAGACAAAGTGTGCAATTTGTAGTATTTTGAATAAGCCAAAGGTGTTACTGAGCACATACCTTTTACTCAAATAGAATACACTTATGGTATATTACTTGTATGTTTCGAAGACACTTGCAATTAATTTGTAATGTACTTGTAACACAAATAAAGTACACTTTAATATCACTAATCAAGCATGTAATTACCCTACACTGGCATATACTTAAAGTATACTAAGTATACTTGAAGTTGTTCCAATTTAGTACACGAAAGTACGCTAAATACACTTAAAGTTATGCTTTACTACAATTTAATTAATCAATTAATCAATTTAACTAAAATATACTTAGTACAAAATTAGTTGTTCCAAAATAGCACACTTCAAGTTAACTAATCATTAACACACTTGAAGCATACTTATTATTCTGGCTTCAAGTATACGTGGCATATTTTTTTTTCACCAGGGTAAATGTTTTTCCTGCATTTACGTTTGGAGACATTGACCACATCTTCATCAATGGTTAAATCTAAACTCAACAAAGGTTGTGCGTTAAATCAGCAGGCATATATTTCAGTATTAAAGGAACAATCTACAAATTTGTTGTCATAAATTGCAAAAATGCCAAAAAAAAAAGAGGGCACAGTTAACAAATCTGTGAGTCGTACTTGGTGAAACTTGGGGGGCAGCACAGGATATGAAGGAGTGGAGAGAGACCCACGTCGCGCTCCATCCGACTTCTAACCCTGTCAAACACATATTTGTGTAATAATTCCAATGAATCCATGATGGTACAGCTCGGATTTCAAAACTTTTAAAATTCCTCCTGTGAGACACTCATGTAAGTCCACATCTTGAAAATACTGTCCACAGACAAAAATGATTCCTCATTTAATAAGGAAGTTTAGCATCTTTTGGAAATTCATGGAAACATAAATCCGGACGTTTTCTTTTAGAATTTGTGTAAACAGGAACACTGTAGTGGCACTGGTGATTCTTCCCAATCGCTTCCATATTTTACCCAACTATGATGACTTCTGCTTCGCGAATGCAGAAGTGTGAAAAGGGTCCATCATATGCTCTTTCACAGTCCACACTCGAATGCTAGAGGCTCATGCTATAGTCAGTCTTTACAGATTTGAAATATTCTCAGTTGTTGTATAAGAATGTCTGTTGACAAAGTGCTGGCGCTTACATCATTAATTTAACAACTCATATATAGATTCGCTGCATCCGATTATGCTTCTCGACTTCCCTACTACAGTATATACAGTAGTACGCCAAAAACAGTATGCTAGAAATATCCATATGACCTATTTCTGGCAAGATTCTGAAATTTGCATCCACTGGCTACTGTACTATCCCATAATGCCTCTGGAGCTGAGTGGACATCACATTTAAATTGACAATCTTGTACAACCAATGGAACTTTTCTGAAATCCGTTTGGAAACAGTGATTATATTTGAAGTTCCACTTGTTGACGCTAGTGGTGCAGAAATTACACAATTCAGCTTTAACATCAGTCAGAGGTATACAGCTATGCTGAAAAAATTAATGAAGGTTGACTGTAAGGTTTACAATAAAGGAGGGATGAATTCTGGCACGTGGATGAATGAAGGAAAGTGCAGGCTTGTGAAAGGGGGGGTCGTGGTGGTAAAAGGGCAGTTATGCTCCGACAGGGTCACTACGACTCACTGAAGTGAACGCTTGCACGGCTAATAGTGCTTCCTGTGGTTTGCACATCTGCTGCTTCCCTCCGCATGTGCTTTGTGTAAACACTACTGCATAACTGTGCCAGAGAGAGCAAGAGAGAAAGAGAGTACTGGTTCTCCGTGGCTTGTGCGTGCTTACACATGTTTTCACACCCTTGACCTTCATACTTTATGTATGCATGCATATTTATCTGCTTATTACTGAGGTTTATTTAAAAAAAAATAAACTAGTTGACATTTAAGCATATGAGAAGTATTATTTGCTGAAGAACCTGTTAAAAATACATCCACTCCATGTGAGCTCGGACTTTAAATGGCTATTGACTTTTTAGATGTCTTTTTTTTTACATTTTAGTTTATCCAAGTAAGCAACAGTAAAAACTGTGATGCCAATTACACTGCAAAACATAATTTTGTATCAGTATTTTTGTCTTCTTTTCTAGTAAATATATCTAAGCAACTTTAAAGCAAGATACATTTTTTTAGACGCAAATTTGATATTTTTTTGTACGTATATATTTTTAAGAATTGTTTTAAAAGAATACCAGGGTTTATTTTTCTTAACCAATTGACAATTTATTTATTTATTTTTGCTTGTTATAAGCAAATTAAGCATAACCCTCATTACATTTTATTAGATTTTATTTTATTTTATTTTACCCAACTTACAATGTTTATATCTTGTGGCTATACTTTTGAAACAGTGTGTTCTTATTTTTTATGGGCTGGCCCCATTAAATTCCATAGTAAGTGCCTTACTGTAACCATGATTATTATTTTAAAAAGAAATTATAAATGGAAGAAAAGGAAATGTCATATTTATTTTTATTTAATTATTTATTTGGTAATAAACAGTATGCCACAAATGTGGTTTATTGAGCTTAAATTATTTTGAGCCTGGAACTTTCCTTTAAAATGAACAAACAAACAAACAAACAAAACAAAAAGTGCTAATGAGGTTTGAAAATAATCTTAATTCTTTCTTGTGAAAAGTCTTATCAATTTTGCTTCTCAAGTAAGTTCTTCTATTATAAGTTATCTTTATTTAAAGATGTTTCGATTTTTATTTTATTTTTTTTTACTGAAAAACAAGGCAAACATTTTGATGGTGTAATCCAGTTCAAAAGTATTTATATATGTAATTTGTGAGGCCAACAGTAATACATAATTATGCTTATAATTAATATAATAAGAGTCAAATTTACTGTTGGTTACCCATTTTACAAGGAGACCAATATCATGGCAGCTTAGAGAGCATGAAACAGGATAAATGAAGATAAATGATCTGCTATGCTCTTATGGCATAGTTATCCCACCACATTTTGCAGTAGTCATCACTGTTCTCCATCATGCCTGAAATTTGACCCACAATTTGAAATATCCCAGAGATCTTCTGCCCAACTAATACCACGGCAGCTGTGTTAACTCTGTAAAACACTTCAGTTCTGTTTTTATGACTTCACCTAATATAAAATCTATTTGCAGATTGTTTTAGAGAGTCAGTGTGCGCTTATGTATAGGGATACATTTGAGTATGACTACTGTGGATCACAAATGCCCCATTGTGGAAGCTTGATGTGTTTTGAACTTTGCCAGTATTTTAGCAGCTTTTACTTTTGTTGAATTTTCACATGGGCACATTAGCTTCATGTATTTTGTCGAGCCACCACTTTACGCTGTGACTCTTAGCACAAGTGTATGACTTGTTAAGTCTCATGACTGTCGTGTGGTCATCCTTCCAAGCACCACAGTTCCCAGACAGATCATTAGGATTATAAGATGTGCCCCCCAATTATACATGTGCTACCACAGCCATTGCCCTGAACCTTGGTTAAATGGCGATATATAGTAATATGTGATGAGTAAATTGCAAAATGCTTTGATTAATGACAGATAAATGTTAAATGAATCCAAATAACCATACTTCCCCACTACATTGTATGCCAAAAACTATGCTAATGGAGTAGTATGTCAGAATCCTCAGCATTAATGAAACAGTCAACGAGAAATACCTGGATGATCTACTATTTCCGGCAAGATACTGAAGTGCAGCTCGACTGGACACATTACTATCCCATAATCCAATGGGAGCTTTGGAGATGTCACGTTCAAAATGCTGGATTTAAAAGAATGGTGGTGAAACATGATTCAGATGACTCTTTTCAACTGTAAGTAATATACCCGAAGAAAGTTGTTCCTTGTGCTTAAATGGTACTTGATATCAAGAGTAGATTATTTTCACGGTTGTTATTAGGTCATATATTCAGGTTATGGGTCATTACCCACATCCCTGGATGAAGTATGTCCAGAATTTATTCATACTACATGCATGCGTACCTAAAGAATATACCGTTTAACTGGCTGAGAAGTGCGTCCATCATCAAATACAATACATGCTCTTACAGGACATGATTTCGGATGTCTGTGTGGCTTTCAAAAGAATAAGGGGGGGGTGATGTGCTGTTCTGTGCATGCACAGGACTCATGGGCTCATGTTTTAAGTACTTTTAGAGCAGTTTACATGCATTGTGAAAGAAAAAATATTATATAAATCTACAAATGCAGCACAGTATAACAGAAAAGCAGGAGATGACAGCATTTCACCAGATGTGGAACATTGTAAACTGTCAAATGCTGCACTTACAGAGTCAAAATAAATGTTCCAGGGTAAGGTGAAGTAAAGAGTAAGGAAATATATGACTGTTATATAAAAAAAAAAATTAATCCTCAAAATAATAATGATAATTCAGTATTCTAATAGAATGATAAACTTAACAGGATCCCTGTTAATTTAGTATTATAAAACAGTTATTTCCAGTCCTCAAATCTGATTGGACGAGCGGCGTTCCAAGAATGCTGATAGCTCATACCATCAGCACTGGAGCACTTTTCTGTTTTTTTTACTCTGCTTGTGTTTGTAGCTTTCCAAACTAATGTGTAATAACAGTGCAAATGTGTAAGAGCATCTAGATGCGTGAACTTACTTTCATCCCTTTGACGTTAAAGATTTGAGCAGGTGTTGACGAAAGACCATCTTTTGTGTGTGTTATGAGCCAGTTGAGCTGACATTGACAAACTTTGGAATTGTTTCTCACTCACAGATTACTACAATATTATAGCTGAGCAATAGAGTTGAACTTACAGCTTCAGCATTACTGCCAATCACGAGAGTCACGACAGACTAAGTAATCAAATACGCTCAGTGCGCCTACCCAATACCCACCGATTTGGGAGAAGACGTAAACTTTCAGCATGGCGGAAGATAATCTGGTTTCTGTGTCGGTGTCAAAATAAGAGATCCACAACATATATACAAGAACATGACTGAAATACCCATTTTTCAAATAGCATGTATGACAGTATCATTCCATGATCAGAGCGGATTACTATCACACTACATCTGAGGAATAGAGTTAAACTAACGGATGCAGGTAATCACATGCTCAGTCTCTCTCTCTTTCCCCCTCTCTCTCGTACACTCACAGAGAGACAAACACACACACACACACACACACACACGTCCTTATCTCTATAATAACTTAGTTTTAAATAGTTAATCGTTTTAAATTGTGGTTTTTGAATTAGTAAAGGAGGCTTGGTTGCATCTTTCCAGACAGATACTGAATCTGTGGCATAAGAATGTTCCACACACAAGAGTGTTTTATGGGACATTTTTTAGCTTTTCCCTACTTTTTTGTTGATCTGTTGTATAAAATAAAAATCACATAAGTAAGAGTGATATTGCTTTGATTATGCAATATTTAACTGGTTCCACAAAACAAATATTTTACGAAAAATATATGAAGGTAAATAATGCCTTTTTATTAAGCTACTATGTATCATTGTATATAAATATAAAATTGCATATCAGTGAAAATTATTAAATCTCATTCTCCCCTGTGAGAAATATGCCTTCATTATTTTTTTAAATAGATTTTTATTTAATGCCTATCAAATATAGAATTTATGTGGCTACAATGGCTGTTTGGATGAAACATCTAGGTTACGTACTGTATGTAACCTCCATTCCCTGACTTAAACTTAAAACTAAGAGTTCGTTAATTTTGTTAAGTGCAAATCATCTATTTGCATCAGTAAGACACTAGGGGTCTCTCTTGAGTGCCGAATATGACTCTGATCTATGAAAAAGGCCAATGAGACGGCAGACAGTATTTGCATACCCCGCCCCCGAACATATGGGTATAAAATCTGGGAAATACGTCGAGTTCATTCAGGATTTTTCTGAGGAGCCGGAAATGGTCCAGCCACAACAGTGGCTTGGCTCAGCGACGTGGCCGGGAGGACACAACGTCTCGTTCCCTCCATCAGGGAATGGAGGTTACATACGTAACCTAGACCTATTCCAGTACTGGGTAGATAGAGTACCCACAGTGGACTGTGTCGGCGAGTTCCTCCGCTAAACTGTGGACCCAAAGGGCTAGGGAGGAATCAGAGGACGCAATACTCCTTGTTGAGTGCGCTCGAACCCGCAAGGGGGGGGGGTGGGGGGGGGGCGGTACGGCCTGGGTGTGATAGGCCAATGAAATGGCATCCACCACCCGGTGGGCGAGCCTCTGTTTGGAGACAACGTTCCCTTTCCGCTGTCCACCAAAGCAGACAAAGAGCTGCTCAGAGCATCTGAAGCACGTATCGGACACAGCAATGAAGGGGCTGGGTCTACCTCCTCCCGGGGCAGCGCTTGCAGGTTCACTACCTGGTCTCTGAAGGGCGTGGTAGGAACCTTGGGCACGTAGCCCGGTCATTGTCCTAGGATCACATATGTGTCTGCCGGACTGAACTCCAGGCAGGTGTCGCTAACAGAGAACGCTTGCATGTCCCCAACCCTTTTGATGGAGGCGAGTGCGATTAGCAGGGCCTTCTTTAAAGAGAGGGCCCTGAGTCCAACTGATTCTAGGGGCTCGAAGGGGAGTCTCTGGAGGCCCGTGAGGACCACTGAGAGATTCCAGGAGGGGAACAGGCTTGGCCGGGATGGGTTCAACCTCCGGGTGCCTCTTAGGAACCTGATGATTAAGTCGTGCTTACCCAAAGACTTGCCGTCTTCTGCGTCATGTTGGGCCGCGATAGCGGCGACATACATCTTCAGGGTGGAAGGGGACAGCCTCCCCTCCAGCCTCTCTTGCAGATATAAGAGCACTGACTTAACTTCGCACCTCTGTGGGTCTTCAACCCGGGAAAAACACCAATTCGTGAACAAGCGCCACTTCAGGGCGTAAATTTGCCTGGTAGAAGGGGCTCTGGCTTGGTTGATCATGGCTACGACAGCAGGTGGTAGACCAGCTAGATCTTCCGCGTCCCATCCAGGAGCCAGACGTGGAGGTTCCAAAGGTCTGGGTGCAGATGCCAGAGCGTGCCCCGTCCCTGAGAAAGAAGGTCTTTCCTCAGAGGAATTCACCAGGGAGGGGCTGTCGCGAGGAGTACGAGGTCCGAGAACCAGGCCAGTGTGGGCCAATAGGGAGCCACTAGGGTGACTTGTTCCTCATCCTCCCTGACCTTGCACAGCACCTGTGCAAGAAGGCTCACAGGGGGAAATACGTACTTGCGCAGCCATGCAGGCTGGGGAGCCTCTGATCAGGCATACCAGAGCGGGCAGTGGGAGGTCTCTCGGGAGGCAAACAGATCTACAGAACCGTTCCCAAATTAGCTGGACCGACTGGGGATGAAGCCTCCACTCTCCACTGGACAAGCATTGTCGTGACAGCGTGTCCGCTACCACATTGAGGTTGCCGGGGATGCGAGTGGCACACAGCAACTTGAGTCAGCAACTCCACTTGTAACCCTTGTTTCTAGGTAAGTGTAACTGATAACTAATTTGATTAGCTATGAATTAAAACTGGGCTAATATCAGAACCTCTAGGTATGACTACGGAGCCTGAAGTAGTAAAAGGTCAGCAGAGAACAGACAACAAAAAACAGGTACGTTTGAGAAATATATTATACAAAATTATAAAACAATTATTCACATTCCCTGCCTATCTAAGCCGGCTTCCTGAGTGCACAGGCGCACAATAATTGGACCCAAAATAAATAACTCCAAACAAAAAGTGTCTGTGAAATTTTTTGTGAGAAGCTGCTTCCTTTTGAGTCCATGAAAGTTCTTGGTGTGTATGTGTTTCTTGAAGTATGTATGTTCTTCTCACTACCCGGGTAAGTTTACGTGTGATCTTATCTGTATCTCAAATGAAGGAACAGGATAATGATGGCTCCAAAGATGCCACGGCTGGTCACACCAGGCTCTTGGTCCATTCACTGTCAACTTCTGTGTTTGGCTCGCCACTGACCGCCAGGGTCAGGTTCAGATGATCTCTCTCTCTCTCTCTCTCTAAAAAAAACAATCTATGCATACAGTACAGGCTGCATTAGTTACTGTTGTCTCTTTTCTGTTTAAGTCCTATCAACTTATCTCCATTCAAATGTCAAATCAAATATAACCAATTGTAAAGGATATAAATACTCTAATCATTATGTAAATTAATAGGTACACATCACACCACATAAGATAGGTCAGTTCTGAGGAACAAACAATCATTCAATCATGTACTTCAATCTCACAGCATAGAAATAAAATCATGAGATTTCTGAAACCAGATATTTATGTTTTTAATCTTTTAAATCTATTTATGCATCTTAATAACATTTTAAACATCACATTTAACCAAACATTTAATATACTCATTCTTTTAACAGTTAAAATGAACTTCTGTTTCTCATATACGTATCAAACATGTATATTGGCAATTAAACAAACTAAATCACCCTTATCTTACATTTGGTAAACAAGAGGATAAATACTCCCTCAATCAAATGACTTCTAAGTCAACAGAACAGAGTATAAAGGCACCTTTAGCGATTTGTGCCAGCGCAGCGGGGCCCCTTTCCAACGGCCCGCCACTGCGTGCTCATTGATCACGGCGCCCCAACCCAATCTGGAGGCATCGGTCATGACCAAGATGCTTCGGGACACCTGCTGCAAGGGTATTCCTGATGGCAGGCGGGGGTAACCATCACACGGTGCGTGCCGTGGCGCCATGCTCGTCTCGGGACTCGAGTCTGAAGCCAGTGCTGAAGCAGTCTCATATGCATCAACCCCAGCGACGCGACCGCCGCAGAGGATGCCATATGCCTCAGGAGCCTCTGAAAAAGTTTTAAGGGGACCGCTTTGCCCGGCCTGAAGGAGGCAAGGCATTCCAGCACCGACATTGGTGAAACGTGCTGACATTGAAACTGAGTCTAACTCCATGCCGAGAAAAGAGATGCTCTGGACCGGGGTGAGCTTGCTATTTTCCCAGTTGACCTGAAGCCCCAAACGGCTGAGGTGCCCGAGCACCTGGTCTCTGTGAGCGCATAGTAACTCTCAGGAGTGGTCCAAGATAAGCCAGTCGTTGAGGTAATTGAGTATGCGAATGTCGGCTTCTCGGAGTGGGTCAAGGGCTGCCTCTGCGACTTTCTTGAAGACGTGAGGGGACAGAGACATGCCGAAGGGGAGGACTTTGTACTGATACGAACGCGACCTGTAGGAAGGGTCGGTGTCGATGCAGAATTGACACATGGAAGTATGCGTCCTTCAGGTCTACTGCTGCAAACCAATCTAGATGCCGGACGCAAGTTAAGATGTGTTTTTGCATGAGTATTTTGAACGGGAGTTTATGCAACGCTTGGTTGAAAACTCGCAAGTCCAAGATTGGTCGTAAGCCGCCACCTTTCTTGGGTACGATGAAGTAAGGGCTGTAGAAACCTTTCTTCATCTCGGTTGGAAGGACTGGCTCTATCGCGTCTTTGAGTAAGAGAGTAGCGAATTCCATGCGCAGGGATTTGGCATGTTTGCCGTGTACTGCGGAAAAGTCTGCTTCTTCACCAGGGAGAACTGCCGGGCGAAGTCATCGACGGTGTCGCCGAAGAAGCTGATCTGGGAGACAGGTGCGTTGAGAAAGCAAACTTTGTCGTTCTCGTGCATCTCGACCAAGTTCAGTCACAGATGACGTTCCTGGACCACAAGCGTGGCCATCGTCTGCCTGAGTGACTGCACTGTGACCTTCATGGTTCTGAGGGCGAGGTTGGGCGCTGAGCGCAGGTCTTGCAACACATCGGGATCAGGGCTACCCCCGTGAAGATCTTTAAGCGCCTTGGCCTTATGGACCTGCAGGAGGGCCATGGCATGCAGGGCGGAAGCGGCATGTCCGGCGACGCTGTAGTCTTTGGCAGTGAATGATGATGTTGTCCTACAGGCCTTAGAAGGGTGCACACAGCGACCCCGCCAGGTGGTAGGGTTTCCGGGGCATAGGTGGAGCGCAACAGCCGTATCCACCTGGGGAATTGCCGTATATCAGTGGGCCGCTCTGCCGTCGAGGTTAGCGAGTGGCTTCGTGAAGAGTGGAGAGGGGTGCTCTTCACAAAGAGGCTGTGAGCGGCACGCAGACCCCAGGAACCAGTCATACAACCGCGATGGCTTTGGGGAGGACAGCTGCGCATCAGCCTCTGCCTGGGCATGACGACCCGAAGGTGGCAGCCCAGGGGAGTCATCAGCGTCAGACGCCGCGCTCTCCGATGCAGCGGCGAGCTCATCCATCTCGAGCTCTAGAGGATAGGCAGGCTGGCCGTGATGTGAGCCGCTATTGCCTCGAGCACGGACGGGAGTCAACGAGCATGCTGGGGGGCGGATGGTCCAAGGGGGCGTACCCGGTGGAGCTGCACCCGCTGCCATCCCCAGATCGCCTCCAGCGTCAGCCGCATCATCCTCAATCCCGTGGGAAGCAATGCAGGGGGCGGCTGGAGTGGCGTGCTTTCTATTGAAAGTGAGCCGTGACCGTAACATTGCCATGGTCATGCCCGCGCAGTGAGAGCATGAACCATCCACAAACGCTGCCTCAGTGTGATCGCTGCCCAGACACACGAGACAACGCCTGTGGCTGTCTGAAGCGGAGAGCACTCTACCGCATCCAGGAACTACACAGGGGCGGAATAACATCTTTATAAAGACGTGTCCTGAAAAGGACATTCATCACCGCTGTGTAAAGCTCTTTTAGAGGAAAATACTCTTTTATAGAGAAAATCACTCTTTTACAATAAACTCTTTTAAGCTTTCTGTGCTATCGAAGTGCCCAGGGGCAAGCTGCACTGCCGTGCAGAGAAGGAGAAAAGCAGCTGAAGTGCACCGTACATCCAACAGCAGGCAGAGTGTCAGAGGAACAGGTGTGTGACTCGCAGCTCGCTGCAGTACAACCATTGGCTCCGAAGAAAATTTCTGAATGAACTCGACGTATTTCCCCGCTTTTATACCCTTATGTCCGGGGGCGGGGTATGCAAATACTGTCTGCCAACTTCTCATTGCCCTTTTTTCATAGATCAGAGGCAAATTTGGCGCTCAAGAGAGACCCCTAGTGTCGCTTCTTCGACACAACGTCAAAGTGAGCGACAGACGGGTAATGATGGTGCCTCGAACAAAACTAAAAAATTTAAATGTCTTTTGAGCCTTAATTACCGAGATATATATTGAATACCGTCAATAGGCATAAAAATATTGAGATATAATTTTTGTAGCCACCTCGCCCAGCCCTACCAAGTAGAAGGGCCACGGGAACCATAGCAGAGATTTTTATGAAGGCTAGACTTTGCATCTCAAGAGTGTGTCTTACTTGTTTTAATACAGGTTAATACATCTCACAGCTTGATAAATGGGCTGTGCTTAAATGAGATGTGTATTTTGAGCTGGCAGTGTCATTTAGTTGTGTGCAGTGTATGGTGTGTGCTTTAAAGTGTATTTAAATTGCTTATAGTGATAATTGCTGTAGCCTATTTTGTTTAGATCTGCCAGGTATGTATAATAAAAATGATTTGTTTGAATTAACACTCCTTCTGATTTATGTCTTGTAAGGGGGTCCTGAAAGTCTACACTGATAGTTTTCATAGATACTGCTGGCATGCCAGTACAATGTTAATAAATTCTTTGAGTTGTCAAAATATTTTAGCCTGTAAAGTTTGCAGAATGAATAACTGGGATAGTTATATACTCACCCTCATGTTGTTCCAAATCCATATGACTTTCCTTCAACATTCACATTCATTACATCTTTTTTCCCATACAAGGAAAGTTTGGCTTAGTATCGCTTGTGTTCCACATAAGAAACAAAGTCATAGGGGTTGGAAACAACAATATTGTGTGTACTGGTAAATGATTACAGAATTTAGTTTTTATTATTATTTGGGTTAAGCTGTCCATTCAATTCAATGGAATGCCTGTATTTGGTGTCATGAATATATTTTAAATATATTTAGTAGGGGTATAATGGTATATCGTGGCACAATACATTGCGGTTCACAAATGTGATGATGCTATTTTTGGAGATGGGACGGGTTTTACATTGAAAAAAATATTTATTATTTTAGCATCTGTTCTATCCAATACGTGCACCATCCTACTCCTATAATGCTTGCATACAAATGGAAATCTCTTCATTGCACACTAGCAGCCTCAGGTGTTGTACGATGAGTTCGGCTGAAGCTGTGAAAAACTGAAACAAGCAGCAGAATAAAGACGTGCCTTTTCAGCGCGAGGGATCAAATGTCCTTTTGAAATGTCCTTCTGCTCTGTTCAATAATATGTAGATCTAATCAGAGAAAACACTATTTTAGAAAAATAAAAAATATTTTAAATGTTTGTAATCTGTTACAGTATGTAAGCAGCATGTGTATCTAACATAAATCCGTATTTTCAGGAAGCCGAATTATTAGCTATTGTTTACATTTGGTGTCACTATTGCCCTGTTTTAGGCTGTTTTTAGTCCTAGTACATTTCTGATGGATCATTTAGCACTTTAAGGACAGTACTTTTATCTACATTTGTAAGAAAACAAACTGTTATGCATATGTCTATAAAGTAATAATAATAATAATAATAATAATAAAAAACTTAAATCTGAATTTTTCTTGATTCAGGCTTAGTTAAAAGAATTATGAAATTAACCAAACCATGAGATCAGTATCGTAAACCGAACCGAATCATGAAATGTGTGAACCTAATAAGCCCCTAATATTAAGGTATCATTTTCAAAAGTAAACAGAAGGTTTGCTTTCATCTCTTTTATTGCCACACTTTAATTGCCTGTGCATGCCAAACATACCTCAGAGGCTGATGCCTACTGTATTCTCTGTATTCGACTGTAAAGTCTCTCATGTGTACATATTGAAAGCACATGATCACAGAGATGCTGGCTGACAAATGTATAGTCATGCCTACACATACACTTAACAAACAAAAAAGCTTACTTTGGGGTGTGGAAAATAAATTATTTCTCCATTAACCTGTTTGAACCTGTCATTTTCACACTCCTCTCTTTTGGCCTTACTGCTGTCAGTCATAATACAGGAGCGCTTTTCCGTTTTTACAAGTTCATGCCTCATGTCATGTGTTTTCAGTGGTTCAAAGTGATTCTATTGTTTTAGTATTTTCAGAAATTGTTCTATAGGAAAAAAATCAGTGCATTGTAAGAGTAAAGACACACCACCACAAGATTTTGCTGGTTAGAATGGCCCTATTTGTCACATTCCCTGTTGTCTTTTGATTTTGTGCTTTAATGTTGAAGTTTAGTTTAGTTCCTGTTTCCTGTTAGGTTTTTGTAGTCCTTTGTAGTTTCATTTTATGATTGGTTTTCCCCTGATTGGTTCTCATTCCCTAATTGTTTCCCCAGGTGTTCCTTGTTTCCCTTGTGTATTTAAGCCTTTGTTTTCCCCAGTTTATTTGTCAGTTCTTGCATGTTTTGTTATGCTCTGTGCTAGGTTCCTT
Source organism: Moxostoma hubbsi (assembly GCA_032164185.1). NCBI lineage: Eukaryota > Metazoa > Chordata > Actinopteri > Cypriniformes > Catostomidae > Moxostoma > Moxostoma hubbsi. The sequence continues at coordinate 9,202,504 of JAVLUX010000003.1, read as the reverse complement.
GTTATTTCTTTATTCCAAGTTTTTTGTTCTTTTTAATAAAGCTGCACTTAGATCCTCACTCTTTGCCTGCTTCGTTATAGAAGAACTGACCCAAGATGGATCTAGCGGCTGTCAGAATTCTCCTCCTCAAGCAAGGGCACAATCCAGTTGAGGACCACGTCCGTGAGTTTTTAGAGCTGGCGAATTTGGTGCACTTCCCAGACTACTTTTTGGTGTTTTTTTTTCTCAGGCTCTGCAAGTTAGTGGCTCTCCTTTCACTGTGGGTGTAGAGGAAGTGGGCTTTAAATCTCCTCCCACAGTGGTCGCCCCCCCTCCCCAGCCTCCCACGCCTGCCACAGCCAACGAGCCAACGCCCATGCCTGCCACGATCAACGAGCCAATGCCAACGCCCATGCCTGCCACGGCCAACGCCCACGCCTGCCACGGCCAACGAGCCAATGCCCACGTGTGCCACGGCCAACTAGCTGGAAGTCTTGTCCGTCCCAGAGCCAATGTTGCCAGCCTCGTCCGTCCAGAGGAGGAGGAGAAGAATGAAGGCTTCTGTTTCCCAGTCTCAGCCCTCCATGGCTCCGCCTCCCAAGTGTCCCACGTCTCCGTCTCCCGAGCCTTCCACGTCTCCGTCTCCTGAGCCCACCACGTCTCCGTCTCCCGAGCCCTCCATGGCCCCGCCCCCAGAGTCTTCCATGGCTCAGCCTTCCACGGCTCCGCCCCCAGAGCTTCCATGGCTCCGCCTTCCATGGCGCCGCCTTCCATGGCGCCGCCTTCCACGGCTCCGCCTCCAGATTCCTCCATGGCTCCGCCTTCCACGGCTCCGCCCCCAGCGTCCTCCATAGCTCAGCCCCCAGAGCCTTCCACGGCTCCGCCTTTCACGACTCCACCCCCAGAGTCCTCCATGGCTCAACCTTCCATGGCTCCGCCCCCAGAGTCCTCCATGGCTCCGCCTTCCATGGCTCTGCCCCAGAGTCCTCCATGGCTCTGCCCCCAGTGACTTCCATGGCTCTGCCTTCCATGGCCCTGCCCCAGAGTCCTCTATGGCTCCACCTTCCATGGCCCTGCTCCCAGAGTCCTCCATGACTCCGCCTTCCATGGCTCCACAGCCAGAGTCTGCTCCATGCCACGTCGCAGTCGAGCCTCAATCTGCTTCATTCCATGGCTCAGCCGAACCACAGTCTGTTCCTGACCCTGTCCTGTGGCTGCCTCCCGGGTCCCCTGATCCAGTCCCCATCCTGTGGCCGCCTCCCAGGCCTCCTGACCCAGTCCCCGTCCTATGGCCACCTCCCAGGCCCCCTGACCCAGTCCCCGTCCTGTGGCCGCCTCCCAGGCCTCCTGACCCAGTCCCTGTCTTGTGCCCGCCTCCTGATCCTCTCCCTGTCCACCTCCCACGCCTCTTGATCCTGGCCATCCACCTGGCCAGCTCTGGTCTCCTTGGTCTCCAGTCCATTTGCCTGATCTGCTCCCTAACCTTGCCATGTTCCAGTACTCTCCGTGCCCCCTTGGAATGCCTGTTGCCCCCCCCTCCCCCTGAGCCTCATGTTTTCCACTTCTCTCCGTGGGCGACTTGTTCGTCTGGAATCCGCTCCTTAAAGCGGGGGCTATGTCACATTTCCTGTTGTCTTTTGTTTTTGTGCTTTTATGTTGAAGTTTAGTTCCTGTTTCTTGTTAGGTTTTTGTAGTCCTTTTATAGTTTCATTTTTTGATTGGTTTTTCCCTGAATGGTTCTCATTTCTTAATTGTTTCCTCAGGTGTTCCTTGTTTCCCTTGTGTATTTAAGCCTTTGTTTTCCCCAGTTTATTTGTCAGTTCTTGCACGTTTTATAATGCTCTGTGCTAGGTTCCCTTTTATTTCTTTATTCCAAGTTTTTTGTTCTTTTTAATAAAGCTGCACTTAGATCCGCACTCTTTGCCTGCTTCGTTATACTGTTAGTCCCTGCTGGAGGGGCTAACTACACCTTCTTTCTCCCATAGAAAAATCTCAGAAAATCCCAAAATATGTTTCTCTATTAATAGCATTCAAAAGTAACCATGTATTCTGACAGTGTATATACAGGTGCTGGTCATATAATTAGAATATCATAAAAAAGTTGATTTATTTCAGTAATTCCATTCAAAAAGTGAAACTTGTATAAAGTGTACATTCATTCCACACAGACTGATAGATTTCAAGTGTTCATTCCTTTTAATTTTGATGATTATAACTGACAACTAATGAAAACCCCAAATTCAGTATCTCAGAAAATTAGAATATTACTTAAGACCAATACAAAAAAAGGATTTTTAGAAATGTTGGCCAACTGAAAAGTATGAACATGAAAAGTATGAGCATGTACAGCACTCAATACTTAGTTGGGGCTCCTTTTGCCTGAATTACTGCAGCAATGCGGCATGGCATGGAGTCGATCAGTCTGTGGCACTGCTCAGGTGTTATGAGAGCCCAGGTTGCTCTGATAGTGGCCTTCAGCTCTTCTGCATTGTTGGGTCTGGCGTATCGCATCTTCCTCTTCACAATACCCCATAGATTTTTTATAGGGTTAAGGTCAGGCGAGTTTGCTGGCCAATTAAGAACAGGGATACCATGGTCCTTAAACCAGGTACTGGTACCTTTGGCACTGTGTGCAGGTGCCAATCCTGTTGGAAAATGAAATCTGCATCTCCATAAAATTGGTCAGCAGCAGGAAGCATGAAGTGCTCTAAAACTTCCTGGTAGATGGCTGCGTTGACCTTGGACCTCAGAAAGCACAGTGGACCAACACCAGCAGATGACATGGCACCCCAAACCATCACTGACTGTGGAAACTTTACACTGGACTTGAAGCAACGTAGATTCTGTGCCTCTCCTCTCTTCCTCCAGACTCTGGGACCTTGATTTCCAAAGCAAATGCAAAATTTACTTTCATCAGAGAACATAACTTTGGACCACTGAGCAGCAGTCCAGTCCTTTTTGTCTTTAGCCCAGGCGAGACGCTTCTGACGCTGTGTCTTGTTCAAGAGTGGCTTGACACAAGGAATGCGACAACTGAAACCCATGTCTTGCATACGTCTGTGCGTGGTGGTTCTTGAAGGACTGACTCCAGCTGCAGTCCACTCTTTGTGAATCTCCCCCACGTTTTTGAATGGGTTTGTTTCACAATCCTCTCCAGGGTGCGGTTATCCCTATTGCTTGTACACTTTTTTCTACCACATCTTTTTCTTCCCTTCACCTCTCTATTAATGTGCTTGGACACAGAGCTCTGTGAACAGCCTGCCTCTTTAGCAATGACCTTTTGTGTCTTGTCCTCCTTGTGCAAGATGTCAATGGTCGTCTTTTGGACAGCTGTCAAGTCAGCAGTCTTCCCCATGAATGTGTAGCCTACAGAACTAGACTGAGAGACCATTTAAAGGCCTTTGCAGGTGTTTTGAGTTAATTAGCTGATTAGAGTGTGGCACCAAGTGTCTTCAATATTGAACCTTTTCACAATATTCTAATTTTCTGAGATACTGGTTTTGGGTTTTCATTAGTTGTCAGTTATAATCATCAAAATGAAAAGGAATGAACACTTGAAATATATCAGTCTGTTTGTAATGAATGAATATTATATCCAAGTTTCACTTTTTGAATGGATTTACTGAAATAAATCAACTTTTTGATGATATTCTAATTATATGACCAGCACCTGTATATACATACATACCAGTGCCCAATTAGTGTTTAAGGGGCTATCAGAGTACAAATGTGATCACCTTTTCGTCTGGTGATACTGATAGCCAGTTGCGCAAGCAACCTCCAAGACATGGGTTCTGTTCCTTTTAAAATGGAAGTCATTTAATTCACATAAATAATAGCTTGTGCAATTCTGAGGATGCATTCTCACTCTAAATTACATTTTTACTCCAATGCCTGTTAGGTTTGGGGTTTGGCAGTGGGGAATGCTCAGGGCCAGCAAGTTTGTGAATACATTTCAGGACTGTAGTTTCAGTCAGAGATGAATGGTCTAGTGGTTGATACACCTAGTCTACAAACTGTTGTGTAGAGTGCGCTTGTCTTTAGTATATGCATGTCTAGCCATTTGTTTCTAGCACGTATCTGGTGCGCAAATAAGCAACACTGCCCTACATTTGTTGAACTCAGAATCGATTGAGAATCGTTAGAGAAAGGATTGTGATGCATAGGTAAATATGAATTTTTATCTCTCACCCCTACTGTACATGTCTTAGACATTGTACACTGGGCTCCCTGACTCATTAATTTAAACAGAAAGGACGTCCAATCACATAACCTAGTTATTGAATCAGTCACGAGTTTCAAAAAGCTTTTTTTATTGTCATAAAAATGGCTGTGGTACAATACAGCTTAAAGAAACTCCTGCAGTATACACTCCTGCAGACCTGTATATGCTTTTTTGTGTAGCTCACTTAGTGTAGTTCTTACCATGATCTAATAAAACCATCCGCTGAGAGATTTGTTTGATGTACTGAAGCTTTCATGCCAGATGCAAAATATAATAAAAGATGGCACTTCTCAAAATATCTGACCACTGAATTATAATGTTTGGTGATTTTCAATATAAAACGATTTAAGGAAGGATTTAGGAAAAAAATATTGTTAAATGAAAGCCATTTTTGGAAGTTTGCAGTCCACTGGACTGTCATGAACCCCACATTTAAACGTCAAAGAATTCTCATAGACTAAACAAATACATTTTCTTAAGAATGTATGTGAAAAGATATGTTTAAGTGCATGTACTCCAATATGCTTTGGTCTGACCATTTTAATGACAAAATATTATATACTTCTATGTCATTGCTCTAAAATCCATATGGTTTATGGAACAAAATGTTAGTATGGTGCCATTTTTATGTGTGTTTATCATAGGATCTGTGTTATCTACAGCAGTGGTTTTCAAATTGGGTGAAAGTGATCCTTCTCTCTCAATATGGTCTCTCAAAGTGATTTTGGCCACTTTGTATGTCTGAGTGGGAAATGATATCATGATTTAAATCTCATTATCATTTTTTTATATATATGTTATATATAAGTTATATATGATCATTATAAATGATCATATATAACTTGAAAACAGATGTGCCCCCCGCCCCCCCTCACACTTCCACAACCACTACACAGTCTATTGTTATTGGTACTACTAGGCTACTAACTTTAGGCTATGTTTCACTCAAAATTAATTTCACTAATAGAATTTTTTTTTTTATTAAGATAAACTTTTTTTATTAAGCTATCAACATTCCATTTTAAATTCAGTTTCATTTTGAAATAGGTTATATTTTTTCAAAACATTTCAAACACGTTTGTCTTTCTTTTTAAAACATATTGTGAACACATACTTTGCAACAATTCTGCCGCCGTTGGTGTGTGAATGTGAGTGTGAGTGTGAATGTGTGTATGAATGGGTGAATGGGACACAGTATAAAGCACTTTGGTAACCTCTAAGGTTAAAAAAGGCACTATATAAGTGCAGACAATTTACCATTTAACATATTTTTACCACATTCAGGCAATTGGGAAACTGTTATATTTTGCCTTCTGAACAGAATCCTCCATAGTCAAAAAAACTAAACATATTATGCTCAACAGTCCTATAACGAAACAGCCAACAAAATCAGACATAGAACGAAATCAGCACGATGGACAGCTCTATTTTCTGATCACTGAACTGACAACCTTCGATGGTCAAATAACAAAACTGGAAACATGTTCATTAACAGCCACAGGCTGCTAACATTATCTATTAAATACAAATTATTTTAAATATTTTAGGCTACTTAAGCCAAGCAACTTTGAAAACATCAACATCAACATCAGCTATGGACAGTGCTGTTTTGTCACAGTATCAAATGCATAAACATCACATCAATATAGGCCTACGTTAAGCAAAAAAGAAAAGAATAAAATCTGATTGCTGATTTTGCCTCTTCATTTTCATAGTGCTTGGCCTCAATGTTACGCCAGAGCTTATAGTGTCTCATTTGCTAGTACCTCTTTGCAAATAACACACTGTGGCAACGGCGCATCATCGGGACCGGTCCACGTAAATCTCAACTTTAAATATTTGTGATCATACTTCCTCTGTTTTCTTTGCTTGGCCCAGAATCTGCCTCCTCTCCTGTATACTTTTTGTATTGTAGACATTACAAAGCAATCCATTTTGCAGCATGCATATGCATAACCAATTGAAAACCTTGGATCGACAGGATAAAAACATATTAAGCATTTATCTTGGTCCATTTTCTTAAAGCCTAAGAAAAGTATAATACATCATAAAAGAACATTTCTGGCATTTATGTGAACTTCTTTAATATTTATTTATTCAATTTAGTCTTGCTTTAAAGGTTGAATAGACAGTAGAAGTATAAGCATATGGCTGATTAACACATTCACATTTATTCATGCTATACTTTACATTTAACTTTACCTCTGACATTTCAATACATTTCACTAGATTGGTGGAGGTAAAAACACACACAAACTTCTTTAAGCCATTTGCCTAATTCAGTTTGACATTTTGCTTGCTAGTGCAGGAGAAAAATGCAAAGAAGAGAGGGGTGGAGAGAAATCAGGTTAATTGTACACAAGCCCACTCCTGTCTTTGTCTGTTGCACTTGTCTTGGAATGACAGAATGGGTGCAGCAGGCAGGTTCTCTACATTCAAATAAAGGTAGACATCTTTGAATGTTAGACATGAAGTATTAAGCTCAAAAAAAGTGAATATTCATTGGATATCATTTCCCTCTCAGACATTCAAAGAGGCCAAAATCACTTTGAGAGACCATATTGAGAGAGAAGGAAATAAACAAAAATTCATCATTACGACACATCTATGCTTGCCAGCCAAAGTGTAAACACAACACGCTGGAAATAGTCTGTGTATTTCAAGTCTACTTTATTTCTGCAGGCCTTCATCTGTTGAAGCAGCCTTGACGCGAGGAAGGGAGTTCACACATGTCTGCCAAAATGCTGTTATTAGCAGCCAAGGTCTTTCTGCCTGTGAAGCCATGTGTGTTTGCATTGCTACTTGCTGCATTTTAGTATTTGTGCATGAATAAAATCACACTCAGATGTGAAGACTTGCAGAAAGCGCAACATTTTCTCTGTTTAGGAAACCTTACCATTGGCCATGAAGCACAACGATAATCAGCTTGCCATGTTTACTTGGTATAAATGTGCAAAAGTCACTGTTCAGGCTTGTTCAAACACACACTTCCCTTTGCCATGCCCATTTCTTGTCCTTGCCCTTCTTCAGATTTTCTTAGGTTTTTTATTGACCTTTCACACTCACAGGCTTCCATGACATGCAAATTGCCCTCCAAAAGGGTTTTCTGCCAGAGAAACATCCTCTGTGTGGAGGTAATAGTAAAACGAGGGGAATCTTTTCCCACATCCACATTGCTAAGAATACATTTGCTTAACCATAAAAGTAAATATAAGGCATTCAAGATTTTCCATTTGTATTTGTACTTGTATGTTTTCATTTTAATTTGGTTTGTAGGTATTTGTAGTTTCCCTGTAATATCCAATAAGGTACAGTGGGCCCAAAAATGAAAATTCTGTCATCTTTTACTCACTCTCATATCGTTCTAAACTTGTATGACTTTCTTCTGTGAAGCACAAGAGAATTACAAAGAATCTTTATGCAACTTACTGTGCAGATTTGGTCACAAGATGCAATAATCAATGACATTTGATGCACAGATAACTTGGTCTTGGGAGAATTTAATGTGAAATGATTGAGATGAAATGGCAGTTTGGCAAATATGAGAACTGTTTGAGATGTTGTTGAGATCTCTCCTGAAACTCTAGAGGAGACACTTTGGGTCCTGGGGTCTGGATTCTTTTTCTCAACATTTTAGAAGCATGAGACTTAAGCAAAATCCTTAATTTGTTCATTAATTCACATGAATATGTAAAATATAAATGTAGAGCAGAGGGGGGTGGGGCTGGGCTGGAATGACGCACACCCGGTCCCCAATCAGCCTGATGGGGCACTCGAGGGATAAATGCGGCCAGTGACAGCAGTTAGAGAGAGAGAGAATTACGGGCAGCTGCTCTGTATGTGTTTGTGTGTGTGTGTGTGTGTGTGTGTGTGTGTGTCTTTTTATTTAACTAAATGTCATTCATATTGTCAAGCCAGTTTCCTCCTCCTCCTTTACTTTAACCCCATTACAATAAAAATAGAAATTCATTATAAACAGTAAGGTTAAACCATAACCTAACCAAATTAGCATATTTCATAATCCACACAAATAAATTAAAGGCACTCACCATGAAACACTATGTTATGGGAAAGATTTTCTCTTGTGACTTACTAAATTTACTAGAAGCTATCCCTGGACCAGATGTGCTGGAGGTGGTCTGAACTTCTTGACCAGGTACATTAACAGAGCCCCTGAGAGAGGATATGAAAGTGATCCTTTTCCTTATATCAAGGGACTCCTCACTGAGCTCCAAGCACCTGCCTGGTGTGAGGTTCTTTCTTTCCCAGCAACTCATAATTCCCTTTCCTGCCCACCTCTCTCTTTAAGATTAACAGAGCTCCCAGTACCTGTACACCTGCTAGAGGCATTACTTTTACAGACAGGGTGGCTAAAAGATTGAAGACTCTTTTCATAATCCTTTGGAAAAGAGATTGGGCTGGTTTAGGGGAAAAGTACCCTGGAGAATTTTGTGTCCCTCAAATTTCTTTTTCAACAAATGCTTTGGTGTCTTCCGATTAACAATAAAGCTGCTTATTTGTCTGCTTAAGTTGACTAAAGTTGTCCTAAAATTTTGGTCTGCATTTTTCAGGATCAAATAATGATAAATATATTTTTCATTGATCTTTTGAAATAAATGAGTTTACTGTACTATATTTATAATTTATATTATATTACATTTATTGAACCTGAGCTGCAAAGTGTTTTAACCCATTTAACGTGAAGATGGCATTTACATTTAAGTCATCAACGTATAGCAGCAAAAAATGGCTTGTTTAATTCAAATGGTGAGAAAAGGGGTAGAAACTTAACTTACCTTTTTAAGGTATAAAAAAAACCTTGCCGAATATTACACATGTACCTCAGGGGGAAAAGATTATTTAAAAAAAATATGACCCTTTTACGCCTGTGAGAGTAAGTATCTTAAAATTTGAATACTGTCTGTTCCAAAAAATTTTGAGCTGCATTTTAAGTCATCATAGGTGTGCACCCTCTAAGAACATTTTTCAAACACAGTTAAGCTAAAGCAGTGTTGAATGTATCCTTCACTGAGAAAGTAATCTCGTAATGCACCATGATGTGCTCTGTGAAATCATAAATCCTAGATGATGGATGAAGCCAGATACGTTTTTATTATAAATACATTTTTGATCAGTGGCATCTGGTGATTTTAAAAAGTAGGGAAGTGCAGAATATTGATTGAGTGGTCTACATTGTTGCTCCCAAGAGGTGCTCAAACTGCTATTCAAACAGTGAAATGTCTTAAAAAAAATGCCACTCCTCTCGATATACGGGTATAAAAGGGAGGGTGGAATACAGATTAATTCAGGTTTTTGCACTGAGGAGCCAAGACAACGTCCCGGCCATTACAACAATGTAGTTCAGCTTGTGGCGAGAGTGACACAAATTCTCGTTCCCTCCATCAGGGAACGGAGGTTAAGACAGTAACCAAGATATTTCCCTTCTGTCACTCACTCTATGTTGTGTCGATGTAGTGACACTAGGGGTCCCTATATGAAATGCCACAATGGCTGAACTGTGTTACGTGAACTGCCGATGCAGGTGTAGGCAAGCTACTGTGAGCATAGGAACAGATGCACTCGGACTGCACATATCCTCCCCAGACACCCTAAAACGTCATGTAATTCCCAACAACCCTGAGGTGGGGGAAGGAGACGTAACATGTATGGGAGCAGGCTGCGCCAGCCACAGCCTTTTCTCTCAAAATGTTTCTCTCCACAGAAAATTGGATTTGGCTGGGGCCTTTAAATGCTCATAAAATGCACTGGGGAAGGCATCCTTTCAGGGGGAAAAGACCCCTCAGAGGCCACACCCTGCCCTGAAGGGGATGGTAAAAAAAAGTAGCGAATACGTCATATGGGCCTAAGACGCACATGGAAGAGGCGTGGAAGTAGGTCCTGCAATTTGTAGGGGAGGAGCTCTACAAACCGGGGTAACCGAGACCTCTGGAGCACTTATCCTAGTACAGGGCACGTTAGCACATGTACTGGGTCTGACTACGAATTTCTCTGCTGAATTTGTGACCCAGAGGGCTAGGAGGAAGGACATCCAGGGTTCACAGATCATGAACATGCATGGGAGAGAAGATAATTCGCTGGGAAAGGCTCTGTATACAAGCGGTACACCTGGCCAGCTGCCCCGCATAATGAAACTTACCTGTTCATACCTGAAAGAACACGGAACGAAACCGTCTCAACCTGGAGATTTTAAAATCTTGTGAAGGTATTGGGTGTTGCCCAGCCCACTGCTCTACAGATCTCCTAGAGAGGTGCCATTGGCCATTGCCCACGAGGATGCAACACACCTTGTGGAGTGTGCTCGAACCTGCAAGGGGGCGGGCACGGACTGTGTCTGGTAGGCCAAAGCAATGGCGTCCACGATCCAGTGGGCAAGCCTCTGTTTGGAGACAGCATTCCCTTTCCGCTGTCTGCCGAAGCAGACAAAGAGCATGATCAGGAGGGCGGTCTTCAATGAGACTGCCTTTAACTTGCCTGACTCTAAGGGCTTGAATGGGGCTCTCCGTAGGCCTAAAAGGACCACGGAGAGGTCCCATGAGGGAAAGAGGAACTACCCTCGAGCAGCTCTTTCAGAGCCTTGACCTGATGGACCTGTAAAGGGCCATGGCGTGTAGGGCAGAGGAGGCCAGTCTGGCAGCAATGTAGGCTTTAGTCGCAAGAAACAACGTTGTCCTACAGGCACGGGACGGGAGTGCTGGGCTACTCCGCCAGGTGGTGGTGCTCAGCGGGCACAGGTGTGCCTGTCCACCTGCGGTATAGCGCCATAACCCTTGGCCGCCCAACCGTAGAGGGTAGTGAGAGCAGACGAGCTGAAGGTTCGGGTTCAGGCAGTGAAAGGTGCCCTCCACAATTGCGCCAGCTTGTCATGCACTTCCGGGAAGAAGGGGACTGGAGGGGGCGTGCAATTGGCTTGCAAACTCTACTCGCCAGTTCTCATTGGCCTTTTCTGAAGGTGTCTCTGGCTCTCAAGATCAACCCCTAGTGTCACTACATCGACACAATGTTGAGTAAGTGACTGAAGGGGAATAGCCCCTGACTGGATGTTTTTGTTTTTTTGCACGATTCAGAGTAAATTCTAGAGGATGTTGTGTGTGAAAATCACACAAGATCAGCAGTTAGAGAAATACTCAAACCAGCCCATCTGGCACGAGCAATCATGCCACACTCCAAATCACTGAGATCACATTTTTTTCCTCATTATGATGGTTGATATGAATATTAACTGCAGCTCCTGGCCCATATTTGCGTGATTGACCTACACAATATTAAGCAGGTGGTTTTAATGTTGTGGCTGATCGGTGTATATTCACTAGTAATTGCAGCATTTATTACATTTTAGGGGAAGCCTGTGTAGTCTTAAAACAATTTTTTTTATCCATTCAATACTGAAAATTATCAATAAATTGTTTACAATATAAAAAATATGTGTGTGCTCAGTGTTGGGTAAAAGTAATCTGCAGTAATCCACTGCAGATTACTTATTATTTCTCAAAAAGATTATCATATTACTTTACTAATTACTTAATTGAAAAATTATTCACATTACTAATTACTTCACTTTTTAATTACTAGTTACTTTTTAAAACACTTTACCGGTCAACAAATTGAAAATAATATCTATATTTCTTCCGGTACATTGTTACACAAAAGTCATACACTCTGCTCCTCACAATTCTTCTTCCCAATGGCACGTCATGGGGCCATAATTCACGTACATAAATAATATATAAAAATAAGCATAACCCAATAATGCACTAATAAGAAACCAAATTAATTGAAAGTCAGTAAATGTAATCTGAGAACAAGAATTTAAAATGTAATTCATTGCACTAAATTTTTGACTAAATGTAATTAGATTTGAGGAACTGATTAATTATTAATTAGATTACACCCAACAGTGTGTGTCCTATGTTCTGTATATTTATGCTCATTTGAGTATTGTAATTCCTCTCACATCACTTGTATTGAAATCAATTGTGAGTCTCTTGTGCTCTCCGTGTGAGGAGCGTGTGGTGTTGCTGCCTATGTTGAGCGTTCCAAATCAGTCACATTTTCCTTGTCGATTAGGATGGAATAGACCCATAATGTCACTTAAAACCTATGGCATACTTTTTTATGATGGTCTTCTCTTCAACATAGTAAGTAACTTTATTCTGTAGTGTTATTTTTGTTCCCCGTCTGTCGCTCACTTCGACGTCGTGTCGAAAAAGCGACACTAGGGGTCTCTCTTGAGCGCCGAATATGCCTCTGGTCTATGAAAAAAAGGCCAATGAGAAGTTGGCAGAAAGTATTTGCATACCCCACCCCTAACATACGGGTATAAAAGCGGGGAAATTTGTTGAGTTCATTCAGAAATTTTCTTCGGAGCCGATGGTCATGTATGCAGCCAACTGCGAGTCATACACCAATTCCTGCCCTGTTCCTCTGACGCTCTGTTTGCTGTTGGATCTATGGCGCACTTCAGCGGCTTTTCTCCTTCTCTGCACGGCAGTGCAGCTTGCCCCTAGGCACTTCGACAGCGCAGAGAGTTAAAAGAGTTATATTTAAAAGAGTGATTTTCTCTACAAAAGAGTCTCTAAAAGAGCTTTACACAGTGGCGTTGAATGTCCTTTTCAGGATGTGTCTTTTTAAAGATGCCATTCCGCCCCTGTGTAGTTCCTGAATGCGGTAGAGTGCTCTCCGCTTCAGACGGCCACAGGCGTTGCCTCGTGTGTCTGGGCAGCGATCAAACCAAGGCAGCGTTTGTGGATGGTTCATGCTCTCACTGCGAGGGCATGACCATGGCAACGTTGCGGTCACGGCTTGCTTTCAATAGAAAGCACGCCACTCTAGCCGCCCCCCCGCGTCTCTCCTTCTTCCCACAGGATTGAGGACGATGTGGCTGGTACTGGAGGCAATATGGGGACGGCAGCGGGTGCAGCTCCGCCGGGTACGCCCCCTCGGACCACCTGCCCCCCAGCACGCTCGTTGACTCCCGTTCGTGCTCGAGGCAACAGCGGCTCGCCTAACGGCCAGCCTGCCTATCCTCTAGAGCTCGAGGTGGATGAGCTCGCCGCTGCATCGGAGAGCGCGGCATCTGACGCCGATGCCTCCCCTGGGCTGCCACCTTCGGGCCAGAATGCCCAGGCTGAGGCTGACGCGCAGATGTCCGACATGCTTGCCCGGGCCGCCGCCAGCGTGGGGTTGGACTGGAACCCTCCGTCCTCCCCACAGCCATCGCGGTTGGATTGACTGGTTTATGGGGTCTGCGCGCCGCTGACAGCCTCACCCCCTCCCGTCCCGTTTTTCCCGGTGGTGCACGATGAGCTGACGTCTTCATGGAGAGCACCCCTCTCCACTCGTCACAAAGCCTGCTCATCCGCTCTCTCTACCCTCGACGGCAGAGCGGCCCATGGATATACGGCGATTCACCGGGTGGATAGAGCTGTTGCACTCCATCTATGCTCCGGAAACCCTACCACATGGCGGGGTCGCCCTGTGCTCTCTTCTAAGGCCTGCAGGACGACATCATCATTTACTGCCAAAGCCTACAGCACCGCTGGACTGGCCGTTCCGCCCTGCACGCCATGGCCATCCTGCAAGTCCACCAGGTCAAGGTGCTCAAAGATCTGCACGAGGGTAGCCCTGATCACGATGTGTTGTAGGAACTGCGCTCAGTGACCAACCTCGCCCTCAAGGCCATAAAGGTCACAGCGTAGTCACTCGGGCAGGCGATGGACACGCTTGTTGTCCAGGAACGTCATCTGTGGCTGAACTTGGTCGAGATGCGTGAGACTGACAAGGCTCGGTTTCTCAACGCCCCCGTCTGCCAGTTCGGCCTCTTCAGCAACACCGACGAGGACTTTGCCCAGCAGTTCTCTGCAGTGAAGAAGCAGGCAGAGGCCATCTCACATATCCTGCACCACCGCAAGCCTGCCGCCATGGGCCATTCCCCGTCTGCCCTCCGAGGGCGTCCTCCTATGGCAAAGAAACACCCTGCTCTGCCTCAACCCGGGCCCAGCTCTCAGCCCCAGCGTCAAGCACACCGCAGGAAGCAGACGCCCCCCCGTCTCACGGACTCCCTCGAGGACACGTAAGGATCCCGGGTGCTCCAGAGACGTCCGACCCAGGGACCAAGACGTTAGCTCCGGAGATGGTAAGACCACTCCGTCCCCCGGTGGAGGGCCGGGAGGAGAATCTTTTGTTAGATTTATTTCATTTGCAGTACCCACAAGAAAGGCGGCGTCTTACGACCGATCTTGGACTTGCGAGTTTTCAACCAAGCTTTGCACAAACTCCCGTTCCAAATGCTCACTCAGAAACTCATTCTAACCTGCGTTCGGCATCTAGATTGGTTTGCAGCGGTAGACCTGAAGGACGCGTACTTCCACGTCTCAATTCTGCCTCAACACCGACCCTTCTTACGGTTCACATTCGACGGCCAGGTGTATCAGTACAAAGTCCTCCCCTTAGGCATGTCTCTACCCCCTCGTGTCTTCATGAAAGTCGCAGAGGCAGCCCTTGCTCCGCCCCCGAGAAGCCGACATTCGCGTACTCAATTACCTCAACGACTGGCTTATTTTGGCCCACTCACGAGAGTTACTATGCGCTCACAGAGACCAGGTGCTCGGGCGCCTCAGCCGTGTAGGACTTTAGGTCAACTGGGAAAAGAGCAAGACCACCTCATGGGATCTCTCAGTGGTCCTCGCAGGCCTCCAGAGATCCCCTTCGAGCCGCTAGAATCAGTTGGACTCAACTGATTCTAGTGTTCGCTTCCATCAAGAGGGTCGGGGACTTGCAAGCGTTCTCTGTTAGCGACACCTGCCTGGAGTTCGGTCCGGCAGACACATATGTGATCCTAAGATTACAACCGGGCTATGTGCCCAAGGTCCCTACCACACCCTTCAGAGACCAGGTAGTGAACCTGCAAGCGCTGCCCCGGGAGGAGGCAGACCCAGCCCCTTCATTGCTGTGTCCGGTATGTGCTTAACGTACCTATTTGGACCGCACACAGAGCTTTAGGTGCTCTGAGCAGCACTTTTTCTGCTTTGGGGGACAGCGGAAAGGGAACGCTGTCTCCAAACAGAGACTCTCCCACTGGGTGGTGGATGCCATTTCATTGGCCTATCGCACCCATGCCGTGCCCCCCCACCCATTGCGGGTCCGAGCGCACTCAACAAGGAGTATTGCATCCTCATGGGCACTGGCCTGAGGCACCTCCCTAGCAGACATATGTAGAGCAGCGGGTTGTGCAACACCTAATACCTTTGCGAGATCTTACAATCTCAGGGTTGAGTCAGTATCGTCCCGTGTTTTCTCAGGTCCGAGCCGGTAGTAACACGCTGACAATCTGGCCGGGTGAATCGCTAGCACCTGGTGCCCTTTCCCCTCGGCCGAGGTAAAACTGTGCGCTTTCTCTCCCAGGAGATCCCACCCACCCGGGTCCCTGGTTAATTCCTCCCTAAACCTTTTGGGTCCACAGTTCAGCGGAGGAACTTGCCAACCCAGTCCACTACCAGTACTCAAATCTACCCTGTACTGGAATAGGTGCTCCACAGATCGGGACTCCTACACGGACTCCTCCTGTGTGTATTTTCCGCATTACGGTCCCTTTACGAAGTGGACCCGCATCTCCCTTTGGCAGTTTTAGCTGCCCTCCGGTCGCTATGCTGTAGCAACTCTCCTTGAGGTTGGATCTACCACTGCGCCACGTTCCACATGTTGCCTAAAAAACCCATGTGATGTATTCGCCACCTTTACCTCACCTTTTAGGGAGGTGTGGCCTCCACAGGGTCTTTTCCCCCTGAAAGAATAGGAAACTGGGTAAGACCCCCTTCCCTCGATGTGTGTAAGGGCCCCGGCTGTTCTTGCTCTATGCGGAGAAACATTGAGAGAAAAGAGGCCCAGCCAGGCTTGGCCCGTTCCCAGGTTGGCAAGCGTCACCTTGTTCCCATCTAGGGTAAACGGAAGGATTCCGCCAACTTTTTTGGGGCATTGGGTAAGGGTACGCGCAGTCTGACACAGTTGGTCGCTTGTGCACGTGAAATACCTGCCCGTTCCTGTGACAGCAGTACACATACACGGCTCAGCGCATGCCGTGATTTGAAGTGGACCCCTAGTGCCTCTTTTTCGTCATGACGTCGAAGTGAGTGACAGATGGGGAACGTCTAGTTTACGTATGTAACCTCCATACCCTGATGGAGCGAACGAGACGTTGTGTCCTCCCGGCCATGTCGCTGATCCGAGCAACTGCAGTGGCCGGACCATTTCCGGCTACTCAGAAAAATCCTGAATGAACTCGACGTATTTCCCCACTTTTAAACCTGTATATCCGGGGCTGGGTATGCAAAAACTGTCTGCCAACTTCTCATTGGCCTTTTTTCATAGACCAGAGGCATATTCGGCACTCAAGAGAGACCCCTAGTGTCGCTTCTTCGACACGTCGTCTCGTTCCCTCCATCAGGGAATGGAGGTTACATACGTAACCTAGACGCTCTGTAACCTCCCTTAAAGACACATATAAATACACTCACAGTGATAGTGAAAGCCTGACATTCTGTGATGAGAGTGACCCATTGCTCTATGCTAACAATTATGTTTAGGAGCACTCATGACCCTAAGTAAGTTTTTTTTTTTGAGTAACTACAGAATTCAGAAACAAAAGATGCTTGATACATGACCAAGGACCCTTTCTGATAAACATTTTCCAAGTTATAATTTTTTTTTACATTAACCTTACAGACAGCACCTGACAACATGAGTCCTGACTTATCACCCTAATGAGCATTTAATAAACTTAAAATATACTTATGACACGTTATACTTCCATTCGCCAGTAACAAACATTATATTGGTAATTTTTAACAGATAAGTAGTTCAACACTCAAATATATTAAATCAATCTTTCATGATATTCATAACTATGTGAATGTATTTTCAGTTGTAACTATCTTTATTATGCATTGTATTATGCAATAATTCTTAATGTTAATGTTTTTCATGATAGTTCTAAATTGTCAATATATTATATACTGAAGATGAGATTCCGCATCCATATATGCTGTTTTTAAATAGTCTTTCTATGAAATCCTGCATTAGATGGAGATCTTTGACCATTGCGCTGCATTTTCCTGTTTTTCTCAGAATGTTTTTAAGACATCCTTCAATCTTGTCATAGTTTAAAACTCTGTCTGTAATTTTTATATGAAAATAACAAGCAAGTAATTCTACTTAAACTATCTCTACAAGGTATATCTGCCTATGTGGATTCTATAAGTCTCCTTGTGTGCGTGAGAGATTGAGAGAGAAGAGTGCACGCAGCCATGTGAATGAAAACGGCACTCTTAATGGAAAAATAACTAAAGACGGATGTGCCACTTTTAAAAGACTTTTCATAGATGTGTTAGGACATTTTTATTCTGATGATAGGCTACAGCATAAGTTCAGCTGTCACTCGCACCAATGTGGCAAAATAATTTTCTACATCCGCGTGCTGTAATTTCCACTCGCAAATGCCTTGGGACCTAATCTCCAAATGATCCGTTTGAAATATAAGATGGTTTAGCCTATAGTTCCTAACAGGGATACCTTACTCAGAGTGTGCCTTATACATAGCCACATTCTTTTCTCTGTCTTCTGATTACTTTTGGTGTCATTCACAAGTAACTTAACCCTCTTATGGCCTGATGGACACTGAAATTATGACAGAACCCTCTGATGTGTCAGTCAAGAGAAATCATACTATCTCTGTAATTGTACCGAGTTTCAGTTGAAAGTGTAATAGGATAGCTGATCATGTCTGTGAAATGTCAAATGCTGAGTCTTTTGGATCTCTGCATCTGCCATTTGTCCTCTTGTTCCTCTATCACAGGTAGTGTATGATGATACCATTGTGGAATTTGAAGTAGATTCAAATTGTCAGGGACAATAATGAGGTATTTCTTTTTAAGTCTTACTGAATTTCAGTCCAAACTCTTATCGCCATGGTTAAATAAGTTTTATAGCAGAGTAGAATTCCACATTTCTGTAATGCATAACCTTAAATTTAGACTCTACGCATTGTATGTATTATCTCATCTATATTCTCTCATTGCAGAGCTGTCCAAAGTTGTGCCCCTTTCATTTCAAAAGTGAATCAGATTTTGGACCTAATTCAAATTTGCCAGGATCCTGATATCGCATTCCTTGAAACAAGATGGCAGTCGCCAACAGTGTATAATTTCCTTGATTTTAGGAGATTGACAGCAAGTCAGCAAAACAGTTTTCATGCCTGTTGATGCATTACTATCGCTGTTGTAGTTAATTCTAGTCTTCATGTGTGCTGGTGCCTGCAAAGACCTTGATCTTGTGTAAATTTCACATTGATGAAAGATGACTTCCATCTGCTTGGCACTGCCTATCGAGACTGTATGCTCTCAGGTTTCATGCCACCAGGATTTCTGTATACTCTGATGTGAGGCAGGAAATCGGGCAACAGAGAAAGAGAGAAACCAACGATTCAATCAGAGTATTTTATGAGGAATGAATGTTTGGGTATCTGCTGCATGAAATTGTTTTATATGTATTGGAGGAAAGAGTTTAGGCCAAGTTGCATTTTTTTTCCAAATGTCAATATTAAAACTTCGAAACAGGAAATTCTATACATAAGATTGTGATTTTTGTGTTTTAAGCATTTCCATGCCACTGTTACATTTTTAAAGTTACATTTGACATTCACTACATTTAATCAAGCAACAGCAAGATTGTGTCGCAAGATATACAAACAATATTTTTTGACAGCTTGATCTCATGAAAATTACATGACTGTGATGACATTTTTTAACATAATATTTTTGAAAAATATTACGTGGTTCATTACAAATATTGTGGCAGTTTCAAGGTGAAATGTCTAGTTAAATGTGCTCCCAAGCAGATTTTTTAATCGACAAAACATACCTCCCTATCCTAAACCTTAAACATAATATTAACCAATAGTGCCATAATGAAATATAACATGTCATGTTAAGTCTTTTTAATAATTAATTTTATTAATTCCTGTCTTGTCATGTGTCATGTTCCATTTGGACATTGGTTTATCAACCTTGCCTTGTCGTTGGTTCTGGTTTCATTAAGTGTGTTCGACCTCATGCAGCACCACGCAGACCAATCAGCGCTGTATAAGTAGTGCATGTCGATTAGGTCTGACTTCAAACAGTGGCCTTGTCACCGTGACATATGCCATCAAATTAGAGTGAGAGCGATTTGAGAGCAGCCCCCTGGCTCAGCCGGCACAGTTTCCCCAGAGTGGCTGCACGAGCTCTGAATGACAGCACAGCTTATTCACAATTGGCCAGACATCATGGGACAGCGGATACACATGTTTCATGGGATGCGTTCGCAATGGCACATACTACATGCTACTCTTACTACTTTGGATATGTCAGTCTATAGCAGAAAAAAAAGAGTAGTTTTGTAGTATGCCATAACCAAGGTGTTTATTCTTTATACCTCCAGTGTGGCGAAATCTGTCACAAATCCATGTTTTTATAACATTGCATCATGTTTATGTTATGTTATATTATTTTTATTATAGTAATATAATGTTTATTCATAAAAAAACAAACATAATATAAGTAGGCTTTTATTGGACTTTCTTTTTTTACACACAGCAGACACTTGATTAAGCAGCACATAAATCTTTCAAATGAAGAGTGTTTCTGATTATTTTGTGTAAAATTCAAGTCTTCTGAATTCCACTCTTTTTGCAAACATTGTGTGATCGTCTGTGACTGGTATAGGTTTAGCAGATGACATGAAGCGCAAAGTGTAAGGCTTGACTGCTCTCTTTTCAACTCCCCTGACTACATCCGGCAAATCTCGCCAGGAGGTAAATCGAGATGCAGTTCAAGTCGAACATACCTAATGTCTTCATTATTCTTGTTATTTTGTTAAATAGTTCAGTTCAGTCATTGGTTGTCATCAGGGCTGGACTGGTAATCTTGCGTACCGGGCACATTCCCGGTGGGCTGACGCACTTTTGGGCCAATCAGGGGCGGAATGTCCATCGTGAGAACCGAGCGGGCCGGTGGTTCGGCCGTGAAACGTGCCGAATGGGCTGCGATAATTAACAATGAGCCGCTACATTATGCAGAATGGACCACAAAACGCCGCCGCGATATGCAGAAAAGGACAGCGAAACCCCCAAAGTATATCTTGAATACTTTGCTCTCTGGATCTTGGATATATGTTTTGTGTTTTTGTCACATTTTAATAAACTGCACTTGGGATCATACAACTCCTTGTTGTGAGGCTGCCTTTACGTTACAAAACAACTGACCTCTTCCATGGACCCAGCAGTAAAACTTCTCACACTTCACCAAAGTGAGCAGTTTATTGAGGACTATATGGCAGAATTTTGTGAATTGTCTAATGTGGCATAAGACAAAACACACACACATGACGGACATGTCAGTAAACGATCTCTTTCTCCCGCACCATCCTCCGCAGTCGGCCCTTATCCCTCTCGGAGGCTTGATTAGCCTAATAAGGGACCGGGTGTGTAAACTCACGACCCGGCCCCACCCTCCACCCTGCCACAATGCATATTATCTTCCTTGTTCCAGGTTTGTCATGTGATCGTCCTGTATTGTTCTGTTCCATTGGTCATAAACACCATTGGTCATTGGTTTTCAGTCTTGCCTTGTCATTGAATCTGGTTTCATCTGGTTTGTCTTTATTAGTGTCTCTCTCTCTCTCTCTCTCTCTCTCTCTCTGTGTGTGTGTGTGTGTGTGTGTGTGTGTGTATGTATGTATATATGTATGTACGTACTGTATATATATATATATATATATATATATATATATCTTAAAAAAATTTATCAAATTAATTACATGGTGTCCTGATTATTTCATCACATTTAATCTCATATACAAATATATGCTGAGAAAGCCCTCATATAACAATAATTAAATATATAATGATGAAGTAATTATACATAGTTATCTTTAAATATTAAAAAATTATATATACATATATGCAAATATACTTATTAAAATGCATTAAATTCTTGTGGCAGAAGAGTTAATAATTGATAAGACAATACTGCCCTACAAAGGCAAAAGACCTTAAGTCGCTAGAGTGTGGAACTGAGAAAAATGACTTTAAAGTTTTTTAGTTGTCCAGCCAAATTAATTATAGGTAGGAATCTGAAAATCTGGCAATTAAATGTTTTAGTAATGAAAATTATCTACATAAAAAAATATTGATCTCAAACTTGACCTTTGACCCCAATTTTGAAGTTACTGTACTCTGCCTTTGTATTATCTGCAAAAAGTGAGAAGTCATGCCAAGGCAAAAGGCAGTAACTTCCACATTATCAATATTTGGTTGCTGATCACCATTAACAAAATCTTTATAGTAACACCAGTATTGTGTTTTATGGTTTGTTTGTGTATATGTTATGTAAGGTTGGTTCTGTAAAGCACTTTGATCAACTTGTTTTGTTTTAAAATATGCTTTAGAAATAAAATGATTGATAATTTTGGATGATTTACAATTACTCTTAGCCATTGTTGCTATCCTCTGATTTGGTTGCATCCAGATGGCATTATTAATTAATTAGACATGACACAATACCTCCATAGCAGTAAAGAGTATCTGGTGTGCAGTAAAACTAATTTAATAATAATAATAATAATAATAATAATAATAATAATAACAACAACAACAACAACAATGATAATAATAAAATAATAATAAGGCATGGAGAGAAATTTGAATAGGAAATCATTTTATATCCAATACACGTAGGTCCAGCAAACATTTGTTTTTACCAATAGGCTATTTGATTAATCAATGTCTATTTTAACAAATTATCAGGCCTAGGCCTACAAATTAGTGCCACTGGTTAATCAAGGGTTAAGTCTGGCTCACTGACTGGTGGATTAATCTCAAATGCGTCGAGTAATTTGAATTGTTTTTCTGACGTAACTGCCAGACAAAAAAAGCTATGGTACATGTGGGTGGATACCGTTTTGCAACCAATTATTATTTATTGCAACGTAAAAGGATATAATTGCTTTTACATCTAATTGAATGAAAATCGCCTGACTTGTGGATTGACGTGAACGCCAGCAAGAAGGAATAATGCTCAGAATGCTTGTGGATTAAACATCTCCGTTGACGTTCATTGCCATGGATTTTATCATGTTACAAGAAAAGGTAGGATATGGATTTAATTGCGAGCTGTTTCTACTGTTTTTATGTGTGATCACGGTAACGTTAACTGCATTCGACTCACACTCGTGTCGTGCAACTAGTCTGCTGTCTAACGTGACAGGCTGGCTCTGAGTAAATAGTCTTACCATTATGAAAAAAATCATTTATTTGAGATTATTTACGGTTAATTTACTTATTGCTGGTAAATTATTTAGTCTCTGCTTGTTTACAGTGCTTATATGGAGCAGTTTGGTAGCCTATTCATAACTGACTAACTTTAGCCTTATTTATGCTAGGCTTGTTTTTTACCTACACTTTTATTCAGGTATTGTGTGTGTCAGAAGTGCTTCAATGACAGTATGACAGTTACACAGGCTACACCGTAACTTAAACGCGGCAAATTTTAATGGACAGTGAAACAAAGGCAGAATACCGAAACTCCAGGCCGGCACAGTAACTTCATATTGATGCACGGTTATACAAAGGCAGAGTACCGTAACTCAATTTGAGCATTCCAAAACAAAGCCAAACAGCGGTAACTGGCGTTACGGTCTTCTGCCTTGGTTTCTCCTTTGCTTTTTGGAAGTTACTGTTAAGACAACCCATAATTTTTCGAAAAAACAACAGAACTGACGCAAGATACTTATCCACATGATAAAGGGGGTCTTGAATTTGTCAAAAATATCAATAACTCATTTTCGACCTAAAACGAAGTTACGGTCTTTTGCCTTTGCACGGCAGAATACAAAAGCAGCTTTAGAATACAATGTATTGTTTGGCAATCATTGGCATACAGTTCACAGCAATCCATTTCACAAGTGAATTTGTCAATCAGTTTGAGATTTATTATGAGGGCTTGTTTAAGGACCCATCAATGTACACCTGCGTCAGACAAGCTTGTGTAGCGTCTCGGGTGCATTGCGTCATAAGCATAAATGTTTTAGGTCACTGTGTCAAGTTAAATATAGTTTAATACTTAGAACAAAGCTTGAGATCTGCGATTTGCGTTCCATCAAGTATTTTGAATGCAAGAACGTAATGCATGCCGCTACTGGATGGTGGTTTTCTTCACGGTATAAACTGCACGTTACCACACAGCTGAAGTTTCAGTTACTACCCTCTGGGGTAAACAGGTGGGACTACAAGCTTGCATTTCTCAGGAATCTTCCTTATTACGGTCCGGGGGCATTGCGATTAATTGCATACATTTACTGAATTACACTGAATTAACGTGTTAAATCGACTGCCCTATATATGTATATGTATATACTGTGTAAACGTTTTAGGCACTTGTGAAAAATGTTGCAAAATGTTGCATACATATACGTTATCAAAAAATAATGCCATAAAAAGCTTTCATATATCAATTAACATCATACAAAGTCCAGTGAACATAAAAAAGCTACATCAATGTTTGTTGTGACCACCTTTGCCTTCAAAACAGCACCAAATACTCCTAGGTCACCTGGACACAGTGTTTCTTGGTTGTTGGCAGATAGGATGTTCCAAGCTTCTTGGATAATTCACAACAGTTCTTCTATCTATTTATGCTGTCTCAACTGCTTCGGTCTCTTCATAGCCAATAATTTGGAATAATGTACAGATTTTGCTCTTATGGTAAGAAATTGTTACTTTTATTCACCAAAGTGGCATTCAACTGATCACAATGTATAGTCAGGACACTAATAACGTGAAATATTTCTATTACAATTTTTAAAAAAATTCAGAACTTCTTAAACTTCAGAGTTCTCATCAAAAATCCTCCACGTGCAGCAATGACAGCTTTGCAGATCCTTGGCATTCTATCTGTCAGTTTGTCCAGATACCACACTTCCTGTAGCATTTGCCATAAATGTGGCTGTCTTGTCGGGCACTTCTCACGCACCTTACAGTCTAGCTGATACCACAAAAGCTCAATGGGTATAAGATCCATAATACTCTTTTCCAGTTATCTGTTGTCCAATGTCTGTGTTTCTTTGCCCACTCTAACCTTTTCTTTTTGTTTTTCTGTTTCAAAAGTGGCTTTTTCTTTGCATTCTTCCAATAAGGCCTGCATTCCTGAGTCTTCTCTTTACTGTTGTACATGAAACTGGTGTTGAGCAGGTAGAATTCAATGAAGCTGTCAGCTGAGGACATGTGAGGTGTATATTTCTAAAACTAGGTGGACTGGCAATCTGTCATTTTACTCATAATTTGTGTGAAAGAGAAATACCTCTTGTGTTTATGTCACCAAGAAATATGCCTCGAAACACAAGCTATGTTAACATAATTTTGCCTGACTCTGAAACCAGGTTGTTTTTTTGAAAAATACTCAACACAAATGGAATAATTATTATTATTTAGGGGTGCTTTCTTAGGCATCACTTATGCTGTGTCCGAAATCGCCCCCATCCACTATATAGTGCACTATTTCGGGTGTCTGTCATTTTGTAACATCAGGCGTATTAATTCTGAGTGAACTTATTGTTTCCAACATTTGTTCACTCATTCTTGCCCACAATGCACTCTGATGTACACTCACCGATGGTGTATTGCCCATAATCCACCAGGGGGAGGACTGACGAGCTGGGAGAGGGTGTAATTGCGGAAGAGAGAAAGCATGAGCGAGCGAGAGATGCCAGCTTCAATTTATTCCTGCAATGTTTTATTTCATGCTGACTATATTGTTTGAATTTTTTAAAAATATTAGTTGATTAAAATAACATTATAAAATATAGTGTGACAAAATCATATATATACATTTTAAAATGTATAATTTATTTATATAGATGATGTTATGATGTCGAGAATGATTTACATACACTTTGTTAGCATTTGGTAGCATTGCCTTTAAATTGTTTAACTTGGGTCAAACATTTTGGGTAGTCTTCTACAAGCTTCTCACAACAAGTTGCTGGAATGTTGGCCCATTCCTCCAGACAGAACTAGTGTAACTGAGTTTGTAGGCCTCCTATCACAAGCTTTTTCAGTTCTGCCCACAAATGTTCTACCGGCTTGAGGTCAGGTCTTTGCGATGCCCACTCCAATAACTTGACTTTGTTGTCCTTAAGTCCATTTGGAAGACCCATTTGTAACCAAGTTTTAACTTCCTGGCTGATGTCTTGAGATGCTGCTTCAATAGATCCACATAATTTTCCTTTCTTATGATGCCATCTATTTTGTGAAGTGCACCAGTCACTCCTACAGCAAAGCACCCCCAAAACATGATGCTTCCACCCCCATGCTTCACGATTGGGATGGTGTTCTTCAGCTTGTAAGCCTCGCCCTTTTTCCTCAAAACATAATGATGGTCATTATGGCCAAACAGTTACATTTTTGTTTCATCAGACCAGAGGACATTTTCCAAAATGTAATATCTTTGTCCCCATGTGCACTTGCAAACTATAGTCTAGCTTTTTTATGTGGTTTTTGAGGAGTGGCTTCTTCCTTGCTGAGTAGCCTTTCAGGTTATGTCAATATAGGACCCGTTTTACCGTTGGTATAGATACTTGTCTACCTGTTTCCTTCAGCATCTTCACAAGGTCCTTTGCTCTTGGTCTGGGATTGATTTGCACTTTTCACACCAAACTACATCTCTTGGAGACAGAATGTGTCTCCTTCCTGAGTGATGTGATGGCTGTATGGTCCCATGGTGTTTATACTTGCATACTATTGCTTTTACAATTGAACGTGGTACCTTCAGGCATTTGGAATGTGCTCCCAAAGATGAACCAGACTTGTGGAGGTCCATTTGATTTTACCATGATGTCAAGCAAAGAGGCACTGAGTTTGAAGGTAGGCCTTAAAATACATCCACAGGTACACCTCCAATTGACTCCAGTTAGCCAAATAGCCTATCAGAAGCTAATTGGCTTATTGCCTAAAGGCTTGACATAAATTTCTGGAATTTTCCAAGCTGCTTAAAGGCACAGTAACTCCTCCTAGAATTGTGATATAGTCAATTAAAAGTCAAACAATCTGTCTGTAAACAATTGATGGAAAAATTACTCATGTCATGCACAAAGTAGATGTCCTAAATGACTTGCCAAAACTATAGTTTGTTAATACAAAATCTGTGGAGTGGTTAAAAAAACGAGTTTTAATGACTTCACATACCTAAGTGTATGTAAACTTCTGACTTCACATACAGTTACTGCAACAGCTCCATCACTCTCTCAGACGCTCGGTGGATGCGTCATTGTCCGAATTCACTCAATCATTTAATTCACTCTTTGCTGATATAGAGCACTCACTGCCATTCACTATATAGGAAATAACGAATGAGTGAACAATTTCGGACACATTCTTAGTACTGCTCATGCTTTGGTTTAGGGATTTAAAATTCTATTTATTAAACTTCAGCACATAACTAATCCTGCATACCTCATTTAATGCAGCTTGTTGAGGAGATGTGTGCTATTACTTTTCTAAGCATTCAGAGTTGCAGTTTTCACCTGGCAGATGACAAAACAGGTGAAAAATCCCAATTACATTGAAGGAAGGACCCGAGCCATATCTAGGAACTGGATTATCATAGAGACTTGGGGCTGACCTCTTTTGAATGGGCCAGTGAGCAACCACCCAGAGCACACTAGCAATGCTCTGGCATCGTGGCTGCAAGTTTTGCACATGCAAGCTCCTCTCACACATTCTTCAGAAAATATCAAGATCTTGTTTTGTTATTTTCCATTTCATTTTGTTTTGGTTGATCTACACCCAGGATTCATAGCTATATCAGAGCTGTTTGCAGAGGGTAATTTGCTCATCTGCCAGTGCCCACTGGATTCAGCTGTATGGCCCATTTGACTGTGGAATACAGCTTGAGGTTTAGATGTTAGGGTATGTTGCACCAGTCTGGCAAGGCAGACTTTCCAAGTCAAACAAAGCCTACAAAACAAAGCCAAGTACCTGCATGTGTGTCAAGTGCCCTTTGCCGGCACCATGGGCAAGTACCCTTGGGCACTGAAGTGAGGCAGCAAATTAAATGGTAATAAAACCACCTGTTCGAAGTTCACTGGTACGCTTTTGTCTCCAGGCCGCCTGGCACACTTTTCTACACCTAGTTTCATTCCCCAGTTTGACATTTATCTAAATACAGCCTAAGTAGTTGTGAAGTTATGAACTTTACTAATAAACATATTTTATGAAAATTACATCCTAGGAATGCACTGCAGGAAGGAGCCACTGTCTTGCCGTTTGAGTTCTTTCCTGTCTGCTATATTCTGGCTGTAACATTGAGACTCCCATGAAATAGAGGCAATTACTTTTGACTCAGAGCACCAAATATGGTGGGATTACATTTAGAAGGAGTCATTGTTTTCTTTCATAGAATCTGACTGTGTATTTT
This sequence comes from Moxostoma hubbsi, assembly GCA_032164185.1. NCBI lineage: Eukaryota > Metazoa > Chordata > Actinopteri > Cypriniformes > Catostomidae > Moxostoma > Moxostoma hubbsi. The sequence goes on along the minus strand of JAVLUX010000003.1, from coordinate 9,174,781 downwards.
TTCATAGATCAAATCATAACAGTTTCATTAGCTTGATTCACCATTACGCAGCATGCTTTTTTTAATGTATTTTTTTATTTTATTTTATGTAAATCTGGGCCCGTATTCACAAAACATCTTAAGGTTACAAGTAGCTCCTAATGTGGAAATTTATGAGCAACTCTTAAAAATTAAGGGTGTGTCATTCCTAATTTTAGGAAACATAATATTTTGACCTAAGAGTAATTCAAGAAGCAATTTAATGCTAAAAGTAGATCCTAAACACCCAACAGCTTAGAAGACCAACTCCCTAAGAGTTAGACTCACAAATGATCCAAAGCATGGCTGATGTCGTAAATCCACTTTAAAAACCACATATTAGAATATTATTATAACATTGACTGTTTAAAAATGTATTGCCTGAATCACAATTTAGTCTATATGTATTTTAATAATATAATATTATAATGTTGACATTGACCTTTAAAAAAGGTATCGCCTGAATCGAAATGTGTTTTCATTATTGTAAACTTTGTTAGATATGCAGTTACCTCTCCCAAAAACTGAAACAACCCAGCAGAATCATTTATCATTATGTTTTGATGCTGTTGACAGGATGCAAGCTCATTTCATTACATCAACACAGGATGAAGATATCTTGTCATGTGTTTCCCGTTCATGCGTCTTGTTCCCTGTCTGTTGCTCACTTCGACGTTGTGTCGAAGAAGGGACACTAGGGGTCTCTCTTGAGTGCCAAATATGCCTCTGATCTATGAAAAAAGGCCAATGAGAAGTTGGCAGACAGTATTTGCATACCCCGCCCCCGGACATACTGGTATAAAAGCAGGGAAATACGTCGAGTTCATTCAGAAATGTTCTTCGGAGCCAATGGTTGTGCATGCAGTCAGCTGCGAGTCACACACCCGTTCCTGTTCCTCTGACGCTTCTACTGCTGTTGGATCTACGGCGCACTTCAGTGGCTTTCTCTTCTTGCACAGCACTGCAGTTTGCCCCTGGGCGCTTCGACAGTGCAGAACTTGAAAGAGTTTATTAAAAGAGTGATTTTTTTTCTTGTAAAAGAGTAATTTCCTCTAAAGAGCAATACACAGTGGCATTGAACGTCCTTTTCAGGACGCGTCATTTTAAAGTTGCCCTTCCACCCCTGTGTAGTTCCTGGATGAGGTAGGGTGCTCTCCGCTTCAGGTGGCCACAGGCGTTGACTCGTGTGTCACACTGAGCGATCACACTGAGGCAGCATTTGTGGATGGTTCATGCTCTCACTGCGAGAGCATGACCATGGCAACGTTGCGGTCGCGGCTCGTTTTCAACAGAAAGCACTGCACTCCGGCTGGCGATGCAGCTGGCGCACTGCGGCTGGCGATGGAGGCGATTTGGGGAGGGCAGCGGGTGCAGCTCCACCGGGTACACCCCCTCGGACCACCCTCCCCCCGGGGCTCATTGACGCTTGTTGACTCCCGCCTTCGGGCCAGCATGCCCAGGTTGAGGCTGACGCGCAGATGTCCGACATGCTTGCCCGGGCCGAGGCAGTGTGGGGTTGGATTGGAACCCTCCGTCCTCCCCACACCCGTCAAGGTTCCTGGGGTCTGGGCGCCGCTCACAGCCTCGCACCAACCCCCCCCACCCCGGTCCCGTTTTTCCCGGAAGTGCATGATGAGCTAACGTCTTCGTGGACAGCCCCCCTATAGCCCTGAGCCTGATGTGCTGCAGGAACTGCGCTCAGCGACCGAACTCGCCCTCAGAGCCACGAAGGTCACGGCGCAGGCACTCGGGCAGGCGATGGCCACACTTGTGGTGCAGGAACATCATCTGTGGCTCAACCTGGTCGAGATGTGTGAGGCCCCGTCTCCCAGTTTGGCCTCTTTGGCGACACCGTCGAGGACTTCGCCCAGCAGTTCTCCATGGTGAAAAAGCAGACGGAGGCCATCTCTCACATCCTGCCCAACTGCAAACCTGCCGCCATGGGCCCTGCCCCGTCTGCCTGCCGAGGGCGTTCTCCTGCGGCCAAGAAACCTACTCCGCCTCAACCCGGGCCCAGCTCTCAGCCCCAGCGTCAAGCACACCGCAGGAAGCAGACGCCCCCCATCTCCCGGACCCCCTCAAGTACCCGTAAGGCTCCCAGGTGCTCCTGAGATGGATGACCCAGGGACCAAGATGTTAGCTCCGGAGGTGGTAAGACCACTCCGTCCCCCGGTGGAGGGCCGGGAGGAGAATCTTTTGTTAAAAAACAATTATCATTTGCTGCCCCCCTTAGATGGGGCTGCGGTACCCACATTCTCAATAAAAGACCTATTTTCTTTGTCTCTGGGTCACCGAGCACGCAAATGCCATTCTCACGTCACTCTGTCACCAGATCTCAACAGTCCCGACTTCCTGGACACGGACCACCCGTCTCCAGCCCCACGACTGTTTCCCGGCCGGCCGGGTCCGACGAGTCTATAGGATGCCTACCCTGGACCTCCTCCTCAGTCGCTAACCCGCCCCCTGCCGGGTGTGTGGAGCAAGGTAAGTGCTTTGAGTCTTCTCTCAGCACCCAAGCCTCGGGACGTTTCATCGCCTCCCGACGCTGCCCGACATGCTCCGCCCTGCTGCGAAGCCCCGCCGGGTACGTCAAAATTAATCGTCCCTTTGGTGCCCCTAGCGCAGAGGTTGGACACGTGGCTCTCACTTCCCAACCCGTCTCGCTTGCTGGCCCGGACCATTCGACTCGGTTATGCAATTCAATTGCCAGGCCTCCGCCCCCCTTCATGGGCGTCCGCTTTTCCGCAGTACACGGCGAACATGCCCAGCCCCTGCCCACGGAAATCGCCACTCTTTTACTCAAAGATTTGATAGAGCCTGTCCCTCCAACCGAGATGAAGAAGGGTTTCTACAGCCCTTACTTTATCGTACCCAAGAAAGGCGGTGGCATACGACCAATCTTGGACCTGCGAGTTCTCAACCAAGCATTGCACAAACTCCCGTTCAAAATGCTCACGCAGAAACATATTTTAACCTGCGTTCGGCACCTAGATTGGTTCGCAGTGGTGGACTTGAAGGACGTGTACTTCCACGTCTCTATCCTGCCTCGACACCGCCCCTTCCTGCAGTTCGCGTTCGATGGCCAGGCGTATCAGTAGAAAGTCCTCCCCTTCGGCATGTCTCTGTCCCCTCGCGTCTTCACGAAAGTCACAGAGGCAGCTCTTGCCCTGCTCCGAGAAGCCTGCATCCTCATACTCAATTACCTCGATGACTGGCTTATCCTAGCCCACTCGCAAGAGTTACTATGCACTCACAGAGACCAGGTGCTCAGGCACCTCAGCCGCTTGGGGCTTTATGTCAACTGGGAAAAGAGCAAGCTTACTCCAGTCCAGAGCATCTCTTTTCTTGGTATGGAGTTAGACTTGGTCGCTATTTTAGAGTGAATTTATTCCAGAAGCTGTTTATCTGATTTTCTATCATTACCTCTACAAAGCACTGATCTTTTTGTTTGAACAAACACTTGTCTGCTCGTGTCTTTCAGCATTCATGCATGTTAAAATGAGTGGAAGATGAAATAGTTCCCATTCTGCAAAGTATTTGCAAATATAACCTAATCCTTTTTATTTAACTTTGAAGCCTATGATTATTGTTTATGTTCATGGTAACCAAATAATATCCCTAGTTAAATTTTTTGTTTTTAGAATCTATATTTTTGTGTGAGGATCGATATTTTTGATACAACATCAGTATCTTTAGTATCGATACTTTAGGATTGATCCGTCCATCTCTAGTGTTGTCATTATTTTTGTATATTTCAGTTATCTATCAGGGTCCAGCTCTGACATGATGTCAAGAAGCTGCTGTTTGCCCTTCATGGTCTTTACATCTGCGCCAAATAATCTACAAACAGTAGAGGTGTTCTATACATACATATACATTTTGATAGAAAGCCAATTTGGCATTGTTCAGGACACTTCTAATTCAAAGAAGATGAAATGGTCTGCTCTTCGGGATGCTGAAGCGCATTTTGCCTACATTGTTGTTAAAACATATTTCACAAAAAAACATTTGTTGATATGGAATGGTTGGACAATGGCATAAGATGTTCAAACTTTATTACATAAGATGATCAAATCACATTATCATCAATGCCACAGGGATTTATAGGTTTGTAAAAAAAAATAAAAAAAAGACTCATGGTGCTTAGAGAATCCCAAGAGTTCTGTGAGTCTTTGATGTTTGATTCTCTGCATGCCTCTTTTTCTTTCCAGATCTGGTCAAACTTTCACTCTCTGTAATTATATACTTTTTAGCCACTTTAAATCAACACCAATTCAAACATTTATTATCATAATTTATTTAGCATAGCTCTGTAGATGAAAAAATGTATCTATTTTAATAGGTTATGCATGATAAATAAAGATAAAGAAGGATAATTTGAATTAATGTACAGAAATGTGTTCTCAAAATGAGGCATTCTTGTTCTTGAGTGGATAAAGATATTCATTCAGCAGGAGCACTTGAACAAGTACTAAAGACTTAATACCAGAGGATTAAGGGTCACTTTTGACCTCAATTTCTTTCATTCTTTCTTTCTTTCTTTCTTTCTTTCTTTTTGTTTTTTGTGCTGAAAATAAAGTCTGCCCTCTGAGATATTGGTAAGAATGAAAACAAACAAGGGTCAGTCTCTCAGCACCCCAATGTTTGGACAGACTAACAACTCTGAAAATCTACTGAACAAACACAGCTACTGAGGGGTTTTACTGCATACAAGAGCCTGCACAGAGAGCGAGCGAATAAAAGAAAACAGTGGGCTGCCGCACAATATGGAGACTGCTACTCTGCCATCACACATATGGCATCCAATCAATCTCCTGTGTTGTGTTAAAATCTTTAAATGATGCCGAGAGCTGTCTCTTTAGCATGAGAGGAATGTGAATAGTCAGCCTTGCCAAACATTTTATCACCATTATGCATATAGCATCATGCTTGTGTGTCAGCACTTCTGAAGCTCTGATAGGGCAGCCAGTGTGAAATTACATTCCACCAATTCCCATTTAGTTTAGATTGTGTAAAACCAGACTGAAGACAGTGATTCTCAAACAGGCAGTTCCAGGGAGACTTTGTTAAACCAAAAACAGAAATGAAGGCTTAGCTGTTAAATTTATTAAAACAACAAATGTAAGTTGTTATAAAATAAAAACAGATTCCTTATTTCGTAAGGAATATAACGTTTTATGGACTGAGTCTTCCATATCTGACAAAGAATATATGATTGCTGCAAAGTGAATCATTGTAATAATGGCTGTTTTAATAATGTTAATGATCCAGTACAATATGAGCTAAAAATACCACATTTGTGGTTTGGTGTCTATGAAGGGATACTTGGGGATTATTAATGGGGCTGTAATGGTACATAAGACTAGTGGTCTGCATGGGCCTAAAAATGAAACCCTGTCCCACCCTATACAATCCAAATTTTTTAGTCAGATTTTAAAACTGAACTCTACCACAACCCAAAATAGCTCAATCTCTTTATAATTTATTCTGCTAGATGCAGCGCTACAAATGATACAGAACACAGGTGTCTCCACATCTGGTTTTGAAACTTTAAACAGGGTCTAAAAAATTCAGCTGTCCTGCACGAGATGCTGGACAAACAGCGAGACGTGGTACAACAGTCAAAGATGTCTGTCTAGCATGTTTTTACATAGGAAAACAATGGAATAACTGTTAGTGAGTGATTGAACATAAACCCGGTTGTTTCTCGGATTCCATCGGGCCTGGGGTTGCAGAGCTCTACATAAAAAGAAGAAAACTGGGGGAAACACAAGTTAACTGGATTTGTCTTTTTGCTGCTTATGTTATCAAATGCTGTCATTATGCATTTCCTCTATTTTTTTCCATGATATTTATGAGTTCACCTTTCTTTATCTCTTCTGTTATTTTTGTTGTATAAACTATATATACATATGCATAAAAGTTCCTTCAGAAATAGTATCACGGTTTGCACTTTCTAACAAGTTATTGGATAAACAAGGATGGACTGATGGGTGTGTGCATGTCTATGTGTCTTTGTGTGTGTGTGTGTGTGTGTGTGTGTGTTAGAGAGAGAGGGAGAGAGAGAGAGAGAGAGACTTTTTTGAGACTTTTAACACACTTTATTAAAACATCTTAAAACCAAACACTTCATTATACTTCACACATCATGTGTCCTCAAAAAAACAGACAAAAAATAATAATACTAATAAACAAATAAAATAAAATTCCACTCAAAATGACCACCATACATCACCAATTAAACATTATTCCTCCTTCCTCAGAAAATGACAGTAAAGCTCCATTTGCACACCATTTAAACTCAAACTCAAGCAAGTTATTTGTCATTTGAAAAAAACAATGTTCCACTTTTATTCTGGATTCCACCAAAGCAATAAAGAGCAGAACAACATCTACATTTCGCCCTTCAGCAGCCAGTCTGCAAGACTTCCAAATGGCTAATTTGGCTTGTCCAGTTATAAAATTTGCTACAGTACACTGCTGTCGGTGTGCTCTTGAATACTTGCAACCATATATAAATAGCGTCTTGTTAAAAACAAAACCTAAATTCCCAAATAGTCTTTCAAGCAACATAAATAATGGAACCAATCTAGAACACTCAGTAAAAACATGAAAAACAGATTCTGGTAAAGAACAGAAAAAACAAAACGGTAGTACATTCAGATTAAATTTGGAAACATGAGAATTAGTAGGCAGTGCACAATGTAATAACCTCCACTGTAGGTCTCCAGATCGTTTAGGTAGAGGACCCTTATAAAAAAGCCTCCATGAAGGAGAAAGAGCTGCAGGAACTGTTAAAAAATCTCTCCATTTTGTATCATCCCTGTCCTTAATATTCTCAAAGTAATCTACTTTAACACATAACTGATATAGGTCTCTTTTTCCTACCAGCTGAAAATCAAGCTCTTGTAAACTGTTAAATGTCATCTGCTTTCCAACATGATTATCTTTAAAGCCAACCTTGGGAGAAACAAATAACTTGGGAAACAAAACTTCAGAAGGACCTCCAGACAGAAAACTGTTAACAAACAAGAGGAGTGTGGAGGGAAAAGCCACTTTCAACCCACCAATGAGCCTCTCCACCGTCCTGACTGATTTAATGCCAGCCTGATTAGCAATCTCTATAATGGGCCTCCATTTTTTAGACACGGTATCAATCAAGTCCGAAACTTTTGTCAGTCTTTTTTCCAAAAAGATTTTAACAACTGTATTAGATGTACAAATGTTATCACCCAGTATTGAGTTGTAAAACAGTGGTTCTTCGAAGCCAAAATGATTATTTCCATTTCTAATCAATTTAAAACCTGTCCAGGAGTTTAACACAGAAGTATAAAATTTTACATCATCTGAAAACTTTCCATTATAAGAAGACATTAAAAACAATTGCCTATCAAAACAGAACCCACCAAAAGTTCTGAGCAACGCCAGACCAAACGATACCCATGGCTTAAAATCCACAGGGTAGAGTAGGCTCTGAACCGTCTTTAGCCTCATAGCTTTAACCTTAGCTGCCAAATCAATCAAGCCTTGGCCCCCTTCATTAACTGGCAAATACAGAACTGCAGGGGGAAGCCAATGGTAACCATCCCAGAAAAATTCAACAAAAGTCTTCTGCAGACGTTTCAACAAATCTTTTGGTGGGTCAAGCATATTTAAGCGATGCCACATCATGGAAGCTGCTAAGTTGTTAATGATGAGAACTCTTCCTCTATATGACAGTTGAGTTAGTATCCATCTCCATCTTTGTATACGCCCAGAAACTTTTTCAAACATTCCATCCCAGTTTTTTAGAATATATTGATCAGTCCCAAGGAAAATTCCCAGCACTTTAAACCCCACTAGACTCCAGGAACAGTTCTGAGGAAGTACTGGAGGGCCTCCATTCTCCCATTCACCCAGTAAAAAGGATGCACACTTTTGCCAATTAATTCGAGATGAGGAAGCTTTCTGATAAACCTCCAAAGATTCTCTCAAAGTCCTGACATCCTGAGCAGATCTAATAAAAACAGTGACATCATCAGCATAGGCACTAAGCTTAACAGTTTTGGGTTCTGAGGTGGACGGACACACTGTTGATATGCCACCCAACTTGTCTCTCAGTGCGAACAAAAAAGGTTCAATTGCAATTGCATACAGGATTGATGAGAGACCACACCCCTGCCTTATGCCTCTGCTTACTCTGAAAGGTCTTGTAAGGGTACCATTAATTTTCAGCATGCTGTAGGTGTCAGTATACAACAGTTTTATATAAGCAATAATAGATGGACCAAAACCAAAAGCCTCAAGGCACTTAAACAGGAAACCATGATCGACCCGATCAAATGCTTTCTCCTGGTCCAAAGACACAAAACCAATGTCAACATTTTGTATCTTTGCAAAAGAAATCAGGTCTCGAATCTATTTTTGAAGGTTATCAAAAATAGTCCTTCCTGGAATGCAGTATGACTGATCTGGATGAATCACTGAGGAAATGTACAATTTAACTCTGTTATTTAAAGACTTTGAAAATATCTTATAGTCTACTCCGAGTAAGGAGACCGGACGCCAGCATCTAATGTCTTCAAGATCCCCCTTTTTAGGTAATAGGGTGACCACAGCTCTTCGTAGACTCAAAGGAAGTGTACCTCTTTTAAAACTCTCCATAAAAACAGCAAACAAATCCTTTCCAATGACTGGCCAGAAATATTTATAAAACTCTGCATTAAGTCCATCCAATCCCGGAGCTTTGCCAGAAGACAGTTCTTTAACAGCAACAGATAGTTCATCAAAAGTCAATAGTTTATCAAGCCTGGTTTTCTCTCCTTCTGAAAGCTGAGGTAAATCCTTAAAGAGAAGTTCAGCCATCTCTTCATCGCAAGGTTCAGCTCTAGAGATCCTCAAAAAAAGATAGTGCGTAAGAAATAATCACATGACTATCAGTAACTTTCCTCCCCTCAGGAAGTTTCAAACAGCCTAAAATCTTCTTATCTACAGTCTTCTTCTCTAAGTTAAAAAAAAACGAAGTAGGAGAGTCCATGCTATTGAACGATGAAAATCTTGCATGGATCAGTGTCTCCTGGGCTCTTTCCTCCAGTAGATTCCGCAAAAGAAATGTATTATTTTTCAACGACTCAGTATCACTGTCCCCTTCAAGATTAAGTAGAAGTATTTCCTGTTCAAGCTGTTCCATATTCTTGTCCAGAAGACTTTTATTGTAAGCAGAGTAACTCTGGCAAAACAATTTAATTTGAGCTTTGCCAATATCCCACCACTGACTCAGGGACTTATACTGTGTTTTACTCTCTCTCCAGATCTCCCAGAAATGAGTGAAAGAGTGCACAAAATTTTGATCTAATAATAGTCTGTTATTAAATTTCCAAAAAAAATTCTTACACGTGCTCTCTGCAGTAAAGAAATTAATAGATACAAAATGGTGATCAGACAAAACAGTAGGAAGAATACAGCTATTATAGAAATGATCTCTTTTACTTTTTTGTACATAGATCCTGTCCAACCTAGCCCCAGATACCATATTAGAATTTATTTTCACCCAGGTATATTGCTTAATCTGAGGAAATGATTCTCTCCAAACATCTACAAGGTTGTGATAAACAATTAAAGACCGAAGCATGTCTGCAGATTGACTGTGGGGCTCTTCATGATTCCTATCTAGAGTATGACTTAAAGTGCAGTTAAAATCTCCTGCCAGAACAATGGTCCTATCATGCGAGATGTCACTTAGAGCAGTTTTAAGTTTTTTTAAAAAACACATTCTGACCCAATATTGGGTGCATATACATTGACAAAAGAACAATTATTACCCTGAACAGTTACATCCACTCGACCTGAAATGGTAAACGACCAGAAATGAGTTCAAACACACTAACAGGTTGCTCCTTATATTCAGGTGTAAGCAGAATAGCCACCCCTGCACTGACACTAGAGCCATGACTCAAAATAGCCTGACCCTTCCATTCACTCAGCCACTGTATCTGATTGTTCTCATCTGTGTGCGTTTCTTGCAGAAAAATCACACTAGCGCTTTTCATCATTAAATAATCAAAAAGACTAGCCCTTTTCATAGCATCACGACACCCATTAACGTTCAGTGAACTAATCCTAAAAGGTGCCATGAAAATAAGAATAAGAAAAACACACAATACAACTAATTGACCAGAGTTTTTAGATAACCAAAATATATTCATTTTTTACCTTGTAAGTTCAGAGAACTTCTAACATTGCTAAGAAGCTTCTTAAGATGGTACCGTTTGGGTTTGTCAAGCTCTTCAAAGGAAGCTTTTCTCATCGCCATGGTACCAGACAACAAAAACAATTTTGCGTCCGGAAAATATAACTCAATTTTCGGTTTACGGCGTCCTTTCGTTGTATCCAAAAAGTGGTTAATCTGCTGAAGAGAATAAAGTTTTATCTTACCTCCAGAGACGAACTCCGAATCCTCCGCGTCATATTCCATCTCTGTATAGTCATGTTCATTGTCAGAGTCATCCATTAAATCCACAGATTCTTGAGATAAAATGTCATCTTTACCCGATTTTAATGAATCATTTTAACGTTAATTTTATCGTTCTCATTTCCATCAGGCTTTGTTTGTTTTCCTTCAAAAATAAAATCATTTCCAGACATTGCCTGCAAACACACCTGTCCCGGGCTCGTCTCTGCCTGCGTTACAGCGGGAGCATGACTCGGGCCGGCCTCCTCCTCAACAGCCTCCGCCAGGCCGTCTCCAGAGGTCTCCAGCTCCGGTCTCTCCTCGGGCAAGTCACCGGGCGCAGAGATCGCCCCGCTCGGCTGCGGTTCTGACGCCACAGCGGTCGCAGCAACATCCGCACCGGCCGGCCTCTCGCTGTTCTCCGCACCTGCAGCCGGAGCTGGCCTGTCTCGCCTCGGACAAGTTTGCCTGACATGTCCAAACTCACCACAAACAAAGCATTTCATCGATTCTGAACTAATAAAAACAGTGTAATCTTTGCCATCGATGCTTAATTTGACTGACAGATTTAATGGATCACTATGAGAATTTAAAATCATCAAAACCTGACGCCGGAAAGACATCACATGTCTAATCTCGGGATTTTTACATCCAAGAGGGATCATTTTAATAGTGCTCACTAGTTTACCATACCTCTGAAGTATTTGTTCTAATTTTTCGTTTTTAACAAACGGCGGTATGTTTGACAAAATAACTTTCTTGGCCGGGCTTGACAAAGGCAATACAGGCACAAAAATGTTCTTTATTACCAAACCAGTTTCAATCAAATCGTCCACCATTTGGCTTTCACTGAGAAAGAACACAATGGCTTTATTCATACGGGAGGCAGATTTGATGTTTGCACCACCGATCGCCGCACTCACAGCTATCAGGCAATCCTCCACTGACACCGCGGCCTCAGGGATGCATTTACAACCATGTTTGATGGTTAACCGTAAGAGATCCTCCGTTTCTGACCCCATTATCCCCACTCTCTGACCGAAGTCAGGGGAAAGCCAAGCTAAATTATCTATAACTAGAAAACAAAACAAACAAAACAAAAGAAAAAAGAAAAAGAAAAAAAGCAAGGGAAATCTCACTCAACCAGAGAGACTCTTTCACTTTCACTCCCGACAACCAGCTCCTTCCACACTCACTTCCAGAGAGAGAGAGAGAGAGAGAGAGAGAGAGAGAGAGAGAGATGGAGCGTGTGTGATCACCTGTTGCCACTCCCTAGCAGATATGCTGTCAGCGTTCTGAAGGTCAGCTTTCTCAGTGGAAAAATAGCGTCCAAGCGGGGTATTTCTCCCTTTTTCGTGGTAGGCACGCAAGAGTCATTCACTATAGAAACAGCGATGTCCTCCGCCATTTTTAAACAGTGTGTATCCAATGTGGAAACTCTGTAAGCACATCAAGTTCTGTAAGCAAACAATCCTTTGTGTCTCTCAGCTGCAATGAGCCTTAATCCTGAAATTGTTCATTTAATGCCGTTTTAAACAATATCTTAGCTTAAGTAATGTAGTGGTAATACTAGCGATCACAGAGTGCTGTTCTATGTAAACAATGACTAACGGTCACTTTTGCCACCACCTGCTATGTAATTTCAAAAATAAAGACTAACTCCTAACAGATATGCACTGCTCTTACACCATAGTTTAGAATTGCACGAACACAAGCAGAGTGATACACACAGTGAAGCGTCTGAGTGCTGATCATGTCAGACCATCTCGTCAAATCAAATTTGAGGACTGGAACTAACTGTTGTGTATATATATATATATATATATATATATATATATATATATATATATATATATATATATATAGATAGATAGATAGATAGATAGATAGATAGATACTGTATATATTGTATATTAGTGCTGTCATTCTATTTGCGGTTAATTTTTTTGTAATTAATTGCGATTATACACAGATTTTAAAAGTACTGACATTTGAAACTATATTCTTTTCTTGTCAAAATTTATTTTTTCCATTTTAGGACAGAAAACAAAACAATATGTAACAATATAATTCTTTATTAACATTTTCCAAACAAAGCCTTCCACAATATAAAGATAGAAATGCACTAATTCAGTGACATTATATAAGTCTAAGTGGGAGGTTGACTAATTGAAAGAACTAGATTCTCCATTGGTTGAATATTCTTTGCAATGGGCATTAAATCACTTTAACTCTCATCCTCCACAATATTAATCTGCCAGTAGACTGTTGCTGTCCGCTTTCCTTCTGCAATCGTGAAGCTGTGTTCATGATTTGCGTCAGATTGTCATTACAACGCATTGAACTCACCATGAAAACCATTTGCATACAAAAATCTCTCCTGCGTTTTGGTGAGAGTTAAGTTTTGGTGTGTTTCTGCAGTAATTCAAATGCACCTTTCATAGGCTGAACAATACAACAGTACATCTGGGCTTGTTTTGTACGTCAAATAGTAAATAATTTCTCCATAATTTTATTACTGACAGGGAAGTGCTGTCAGAGATTCTTTTATTTTCCAATATAAGGACCTCTATCATAGGAGAGAGCTTAATGGTCAACTAGCGTGTTACAACAGTATTGCCCATAGAATGTCTATGGGACCACCGTGTTGTGCTATTTTATGCTACAATTGTAGGGCCATCTTGGTTCTGGGCTCTGGCGCTGTTGTGTGTCTGTTTGTGATGTGTGCATCAGTATAATGACTCCGGGCAGACACATAACAAAAGTTCCGCCCTTCACACCAGTGTTTATTCTGTATTAACATTAAATGCGTTAATTGTATTAAATTTTATATTTTAAATTAATTGCATGTGTTAATGTATTAATTCTGACAGCTCTAATATATATATATATATATATATATATATATATATATATATATATATATATATATATATATATATATATACACTCACCTAATGGATTATTAGGAACACCTGTTCAATTTCTCATTAATGCAATTATCTAATCAACCAATCACATGGCAGTTGCTTCAATGCATTTAGGGGTGTGGTCCTGGTCAAGACAATCTCCTGAACTCCAAACTGAATGTCAGAATGGGAAAGAAAGGTGATTTAAGCAATTTTGAGCGTGGCATGGTTGTTGGTGCCAGACGGGCCGGTCTGAGTATTTCACAATCTGCTCAGTTACTGGGATTTTCACGCACAACCATTTCTAGGGTTTACAAAGAATGGCGTGAAAAGGGAAAAACATCCAGTATGCGGCAGTCCTGTGGGCGAAAATGCCTTGTTGATGCTAGAGGTCAGAGGAGAATGGGCCGACTGATTCAAGCTGATAGAAGAGCAACTTTGACTGAAATAACCACTCGTTACAATCGAGGTATGCAGCAAAGCATTTGTGAAGCCACAACACGCACAACCTTGAGGCGGATGGGCTACAACAGCAGAAGACCCCACCGGGTACCACTCATCTCCACTACAAATAGGAAAAAGAGGCTACAATATGCAAGAGATCACCAAAATTGGACAGTTGAAGACTGGAAAAATGTTGCCTGGTCTGATGAGTCTCGATTTCTGTTGAGACATTCAGATGGTAGAGTCAGAATTTGGCGTAAACAGAATGAGAACATGGATCCATCATGCCTTGTTACCACTGTGCAGGCTGGTGGTGGTGGTGTAATGGTGTGGGGGATGTTTTCTTGGCACACTTTAGGCCCCTTAGTGCCAATTGGGCATCGTTTAAATGCCACGGCCTACCTGAGCATTATTTCTGACCATGTCCATCCCTTTATGGCCACCATGTACCCATCCTCTGATGGCTACTTCCAGCAGGATAATGCACCGTCACAAAGCTCGAATCATTTCAAATTGGTTTCTTGAACATGACAATGAGTTCACTGTACTAAAATGGCCCCCACAGTCACCAGATCTCAACCCAATAGAGCATCTTTGGGATGTGGTGGAACGGGAGCTTCGTGCCCTGGATGTGCATCCCACAAATCTCCATCAACTGCAAGATGCTATCCTATCAATATGGGCCAACATTTCTAAAGAATGCTTTCAGTACCTTGTTGAATCAATGCCACGTAAGAATTAAGGCAGTTCTGAAGGCGAAAGGGGGTCAAACACAGTATTAGTATGGTGTTCCTAATAATCCTTTAGGTGAGTGTATATATATATATATATATATATATATATATATATATATATATAGGGATGGGCACGAGTACCCAAGCGTCAAATGACAGCAATGATTGGTCACGACAACACCATAAATGTATGAATGAACATTTATCGAATATATAATCCTGCAACTTCATGAAATATATTTTACACCGATCCAAGTCCAGTACCAAACAATACAACATAAATCTTTCCAGAAGGGTACAGTGGCATTGGCTGCGGGAACTTACTGTCCACTGAGACTGAACCGGACAGTTTTCAGAAACTGTTACAGTGGTCAACAGGAGCCTAGACACGCAGTGATGTGTGGAAACACTTCATCAAAATTTAACAAAACACAGTGCAAGTTATGCAGCGCAAAGCTGTCATACAACTCTACCACTAGTACAGTTCGGCATCAACTAGCATTAAAACATAAAATGTTGAGCGAAAACGAAGACGCTAACCAAACACAAATGACATCTTTCACTACAGTCAGACGTACATGCAATGCTTGCAGAGAACAACACAGCTAATAGCTGAAATGTTAGCCAACGATTTACTCCCTCTAAGTTTTGTTGAGGGGAAAGTATTTAGAGAATTAATGAATTGCATTGAGCCCCAATATGACGTGCCTTCTTGCAAGACAATCACCACAAGAATAGTCACTTTATACGAAAGGAGTGCTTCTTTACTTAGAATGGGTTGCTGTCACTACTGACACGTGGACCTCGCTAACTACTGACTCCTATGTAACATTAACATGCCACTACATCAGTGAATGGAAAATTCATAGTGCAGAGTTAGAAACACACAGTTTTGATGAAAGACACACAGCTGTGAGCATAGCTAACTATCTAAAAGGTGCAACAGAAAAGTGGCTGTCGACGTCTGAGAAAGTGTTAGCATGTGTTCATGTTAACTCAAGTAATATGGTTCTGGCTAATCAAGGTCTATGGGAATCAGTGCCTTGCTTTGCCTTCACACTTCATCTTGCAATTAATGAGGGCCTCAAAGTTGCTAGTTTGAGCCATGTGATAGCTCCAACAGCTGATTGGTTGCACATTTTCACCACGGCACAGTAACCACAACATCATTCAAGAAAAAACAAAAATAACAAAACCTACCCTAACACAAACTGATACAGTGTTGTTGTACGCGCAGGAATTCGGTCTGTGACATGTTTGAACATCTCCTTGAGCTGACAGATGAGCACTGGCAAACTATTGAAGATTTGACTCCAGTGCCACAACTGCAATGTGTACTGAGACACATGTGGGCATTTCAGTGGTGTATCCGATCACAAATAGCCTCATCACCAGGCACCTAAATGTACAGAGTGAAGATTCTCAGAGAGTGTCTGATTTCAAAACATCCATGGCTGAGTCTCTGAAATGGCAGATATTCGCAGTTGACCCACAAGATGCAGAGAAAGTGGCCCTATCTCTGGTCGCCTCAGCATTAGACCCAAGGCACAAACATCTCAAGTTCCCCGTCTGTCGTTCACTTCGACGTCGTGTCAAAGAAGCGACACTTGGGGTCTCTCTTGAGCGCCTTTTGCGTCTCTGACAGCCAGCCTGCCTATCCTCTTGAGCCCCCTATCTACTTGGACTGCATGCAGAGCTTTAGACGTTCTGAGCAGCTCTTTGTTTGCTTTGGCGGACAGTGGAAAGGGAACGCTGTCTCCAAACAGAGGCTTTCCCACTGGGTAGTGGACGCCATTACATTGGCCTATCACACCCAGGCCGTGCCCCCGCTTGCGGGTCCGAGCACACTCAACAAGAAGTGTTTCGTCCTCATGGGCACTGAGCAGACATATGCAGGGCAGCGGGTTGGGCAACATCGAATACCTTTGCGAGATTTTACAATCTCAGGGTTGAGTCAGTTTCGTCTTGTGTTTTCTCAGGTCTCAGCCGGTAGAAGTCAGTAAAACACGCTGACAAACTGACTGGGTGGATCACTTGCACCTAGTGCCCTTTCCCTCTGCTGAGGTAAAATCATGTGCTTTTATCCCAGGAGGAATTCACCAACCAAATCCAATGCTGGTACTCAATCCACCCTGTACTGGAATAGGTGCTCCACAGGTCGGTCTCCTACGTGGACTTCCCCCCGTGCGTATTTTCTACGGTACGGTCCCCTTGTGAGCATACCCGCGTCTCCCTTGGGCAGTTCCCACTGGCTCCTCCCTCCCAATAGGCAGGATCTACCACTGCGCCACTTTCCACATGTGACCTAAAAGCCCATGTGATGTATTTCACCACTCTTTACCTCCCCCAATCTGGGCAGGTATGGTCTTCGCAGGGTTTTTTCCCCCTGAAAGAATAGGAATTGTGAGATATCGCCTTTCCCGATGAATATGATAGCTTTAAGATGGCCCCAGCCGCTTTAGCTCTATGCGAGAAATATAGAGAGAGAAAAGGTGTGGCTGGCGCGACCTGCTCCCATGCTTGGCACATCGCCTTGTTCCCCTCTGTCGGGGGTAAAGAACCAGACGGCGCTGAAGATTTTATGGGGAGTTAGGGAAGGGTACGTGCATTCTGACACAGCCGGTCGCTTTGGCACGTAAAATACCTGCCCACTGTTGCAGCCGAGCCATGTCGGCTCCTCAGAAAAATCCTGATTGAAACAGATGCATTTCCCTACCTTTATACCCGTATGTCTGGGGCGAGACATGAAAATTCTCTCTGCCAATTTCTCATTGGCCTTTTCTCATAGATCAGAGATGCAAAAGGCGTTCAAGAGAGAACCCTAGCAACAACAACAAAAAAAGAATAATTCCTGCATGAGATGCATGAGACATGAGACTGTGAAAAAAGCAAAGCAGCAAGTTGTTGCGCAATGGTCAAAGATATCTATTGCATGTTTTCATAGGAAAACAATTAAAAAAACTGCCTGAACAGAGGCAAAAAAGTTAGCGGCCCATAAGTTAGTAACTCCAAACCAGGGGATACTTGAAAAGATTTTGATTCCCCTTCTGTCACTCACTCGATGTTGTGTCGATTGTAGTGACACAAGGGGCTTCTTTTGAGAGCCTCGGATACCTCTGAATATGAGAAAAGTCCATTGAAAAATTGGCGAACAGAATTTGCATGTCCCGCCCCTGGACATACGGGTATTAAAGGTGGGGATCGTGCAGCTGTTCAGTCAGATTCTTTCTTCAGAGCCAAGCGGTTGTGTGATCAGCGAGCTGAGAAACTCACTATTTTTCCACTCACCTCTATAGCATTGCTGTTGGATGTATGCCGCATTACCAGCGGCTTTCTCCCTCCACTGCACGCCAGTGCCGTCCGCTTCGACAGTGTTCATAAAAGAGCAATAAAAAATCCCCATGAACCACCTGCCCCCAGCACGCTCGATTGCTTTTATCTGGGCTCGACGTGAGACCGACTCGCCTCATGACCAGTCTGATGTCTCCGTCGGCACCATGGAGCAAGATGATGACGTTGCTGCTGCATCGGAGAGCGTTGCAGCTTCTAACACGGAAGACTCAACTGGGCTGCCAACTTTGGGACTGCCCGCCCAGTTCGAGGCTGATGCACAGATGTCCGATATGCTTGACCGGGCCACCGTGAGCGTGGGGCTGGACTGGAACCCTCCATCCTCCCCTCAACCCTCACGGCTAGATGATTGGTTCCTCGGGTCAGGACGCCCCTCAAAACCACCCCCCCCCCTCCAGTTCCTTTCTTCACGGAGGTGCATGACGAGTTGACGAGGTGGTGGAGGACACCTTTTACTGCCCGTAACCGGCCTCCTTACTCTTCTACTCTCACTACCCTCGATGGTGGGGTGGTCCACAGGTACACGGAGGTCCCCCAGGCCTACAAGGCCTCTGTGCAGGCCGCCTCCACCCTGCATGCCATGGCCCTCCTGCAAGTCCACCAGGCCAAGGCACTAAAAGATCTGCACGTGGGTATTCCTGATCCTGATGTGCTGCAGGAATTGCACTCAGCTACTGACCTCGCCCTCCGGGCTACGAAGGTCACAGCGCGGGCAATCGGACAGGCTACCCACAGGAAACGGATGCCCCCCATCTCACGAACCTCCTCGAGGACCCGGAAAGCTCCCAAGCATTCATGAGATGGACCACCCAAGGGACAAGATGTCGCACAGGAGCTGGTAGCCAGAACACACCTTCCCCCGGTGGGGGGCCGGGAGAAAATCCATGTTTTCCTTATTTTCATTTGCTGCACCCCCTTCGGGCTGCGGTACCCACATTGTCAATAAGAGACCGATTTCCTCATTCCTTGGGTCACCTAGCCGCTGCCCATTCTCACGGTACTCTGACATCAAACTCTTTCAGGAAAAGTGGCACTATGGACATAGAAACTTTTCTTAAACCCACGACTGTACACAATGTACCCCGGCCGGCTGGTTCTGATGAGTCCACAGGACCTCACTTGGACCTCCTCCTCTTCATTCACTAACCTGCTGGGTACGCAGAGCAAGGTAAGTGCTTTGAGTCTTTTCTCAGCACATGTGCTTCAGGATGCAACTTTGCCTCCCAACGCAACACTACTTGCTCCCCGCCGCTGCGAAACCCCATCAGGTACGTAAAAAGCGACGTCCCATTAGTGCCCCTTGCGCAGAGCTTGGACACGTGGATTATGCTTTCCAACCCGTCGTGCACAACGCGACAACGCGACTCAGCTACGCAATTCAGTTCACCAGTTGCCTGCCCCGTTTCAACGGCATCGTCTCCAATTTGCCACACGGTGAAAAAGTCGGCACCCTGTGTGCAGAAATCACTACCCTTTTACAAATGGATGCGATAGAGCCTGTCCTTACAGCCGAGATGTAGAAGGGTTTATACAGCCCTTACTTCATCGTACCCAAAAAAGGAGGTGGGTTGAGGCCAATCTTGGACCTGCGAGTTCTCAACCGGGCTCTGCACAAACTCCCGTTCAAGATGATCACGCAAAAACACATTCTAACATGCGTTCAATGTCAAGATTGATTTGCAGTGGTAGACCTGAATGACGCGTACTTTGATGTCTCGATTTTGCCCCAACACTAACCCTTTCTACGGTTCGCGTTTGAGGGCCGGGCATACCAGTACAAGGTCCTCCCCTTCGGCCTGTCCCTGTCCCCTCGCGTCTTCACAAAGGTCGCAGATGCTGCCCTTGCCCCGCTAAGGGAAGTGGGCATCCGCATACTCAACTACCTGGCTGATCTTAGCTCACTCTTGAGAGACACTATACACTCACAGGTACCAGGTGCTTAGGCACGTTTTAGGGCTTCAGGTTAACTGTGAAAAGAGCAAGCTCTCCCCGGTTCTGAGCATCACTTTTCTCGGCATGAAGTTAGACTCAGTCTCAATGATAGCACGCCTCACAAACGTGCACACGCAGTCAGTGCTGAATTGCCTTTCATCATTCAAAATAGGTACTACAGTCCCTCTAAAACAGTTCCAGGGGCTCCTGGGGCATATGACATCCTCGGCCGCGGTCACGCCACTAGGGTTGATGCATATGAGACCGCTTCAGCACTGGCTTCGAGTCACGAGATGGCATGGTGCCACAGCACATATCGTGTGGTCCTCACCCCCCTCTGCCATCAATTATTCAACCCTTGGACAGACCTCTGTTTTCTGTGGACAGTAGTCCCCCTACAAGCAGGTGTCCAGATGCATAGTGGTCACCACAGATGCCTCCAAACAAGGTTGGGGTGCTGTGTGCAAGGGTCATGCAACCGCCGGCTCCTGGACAGACCCGCGATTACTTTGGCACATCAACTGCCTATGGCTGCTGGCTGTATTTCTTACCCTGCGGAGGTTCTTCCTCCCCAGCCCTCTGGCTCGCGAATTAAGTAACCCCTGTGATGTACGGTACCCCTGTCAGCTGGACCCATGTCTCCCTTGGGCAGTCCTCGCTGCCCAGGTCGGCATGTTTGTAGAGCTCCTCCCTCATTAGGCAGGACCTACCACTGTGCTACTTCCATGTTTGGAGTAACAGGCCCATGTGACATATTTGCCACATATTCACCTCCTTGGCCTGGGCAGGATGTGGTCTCCACAGGGTCTTTTCACTCTGAAAGAATAGGACTGGAAAAGAACACCTCCCGATGCGTGTTATAGCTAGATGGCCCCAGCCACATCTAACACTCTATGAGGAGAAACAGAGAGAAAAGGTGGCTGGAGTGGCCTGCTCCCATGCTTGTCAAGTCGCTTGTTCGCACCCCTCAAGGAAAAACCTTGGAAAAACACACACAAAAAAAAAAAACATTTTAGATTAAACTGTTATGGGTAATTTGATTTTTCAGTCACATAAACAATTACTGCTGCTTACTGCAGGTTACAAATAACATTTATCATTAATTAACCAATCTAAACAATATTCATAAATTAATGACAAAATAGTATGTGCAATTCCATACATTTTATGTACAATACATAGTTAAAAATACATCTCACATAGTTTATTTACACTATTTAGTTTAAACAGGTTGTTTTACTTTAAGTATATTTACATAATAATGATTTATGTCCGTTTAGTTTTGCTTGTTTGTTTCTTTGAAACTTTGTAAGCCGTCACATGTATTTGCATGCTCGATTAGCGTCAAATCCGACCGGAACATATGAAAAGGTGTACTACACACAATATTACGCCAATCATGGATAATTAAATACAGCAGATAGAGATAGTGAATAATTTAATTCAGATTAAGGAATATTTTTTTTTTTTTTTTTAAACGTATTATTACTTACCATACAGTGTTCTCTTCTCATCCCAACACATTCTCACACCCAACTCGTCACATATGGACGCTTGGCCAGGACCCCTTGGCGTCACTTTTTAACGCACAGGGTATACCTTTGGCGTCATTTTTCAACGTGCAGGGCGGAGAGTCAAGCGGTGGCGGCGGCGGCGGCGAGTCAAGCGTTGTTGAACTCACCGATGAATGCGGTTGCCTATGAACGCGCTAAACCTTTGCGCAGAGGGTAGTTTGATATCAGATTGCGAGGGTTTTTAAACATGAAAAAACAGTTGGAGGGCCAGATAAAGATGATCTGGGGGCCACCATTATACTAGCCCTGGCATAGATCATTTATTGTAGCCAATTCCTTTTTATTTTTATTTATTGTAGTCTCGAGCCATTCACAGCAGACAACGGGTTGCGGTGAGTTTACCCAAGACGTCAAATATCAACGCTACAGGCTCCGGTTCAGAGTTCTATAGAAGTCTATCGGACTACCCTGCATGTTGAAAAATGACGCCAAAGGTTATACCCAGTGTGTTAAAAAGTGACGCCAAGGGGTCCTGGCCAATCGTCCATATGTGACGAGTTGGGTGTGAGAATGTGTCTCACGCGATCACTGATCTGTAGTGCACGCGATCTGACATATCACGGTACTGTTTGAATAGACTTCGCTGCACACCGGAGTGTTTTTGTAGCGTCAGGTTAGAAGGCGAATGCTGATTGGTCATTTTCTGTGTCTGTCAGATGTCTGCTTCACTTCTGAGTGGCTTGTCTTACGGTGCTGGGCGGAGCAGAGTGAGCGTATTCAGTGCATTCATGCTCGCTCTGCTCGCGCCAGTGGAAAAAAGAGCTAATGCACTGTCACAAACTGTTTTGAAATATATCGACCAAACGGAAATATTTATCGGCTGATGCCGATATCAAAAAAATTCCAAATACCGGCCGATATATCGGCCTCGGCGATATATCGGTCGACCACTAGTCAGTTGTAATTCACTGTAGTTTGCAGATTAAATCTAATGATCTAACTGTGAGAGCCGCTGTTTATGGTACATTGAAGAGTATATTTTGTGTGGAATAACAATCTTTCTGCACACAAGTGCTATTGGAGGACAATGAAGAAGAAATTTCACTCTGCAATTGCTTAGTGGAACTCACTTTGAACCAAAAAATATTGTCTTACCCACAGCATTGCAGTCAAGTTTAAAATGACATATATGATATTATAGATATCACTCACTTATAGATATCAGCTACCTTTGTGCTGTTTTGTACTTTGTAATACTAGTACTTTTTACTACTACTACTACTACTACTACTACTGCGCCAGTTGCATGTCAAAAAATTTTCAATTTTTTATTTTTTTTTTAACCTTAAAAGCGTATTGGCTGTAAAATGTATTGGCTGTAAAATATCAATTATCTTCCAAGTAAAAATATACAGTAGATTTTAATAGGACACAAGTAAAACCAGTAGTCATCTATTAAAGAATAGTTTAACCAAAAATGTAAATTCTCTCATAATTTACTCACCATCATGCCATCCCAGATGTGTATGACCTTCTTTCTTCTGTAAAACACAATGAAGATGATTTTTAGAAGAGTATCTCAGCTCTGTAGGTCCATACAATGCAAGTGAATGGTGAAGAAAATGTTGAAGCTCCAAAAAGCACATAAAGGCTGCATTAAAGTAATTTATGGCCACATTTACACAGCAGCAGAATAGAGCTGTCAGTCCTGTTTTGAGTGCTTAATATGCTTGCGGTCACACACAAGTCAGTTATTTACGAGAGTGACAACTGCATTCCATAACCAACCTGACACCCGCAAATGTTTAGGACTCACAACTCACAGGTTTTCGGCAAACCTGTGCTGCGTGAACAGAACCGTTCTGGACAACTAGTTGTCTGTCATGTTATATGTGAAAGCCATGCTGCACTGTGTATCATGTTAATCAGGAGAGGTTTTGTTAACTCACAGAGACGGAGATATGAACTGCATGTCTTCCAAATATCCAACCACTGTCTTTCACCGAAGCTTCTCACCATTGCAAGCCGCTCGACAAATGCTGCAATCTGCACTTGGTTAAAAAGCATTCAAAGACAGTTAACATATATTGTATGTCAGTTAATTATAATCTGATGAATGAACCTCATTTGGACTTGTTTATTTAATAGCACGATGTCAATTGTGATAAGACATGCCGGGTGTTATGGACATTGATATTTACTTTAGTCACTGTCACTATGGTTACATGTGATAGAATGCAGGCTTAATCTCGATTGTTCATTCACACAGACAGTATTTAAGCCACTACTATAAGATTTTGTATGAATATGACATTTCAAGACACACCTGTACGTAAATGGGGTTGTCAATCCAAAACACTGACTGTGTGAACGTAGCCCATAAGACTTCAGTGATTTATTCCATGTCTTCTGAAGCGATCCAATCGGTTTTGGGTGTTACAGACCAAAATAGAACTCCTTTTTCACTATGAATTTTGACATCAGCAATCTACTTGATGATCATGATATCAAGTTCAAAACACCTAGTGACTGCATTGACATGATGCACAGTTAAAAATTTGTTACACCTTGGACTGTTCTCGCTTAAAAAGATATGATTTAACCACTGGAGTTTTATGGATTACTTTTATGCTGCCTTAATGTGTTTATTGCATCTTAATTTTTGGTCACCATTTACTTGCATTATATGGACCAACAGAGCAGAGATATTCTTCTAAAAATCTTTGTTTGTGTTCTGCAAAAGAAAGAAAGTCATACATATCTGGGATCGCATAAGAGTTAGTAAATGATGATAGAATTTTCATTTATGGTGAACTATTCCTTGAAAAACAAGTAAAATGTCTCTCAGTAACAGACTGGTATGATGTCTTCAGCCCTATGTTAGTGATGAGTTGAAGCCCAGACGAGGTCCTGCCACACATTTAGTGCTCTGTTCTTCATCACTCGTACCAGACACAGGAAGTCTGTGGTTGTGTGTGGTAGCCAGAGAGACAAACTTGACCCAGGAGACTCCATTAGAGAGCGACATGACAGACCTGGAAACACTTGATAGACAAATATTGTGGTCATGTGTATATGTCATAGTGTATAAATACAGTGTTGAAAAATGACAAGTGTAGTTTTTCCTTCCTTTAGAGTCAAGCTAAAAAATAAATGACTTTTAAATGATTACTTAAAAAAAAGCAATGGATACAGATTATTGGGTTTTGTGCTATATTACAAAAATTAAGAAAATAATTTGGGGGGTAAAAAATTTTAAACATTTTTACAGGCATCTTGAAATAGTTTTATATTGCTGTATAAGTATCCTGTATTGCCTACAAGAGTTTATGAAAGATTTGTCCGTGTGCCTGGAGATTATAAAAAGTATATACTGTAAAGTCCGTTTCAAGCCAAGTCAGTCCACTCAGCCACCATTTTAGGAATGCTCCGAGCAGGGGGCCTGGGTTGCTCAGCGAGTAAAGATGTTGACTACCACCCCTGGAGTCACGAGTTTGAATCCAGGGCATGCTGAGTGACTTCAGCCAGGACTCCTAGCAACCAAATTGGCCCAGTTGTTAGGGAGGGTATAGTCACATGGGATAACCTCCTCGTGGTTGCTATAATGTGGTTCCCTCTCGGTGGGGTGCATGGTGAGTTGTGCGTGTATGCCGCGGAGAATAGCGTGAAGCCTCCACACGCACTGTCTCCGCTGAAACAAGCTCAACAGGCCACATGATAAGATGCATGGATTGACGTCTCAGACGCGGAGGCAACTGAGATTCGTCCCCTGCCACCCTGATTGAGTCACTACGCCACCATGAGGACTTAGAGTGCATTGGGAACTGGGCATGCCAAATTGGGGAGAAAAAGACTAGAAAAAAAAGGAATGCTCCGAGCATCTATTTTCTATTTATACAAGCATTAGAAAAGTACAGCTAAAATCTACTTATAGTGGAAATACCGAAAGATTATGTTAAAATAACATATTTCAAATCAGCAGTAAAATCTGACAACAATGATACTATATATATTGTGCCGCTTTACCTCAGATCATAGAAAATGTTTTTTGTTTTTTTTTCTGGCTGGTTTAGCTAAAGTGCATTGTCATTCTTGAGTTAACTGACAGGCGATGTCTGTATCTAAAAGGTGATTGGCTCTTTCACATTTTAAGGTGGTTTTGGGACATTTCGGAGTGTTCTGATGAAGTAATGTCAGTACAAATAAGAAATATTTGTGCCAGTTTTGACATCTCTGCTTGCTGCATCTCTTTGCTATAAGGCTAATTGTGGTTTAGCTTTCTGTTTGTTTGAAGCAAATGTGTTAGCTTCTTGGTTCTGTAGTGTCATCTCATGTTATCCAATATAAATGTGTTGCTTTTATGCACATATATCATTAACTCTGAGACATTTCTCCTTTAGGGGTGTTTACAGCTGTATTCAATCTGAAATGAAAGAACAGTACATCTGAACTGTGGTCAGCTTTTCATATTTTACAGTTATATTGTTATGTGATGAACCTAAGCCATGAGCATTTACTGGTCCATCACCATCCAAAAATTCCACCTCATGACACTTACGTATGCTATTGATTACTCAGGTAAGAGAGACTGATTTACATTCAAAAGTGAACATATCAACGTGTTGATTTAACATAATCAGATTTAGTGTAGCTTCATGTTTTCATTACAACATATCATTTAGTATATATATACATATGGTATATATATCCAGCCTAAAAACTCATTAAAGGGTTAGTTCACCCAAAAATGAAAATTATCCCATAATTTACTCACCCTCAAGCCATCATAGGTATGTATGACTTTCTTCTTTCAGCCAAACACAATCAGAGTTATATTAAAAAAATATCCTGTCTCTTCCAAGCTTTTTAATCGGAATGAATGGTACCTTAGATTTTGAAGCCTAAAAAAGCACATCCATCCATCAAAAAAGCAATCCATATGGCTACAGGGGGTTAATAAAGGCCTTCTGAAGAGAAGTGATGCGTTTTTGTTAGAAAAATATACATATTTATAACTTTATAAACTATAATCACTGGCTTCCGGTAATGGCCATCCGCACGTTCACTAGCTTCCTCTATCCTCTGCACTTTCACGTTCATCACTTCTCACTGGAGCTTACACTACACCTACGTCATACACCTGAACTCGACTCTCTCATGAACGTGCGGACGGCCGACAGCCGAGCGGTCGATGTTCACTGAGCTGAATTCCCTCGGCTTCCCATTCATCTCTGCTGGATCTGATGGTGCATTACAGCCTCTCTACCCTGGTGCACTGCAGAAATCAGAATATATTCTAAAAGAGTATTTTTCCAAAACTACAATAGTATATTCTAAGAGCGGCATACAACGGGACGTCTTTTTAAAGACGCATCCTTTTAAATATGTCCTACTATTTGTGTGTTATTCCTGGGTGCGGTCGTTTTCTTTCGCCTTCGTGCTGTCTCATGCTTGGGTGGTGCCCAGGTGGAGACATTCTTTGTGGATGGCAATGTTGCTGTCGCAGCTCGCTTTTGTAAGAAAGCATGCCACCCCAGTGGCTCCCCGCCTCGGTCCTTCTACCTACGGGTATGAGGCCAGCATGGCTAGCACTGGGGGAGATTTGGGGACCCCAGTGGGACCACCTCCACCAGGTAAATCCCCATGAACCTCCCAACCTTCCCAAGCCCCGCCCCAGTTCCTTTCTTCCGGAGGTGCATGAGGAGCTGACAAGGTCATGGGAGGAACCTTTCACTGCTGGGTCCCGATCTTTCAACTCCCCCTTCTCACTTCCTTGATGGTGGGGTGGCCAGGGGCTACTTGGCAATGCCCCAGTGGATAAGGTGCTTGCGGTACACCTATGCCCGCAGAGCACCGCCACCTGGTGCGGGCGCCTGAAGCTCCTGTCCAGAACCCACCCTGCTCGCCATGGCTCTCCTGCAAGTACACCAAGCCAAGGCACTGAAAGAACTGCATGAGGGTAGTTATGCCCTGAGATTGATGGAGGAGATGAGATCGACCTCGCCCTCCACCTCTGCCCTCCCCCGTGGCCCCGCCCGCTGACACTGGCGGTCCCACTCTTTTTGGGGAAAGTCCTCCCTTGCCATCCTACATTTATTTAAATCCTCCACCTGTTCCTTTTCCATACAGACATTTTGCAAGTCACACGTAAAGCAACTTGTCAACTTCAGGCTGATAGTGTTGACTACATTAGTTATTGTCGACTAGTCTATGTAAACCCTATTTCATACAATAGCAGTTTAGGATTTACATCATCCTGTCATTCTGCGTTCTCTTATACCTTTGAGAATTTGAGAATTAACTATTCATAGTTCGTTACATTTATTAATTCCAGCTTAAATAATTTATAATAGTTTCTCATTATTTAGGCATTATTTAGACAAAGCATTAGAATTAGAAAGATGACAAGCATATAAACATATATCTCATTCAACATTTTTATAACCAGTACTATGATTTATGCAGCATATTCATATTCTGTTGCATTTTAAAGAGTGAAAATAAAAAAATATACATAATTGGTACTCAGGTCAGTCTTTAAATGCATGACCATTTCAGTTTCCTTTTAAGTAGTAAGATCACCCACATGTAAAGAACCTATATAAACATATATGTTTTAATATAGGTTTTGATATAGGTTTGTAATATATGTGACATATATAAAATTGGCCGGTTTCCTATATTATATGTACATATATGCACATATATGTACCTATATAGGTGCATATATAGGTGAACATATAGGTGCATATATTTATACATATAGGTGCGTATATGTGTGCATATATGTGCATATATGTGTACATATACGTGTGCATATATAGGTACATGTATGCACGTATATATGCACACGTATATATGTACACATATATGCACATATATACACATATGCACCTATATGTTCACCTATATATGCACTTTTATATACCTACATATTAGTAAAATTATTAAAATCCATAGCTACTAGGCAACATAAATAATAGCCCAAAATTTTGAAATTTACATTATTTATTTATTTAAGAACAATCAAATAGTACAAGAACAAAAATAAGTCAAAAAACTGAACAGAAAAAAAAAAAATATATTATCTCAGCTCCGTGAGATTCAAATTGATAGATGTGCCTATCTGCCCTTGGCTGGTTGCCGGCCACTTCTTCAATGTAGCATCTAGAGAAGACAAAAATAATAAGACAGATTAATAATAATAATAATAATAATAATAATAATAATATAGTGCTTCATCAGGAACCCAAAGTGCTTACAGTACAGCTGCGATTGGACACATATTTTGGATAAAAGGCTGATCATAAAAAATGCGTCATGTACACGTCAATTGGAAGATTCTGATTGGATTCTGCTAAATCTGAAGGAAATTCTGATTGGAAACATCACCCTCTCCCGTTTTTTTTAGCGGCATCGTTCTTTCATATGCACATGTCCGTCATGGGGACTGCATTGTTAACAGTCACACGGTCAATCATGTGCATCCAAAGCAGAGAAAATTCATGGATAGGAAAAATTTAGCCACTCCCGTGTTTTTTGGTTTGCTTAAAACACAGGTAAAGTACAACTTCTGCAGTTGTTTTAGATTAGATTAGATTATGCCGCGCACGCAGCCACACAAGTTGGTGGCTCAGATATCAGAGAGTTGGAATTAATTTGATGTTGCACCCTGCATTCTGGTGGTTTGTGGGGAGGCCCAAAGCCGGTGATAGGGGCAGCCTACTGAGATGGACAATATTGGTTACATTCTGTGAAGCAAACATAGCTTAAGGTCCATCCCCAGGAAATTTTTGATTAAGTAGATGTGATTTCCTGCTTTCTAGTGGATTTTTGGGTGGTCTGCTAAAGATGTGCAATACCTGAACTTATTCTGATTCATGTTCGGCATCATGACTTGTAGGGCCTTCTAGACTTGAGCTGAACATTCAACCAGAAAACTATTGTTGTGCCTAAATGACTGCCTATGTACCACAATAAAGCCTAATTCATAGACCAGTGTTTAAGATTTAACCTAGGTAGGTTGATTTGAATTTTGATTAGAGTGGTATTAAACTAATTCTTAACTGAAACCTAGCCTATGTTGTGAATAATTGTATTCTTAAGAGCACTTAATGATTTATGCTCAGCCAAAAACAACAAGATTAGTTAGGGAGGGAAATTATTCTTCATTTAAAGCCTCCCACAGAAACAAATAAAGTGCAACAAATAAAGTGCTTAAACAGTACAACTTTTTCAAGCAGTAAAACAGATGAATGAATTACAAAAATAACTAAAAATTAGGCATAATCAGATGCAGATCAGAAGCTGGGTTAAGTCCTTGTCTATGATCTGTGGGCATGGTTATACTGGCCTGTGGCATTCTTGGAGGCCTTGATGATATCTGAGGGGGGCTCCCATTTAAAGCTGGGCTCCAGATTGGCCATCTTTATGGACATTATTGATGACAGGGTGCCATCCAATGCTAGGCTGCTTCTTCTCTTGGTTTTGTTCAGTCCCACAAGTGAAAACACCCTCTCAGCATCTGCGTTTGCATGGGGCAACACCAGGACCAGGAATTCTTTGGCTCCTGTCACCTATGCACCAAGAACACAATGGAAAAAACATACTTTGATTTTTGATTGATTAATACTGCAAGTATACTTCAGGTTGATCCATTAACAAAGTTCAGATAAAAAAAATTCAGTTTGCAACATGCATGACATATATGCATGCAACAGATGTAGCCAAGCCACACCTGTCAAAAGGAATGTTTCCGGGTTTCCATTTCAGCCCAGAAACTTTCCATTTCAGTTTCGTCCTGCAGGGATATCATTGGCATGGTCTGATAATTTAGAAACTCCTCACCCAGAAGGTCATGCTCCTCTGGCCCATGGTATGGAAGGAGATGGGGAAACCTATTTATGAAAGTAGAGTTACAAGTTGTTAAGTTTTAGGTATATTGTCATCAACCAGCAGCACAAAGTAAATGTTTTGCAGAGGAGAAAAATCTCAAATAGTTTGGGAAATACCAGTGTCATTCGACTCATCCGTAACAAGGGTATACGGGGCTTTTTTCATCTCCTTCACAAGCTCCTGTGTGAAATATGGTGAAAGTGCTTCATTGGTAATGCAGGATGACTTAGTCCTGGCACACCTGTACTCCTGCGCTGTCTTCGAATCTCCGAAACATTCTTTTAGGAGAGGCCCCAGGTGGTCCGCAAAGGCTAGGGGGATGTTGTGAACTACCAACCCAGCTGTCACTTTGACCTCAGCCCTTCTTGTCTGTAAGAAATTAAAAATTATTAATCCTCCCTAAAGACCATAGTTTATTTCAAATAGACACCTGCGATAATGGTAAAAAAAAACACATTCAGCAACTAAGATCTCAAATTAAGAAACCTGGACTGTACTACACTGAAATACAAACCAATTAGTCAAAACTATCAACCATGACTTTACTGTAATCAACTATAACACAAAACTCTTGACTGAACCTTGACAGGACCATTACACATATCATACCTTAAACTCTTGTGCAGACATCCCCCCAACAGAGGGAACGGGCATTGCATATTGCATACGGGCATTGCATATTGTGGATGTGGACTGGAGAGCCCGTGTCTTTTCTTGGTGGCCTTTGCTTTTTATGTGGCGCACTACATCTGCCACACCCTGGTGGCAACATGAGTTTTCAATACAGCAGACTGCACTCCAGTAGTGCGTCTTGAGGCTTCCTCTGGTAATAAATGGCCATGAAGAGGTCCACTCATTTTTGAAAATGGATCTATATGTTGCTGCTCCAGCCAGAGCGCGACTATTCTGGCCCTGCTGTTGGATTGGGGGGGTCTCTTCTGTCTGTGCCTCTGTGTCTTCTTCCATCTGCCCTGTTGGTCGTTCTATTTGTCCTGTCTGTTGCTCCTCTGCATGTGCGTCTATCTGTCCTGTCTGTTGCTCTCTCTGTCCTGTGTGTTGCTCTTCTGTCTGTCCTGTCATTTCTATCAGTCGTTCTGGCTGTTCTGTCAGTGTGTTTGTCTGTCTTTTCTCACTTGGCTGGTTCTTTAAATAAAATAAAAGGTTCCGCTTTTGTCCTGGCAAAGGTCTCTTACGGGACATCTCTGAAACCTTAAAGAATTCATGGTCATGTTGGTTTAATAACTCTACTCTCAGTTACAAAAACATGCCTACTTCTATGCACAAAGTTCCTGTATTTATGTTAAATTCTTTTGAATACATATTACCTGTTCGAAGTGCTGTTTGGTCCTACAGAAAGTCTTCATCCACAGTGAGTCCTTTATCTTTGGCCTGTTAATAAAAAGATAAATGCCATGTGAGTAAATAAACAATGCTATGAGCTGATGTTTTGAGCATGCAGTACAGGTGAACATTGAAAAATTAGAATATCATGCAAAAGTTCATTTATTTCAGTAATTCAACTTAAAAGGTGAAACTAAATATTATATAGACTCATTACATGCAAAGTGAGATATTTCAAGCCTTTATTTGTTATAATTTTGATGATTATGGCTTACATCATATGAAAACCCCAAATTCAAAATTAGAATATTGTGAAAAGGTAAGCCATAATCATAAATGAACTTTTGCACGATATAAAACATTTTCAAGTTTCACCTGTATACCACGAGTTTAACAAAGTGCTCTCCTGCTGCTTGTGTGCTGTGAACAGTTGTGTCTGTGAACATGAATGAATAAACTGTCATAACAGCTGAGTTCACAGACACACGCAGAAGCACAAACAAATAATTTCTTTCAAGATTTAAAGTTTAAGAGAGTGAGTCAATTGGACGACATTTCATTGTTACATACCTGATCTCATCATCAGACTTCTCGAGGTAGTTTCTCCCGTTGTCTTTCGCGGTATCTTTTCTTCTTTCACTAACTTCGGGTGCAGCGCATATGGTTCAGTGGCGCTCATCAGCGCCATCTACGGTCGGGGAGTTTTCAAGATCTTTTTTTTTTGCGTGAGAAATCTATATGGGGAGGCTGCAGACCTGGAGCCGGCAGATATACGCCCCTGGCAGTTTTACGCCCCTGACAGTTTTACGCCCCTGTTGTTCCTAATGCGTCCAGTAGGGGGAGAAGGATATACGATGAAATAACATAATTAAATCGACGCTCGAAACTAACACATTTATAACCGTCCCGTCTATAGACTTTTACAAATTTTTAGGTATTTGTTCATTTAAATAAACGTCATAGACAGTGGAATAATCTGCACTACGGATTAAAACATCCAGATGTTCAGTTGGGCTTCACTCTGCACTCAGCCTACAGAATAATATTTGATTTTGTAAATTTTAAAAATATTATTACACATAGTTGGATCAGATGGACAAAGTAATTATATATGACCTACTGTAGAATCAATTGTTTTTAAACTGTTTTTATATACAGGAGACTGACTGATATATGTTGTTTTGAATTTATATAAAGTTACATTTAGGTATTAACCATATAGCCCCTTAGACATACAGTACCGTGTAATCATATGGATCGTCAATGAAATATCTGCTGTACTATTCACAATTGGTCATCATACAGCTACAAAACAGTGTCCTACATAGCATTTAATGAAGACAAACACAATTTAACCCTTTTCTAAAATTCCAAGGGCCGTTTAAAAGAAAGAGACAATAATGTTGTTCACAAAAAAAAGTTATTTATTAACACCATGTATAGGATGACTCGTGTAGATGACTCTCCTATGGCTTGCCACTCTTCTTTAGTTGTTTTTTTATCCTCCTGTCAAAGTGCTCCCTCTCACTGATAAAAGAAAAAGAAAAAAAAGAAGCTAAAGTTGAATAGTCGTTGAAACAATGGTTATTTATAAATAATGGCAGGATGTCATGTCTCATGTTTGAACATTTTTCCCTTTATAAGATCCTTACAGTACCTTGCGTCAATGACAGGTCCTCGCAGGAATTTCTCCTCAGCCTCCAAGATGGACACATGTCCCACAACAGCGAGAGCACAGATGATGGACTAGCAGAGAAATAATTGAGATTTATCACAGCCCAAATAAGCCAAGCATCATTTTGCATGTTTCGTTTTTTTAACAACAAAATCAAAAGTGCCTTTTCTATATTAAGCACAAAAACTATTATTTTTAGAGCAATGGTCTAACATTATGGATAAACTATTTGACATTAAAAACTATTTGAATCTGACACCATGCAGAGCACAACTAACACACGAGACCTACCTCTGGAAAAAGGACATCCATAATGAATCTGATCTGGTCACTGTGGGTGTGTGTGGGTGTGCTGTCCAGAATGGAAGTCAGGTGAGTGAAGATAACATCAATGTGCTCCTGATCTTCAATGAACAACGGCACAGGCACTTTCTTGATGGAACACTTGGAAAAAGTGTCAAGCCACTTTGATTTTTTTTGTCCATTGATGATGGACTGTGCAGAGAAAATTGAAAATGACATTAAGAACATTTCCATTTATGTGTAAGTTGTTTATTTACTAGACAAGCTATTGGTTTAGAATGCATTTAAAATGCATTATTGATGCATGTACCTGAATGTGGTTATCGGTTCCTCTTGCCACAATGAAGTCCACCAGAGGCTGGTTGGACAACATTCGGTTCCTCTCAGCAACAACATGCTGTGGCAAGTCATGTGTTAATCCTGGAAAACACCTGTAAAGAGGTTGTAATGTCCCTTCAGTCAGGCATCTTGCCTCCTCAGTCCAGTGGGCGAAACTTTTCCCATGCCTTTTAAAAAGAAAGAAAAAAATCTACTTTGTTGGCAGTTATTTCTACTGACAAGGAAGGAACAAAGCATGAAACACTAAACTGAGATGTAAAGAAACAAATAGACATACCCCTCTGTCTCAAACCACTCAATTAGACGTAGACACCACCACTCCCTGATTGCAGGCATGTCAAGCTAACAGAAATTGAAATGTAACAGGATTAGTATTTAATTTGTATTGTTAGAATTCAATGACCAGTAATAAAGTACAACTTTATAGCAACCTTAAAGGAAGAAAATAGAAAAGCTCACCGAAGTAAAATTGAATGGAGTGTTCAGCACTGTGTAAAGGGCATACTGAAAAAGAGTAAAGATTAATTTCCAAAACAAAAAACATTTTTGCTTCAGTAGCCTGTTTTAATAGCTTACCATGAGCATGAAAACTCCACAATCAATGCTGTTGTTCTGTTGAGGAAAGCCCTTTTGGAAACAAATATATTAGAATTTGAAATAAAAACAAACACAGAGCTGAAAGTATGTACAGTAGTATTGTAGTTGTGTGTCACCCCAATATCCAATCCTGTGACTTCTGTCCACTGTCCAGGGTCGAGACGATGTGCAATACTCCTAAGATATGGGTAAAAGACTAATTAACAAAGAGCCATGAGGGGTCCTATGTTACAAAGCTTATGTAACAGCATATCATATGGCCATAAATTAAACCAGCATTTTTAATCCTCTGCTCATACCCATTTGAGTCTATTTTCTCCCACAGAACATGGATGCTTCATCCACAAAGAGGGCTGATTTTGCTTTGCTGGTTTAATCTATTAAGATAGATGTTTCTATCTAGAACCAAAATCTACATTTAAACCATATGAGACCAAAGTTTTTAATGTGGGTTTTATCATGCTTGACGTATGTATGTATTATATGACAAAATATTTGAGTGCGTGTGCAGTTCAACTCTTTACTTAGAGAGATTTGCATACATACAAATACAGACATACATACATGCCTATTATAAATGTGTATTTTGTGTACACATCATAAACTGTTACAAAAAAAAAATTAACACATTTCCAATATCCACTCTAATGTTGCTCAAGAAACCATGTGGAGTAGTCTATGTTTAAACAAAGAGTATAGAAGTACTTCTATACTCTTTGGTTTAAATGCAAGGAGTAAAACAGGGTCTTACCAGAAGATGCCATGTCACGCAAGCTAAAGACAGACAACAAGATAAAAATAAAAATTAAATGAATTTTAAAAGTGAGTGAGACAGAGCGGGTAAAGAGAAGACTAGGGGCTGCTTTTAAACCTATATGTGGCTAAGTTAGCTAAGTTTGAGCCAGACAGAACATCAACCTGACCGTCAAGTAACTTAGCCTACTTTTATTGTCTCTCGAAATAAATTATAGACCCATCTTTTGAATTGATATCGAATCTTAGCTAATCGTTTATAAATAATAAATGTTGCATCATTACAATACAATCAACAACAATAACTTTAGCAGATTATTTAAAATACCTCTATTCGTGTCACTTCAAGAAGGTCTGATGCTATAAGGTCTGTTATGATATAGGACTAGGCTCATATACTAATGTACAGCCTCCCCCTACTGGACGCATTAAGAACAACAGGGGCGTAAAACTGTCAGGGGCGTAAAACTGCCAGGGGCGTATATCTGCCGGCTCCAGGTCTGCAGCCTCCCCTTACTCTGAGAAATTGGATGTGTGGCGTGAGTGCGTGTGAAAACAGGCAAAACCGTGTGTCACACGGCGAAAGCGTGAGAGTTGGCAGCTATGGAAGCGTGACCTTTTCAACAATTGCGTATTACGTGAAATTGTAAAAAAGGCTTGATTGACAAAATAAAAAAACGACAAACCATTTTGTTATACATTTCCTTCTTTTCCACTATCTTCATACAAGAAAGAATTGACCTTGTAAATGTTTCAGGAAAATGTGTAGACATCATAGCTTTCCATCTCCTCTCACTTAATTGCCATAATTAAATTCCATAACATGCCAATTACATGTAATACCAATTTGTAATGTGATACCAATACCGTGTATGACAGTTGTCAAAGTGAGATATGAGCTACAAAATGACTAGATCCTGCCATGAGCTATATAGGAGACATATCTTGTATGCACATATACCCCTTTTCCACCAAGGCAGAGCTGGTGCTGGTTCGGAGCCAGAGCCTAGTTTCAAATCGGTTCTTTGTTTTTCGACCACCAAAGCACCAGCTCCGAACCAGTAAAAGTGGTTCTTAAGTAGCACCAAATCATTGCTGGTCTAGAAGTAAGAACCGCTTACGTCAGCGGCTGGGGGCGGGGTTACCGTGACCAACAAGACGAACAGAAACTTGTGAGCGCCATTTTTGAATTAGCAGATAAACACGATGGACGCGATTAAACAAAAACAGTTGTGGTCATAGGAGGAAACAAGCTGCTTTATTGCACTCTGCAGAAGTCCAGAGTAAGTTAGACGGGGCTTCGCGGACGAAACCGGTTTTGCAGCAAATTCAGCGAGAGATGGCTGTAGCGGGGTTCGACCGGAACCTCCAACAGATAAGCAACAAACTAAAAAAAAACTGGTGGATGATTCGCTACAGCAAAGTTGCACCGATCCTGGTAAGTTCTGTTTTTAGATTATTTTACTTCTTCCTAGCATGTTTCTTAGTTGTTTGGTGAGGTTCTAATTTCTTACATCAGTGTTTGCAATGTGGCTAGCTATGATTGTATTATCTGTGATTTCATTGTATAAAGTAGCACAGAACAGTGTGTAAAGTGTAATGGACATATTTTTTAAAGCACTGTCGTCTTGTTTTTTTTTTTATAGATCTGTCTGCCATCACCGACCGTGATGATGACAACGTTGAGTTGCCGCCACCGCTGAGCTGCAGCTCTCCCGCGCCGTCGTGTAGCAGCTCTGGAGAAGCGTCTTCAGAACGGGGTAAGACTTGGTGTGCAAATGGTCACACCATACATTATGCAAACATTGAAATGTTTCTGTAATATATATATATATACACATACATACATACTGTATATTACTATATACAGTGAGGAAAATAAGTATTTGAACACCCTGCTATTTTGCAAGTTCTCCCACTTAGAAATCATGGAGGGGTCTGAAATTGTCATCATAGGTGCATGTCCACTGTGAGAGACATAATCTAAAAAAAAAAATCCAGAAATCACAATGTATGATTTTTTAACTATTTATTTGTATGATACAGCTGCAAATAAGTATTTGAACACCTGAGAAAATCAATGTTAATATTTGGTACAGTAGCCTTTGTTTGCAATTACAGAGGTCAAACGTTTCCTGTAGTTTTTCACCAGGTTTGCACACACTGCAGGAGGGATTTTGGCCCACTCCTCCACACAGATCTTCTCTAGATCAGTCAGGTTTCTGGGCTGTCGCTGAGAAACACAGAGTTCGAGCTCCCTCCAAAGATTCTCTATTGGGTTTAGGTCTGGAGACTGGCTAGGCCACGCCAGAACCTTGATATGCTTCTTACAGAGCCACTCCTTGGTTATCCTGGCTGTGTGCTTCGGGTCATTGTCATGTTGGAAGACCCAGCCTCGACCCATCTTCAATGCTCTAACTGAGGGAAGGAGGTTGTTCCCCAAAATCTCGCAATACATGGCCCCGGTCATCCTCTCCTTAATACAGTGCAGTCGCCCTGTCCCATGTGCAGAAAAACACCCCCAAAGCATGATGCTACCACCCCCATGCTTCACAGTAGGGATGGTGTTCTTGGGATGGTACTCATCATTCTTCTTCCTCCAAACACGGTTAGTGGAATTATGACCAAAAAGTTCTATTTTGGTCTCATCTGACCACATGACTTTCTCCCATGACTCCTCTGGATCATCCAAATGGTCATTGGCAAACTTAAGACGGGCTTTGACATGTGCTGGTTTAAGCAGGAGAACCTTCCGTGCCATGCATGATTTCAAACCATGACGTCTTAGTGTATTACCAACAGTAACCTTGGAAATGGTGGTCCCAGCTCTTTTCAGGTCATTGACCAGCTCCTCCCGTGTAGTTCTGGGCTGATTTCTCACCTTTCTTAGGATCATTGAGACCCCACGAGGTGAGATCTTGCATGGAGCCCCAGTCCGAGGGAGATTGACAGTCATGTTTAGCTTCTTCCATTTTCTAATGATTGCTCCAACAGTGGACCTTTTTTCACCAAGCTGCTTGGCAATTTCCCCGTAGCCCTTTCCAGCCTTGTGGAGGTGTACAATTTTGTCTCTAGTGTCTTTGGACAGCTCTTTGGTCTTGGCCATGTTAGTAGTTGGATTCTTACTGATTGTATGGGGTGGACAGGTGTCTTTATGCAGCTAACGACCTCAAACAGGTGCATCTAATTTAGGATAATAAATGGAGTGGAGGTGGACATTTTAAAGGCAGACTAACAGGTCTTTGAGGGTCAGAATTCTAGCTGATAGACAGGTGTTCAAATACTTATTTGCAGCTGAATCATACAAATAAATAGTTAAAAAATCATATATTGAGATTTCTGGATTTTTTTTTTAGATTATGTCTCTCACAGTGGACATGCACCTACGATGACAATTTCAGACCCCTCCATGATTTCCAAGTGGGAGAACTTGCAAAATAGCAGGGTGTTCAAATACTTATTTTCCTCACTGTATTATCAGGTACTATAATGTTTATATTTTTTCTTCATTTAACTTACAACATGCTTTGATATGTAACAATTACATTTTATTACTTTAAACAAAAAGCAAAAGTCTAGAAAATACTTAAAAAAAGTTTAAAATAGAATATAAAGTCAATCTGACATTAACTTGCTATATACAATATAATGTTGATGCTTTTTTATGGACATGAGCAAAATCTGAAATGATAGTGATGTAGTATGATGCTATACATATTTTTTATATAATTAATATAGCAGATGCATACCCGTAATTCCCTGCAGAAAACAATTATTTGCAAATGCTATGACAACACATTGATGATCTGTCATCTGCTATTATTGTTGTACACAGGAAAAAGGAAGAGAGATGGTACCTCAGAACTGGTGCAATATTTGGAAAGGGCAGATGAGAGGTTCTTGCAGCACAGTAAAGAAATGGTCGATGCCTTGCGTCAGGACATGAGAGCGGACACACATTCTCTGCTTGGACTCATGGGGCGCATGGTGGCCGTAATGGAGGCACAAGTGCAAAAATTATTGCAAATATATCACAGTATTTTTGGTTGCTGCTTTTTATGTAATTTTTTTTATGTAAATTAACTATTTACAATTTTCACTTACTGCACTTTACATTTCCAAAGTTTTATAAAGATTTGTATTGTTGTTTTTAAATAAACATGTTTATTAATACAAATGTCTGGTTCAGTTTCTTTAACACTTCACAGGCAAATATCGGATGTTTTTTTTTTTAAATGCGATTGTGTATTTTCATGTAAATAATGTGTACATTAAACATGTTAATCAGGTGAAGCGATTAGCTACATATACAATTCTATAACATTTCGACATTAAATATGACTAAAATCCAAATTAGTTAATGATTGGAAGTTAATAAAAACTTGGTGGTTTAAAGTGAATTGAGGAAAAGGGTAATATTAATATTTTAAATTGTGTTAAGTAGTTTGGTGCTAATTGTAGCTCTAATCCACCTGTCGGGCAGGAGCTATATCTATTTCACAATATATTTTGTTTCAAGAATTCACAATATTTGGTTTGTTTTCTAGAAAGGCTTCAGATAATAGGTGGATAGTGGGCTTGAAGTGGAGTTGATGGCAAGCCATAATGCCTGAATAAAGGCTATAATGGCTGAATTCAGACAAAAGAATGTCTCATGCCGGTCAGAAGTGTGAAAGGGTCATTGATTGAGGACCATAAAGCAAGAATTGAGCAGTTCTCATGGCCATACATTATTCAAGTAAGTGTTTACAGGGCAATAAAGTGGCTTATGAAGTTATTCACAAAATGCAGTTTTAGAGATAATAGGGTTTATTCAATGGATGAGAAAATACAATTTATGAAAGTGCAGGTGTACTCAAACACAAACGGCAGTGTTACAAAAATATGGCATTGGTGTATTCAAAGAATCACTCGTTCCCTCTGTTAAAATGCATCATTAATGCAGCTCTGATGTCAGCCCCTTCTCTATTCGCACGTTCAGGTAATGTCTGAACAGGAGGCTCAATGTTTAGAGTCCTGTCTGGGTGCTCTTCAGTGAAATTATCACCATGTTCCTCACAAATGTTATGGAGCACACAGCTGGTCAGTGCAATCCTCTTGCTCAGCTCCAGCTTGCAGTCATTTCTTTTTAGGAGGCACCTCCATCTTCCTTTTAATCTCCCAAAAGACATCTCCACAACCGATCGTGCACTGCTCAGCCTGTAATTGTAGGTGTGCTGTTCAGGGGTCAGTCTGCCAGTGTCGGAAAAGGGCTTCATGAGCCAATTCTGCATGGGGTATGCCGGATCACCGATCAGGAAATGTCCAACATCACAGCCAGAGATGGTCACTTTGTTTTGCCCTAGTAATTCCCCGTCACATAGGGCCTCCCACAAATGTGACTGTCGTAGCACTCTGGCGTCATGCACACTCCCTGGATAGCCAACACAAACATCCCAGAAAAGACCTTTGCCATCCACAACTGCTTGAAGAACAATAGAATGCCAGCCTTTACGATTAAAGTAGTCTCGTGGATAGTCCTCTGGTGCAATTATTGGAATGTGGCTGCCATCAATTGCACCCACACACTGTGGAACTCTCCAATGATTATTAAAGAAAGTGGCCATTTCTAACAACTTTTCAGCATCAGGAAATCTTATGTGGACGGGAAGGAGCACCTTGATGACTGTGTTGCAGAATTCCTGAACACAATTAAATACAGTGCTGAGGCCTACCCCAAAAAGATGGCTGATTGTCCTGTATTCACCACCCGTGGCCAGTTTCCAGATGGCAATTGCCACACGCTTTCGGATTGGGACACACAAACTGTAGTTTGTGTTCCTTCTCCCCATGGCATGCTTGACCTGACTGCAGATGTACTCAAACGATTCTGGGGATACACGGAAATTCTGCATGAATTGCACTGGGAGGAAATCCGGAACAATTGTGTCCCACCAGTGGTCAGATCGTGGGTATGCCCACATTACAGGTGACCTCCGCCTTGCCTTCAGCTGCAAGATTGCCTGTAAAGATAAAAAAAAAAATATATATATATATATATATATATATATATATATATATATAAAAGTTTCATTTATGGGCAATAGTGTATAGGTATATTTTGTATCAAGTATACAGTGCGGTATAAATACTATAAAAACAGTTGAGCTGTAGCAGTGAAGCGTTTATTAATTCATATAAGTACCACTTAAAAGACAGGGCTACTTTATAAGTTTTTATTTTCAGTCTTTTTAGGTTTATACAGTGTCTTTTCAGACATCTTATTTTTTTATAGCCTTCTTGTCCAGTGAAAACCATGTATAAATCTAAATTTGGACATTTTTAATAGGCTACACATTAAAGCTGCAGTAATAATAATTAAAAAAAACAACATAATATAGCCTAATAAAACACTGACGTGGAGACATTATCTGCAGATTATCTAGTTTTAGTTGTATTACTGTGAGTGATTTTTGCTTATAACTCAGTAACTCATACATACGAGTTTTCACAAAACGGCGTAGGAAAACGGTATTCAACCAACGCTTAATACATTTTAATTTAACTGCAATGCGATCGATTATCAGCAAAGTCGATGCTAGGAGGTTAGCAACATGCTGAGGCTAAAATATAAATCTCAGGCTAAACTCGGCATCTTATTGTAAAAAATAAATGTTATGTACATACCGTTACTCTCGCTTGTAATCTCCGTCTGTACAAATGGCGAGCCGCGCGAACACGTTGGATCCGCCGTGTTTGGATGCCGATGTAGGTCCGCAAAGCCATGAACATCAATAGCAAAGCAACGTCCGCCATTGTTGATGGTGTGTTTGTGTTTGGCGGCACTGCGCTAACGTTGCTGGGAAAGATGAGACGTATACAGTGATGTAAGACCTTGGCTCTTTAGCCTGTGGAAAAGCAAACCGGTTCTTTGGAGGCTCATCAGTCGAACCAACTCCGAACTGACACTAGCTCTAGCTCTGAACCAGCACCTGGTTCTTGTTGGTGGAAAAGGGGTAATATAGGGCTTATATGTGGATATAAAGAAGCAAAACAGGAGACCTATATGGCCTGTATATGCACATATATGCACCAATTTTGCCTATATGTGGCATATATGCGCATATATACAGCATATATATTATCATATATGTCCATATATGATGTATATATGCAGCATATATGTGCATATAAACAGCATATAGGTTTCATATATGCACATATATCCTCATATAGGTTCTTTCCATGTGGGCACGAATACACAGGGCC
Organism: Moxostoma hubbsi; assembly: GCA_032164185.1. NCBI lineage: Eukaryota > Metazoa > Chordata > Actinopteri > Cypriniformes > Catostomidae > Moxostoma > Moxostoma hubbsi. The sequence goes on along the minus strand of JAVLUX010000003.1, from coordinate 9,132,299 downwards.
CTATTTTAAGAGTGCTAGCGCTAAGCGCAGCACTATGCCATAAGTCATACTCGCAAAGTCAGTGGGCATTCCCATGAAGTTTTGGTATTTCTGTGTAAGTATGTGCTAACTCTAAGCAACATTTTTTTCTGGTTGAAAATGATTGGTAGCATGAGTGATCCCGCTTTGCGCTCTCCTGTCTGTGGAACACAAATGTCGGGAAGCTAATCAATTATTTTATTAAACAAGAAAAACAAACATGAAACACAAAACTCTCAGGTGGGAGAAATCTTGCAATAAAACATGATCACAAACTGATAAACAAGATAACTAACCAGACAGAGGACCAACACACAAACACTGGCGAACAGACATGGGAACGGAACGATCCAACAAACACAATAGGAAGGGAGCAAGTCAAGGCACAAGAGGAAACATGTGAAAACAATCATCATAACGAGGACTAAACTAGGGGTGAGGCCAGAGGGAACGAAGGGGCAGGGTTGGGAGAGCACATGGCAGACATGACTAAGCCGTATGCTCATACATAACACAAACTCACACAGACAAACAACCGACAAGGACAGAAGTGCAGACAGAGAAGGATCATGACACTTGTATGCTCCAGAAATAGCACGCATGACACTCACATGAAATACATATGCACATGTCAGATGAGAAGTATATTTAACGCTTTCAAAGTGCCGAATGCAAGATAAATGTCATTGAATTTGCTTGGGTGGAGAAAAATTTGCAATGCAAGAAAAAACCTTTTCATGTTTCTTCAAATCTCTCAGCCTCATTGGAAGCCATGCCCACTGGTAGATACCCACATGCTGCGCACATGGATATTTACATATCGCGATATACACGATATAGCAAAATCTCTGTTGACTGGCACTTTATATCATTGCATATACATACTGTCATATCGCCCAGCCCTAATTAAAGGATAGTTCACACTAAAATTACAATTATGTTATAATTTATATGTGACTGAGGCTAACATTCTGTTTAGCATCTACTTTTATATCGCAAAATACCAATGTGTAAAGTGGGATAGAGGATAGCAAACTTTAAAGGTCCTATCATAATTTTATATTGTATAATTATGTCCACTTTTACTGCCTTCATGTGTTATTAAAATTATTGTAAATAAGAGTTTCCTACTCTGAAGTTGCACATGAACACTCCCTCATGTCATAATTATGACTGGAAAATTTAGTTGGGAGGATATGGTTTTAGTATTGAATGACAGGTTTTATAAAAAATGTCTAAAATGCAGCTGCCTTGTTATTGCATATACATTTGGACATATCAGTAACCATTTGATGCATATCATAAAATTTTACACAGGGAAAATAGCATGTATTTGAACAAAATGTCATTATCATCAGCAAGCTTTCTAACATGGTTTATGGTTTCATACTTTCCCAAGAAATGTTCCCAAGAAATGTGCCATGTTTTCTATTCTTTCAAACAACAAAGCACTTAAACATTACCTTCTCTGACACTTAGAATTAAACAGTAAAAATGTTATTCTGTTGTGCTTTTAGGGAACGTCTTCTTAGAAACAATACATTTAAAACGATCACAAACATTGTTTAAGGGATTGTTCACCCAAAAATGAAAATTCAGTCATTGTCACTGTGTTGTTATAACCCTATTTGACTTTCTTTCTTTTTCTTAACACAAAGGGAGAAATTGTGAAAAAATGTTTTTGCTCAGTGATGTCCTACAATGGCAGTCAGGGGGTGTATTTTCTAAATTTAGGATCTTATCTTATCTGCTTGGTAACAATGACAATTTCAGTTAGGATCTCACAAAAACTATTACAGAACAACATTTCCTAATTGCATTATTTTATTTTATCTACAGATAGGAAAAGTGTATTACAGGCAGTGGGGATTTCTTTAAGACTGCAAGGGAAGCTCGGCTTCCCCTATAATGTCAAAAAAATAATGGTCAAATATGTACTATTGTGTAAACAATTTATTGACTAAAAATGCGTTAGAACATGTTCATCTCGAAAACGAGTTCGTTCAGAATCAGCTACATATAGCAGGTCGGCTGACTCGATTTCATTCTCATACATTCCCGTAGCGTCACAGTGCATTTCCCTGTTGAAGCCGAGCATCCATTGACTTCAATGGGGCTGCTTTGAACAGTCTTTTCAGTGCTCCGAAACTAGACGGTCATTGGATAAATGCTGCGATTATGTCCCTCCCACAGACGCTCAGCGTCTCTGAGGGTGAATGAGGAGTGGGCTGGCCCGGATTCCGGGCTTCCACGTAATGATTGGAGGATCTGTCGAATGACTGCATCTCCTTTTGACTGACAGCGAATCTGTACTATAAGAAGTCGATGAAGCTATTCGCGCTCAGTCCCATCGCGGCTTTCTCAAGTGTAGTCAAAAGACAAACTGCTGCAACCTATTTCTTGATATTTGTTTGGCGAAATTGCTAGTCAATTTGCATAATACATTTCACACAATTATACACCACATTCCTTGTTTCAGTTTTACCAAGTTTAATATTTTTTTTTTAGATTGTTCGTTCATTCATTCATTTATACAGTAGGCTAGGCTAGCGTTGTACGGGTGAAACTGCGCACGATGGCAGACAGTGCTAATATTGTCGACCTGATTTTGGCGAAGCCATTTGAAAGTCTTCCTTACGAGGAAAAAATTATAATTAAACAGCAGGGCCAATCAACACCTAAGATTAAGATTTAGTGCAAAAGATAGGGAAAAATAACAGGTCTTTTCAGCTCTCCTGGTATGACAGAGTTAGCTGGCTGACTGGAAGTGCTTTGACAAATAAAATGTACAGCTGGCCATGCCTCTTGATGAAACCATCTCACGGATGTGTTGTTTGGTCAAAGGTGGGGTTTGGAGATCTGTCTAACTTAGGGCATATAAAAGACATGAAAAGAGCAATGAACATGTGAGTGCATGTGCAAGATTAAGTTGCATGGGCAGGATCAGGGTTGAGCATGCAATCAATGAAGGTGGTCGCATTCAAGTGGCTAAACATAATGAAACAGTCAAACAAAACAGGGCCTTCCTAAACCGCTTTATTGATGTAACATCCTTGCTTGGCCGACAGCTGTCATTTAGGGGACATGATGAGAGTAGTGAATCATCCAACAAGGGGAATTACAGAGAGTTCACAGAAACATTAGCTAAATATGACTCTGTCCTGTCCATACAATTCAAGTCCTCAACTGTGTTTTCTGTTATGTCCCATACTATTCAAAATGACTTGATCTCTGCTCTTGCAGCCACCATTTCTGATCAGATCAGAGATGAAATTCAGGATGCTCCCTTTTTTGGATGGCAGGTGGATGAAACAACTGATATATCCTGCCGTGCCCAACTCTCTGTCATTGTTCGCTATGTGGATATTGCAGGTAAAATTCAGGAGCGTTTTATTGGATTTTTTGATGTTTCTGGAGGGCGAGATGCTCAGTCCGTTTTTGATGTTTTAAATGAGAACATGCAGGCCTACAATTTTAAGGATAAGCTTGTGGCACAGACCTATGATGGGGCTGCTGTCATGGCTTTAGCTCTCAATGGTCTGCAGGCCAAAGTGAAAACAATAGCCCCAAGTGCAATGTTTGTGCATTGCTATGCACACAGATTGAATCTGGTGCTGTCACAGGGGGCTAAATGCTTGCCTGAGTGCAGAATTTTTTTTGCATCACTCAATGGGTTTGGCCCATTTTATTCAAAATCCACAAAGAGGACGTCTTTTCTGGAGTCTGCAGGCTGTTCAAGGTTGCCATGCAAGTCTCTTCTTGCATTTGACAAAGAGAAAAGGTCAGAGGGGGCTTTTCAAGCTGTTTATGCCAAAACAGCAGATCTCACATCAGACCCACGAGATGAGCCCATAAGAAAGCGCTGTCTGACCCAATTGCAGGATCCCCAAGAGTGCTACAGAAATCTCTACATGGTCATCCTTGATAACATCTTGGAGCAGATTCCTCAACGTTTTTCACATTTGGAAAGTATGCTCTTCTTAGAATTAGTCAATCCAGGGAAATTTGATGACATGAGACAAGAATTTCCAGAGGAGGCCTTCCAAAGTGTCCTGAAAATTTATGGCCATCACTTTGACTCAGGGAGACTGAGGTCTGAACTTCAAGTCCTGTATTCAGATCAGGACTTGCAGGGTAACAGGGGAAAGCTGTGTGATTACTTGGTGTTCCTCAAAGACATGGAGTTGGACAGTGCAATGCCTCAGCTTTACAAACTGTTCTCATTAGTGGCAACAATTGGAGCTACATCTGCAGGTGTAGAAAGGAGCTTCTCCTGTTTAAAGCGGTTCAAATCCTACACCCGTAACACAATGGGCCAAGGCCGTTTAAGCAGCTTAGCTCTGCTGGCCATTGAGAAGACACTGGTCAAGTCACTGGAAAAGACGCCTAGTTGGTACGACATGGTCACAGTGCATTTTCTCGAAAAGGAACGTAGGGCAGAATTTACTTTTAAATAAATGGACAAGTTTATAATGTAGGCCGAAAATGAGCTTCCCCTCTTTGAAAGACCAGCAGCTGCCACTGATTACAGGTGCATCCTAATTTGCCAAAAATCTTTACAAAAATGTCCTAACTTTAATACAACCCCACTGGCATCTTAACTGAAAAATAATTTGAAAGCCATCAGTCACAGTCTCATTGTAATACTAGGTATCATAACTATCATAACAATTCAAATCCACGGGGCATCAAGGAAATCTGTCTTCTCCCTCTCAGAAAGGCCCGACAGAACGAGCCAAATAGACCGTTCGCCCACAATGGCGAGTCCCATGCTGCGGCCACAGCTCTGGATGGCTCCTCTTGACGTACGCAGGTAGAGAGTCACAATAACGCAGATATCTTCCCATAATGCCACATCTGGCACTACTGCATCCATTTGTCGGCCCATCCCCTCCATTAACTCGGTCTGATTTGCTGTGAGGAGTGAGTTGTCTTTAAGAGCCCTTACAGCTAGGGCTGAAGACCGGTCTGGTAAATGGAAACCGACAATCTCTCTGTCCATCTCGGCAATGAAGTGGGAGTAGACGGAAAAACTGCCAGACGATCTGGGTGAAGGTGATTTGCCACCATTGCCTCGACTGGAGGGAGGTGAACATCCTCAGGTCCTCCATTTCGAGCACATCCAGCCTAGAGAAACATTTAACAGGAACCCTGTGCTTGTCCCAAAACCGACGCATCTCTGCAACACACTGGGACAGCTGGAATACATTGTTTGACTGGGGCAGCATGAGACGGAAACCGTTTTCCGTCATACAGATCCCTCTCTGTACCCTGGCCAGTCTGCTGTAACAGGATGTCAATGGAGAGCTTGGCTGCCTCCCTCCTACACATTTCAATAAGGTACGAAACGGGAACAATGCGGACAACACTTGGGATTAGCGAGTTCGGCCTGTGCATGCCTAACCCCCAGACAGGTGATACATAGTGGGTGGGAATCCTTGGTGATATCATAGATCCACAAGACGAGAGGTATACTTCCCCTTCGCTCTGCAGCTAGGCGAGCTTGCAGTTGCCATGACAGAACCCGAACTCAAGAATATAGAAGCAGTTCACCACAACGTGCCACTTTATTCTGTGTTAATCTTCTTAATGTGAAAAGATTGGACAAGCTGCCACACCACCTCAACGTGCTTTAGAGGTAGAAGCTATAACAGATTGAAAAAATGCAAACCCACCTCAATGTGCTGGTTCATGCCACTCGGAGAAAACAGTATAAATACAGCAGAAAATATATTCCCTTTGACAGTGAATATACTCGCAAAAATAACAGCAGCATTCTGCGACATATCTGAATGGCTCGCCTGTTGAGCTGTTAAGCGACTACTTCTTACAAGTCCTGCTGAGGATAGCTTCCAATGATCTTCATGGGGAAGAGAACGAGAATGAAATAGGCACATATGACAGTGGTTTATATAGGGAGGTAGGACTACCTCATCACTGATGTAATTGCTCTGTCAACTGACAGACTGGGTGTTATTGGTGCTTCCAGGATCGGCCATGCCCAAAGCATTACCCATAGTGAGACACCAAACGAGTGTTAGAAAGATAATTTATATATATAACAGTATATTAAAGTCGTTCAGAATGCATAGGACGAGACAGACATTCCCACCTACTACATCTCTCTCTGTCTGATTGAGTGCTCCATTTAAAAAAAATAAAAATAAGGTTGGGCATAGAAATGCATCAATTCTTCGACTACAAAGTCTTCATACATATTTTATAAGTTATGATTTTATGCAGCTGTGTTGTGTTCTTTTGTCACTATTGCTGTGGCTGACCATTAACGCACACAGGAGACAAATGGTCATTCAACAGTTTTAATAAATAATACATTAGATTTCGGTTTGCTTCTCACCAAACCTTATTGTATGCAATCATGAGTCTCAAGGAATAATTTATTAGACTTCTGAATAATATTTTTGCGTTCTTTTGAAGCTTAAAGAAGTAGTCATCATTAACTGCCATTGTATGACATTGCTGAGCACAAATTTTTTTCACAATTTCTCCCTTTGTTTTAAGAAAAGAAAGTAAGTCATATAAGGTTATACATAGGGGTGAGTAAACAATGACAGAATTTTCATTTTTGGGCGAACTAATCCTTAAAAAATAAACTTAAGCCAGTCTATTCTAATATGGGATTTTTCAGAACAATATAAAGAGCGGTCGGTTCTTCACACATCCAGGAACAGCACATGGTTTGATAAACTTTATGATACTCTTCTATCATTAATTCTTTTGATGTTTTGAAATAAAATGATACTGCTTTCACCTTTCCTCACAATGACTGGTTTTAAGTTTTTGATTTCACAAAAGGTGTCATTGACGTAAACGTGTATGGTCATTTGTTGAAGTCTGACCTCACTAAGTTCAGAACAAGTAATTTTTGCATGCAGCACAATTTCAAGAAATACTCTCTTTGCACTGGGCAGGAACTTTCGAGTTTTTAAATCTACAGTATGTTTTCATAGTACCAGCTCTTTTATCTCAAAAGATCAAAATAAAATATTTTTCTTTCTTTTATTCTTCTATTTATATTCTTTCTCACTTGTACAGATCTGAGGAAAAACCAGCATGGTAGAACCAGTATATCTTCTTCAAACACCCCACAAAAATGAGAAAATAAGCAAACAACCTGTCAGGAACAAGAGAAGGTGGTGAAAAGAAGGGTAGCAGCACCTTAAGCATGATGCTTGAAATGCAAATTGCAACTAGAAGAGCGTTCACACCAAAGGGTGTAATGTTGCCTTGAGTGAGCCAAAATCCTGTCTATATAAAGAGATGTGAACACTTTCGGGGCAATAATGACTGAGATCCATGGCCTATCTTCAGTAACAAGAAAATTTAAAGGGTAGGCCTTTGTGCACTGGCACTATATTTCACTAACTGTTTGTGAAAATCTTCCTGTAGATTCCACCGTGGGGAAAAAGTGTTGGTAAATTCACAGTGTTGGTACAGAAAGTGCTAGTTTGAGAAGATGTTTTTTCTATTTTAAAAAGAACAAACATTGGCGAGAGATGACCTGGCGTGAGACTGCATATTGTTGCTGTTGGTGCCTGAGATGGAAACCAATAGCCAAAAAGCGCCATGCCAGCAAATGTAACTGCGAGAGATGTCATGGCATTAGACTGTATTTTGTTTCTTGTTTCCTCATGACTCAAAGCTTCCCTCAAAATATGAGAAGATGGGCACCAGCAGCAAATAAAGCACCAATGTCAGCAAATGTCACTCAAACCATCCTCATCCATCACCCTTCAAATTAAAACTTAGTCTGAAACCATTGATAATAGACTGGCCACATACCTCTTTCCCGTTCTTTTCATGAAGTCAGGAGTAGTGTGGAAAAGCGGGTGTTGTTATCATAACACCAGAGTAGATCTTATTAATCAAAGGGGGCCTTGTATGAAACAGAAACCAAAGTTGAGCATGTGCCTCTAATGTGTACTCCTCTCTTTTATTTTCCCCCATAACCTGGTAGCTGGCACCTCTCTGCAGGAAAGAGCAATTATAATATCAGATTGGTGTTATTACAGTTGATTATGTTCTTTTGAAGGCACTCTGTGACCTGGGTTCATTTATCTTTCTCTCTCCATATACCTTGTCTTGTGCTTTGAAATGCAATATGACTGGAGAAGAATGAATTAGTGCCACGGGCACACAGTGCTCAGGCCCATCTATTACGCATTCAGTCTCATGCATGTACAAGATCATACTCTCATCCTCTTGCAGCTATTGTCCTAAAAATCCTTAAAACAAGATCAATTTGATTTATCTTGCTTTAGAAACAACACTGCATAAGATATTTAGGTTTTTCAGAGAATGTATTTTTAACATGTGTATGAGTTTTTCTAGTCAAAACAAGTGAGTTGAAGTGCTGAAGAAGTAATCCAAAGTATTTAGAATATGATACTGACCTTGAGTAATCTAATGAAATTAGATTGGCAGTCCTAAAAACTACTCAAGTAAGAGTAAAAGAATAGCTCATTTAAAAGTACTCATGAGTAGTGAGTATTGAGTACCGAGTTGCAAAACCTATGCCCCTTTATAATGAACACTGTATGCCAACTTTTAAAATACATCACTTATCTATGATAAACACTACATGAATCTGATTCCAAAAAATAAAAGGGGTAATAACAGAAATTAAAATATTAAAAAATTATTTTCAATATACTGATTACATTTTATATCGTAATATATGAAAAAAATTACATTAAAATCAGTTTATGTGTAGGGTCTAAATTTCCCTTAATGCAGACAGAGCGTTATTGTTGAGCAAAAAACATGTTCAAACAATGCAAGGAATGCAAAAAAAAAAAAAAGCTAAATAAGCAGGATTACATGTCCTGCACAATAGGGGAGGTAGAGAAGGCATGGTAAAACTTTGGAACAGGGGTTACATCACGTTTAAAAGGAATAATTCACCCAAAACTTTTAATTCTCTCATTATTTACTCACCATCATGCCATCCTGGATGTGTATGACTTTCTTTCTTCTGCAGAAAACAAATTAAGATTTTTAGAAGAATCTCTCGACTCTTTTGGTCCATAGAAAGTGAATCGGTGCTAAAATATTGAAGCTCCACAAATCGCATAATTCAGTATATAAGTAGTCTAATCCATGTGCCTCCAGTGGTTTAATTCATGTATTCAGAAGCAATATGATAGATGTGGTGAGAAACAGATCAATATTTAATTCCTTTTTTACTAATTCTCCTCCCTGTTCAGTCAATCTCCACTTCAACTTTCACTTTCTTCTTGTGTTTTTGTGATTCACATTCTTCATGCATATCACCACCATGCACTTTTATGTGCTTTTTGGAGCATCACAATTTTGGCACCTCTTCACTTACATTTAATGGACCTACAGAGCTGAAATAATCTTCTAAAAATCTGAATTTGTGTTCTGAAGAAAGAAAGTCATAGACAGATGGCATAAGTGTAAGTATATTATAAGAGCATTTTCATTTTTGTGTGAAGTAGCACATGTGGGGCCATATTGTCCTCCTTTTGAGATGCAATGTCCCTCATTGATTTATTTATTGTATCTTTTAAGCCCAGAAAGAGTCATTTTTTATTAAAGGGTCAAAATTAACTAACAAAATCACACAAATTTGCTGTGAATAAAATACCCAAATACTTAATTCCCTGTTTGGGCAACTGGAAGGTGCCCAGCTGAAAAGCCACAGTAAGAGACCAGTACACAGTAGTGCAAAAGATGGCAGAAAAGTTGACACTACGTAGAGTGTTCCTCATATCAGCCGTGGTAAGACAGAGCACCTGGTCGTTGGGAGGAGGGGTGGTCTTCCTCGCCACCACGTTGTTCTGCACTTCAAACCGTTCAGTGCATCTGGAAGGGAAGCATCTTTGTCACAGGCAACTGATGTTGTCCTGTAGTTGGTGATGGTCTGGATGCCCTGCCACATGCGCTGCGTGTCACAGCTGTCCTGGAAGTGACTGTGGATTCTCTCGACATGTGCGCGCTTTGCCTCTCTGAAGGCCCGGGACAGTTTGGCCCTCGCTGTTCTTAGGGCTGCCTTGTCACCTGCTCTGAAGGCGGAGTCTCGGGTCCTCAGCAGCGCGCGCACCTCCGCAGTCATCCATTGCTTCTGGTTGGTGCATGTGGTGATGGTCTTGGAGAAAGTGACATCATCAATGCACTTGCTGATGTAGCTGGTCACTGATGCTGTGTATTCCTCCAAGTTGGTAGAGTTGCAATATGTTTCAGCCTCCCTGAACATGTGCCAGTCAGTACACTCAAAACAGTCCTGAAGAGCAGAGATGGCTCCTGCTGGCCAGGTTTTCACTTGGTTCTGAAGCGGTTTTGTGCGTCTGACGAGTGGTCTGTATGCTGGAATTAGCATAACAGAGATGTGGTCTGAGTAGCCGAGGTGGGGGCGGGGCTCCGCCCGGTACACGCCTGGGATGTTTGTGTAGACAAGATCAAGCGCGTTCGCCCCTCTCATTTTAAAATCCACATACTGATGGAATTTAGGAAGCATTGTCTTGAGATTCGCATGGCTGAAATCTCCGGTGACAATAAACAGTCCGTCAGGGTGAGCGTTCTGCTTCTTTAGCGTTAGCGCTGGGGGGAATGTAAACTCTGGTTATGATAACAGTGGTGAATTCCCATGGTAAATAAAAAGGTCTGCATCTAACAGTCACAAGCTCCACCTGCGATGAGCATTAGCTAGAACTATCTTGGATCGAATATCTCCGGTTTCTGACATTAATAAAGTTAAAACTAGCAAAGTGCGCAGAGCTCTGATACAGTGATAAACATACAAATGAATTAGTTCACACTTGATAATCCTGATTAAAAATAGAATATATGGGCTTGCCTTAATTGGTACTGTACATTAAAAGAAAGCACAGGCTCAGAGTCTTGATAGTTTTGGGTTGGGACGCACCGATCATGACTTTTCATGGCCAATTCCGATTGCTGATTTTTTTACAAGCAAATGGGACGATTCCGATTGCCTTTTCTTTTTTTCTTTTTTTTTCTTTGTTTAAGCAACAGACAAGAAAGAATGAAAGAGTTCATCAAAAAGATGTTTATTAGATGTTACTTTTACAGGCCAAACTGACCTTAAATGAAAAAAATATCTGTTGCTATGTGAAATTAGAGGCAACAAGCGCATATTAAGCACTAGTAGTACACCAGTCAGGAAATTTGAGGCCGATACGATCTCCTATAACATTAAGATCGGTTGATACCGATTTTGTTTTAAAGTACCCTTTGCCACACTTTTGCAAGTTATATGCTGCAGTTATTTTTATGCGACACAGTAAAATTACAGTAACACTTTACAAAAAGGTTCAATTTGTTAATACTTTTTAACAAAAATACTGTAGTTAACATGAACTAATGAACTTAAATGTTAGTTACAACATATACTAATGCATTTTTTAAATCAAAAGTTGTATTAGTAACATTAATGCACTATGAACTAACATGAGCTAACAATTACATTTTTTATTTTTATTAACTAACATTGATTAATAAATGCTGTAAAAATATGTTAATTGTTTGTTCATGATACCTAATGTATTAACTGATGTTAAATTAGTTGAATTAGTTGCTGCTGTGATGTTCAGGTGTTGAACTGCGCTTGAGGCATCCTCCACAGTTGGCGCCAGATCTGCAGCTGCCGTTCAAGTTTATGTGTGATTTGATTTGACGGGAGTCACAAGACTCTCCCTAGCCAATCATGTTTAAAATCAAGGTTAAAAAGTTTTTGCAATACACTGATCACAATTTTAAATTGTAATGTATGAAACAATTAAATTAAAATCAGTTTATGTGTAGGGTCTAAATTTCCTTTATTGCCAACATAGTGTTATTGTTGTGCATAAAACATGTTAAAACAATGCAAGGAATTAAAAAAAAAAGCTAAATAAGCAGAATATCTCAGCTCTTTTGGTTCATACAATGAAAGTGAATCAGTGCTAAAATATTGAATTGATAATGTAAATATTGAGTATTGATACTCCTGGTTGTCAATATCAAAAGGTCATTGTGACATACTGGCAACCAGTAAAAACCATGAGACCATCACACACCACAGATATACATTCAAAAATAGGAAAAATATATCCATTACAAGATTTAAAACTACTCCAGTGAGAAATTTTTAATATCTATGATTTGTTTACTGTCTTTGGCATCTTGTTGTAACAAAAAATCACGAATTAAGCAAACGCGGGAAGATGCGGTGCCGTTATTGAAGGTTAAACAGTTACATCTGTGATTAGTGGTATTGTGATTAATCTGATTTAAATTGGTATCCTCACAGAATAGCACTGAGGTGAGTGACTGATTATGAGATATTGAGAGAACCTGCCGAGCGTGCATGTTTGATTGACATAGATCGTGTTGAAGGGAGTGAAGCTGAAAGCAATCATGACCGCTCAAACAGTCTCTATAGCTTAACACAACGTCTGATTATCACGACTCACGTCATGTATCATGTATTTGCAAGTATTTGATGTTTAATTTGTTTTGTACCTGTTAGCAGCCTCTTACTGCTTTATCCTCTTACTGCTCACTGTGCAGCGAGTCAGAATTACTGCCATAACGACTCTAGAAAATGGACAGCTTAATATTCATATACATATTCTTACACATTTTTAAAACCAATCCAGCATTCATATTCAACTGAATTACAGCATGTCTGAAAGTTTAAATTCGTGAATGCTTAGAATTGCCAACAACTCACCCTCCAAAGGCCATCCTGTCATGAATCAAGGGCTGAGCAAGCGCTCATTTATTAGAGTAGCAGTGTATGTATGATTCTGCATGCTGCAAAAAAGATCGGCCCTAAATCACGCCTAGATTTAGGGCCAATCTTTTTTGCAACATTTGTTTTGAGACGAATATCAGCCGATTCTGATCGGTGGTCGATTCCGTTCAGTGGCCGATCGATCGGTGCACCCAGAATTTTTGGAAGTTACAATTGTTTGAATATGGTGCCTAATAATGCTCACTCATAACATCTACTGTATGTGTGTATACAAATATTCACAAATGATAATTCACTCTAATGAAATGTGAATTAATAACATGTAAACAAATAACTCTATTCGTGGGCGTCCTCATAAACTGAATATTGCTGGAAAGTGTTTATCATGCTGTGACAGGGCGGAGGGCAGGGCAGGATCATGATTATACACACCCTGTCCCTTATAAGGCTAATTAAGCCTCCAAGTTGGATAAAGGCCGACTGCGGAAGGTGGTGCGACGAGAGAGAGAGAGATTGTTTACGGTCAGCTGACCATCGTGTGTGTTTGTGTCTTTTGTTTAAGTTTTTCATTTAACTATTATTTATATTGTCAAGCGGGTTCTCGCCTCCTCCTTGCCCGTCTATATCCCTTTACACATGCATCTCCATTGCAGTGTTCCTCCAGAAATTCAATGTTGTGGTGTTTTTGTGTTTGTTCTTCTTCAGTTTCTTCTTCATCTTCGTCTATTTCATGGTGGTTGTCAAAACAAGCTTGACAAGCATTACTGCCACAACCTGAATAGTTGTGATGTTGGGAGAAACAGCTTTGAGGCATTATATAAAAATTCTATGGTTGTAGCGCCCCTTGGTGGTATAGAGCTTCTAATGACTATTTCATGCTGTGATTACAGCAGTAAAAAGTTTATTCTGGTTGAAAACCAACTGTACAATACAAATCGAAATGAAGGTGATAACAAAAATAAAAACATATTAAGAATAAGATAAGCTCAGTATAATCACCAAATGAAAAATAACTGAAAGTTACAACAAATACAATTACAGCAGTTCATGTAAAATAGGCAAGTACTGTAGTTAAAGCTATGAATAGTACATACTAATATGCATAATTTGTTTATACTGCAATGCATAGCTGGGAAATGACTATCATATTATTATTAGATGCACATCGCACACCTTGCTGAATAACGCTCACGCCTGACTGAAATGTAGAAAATAAGTTTAAAAAAATACGTCTTTGTATCTATTTTAGCTAGGGATAGAGGATACAGTGTTGTCAAATCATATGGCAAAATATCCCATCTTCCCTTTGTGTTTATACTTTACATATACTTTACATGTTTACAATATACATATATATATATATATATATATATATATATATATATATATATATATATATATATATTTATATATAAATATATATATGCGTATGTATACTCGTTCTGTAGGAGACGCTGATGTAAACACAGAGAGGGTGTGCAATGGCTAAACCCATCCGTGTAGCACATGATCATCGAACGATAAAGTTCAGCTCCCCCCACAACCTCTGATGACTGGCAGCGGCCCAGGAAAACAGTAAGCCCTATGGCCCCGGACCACCTTAATGTGGCCCTGCAAGTGGCATCATCCAAGACATTAACATTGTTGCATTAATTCAAATGAATGTATCTGCGTTACTTATTCACATTTGTCTGTAGCGCTATTCATAGCATGTTGCACAAGCAACCTCTATAGCACGGGTTCTGGTACTGTGTGCAGTGTTGTAGTCAAGACCACCTAAACCGAGACCAAGTCAAGACCAAGGCCAGAGGGTATCGAGACCGATACAAGACCAAGACTTTGAAGGGTTGAGACCAAGTCAAGACCAGTGCATGACACAATCCCACACTGCATGACACAATTACAATAAAATGTGTAACATGCAAATCATAGGCACTCCTTAAATTGATCTGAAAGATCCACATTCCCATAAAAACCCACAGAAAACAAATGAAGATTAATTCACCTCATATGTGTGTGTGTGTGTGTGTGTGTGTGTCAGTGTACCATGAGAAATGTCTTGATAAAATAATCAAAAGGCATTGGGGGGGGGGTGAATTTTATGTGGGTGAATTTTCCTTTGTATTCTATGAGCAAACAAATACAAAAAATCAAGACGGAGCTGAAATAAACGTAACCATCTTTATTCAACACTCCTTTTCCAAGTTTTAACATGGAACAATAAACAATAAACAATACAATTTTTATGCAAGGATTGCCTCAGGTTTTCTAGGTGAGTCTTCCCCTAGAAACCATCATTAGGTACAGAATATATCAAACAATTATTCAATACTGAAGTCTTCTCTTTTCTCTGTCTTTTCTTAAATAATATAGTAACTTCCAGAGTTGAATGGAATTCAGCAAGAGGCAGATTTCTAATATTAGCTAGCTAGTTTGCTAGCATCACTTACACAAGGTACACCTGACAATCTTTCATGGCATTGCTAGTGGGCACAGTGGTTGGAAAACGTCTCGGGTTACTTGTGTAACCCTTGTTCCCTGAAAAAAGCGGAACGAGATGCTGCGCTGCTAAGCGCTATGGGGAAACAATCTTATTGTGAGCTGCTCTGAACATGTGTGTAACACGTCAATGAAATTGACTGGAATTTATAGCCTCGGTTGGTGAGATCATTGGACGCACCTGTGGCCAGGCTATAAATAGGAGGCGTCACCAGAGTGTCGTCAGATTATTTTTCTGAAGAGCGGTCCTGGAACGTCCCAGTGCGGCAAAAGAAGCGCAGCATCTCGTTCCACTTTTTTCAGGGAACAAGGGTTACACAAGTAACCCGAGACGTTCCCTTTACAAAAAGCTTCACTTTGATGCTGCGCTGCTAAGCGCTATGGGGAACGAAATGCCCACGCCGCCGCACTGGGGCTGTCCGGACCCCTGATTGTTGTGAAGTGTTTTCACAGAACGCGAGAGGTTCCAGACATGAGCTTGAGATGTCGACTCAAGGGCATAAGCCCGGAGTGGCAGAACATCTAACACCATAAAATCCGAAGAGTGTGTGCGGAAAGGACTAGCCTGCCGTATCACAAACCTGGTTAGACATGAGCTTGAGATGTCGACTCAAAGACATAAGAGTCCGGAGTAGCGGAGCATCTAGCCCACAAAGTCAAAAGATGAGTTTGAGAAGCCGACCCAAGGGCTCTAACTCAAAAGTTCGTACATGAACTTGGATTTGGCATGAGCCTGGGATGTCGACCCAAGGACATAGTCCGGGGTAGCAAAAACATCCTAGCCCATGTAGAAAATTGTAGAATGTGCGTGGAGAGGACCAGCCCGCCACATCACAAACTTGTTCCTGCATGAGTTTGAGATGTCGACTCGAGGGCGTAAAAGCCCGGAGTAGCATGGACATCCAAACTATAGAATCTAATGAATGTGTGCGGAGGGGACCAGCCTGCCGCATCACAAATTTGCTTAGACATTAGCGTAGATGTCGACCCAAGGGCATACCGGGGTAGCAGGAGCATCTAGCCAAACCATAGATCCTGAAGAATGTGTGCGGAGGTGACCAGCCTGCCGCATCACAAACTTGCTTAGACATGAGCGTAGATGTCGACCCAAGGGCATAAGAGCCCGGGGTAGCATGAACATCTAGAAACATGACCATGAAACCAGATGAATGTGTGCGGGGAGGACCAGCCTGCCGCATCACAAACTTGCTGCAGAGAGAGAGGCCTCTAGCCGAGGCTTTAAAGGAGGACAGCCTTCTGGTAGAGTGCGCCCTAAAACCTACTGGCGAAGCTTGACCGCGCGCCTCGTAGGCCGGGGCAAAAATGTACCTCACCCAAAGTGACATAGTCTGCCAGGAACTGACCGCCCCCGGTCATGGCTTCCAAGTGAAGAATTGCTGCCCTGACTTTACGCCACTAGCAAAAGCGGTGGACATAAGTCTGAAGGGTACAGACTGGACAGAGTCTGAGAAGTCTTAGCTGCTCCGGCGTTACAAACGGCAGGGAGCAGAAGGCTTAGAAAATAACCGGCCAAGGGACGCTAAAGACACCTTGGGCAGGTAGCTAGGGTGAGGGTGCAAAGAATGCTTTTGGTCATTCTGGGGCAAACTCTAAACAGGCCGGCAAAAGAGACAGAGCCTGTAGGTACCCAAGTCTCCTTAGAGACGTAATTGCCATAAGAAAAACCATCCTGAGAGTCAGAAGTCTACCAAACGCTGACTCTAGAGGTCTAAAAAGGGGTCTTACCCTGTGAAGAGGTCCTAGCAAGGACGCCTCTTAGGGGGCACCCCGCCCACCAAGGCGTGGCAAACCGCAGTGGAAGCCACATAGAACCTGGCAGTGGCGAGGCTAGTGCCCGCTGACAGTTCTTTCTACAGAAAATCCAGAACTGAAGCAAACTGGCAGTTAGCTTGTTCTGTAATATGAACTTAGGGGGGAAACTGGGCGACTCGGGGAGAAGTAGAGGAGACATTGCTCTATCAAAAGAGGCGAAGAGGTCCTCTTCTGCCCTGTAAAATCTACCCAGATCAGTTCCAAGTGGAGGGAGCCGTAGCACTTGAAATGTTCTCGGAAACTTCAATAGAAAGCCCTGTGAACCTCAGTTGGTACCCTTAGGGGCCAAGCATGAGAGTTTTCACAATTCGGACCAGTGATGAGAAGGTCCTTCCTGTCCGGAATCGCCCAAGGCGAGCCGTCAAGGAGAGGAATTCGAGAAACATATCCTGTTCGGCCAGCGCAGCGCCATTAAAAGGAGGCAAGACCCTTGCTGGTGAACCTTACCAAGACTCCCGGGAGCAGAAGAACCAGGGGACACGTAAGTGCCTTTAAGCCCAGACCCAAGGGGGCTGGGTGACTTAGGGAGAAGTAGAGGAGACATTGCGCTATCATAGAGGCGAAGAGGTCCTCTTCTACCCTAGATTAGTAAATCTGCTCCCACACACACACGGGCATCCAGGGACGAAACTGCCCTGAGCTGCCCTGGGCCCCAAGGAGGATCGAACGTGCCAGAAATTCAGCTGACGTGAACGTGGATCCCCCGATGGTTTATGTAAGAGGCTACCACTGTATTGCCCACCCGCACCAAGACATGGCAGCCTCAGGAGGAAGTATTTCAGGGCCAGAAATACGGCCATCAGCTCGAGACAGTTACTGTGACAACCGAACTGACGACCCTCCTATCCCTTTAAGCCGGATGACCACTTAAGGCCGCTACCCAGCCCGTCAGGGAGGCGTCTGTTGTTAGCAGCCTGCGACGACAAGACGCACCTAGAGTGGGACCCAAGGTAAGAACCGGGGTCTGAACCACATAGAATGGGAACGAAGCACTGGGCGCGTAACCCTTATTTGCCTGAGGGGACTGGCCCTTGGATGAAACCCCCTGGCTTTTAGCCACAGCTGAAACGGTCTCATATGGAGAAGGCCCAAAGGAATCACCGTGGACGCAGACGCCATGAGACCTAATATTCGTTGATACTGAAGAACAGTGCAACCTTGACCTAGCCTGAGATTGCTCAGGGAGTTCTGAATGGAGATGACACGAGCGGGAGACAACTGTGCCTGCATCGTGATCAAATTCCATATGACCCCTAAATAGGAAATTTTCTGGGTCGGGGAAAGAACGCTCCTTTGGCGTTGAGTCTCGGACCCAGGGAACCTAGATGAGCCAAGACGATATCCCTGTGCTGAACTGCCAGTTTCTGAGACTGGGCTAGGATCAGCCAGTCGTCTAGATAATTCAGAATGCGGATGCCCTGGAGTCGCAAAGGAGCCAGTGCTGCATCCATGCATTTCGTGAATGTGCAGGGTGATAGGGCTAGGCCGGACCAGGAAGTATCTGCTGTAATAGCCTGACTTTTTTTCTCTGGAAGGGGAACATGTTCTATGGCCCCTTTTTTCCAAGAGAATTTGCAGTTCTACCTGAAGTAGACATGCCTGTTCCGGGCTTACGATAGTGGAAACCACGCCATTGAAGCTCGGAGGGCGGCAAGCCTTTTTCTACTGTTTTAGAACCCACATAGAAATACCTGGCAGAAGTTTCCACGCTGCCAGGTTCTCTGAGATGGGAACTAATTTCAAGACTTCCTGTCGAGGGGGTGTCGAATGTCCCGTGTCCTGGATTATGGCAGGGAGCAACGGTACATTCAACATCTTGTTGGAAACCTCTGTCACCCGAAACACCAAGGGTGGTGGGAGTGAAGAGGTTTCGTGAGGGTATCGGGAGGGCTGAAGTGAATGATACACGCGCCCCATCCCGAAGGGAACTACCCTCACAGGGTTGGATACAAGACCGTCAGGGCTTCTTTCTCTTGGAGATACAAGCCCTGAGGTCTTGTTTGGGAGGTTGCTGAGGGCGACGAGCCTGTCCCCAATCACTGCGAGGGGGAGCACGACTTGCCACGCTCTGTTTTTGAACCTCCCTCCTAACAGAATCAGGGCGAGACTGGGTGACCGACGGCCTCACCCCCTGAGTGCGACGAGGAAGAAATTGCCCAAAGGCTTCCTCATGGCTTTTCGCCTCCTGGAATCTGGAGATAACCGAATTCATGGCGTCTCCAAAGAGACCAGAAGGCGAAACTGGGGCATCATGGAGGAAAACACTGTCCTTATCCTTGATGCCGGATAGATTAAGCCATAAGTGCCTCTCAGTGCTGACCAAAGCGGACATAGACCGGCCAATAGCACGGGCTGACTGCTTGGTGGCACGGAGAGACAAATCCGCAGCTCGACGAAGTTCAGAAAAAGCTTCGTCGTCGAGGTCTCTTCCAGCACTCAAGTCTTTTAGTAGGTCAGCCTGGTACGCCTGCAAGACAGCCATGGTGTGCAGTGCAGCACCAGCCTGACCCGCCGCTTGATATGCTTTCCCAACCAGCATGGAGGTTACCCTGCATGGCTTAGAGGGGAGAGCAGATTTCTTAAGCGACGATGCCGAACCCGGCGAGAGATAACCCGCAAGTGTCTCTTCGAACGGTGGCATCTTTAAATACCCTCGCGCCTCAGCGCCCACGATAGTCGAATATACTGACGTGGAGGGCACGTGAATGCGCGAGGTATAAGGTTTATTCCAAGAACGAGAAAGCTCGTCGTGGAGATCATCAAAGATGGGAAGGGACTGATGAGGTGTTCCCTTCCCTTGGTCACCAGACAGAAATCTGTCTTCTAACTTAGAGTGCTTGGGGGGAACTTGGTCACGTGGCCAATTTATTTTAAGTCTGGCCACCGCGCGAGTAATCACATCGAGCATCTCCTCCGAAGATTTAGAATCGCGATTGGAGCGCTCAGATGCAGTTAACTCGGAATCTGATCCAAGGGAATGGAGGTCCCCCTCGCGAACTGAAGAGGCGTCGAAGCACGCTTCAGGATCATGCGAGGGACCAGCAGGATCTGGGGAGAGAGCGAGCGAAAGGGACGAACCCGTCTCTCGCTCCTCAGCCAGATCCATGCGAGAGCCCCACGAATGGGTGCCGGCTCTCGGAAGTAAGCAAGGCGAGCGCGAAGCATCCCGACCGAAAGTAGGTCGCAATGCGCGCACCCGCCCTGTTCCAACGCGAGAGTAGCGTGCTCTTCCCCCAAGCAAACAAAGCAAAATTGATGCATGTCCTTGTCAGACATAGAACGCTGACAAGGAAACACGCATTGTTTGCCCTGTTTTTCCGCCATTTTCCCCTTTCTTTTTCTTTTTTTATATATATATAAAAGAGAGAAGGAAGGAAAAGACTTAGATTTTTTAACAAATTTCTAACAAGAGTTTTGTGAAAACACACAGAGAGAAAGCTCTGAAGAAAAATGTCTGACGACACTCTGGTGACGCCTCCTATTTATAGCCTGGCCACAGGTGCGTCCAATGATCTCACCAACCGAGGCTATAAATTCCAGTCAATTTCATTGACGTGTTACACACATGTTCAGAGCAGCTCACAATAAGATTGTTTCCCCATAGCGCTTAGCAGCGCAGCATCAAAGTGAAGCTTTTTGTAAAGGGAACACTAGTTTAGGTAGCCAAATTGTATTACAGAAATTTGGCTGACATCTTTCTGACAGCCACAGTTTCTTCTCCTGTTAACTTTCTTGGAGTGCATGTGAACGGGGCAGGGAGGGGTGACAGACGATAACAGTAACAATACAAATTAGAAATTAGTCAAGTTACTGCTTACAAGTTTTACATCCAGTCACAGTAATGCTGTTAACAATAAATCAGACAATGCACAGGCAATTTAGTGATAGTCCAACAGTTGTGGTCTTGACTGGTTTGAAATAAAATCCTGAGTCCTCTTTGTCTGAGACAGAGACAAGACCGAGTAAAAATGTGGTCGATTCTGAGACGAGGCCGAGACCTTCAAAAAGTGGTCTTGAAACCAAGACCGATCCAAGTACTACAACACTGACAGTGGGAACCAGCAAGTAGTCACATTAACATAAACAATGGTGAGCACAGTTTGGAGGTTTAATTTTTGTTCTAAAATTATAGTTGTACTCCACTGACAGTATTTGGGGTTTCAGTAACGAGGTAGAGTTAATAAAGTATGCATTCCGCTTGACTGTACTAGATAATTTACAGCTCACACATGCCCATAAGTTCAACAATACTTCCAGCTTTTGTCACTAGGGGGGAGTAATTCACGTTTTGGTAAGCACAGACCAGCAAAACTTTCGACTTAATTTTGCCGAATTCACAAGTGTGTTTAGTCTGGCCACTAGCATAACCAATTGGAATTGTTAAAATTACAAACAAAAAGATCAGTCCAAATATCACACCATAGGTTGAACCACTGTTGATATGTCAGGATGTTTGGGATGCTTAAACAAGGAGCATTCTTATAGTATTTAAAAAATATTAAAATGTGAATGGCATTTCGGTTGTAATGCCTTCAAGAGGACATCCTGCTCGTTGCAGTGTGATCAGTGTCTTTGTCCAGAGAGAGTACAAGCCCCATGACATCTCATTTTAACATCCAGCTTGTTTTCTTTAGCAGGGGGAATTTGATCGATTTGTTTTAAATACTCAAAAGAACACTTGGCTTCCATGGTCCATTAGGCTTCAGTTCAGCCAGGATTCACTCCACACCCCTCTCTTTTCAGATAAAGTCTCAGTGATTGATTGAAGGACAATGTGATTCAGATAAACCATGCATGTGAATGTGCCACTTTCTTATCAATGTAGGATATAGTGTCTGTGTCCCTGGAGAATATTTGCTGAAGAACTTAGGTTTTTATTGTCTGGAACTTAATTTGTAGCCAACTGGAAATAATTTCAGTGGGGGACGCAGTGTCTATTTCCCAGCCAAGTTTATTCTTAAAAATATAGTTGCTGAAGAACTTTTGTGGCTTTTATTGTCTGTTGCTTTATTTGTAGGCAACAGGAAATAATGTGAGGGTTGCTTGTGATCCAACAAATACAGCTAAGAGTCTTAAAAAGTATCAATGACTTAAATGAGTGAAAGCAATAGTTTTCACAGATTTTCTGCTCTAGCATACAAGACTAGCATCAGCCAACCTTTGAATTTTAGGTGCTTCCATTCAGGCCATCTGTGCCGTTTAGTGTTTTCATAATTTCTTGTCAATGGCTCCCCATCTTTTCCTGGCCTGTCTTAAGTAGATTTGAAACGTGAATTTTGCTGAAAAGCCTTCAGTATCAGTCGGATACAGAAATGTATATGATGGCATGCTTCATGTAACAGACAGTAATTTCCTGAGGGCTGAAGCTATATGGAATGTATGTAAGTAAACCAACTTTTGGAAGGTGCAACGTATTTTTGAGACAAGAATCTGCTCGAGAGCAATCTGTAAGTTTAATGATGTGTGAGAGTTGTATGGTGTTGAAATGTGTTAATTCACGTAAATAACACACACCAAACTTTACTGCTTTAATGAGGCAAACATTTTATCTTCCTTACAGTGCCTTTGTTATGAGATGCATTCATCATGAAAAGTTAGCAGTGGCTTCAAGTGACTTTCTTTGATGTTATAGAATTTTCAAAGGACCACTAATAATTTCCTCATTCTTTGATTTAGTGAGCTGTCAGAACATGTTAAGACATTCTATATTTTTCTAGTTATCTCAGCAATATACTATCCAAAATCCATGCACTGGTTGGTTGCTTTAAGAATGTTGTGGCTTTGAAGCAAAATTGGCTGCCAATATTGATATCAGTTTGAATGCTTAAAGCTTTGTTAAATGGAGGTATTTGTCTCTTCTTTTACTGTATTTAAGATCTGCAACTTACAGATAGGACTGAATGTCTTTCTGTCAGTATTGGGGAGTAGATGACTACAAAAAGTTACATTAATAAATTAACTACATTTTTCAGTAACTTAACAGTAGCTTAGCTGTTTTTTTTTAAACATTTTAACTTGTCCAGTATCTATCTGCTTTTTCCAGCATGTAGCAACCAAACACTATATCTTGTCGATCAGATTTGAACTATTAGCCTTCTTTATTCCGTAGAATTCCAGCATCTACTGCCAAAACGTCTGGTAAACTTGCAGCGTAAATCAGGCAACACATTTCTTCTTCTTTTGTTATGGAAGGTCACAAACTAAAATATAGCTGCAAGCAGTGATGACGGGCCCAAGCACCATGGGTCAATTTCTACCCGATGCCTTTTGGAAAACAATGAAAGTTGGACACATGCATTTGTCGTTTGACATTATTTAAAAAAAATGCAATTTGGGTAAATACAAGAGGACTATTTTTTAAAGTCTGTTGTATGAGCCACGCTTCCTGCTGCCAAGTGGTGGTGCTATGACTGTGACAAAAAATAGACACATCCATGTGATTATCCCCCAAGACTAAACATACATCTCAATTTTGATCTAAATCACACATTGCATACCGAAGATATGACACACTTCCAGTTTACTACTTTTTGCAATTAATTTACTGCCTCACCATGGCAACACTGTTCACTATATCAAAAATCTGCTCTCAATTTAGCATCTTCAATATTGTCTAAATGTGGCGATAGTCTCCGTACTTCCTGCTGCCAGTTGGTTGCGCTATGACCATGACCCTTAATAGCCTCATCCATGTGATCAGCCCCCACTACCAAGCATACAGCTGAATTTCATAAATAATACAATTCACACAGAAGATATAAGGAACTTCCTGTTTCACATTTTTGCCCTTCATTCATTGCCTTGCATGGTAATACCATTCGATCTATCAAAAATGTTTTCAATTTAGCATATTCAATGTCTTGGCATAAGGTTGCCTAAATTTGGTGACAGTCACATGAATCCCCTAGGACGAGTATTCAAAGGTTCAGGGCCAGCAATAAAAAAAAAAGCACATTTGATCCAAAATGGCTGACTTCCTGTTGGGATGAGCTAATGACTGTAATTTTGAAAGTTGTCCGGCTTGATGAGAACAATATATGTAGCAAGACTGGTGACTGTAGAAGAAACTAAACCCACCACTTTTCTCAAAAGATGGCTTTACAGAGCTTCCCATTCATGCCCATGTGTTAAATTTTGCCCAAGCCTAACGACCAACTACACTGATGTGTGTGCAAAATATAATGAAAATGCAAGCATGTCAAATACCCCAAAACATGTGAATATGCATAAAAGTAATAATGACATTAAATGCATTGCCATTGCAACACCATTTAAGATTTCAAGAATCCCTTCAGAATTTTAAATCTGCACTGTCTTGACATTATTCTAAATAAAACATTTAAGCAATTCAGGTAAACATAATAGGGATATTTCAAAGTCTGTTTAAAGTGCCATACTTAATTTTGCCAGTTGATAGTGTTTTGATCATGACCCAAAATAGCCACTTTAATGTGATCAGCCAGCAAGGCCAAACATATGACTCAATATTGATGTAAAACACAAAATGCACACAGAAGGTAAGAGACAATTCCTGTTTCTAATTTTTTTATGGTAATTTATTGCGTCACCATGGCAGCACCATTCGATATATCAAAAATCAATTTAGCATCGTCCATGTCTTGGCATGATGTCGACTGTCAGCATAAAAGTTGTATGGTTGATGAGATCTATCCTTGGGAGCCTCGCGTACCTCTGAACTTGAGGAAAGGACAATGAGAAATTGGCTGACAGAATTTGCATGTCGCGCCCTCAGACATACGGGTCTTCTTACTGCTCAAGATAGCGCCGAGTATGGCTGCTGCGTCACGGGCTCCATCAAAACACTGCAGTTTATTGTTTGTTTTGTTTACAGTTTTGTGTTTTTTTGTCTTGGATGTTGTCTGCCTTATTGTGTACGACAGACAAATGCTTTTGGACATTGGTTCGGCAATCACACTCCGAAAATCGGACTTCAAATTCCTCAACGCCGACCCGCGGTTTACAAACACGCCAGTGGAGCCCTTTGTCTGGGCTGCCCAGCCGCGGAAACGCAGAAGGAAAAGGGGAAAAAGAGCCGCCGTTCTCATCAGAGTACGACGTCGCGCAAATCGACCCCCGCTACCCAGTATACTACTGGCAAATGTTCAGTCTCTGGACAACAAGCTCTGCGAGCTGAGAGCGCGGATCTCTTTCCAACGAGAGACGAGAGATTGCTGCGTTATCTGTCTTACGGAAACATGGATGTCCGCGGAGATTCCAGACTCGGCCATTGAACCCACGGGGTTCTCCGTGCACCGAGCGGACAGAGCGAAAGACCTCTCAGGTAAAAGCAGAGGTGGAGGTGTATATTTTATGATAAACAAATCATGGTGTGATCAGAGGAACGTACATTTTATCAGGTCTTTCTGCTCTCCTGATCTGGAAAATCTCATGCTTCTGTGTCGACCATTCTGGCTACCGAGGGAATTCACAACGGTCATTATCACTGCTGTGTACATCCCCCCCACAAGCTGACACAGACCTGGCACTCAGGGAACTGTATGGGAGTATAAGTCAGCAGGAAACCGCGCACCCTGAGGCCGCGTTCATTGTTGCCGGGGACTTCAACAAAGCCAATTTTAAAACAATAGCACCAAAATACCACCAACACATCAGCTTCAACACACGAGGGGACCGGGTTTTGGATCATTGCTGTTCTCCTTTCCGGGATGGCTACAAATCCCTCCCCCGCCCACCATTTGGCAAATCCGACCACTCTTCCATTCTGCTTCTGCCCGCTTACAGGCAGAAACTGAAACGGGAAGCACCCACCCTCAGAACGATCCAGTGCTGGTCGGACCAGTCAGACTCTGCGCTACAGGACTGTTTTGATCACGCGGACTGGGAGATGTTCCGGTCCGCCTCCGATGACGACATCGAGGTTTATGCTGATAGCGTAACGTGTTTCATCAGGAAGTGCGTAGAGGATGTTGTTCCGACAAAAACAATACGGATCTACCCCAACCAGAAACCATGGGTTAACGGCGATGTTTGCGCGCGCACTTACTGCGCGGACCACTGCTTTTAATTCCGGGAACGCGGAGGAGCGTAAACAAGCCAGTTATGCCCTCCGTAACACTATCAGTGCAGCCAAACGCCAGTACAGGCACAAAATTGAAGACACCACTGACTCTAGAAGTATGTGGCAGGGAATTAACACCATTACGGACTACAAACGGAATAAAAACTCCGCCATGTACACCGCTGCCTCTCTCCCGGATGAGCTTAATACATTTTATGCTCGTTTCGAGGACAATAACACCACCCTCGTGGAGCACTCGCGGCTGACGCTACAGAGGATGGTTCACTCTCTGTATCTGCTGCGAATGTAACCCGATCCTTTCGACGGGTGAATATCCGTAAAGCCGCGGGTCCAGCCGGCATTCCGGGCCGCGTCATCAGAGCGTGCGCGAACCAACTGGCTGGTGTTTTTACGGACATTTTCAACCTGTCCCTCTCCCTGTCTGTAGTCCCCACATGCTTCAAAACATCAACCATTGTGCCTGTACCGAAGCAATCAAAAATCACTTGCTTAAATGACTGGTGTCCTGTTGCTCTGACCCCCATCATCAGCAAATGCTTTGAGAGGTTGATCAGAGATTACATCTGCTCTGTTCTGCCCACCTCTTTGGACCCATTACAGTTTGCCTACCGCAACAACCACTCCACTGACGATGCCATTGCATCTACAATAAACACTGCTCTCTCCCACCTGGAAAAAAGGAACACATATGTGAGAATGCTGTAGACTACAGTTCAGCATTCAACACCATAGTGCCCTCCAAGCTTGATGAGAAACTCCGGGCTCTGGGCTTAAACAGCTCGCTGTGCAGCTGGATCCTGGATTTCCTGTCAGGCAGACGTCAGGTGGTTAGAATGGACAGCAACATCTCCTCATCACTGACCCTCAACACTGGAGCCCCGCAGGACTGTGTTCTCAGCCCACTCCTGTATTCCCTATACACACATGACTGTGTGGCGACACATAGCTCCAATGCCATCATTATGTTTGCTGACGATACAACGGTGGTAGGTCTGATCACTGACAATGATGAAACAGCCTACAGAGAGGAGGTGCACACTCTGACGCGCTGGTGTCAGTAGCACAACCTCTCCCTCAACGTCAGTAAAACCAAGGAGCTTGTAGTGGACTTCAGGAAGAAAGACAGAGAACACAGCCCCATCACCATTAATGGAGCACCGGTGGAGAGAGTCAGCAGCTTCAAATTCCTCGGTGTCCACATCACTGAGGAAATCACATGGTCAGTCCACACTGAGGCCGTTGTGAAGAAGGCTCACCAGTGCCTCTTCTTCCTGAGACGGCTGAGGAAGTTTGGAATGAACCACCACATCCTCACACGGTTCTACACCAGCACTGTAGAGAGCATCCTGACTGGCTGCATCACCGCCTGGTACGGCAATAGCACCGCCCACAACCGCAAAGACCTGCAAAGGGTGGTGAACTGCCAGAAACATCATCAGAGGTGAGCTTCTCTCCCTTCAGGATATATATAACAGACGGTGTGTGAAAAAAGCTCAGAGGATTATCAGAGACTCCAGACACCTGAGTTATGGGCTGTTCTCACTGCTTCCATCAGGCAGGCGGTATCGCAGCATCAGGACCCGCACCAGCCGACTACATGACAGCTTCTTCCCCCAAGCAATAAGACTTCTGAACACATGATCTCTCACGATCAATAATCAGCACTGCACTTTATTAATCTTCATTCTGTCAAATATATTCTCCCCAATTCAATTAGTATATATATATTATTATATACCCTTATCTAGTGTATATGTATTCTACATTGTGTGTATTGTGTACATTTGATTTGTAAATTGTTGTGTAATTATGTGTACATTTGTTATGTAAGTTGTGCAAATATATTGTTTATTGTAAAGTGGTTTATGTCTCGTCACTGTCATTACTGCAATGTTGCTCTGAACTGCACACAAGACTTTCACCTACTGTTGCACTCGTGTACACAGTAGTGTGACAATAAAGTGATTTGATTTGATTTGATAAAGGGAAGTGGGTATATGTCTGTCAGTCAGGTTTTTGCACTGAGGAGCCGAAAATAAGGTACTGCTGTTTACAGTGGTAGGTCTAGTGCCACAACATCTCGTTCCCTCCCTCAGGGAACAGTAACTGTGACATCCTCCTTTTGTCACTCAATGTTGTGTCGAATGAAGTGACACAAGGGATCCCATTCAAATGTGCCATGCACTAGCCTGTGTTACATGAACTGCTGACACAGGTGCAAGCTGGCTGCTGCGTGCTAGAAGCAACTGTATAGGCCACACGTAACCTTAGGTTTCCAGCACCCTTGAGGGGGGAACAGGTTGTAGGGAATAAAGGAAATGAGACATTTAGGAGGGAACTTTAAATTGATCTAATTCTCACATCATCATATATAATGATATTTGGTATGCTAAGTTTAGAATGTAATTTAGGGTCTCGAAATATGTGAGCTATGAACTAAATTAAACTGTCCTTATTGTACCTTATTAGGTAATGAAATGTATAATGGAATTAGTCACGTTCGAAAACCATTATAAACTAGATAAATAACAAATAACTAGTTTATTGTTTTAATAGATTCTCCACCATTAAAATTGTGAAACAAAGATGTATCCACTCACAATTTCTATTGTAAGGAATTAGCTTTAATAAGTGAATTATGATTAATTCACTTATTGGAGTGATATTATTCTCATGACTTATTGAACATAATATCACACGTATTTAGGTGCAAATTTGAAGCGAAATCTTCTAGAAACAGGGATGAGATCCATCCATCCATCTTCAACCACTTATCCGAAGTCGGGTCGCGGGGGCAGCAGCTCCAGATTATTTATCAAAATATACCACAGTCACAATGTCTTTGAACACAGACAAACTTTATTACTATTCAAACATAAATCTAATCTAACACATATATACATAAGACAGATTGGTGAAAAAAATTTCAGCATGTGAAATAAATTATCAGTACAGTGAAAACGAACTTTATGGAGGCTGTTGACAAACCTTAAGAACAATTTATCCTTCTTTGAGTCAACATCGATTTGCTGTCGGATTACCCAAATTATTTAATTAATACACTAGCACTTTGAGCACAATATTGGAGATGTAGTTGCGTGTCTTTGTGGCATTTCCTTGCGTTCTTTGTGTTGCTTGGTTCTTGGCGCTTGGTTGAAAGTTAGTTCCGTTGATGTTTTTAACCTCTGTATGATCGAAGGGTTATTGGTTGTATGAATTATGGGATTCGTTTTTAAGCAAGGCCGTAGAGAATGATGAGCTTTCTCGAGATTTCGAGTCCCGAGCTTCCTTGGGCCTCACATGGCATGGACCTGGCAGTCAGTGGAGTGACCAGATGAAGCACATGCAAAGCACATGCAGGCAGAAGAGAGGAGAGCCGAAGAAGGAGAGACAAGAGAGGCAAGAGAGTGTGTTCTTCCTGTTTGGAAATATTTTAACCGAAATTGGCCGCATCCCCAAAGGTGTCCTGCGCCAATCAGAAGTGACTTTTCAGAGTCACATGGTCAACTGAGCTGTCTTTTCTGACAGTTGAGTTATGGTCCTTTGTTTCAAACTCTTAAAAATCTCCCACTCAAAACCAGTGCATATTTAATCATGAACTTTTATATCTTGAGAATGGTACAAGAGACATGATATTTGCTGTCATCAGCTTTCTCTGCATATGCCAGTGAACGCTTACCAAATGTGTCCAAATGCCTAGCAAGACTAGGTTTTGTATGAACTGTGGATTTAAATCATTCTGTACATTCTGGAAGCTTGATTCAGCAAAGTACTGTGACTTTATGTGAGAAGTTTGTGGATTAAGGAATAGTATTCAAGTTGTGTAAATCTGATGGTCTTTTGGAAGCCTTTCAAAGAGAACTCTGCTTTAACTCTGTGTGAAAGATCAGGAGGTGTGGCTGCGGAGGGGCATTTCTGATATATTAGTTTTCTGCTGTTTGATTTATGACGGTGAAGAATTCCAGGATTGCAAAGGTTGAAAGCTCTAGATTCAAGTCATATTGTTTCAATTCTTCTACATGTATAATGCTACAAGTTGCTACATGACCAACAAGGAAGCAAGCCTGGCAGCCGCTGCCTTTTATCTCTATATTTCTCTTGCATAGGGTGTGAATCTTAACGCTATGAAATGCATTGGGGAAGGCAGTCTTTTCCGATCCTATTCTTTCAGGAGAAAAAGACCCTGTGGAGGCCACATCCTGACAAGACTAGTGGGAGGTGATATGTGGCTAATACACCATGTGGGTTGTCAAGCCACACATGGGAGCGGCACATGGTAGGTCCTGCCTGGAGAGGGAGGAGCTCTATAAACACGGCAACTGGGGGCAGTGGGACTGCCCAAGGGAGCAATTTGGACCGGACAGGGGGACCGTACCTTAAAAAATACACCACAGGGAGTTGCCTGAAGATTTAATTAAGTCTGTGGAGCCCTACTCTAGTACGGAACACTTGTGAATCATAGTGGGTCTGGTCGCAAATTTCTCCACTGAATTCACAGGCCAGAAGGCTAGGGAGGAAGAACATCCAGGAAGCAATGCTTAGTGGCTAACCTGGGAGAGAAAGTGCACTGGATCAACTTGGTGAAGGGCGCTGAGTGCAAGCGGAACACCCGGTCGGCTGTTCCGCATTATTGAGTTCTACCGGCTCGGACCTGACAAAACACGGGATGAGACCGACTCAACCCTGAGATTGTAAAGTCTCACAAAGGTATTGGGTGTTGCCCAGCCCGCTGCTCTGCAGATATCTGCTAGGGAGGTGCCGTTGGCCAGTGCCCACGAGGATGCCACACTTCTTGTCGAGTGTGCTCAAACCCACAAGGGGGCGGGCACGGCCTGAGTCTGGAAGGCCAAGGAAATGGCATCGGCGACCCAGCAGGCAGCCTCAGTTTGGAGACTCATTCCCTTTCCACCATCCACCGAAGCTGACAAAGAGCTGCTCAAAACATCTAGAGCTCTGAGTGCGGTCCAAATATATATGCAAAGCACGTACCGGACACAGCAATGAGAATGCTGGGTCTGCCTCCTCCCGGGGCAGCTTGCTTGCAGGTTCATGACCTGGTCCCTGAAGGGGGTCGTAGAAACCTTGGGCACGTAGCCCGGTCGCAGTCTCAGGATAATGTGAGTATGTGCCGGACCAAACTCCAGGCAAATGTCGCTGACAGGGAATGTTTGCAGGTCCCCAACCCTCTTGATGGAAGCTAGCGCTATCAGGAGGGCCATCTTCAAGGAGAGGGCCATCTTCAAGGAGAGGGCCTTGAGCTCAACTGAGTCAAGTGGCTTGAAGGGGGGGTCTCTGAAGGCCGAAGAGGACCACTGAGAGATCCCAGGAGGGGAACAGGCTTGGCCGCAGAGGATTCAGCCTCCGGCACCTCTAAGGGACCTGATAATCAAGTCATGCTTACCCAAGGACTTGCCATCCACTGTGGTGGTCCGCTATAGCTCTGGCTTGGTTGATCATGTCTACGACTGCAAGTGGTAGGTCACTCAGATCTTCCTTTTGGTGTGGATGCCAGAGGGATCCCTGAGAAAGAAGGTCCTTCTTCAGGGTAATTTTCCAGGGAGGTGCTGTCGCGTGGAGCGTGAGATCTGAGAACCAAGTACAGGTGGGCCAATAATGAGCGACCAAGTTGATTTGTTCCTCATCCTCCCTGATCTTGCACAGGGTCTTTGCAAGCAGGCTCACTGGGGGGGGGAACACATACTTGCATGGTCCAGGCGGCCAGCTGTGTGCCAATGCATCTATGCCGAGGGGAGCCTCGGTCAGGGCATACCAGAACAGGCAATGGGAGAATTCCAGGGAGGTGAACAGGTCTACCTGTGCCTGCCCGTATAGACTCCAGAAAGCCAGATTGTGACATGCGTGGGGAGCGTAACTCACCTTGGCAGTTGATATATGCCACCGCTGCCGTGTTGTCTGTTCGAACCAACACGTTGCCCTGGATCTACGCCCAGAACCTCTACAGGGTGAGCAATATTGCCAACAACTCAAGGCAGTTGATGTGCTAACATAGCATATGGGGTCTGTCCAGGGGCCGGCGGCCGCGTGCACGTTGCATATAGCCCCCTAGCCCATCTTGGAGGCATCGGTTGTCACCACGACACTCCTGGAGACCTGTTCTATGGGAACCCGTGCCCGTAGAAATATGAGGATGTTCCAAGGGCTGAAGAGGCGTCAACAGATCGACATGATGGCACGCGATGTGTGCCGTGGCGCCATGCCCATCTCGGGAATCGAGTCCAGAGCCAGGGCTGAAACTGTCTCATACGCATCAACCCGAGAGGTGTGGCCATCACCGAGGATGCCATATGCCCCAGGAGCATATGAAAAATAGTACATTGCTGCACATAATCATTAGTAGCAACAGCAAATCTTCCTATTCTTTCTCTCCAGTAAAATGTGAATGAAAACCACATAACTTTTGAGTATGATACAGCAAGTGTTTTAGCAAATTCAAAGTTTAGAAGCTTTTAAGAGATAGATATCTTAAAACCCATTTTAACCAGCAAGCTTTTCCTTAGTCCTAGTTTTCCTTTATTGTTCATCGATTTGTGATTGCTTTACTAATGCTATGCAATGCTAGCATTTGTTCTATATGAGTACAATTATCAAACAAGAGTATAAATGTCCTTGTTTTACACACCTGTCTTTTCAAACAATTGCTAAACAAGTTTTATTATCAAGTAATGTAGGAAATTTGACTCATTGATGTTTTTGCTTAGAATTGTAAATATCCTTGTATGCCGATATTTTTGCATTACGTGATGCGTCTGCATCTTGGAGAAATCATAGTTGTGGATTTCCGCATAGGTTTCCAACTTGGAAGTCCAACTTCATGTGATGTTCCATTCCACTTTTCCAAGTAGGAAGTTGGAAATTCTGACTTTCCAAATTCAATGGAACCAAGCATTTAACCACATGACCTTACTCCAAAACCCTGCCCTCCAAAGTAATGTCAGCCAACCAAATGTCAGCACAACATCGATCACAGGCAGATTGCTGTTTACAGAGCCTAAGGCTGTCACAGAGACAAGTGTAATTTCTCATAACACCTTTTTAAGTGATATTTGTCAGGGGTAGTAGGAACATTTTATGTGTGATGTTTAAAAAAAATCACTCACAGCAGCTTTAAGCCAGTGCTGAAAACATTTTGAGTGCATTGCACAACACATCACAATGCACATCTATGCTGAGGTTTCTGCCATCCATGTGGTTTTAGTGGATAGTGCTGAGTGTTTACCATTAACACATATCTGACCCATCTCACACCAATTAATTGCAGCTTTCCCACACTCCTGTGGTCTGAATTGTGTGGCTGAAAGCAGTTCTCAAGGGCCTTCTTTTTCTCACTCAACCCCACCGTAACCCAGCCTGTCATCTGCAGCTTGGCACTGACCAACCAAGACCGACTGTTGACCCATAGTCATTACGTGTTTATGGCTCAAGGAGAGCAGCTGAGGCTTAGGGCTGTGAGCTTGGGCATTCTACAGAATGAATACTATTGCTAGTGGCCTAGTGCAATTATTTTCCTTTTGAGTGGTCTTTAACAAAGTCCCTTTTAGGCAAGTTGGGTCACTCGGTGACCATGTTTTTAGCGCCTCCAGGCAGCCTGCAGGACCCTGTTTTCTATGGAAACAAGTACAGATCCTATCTGCTTGAATTGGGAAAGGCTGAAATCTAAAAAAATTACAGAAAAATAAACAACCCTAGAAATGTATAAACAGCTATGTAATATTGGCAAGATAATAGATATCAAGGTGTACTAAATTAATGAGACTTAATTTTTTACTTTCTGCTCAGGTTTATGCAGAGAGTGCTGTCTTTATCCGGGAGTTCACACTCAGTCGCCACGATGATCTTCTAGATGAACATCTTAATGAAGGTCATGGAGGCAACAAACCAGAAGACTCAGTAAGTGGTTACAGTATATTGACTGTTTGTTCAAAGACAGTAAATAGGAGAACTAATCAATCCTATATGCACAGCAGTCAGGTATGATTTAATACACTATCTGCTAAATTAATATTCATGTATGCTTGTCTGCTTATCTTCCCAGCATAGCTGAGCATACATTTTATAATGCTATTAGGTAATCCATCATGAATATGTGTAGCTGTTACCTCATGGTTCATTGTCATATACCCAGTATATATCACAGACTCATGAGAGTACACAATGACAACAGGCAGGCATGGATGGGAATGCACTGTTGTATTGACAAAGAAACAGTATGACACAATATTGGTGTGGGTGACATCTCAGTGACAGGCTCTTCTATGCAAAACTGTGCTCATTCCAGCTGCTTCCTAATGCCATCACTCAGACTGCTGTCTTATTTAATATAGGCCTGGTCACGCCGCACTGTGATGGATGAGAATATTTCATTGGAAGCTGTTCATCTACTCCACCCAATTGCCTCACAATGCTGGCACAGGAAACAGCTGTAGTGATCGATTCATTGCGATAACCATCAGTGTGCTTTTGTTAGCCTGATTGCAGATTGCGGTTTCTGCTGCAATCGACTGCAAATAATTATTGCTCAGTAATTTTGTCTTGTTTTCCAGTAAAACTCCCTGAACATCCTTTTAAGTGGAAACAGTATATTTCAGGATCCCTGCAGTCATGGAAAACCTGAAAATATTAGCAAATGTTTATATTGTGACTTTCAGGCTATTATGAATATACACTTACTGAGCACTTAGTAGGAACACTTTACTTAACATTTAGCGGACAAATAAATTGGTTATTTACTTGTCTGAGTAAAAAAAGTCCGGAGAGAGAAAAGGACAAGTTTCTATTGTATGTTTTCTAAATTATGACCGATGCCAAACCTAATAGTGTACCTATGCGATCAACTCAATTCAATGTGACAGAAATATAAACTGCACTGAGTAGGGGAGAAGGCTATTGTCATATGGTAATTATTTTATGTTACGTATGGTAGTCAAATAAAGCCTCCATTACCATCATTTACAGCAGGGATGCTCATAGTTCTATGGAAAAAGATCTACTTTTTTATCTTGTTGCAACATGATCTACCATGTACAATATAGGCTACACATATAACAATAGATGGTAGTGACATTTGACGATTCTCAATACCATCTTCAATACTGCAACAAATAACAATAATTTGTTAATTGTGGAAGGATGATTTCAGGTTCATAAGTGATTATTCAAGAATAGTAAACAGTCAGTAATAAAATAACAATAAAAACAGCAATTAATAGAAATAGAAAAAAAAAACACAAATTAAGAAAAGTCTGTGCTTTTTTCAACAACTTTAAAAAAATTTAACTGCAGTAGGCTATCAAATATTCAAGTAAACATTTAGAATGAAATGCATCATAAAACGACTGGTCTTCACTGTATATTATAATACATTAATACTTTTAATACTTTAAAGCTACTAAAGTTACCCAGTAAAGAGCAGTAAGTGGCTAATTTTCTTTTTATGGTTGTTTGATTATGACAGAAGGCAGCAGGAGATCTATTAGCTTACATTCACACTTCCAAGTCCTACATTTGAATGCAAATCCACTTTTTTTCATTAATGTTTATGTTCACTTTAGACATACTGTAACTCATTGTGTTTATATGAATACCTCACCAAGATTTGCATTTTGGAGGACTTTTGAAATGTAATTTAACGTTCAGTAGCACATTAGTGCAAGCATTTTCAGAACACACGGATTTATTAGCTGCACATTCATGCTGCGAATCTCACATTCTACCACATCCCAACGGTGTTCTTCTGGATTCAGATCCGTTGACTGGGAAGGCCACTGAAGAACAGTGAACTCATTGCCATGTTCATGAAGCCAGTTTGAGACGACTTTTGCTTTGTGACATTGTACATTATCATGCTTGAAGTAGCCATTTGAAGATGGGTAAATTATGGCTATGAAGGTCTGCTCATGATCAGCAAAAATACTCAAACAGGCTGTGGCATTCAAGCAATGATTGATTGGTATTAATGGGCCCAAAGTGTGCCAAGAAAAATATTCCTCACACATTCCTCCTCCAGCAGCCTGGACTGTTGATACTAGGAAGGTTTGGTCCATGGATTTATGCTGTTTGAGCCAAATTCTGCCCCATCTGTAAGCTTCAGCAGAAATCGAAATTCATCAGACCAGGCTACATTTTTCCAGTCTTCAACTGTCCAGTTTTGGTGAGCCTTTGCCCACTGCATCCTCAGATTTCTGTTCTTGGCTGACAGAAGTGGAACCCTATGTGGTCTTCTGCTGGTGTATCCCATCCGCCTCAAAGTTGGATGTGTTGTGCATTCTGACATGTCATTCTGCGCTGTACAGTTGTACAGAGTGGTTATCTGAGTTACCGTAGCTTTTCTGTCAGCTGAAACCAGTCTGGCCATTCTCCGTTTACCTCCCTCATCAACAAGGTGTTTCCATCCATAAAAATGACACTCACAAGATGTTTTTGTTTTTTGTACCATTCTGAGTAAACTCTAGAGACTGTTGTGGCCAGGAGATCAGCTGTTACAGAAATACTCAAAACCAACCCATCTAGCACCAACAATCATGCCACGGTCGAAATCACTGAGATCACATTTTTTTTCCTCATTTGATGGTTGACGTGAACATTAACTGAAGCTCCTGACCTGGATCTGAATGATGTTGTGCATTGCAATGCTTGGATTATTAGCTAATCGCATGAATAAGTAGGTGTTCAGGTGTTCCCAATAAAGTGATAAATGAATGACCATGTATATTTTTTTTCCTAGTTATACTCTAAAATAGTCAGTCAGGAATTGTGAGTGCAATCTCTAAAATTATGTTCAACAGTTATTATAAAGTAATCATGTCTGACTGGAAACAATCATGAAAAAGTCTTGGACATTTATTGGTCAAAATGTGGATGAACCTTTTCAGAGATAGGAAAAAAAAGGATTATGCTAAAATTAATTTAACAAAAATTTATTTCAATGGGGTTGGAAAAATTAACTCGTTATCCATTTGATTTCAGTTACATTTAATTTAAATTATTTGTCAGATAGATAAAGCATAAACCTTACTAAGATTAGTTATAGTTCTCTGAAAACAAGACTTAGTATCTTATGTCATTTTACTTCACAGATAAATGTGTCTTGTTTAAGGATGTTTAGAAATTTTAACTTGAAAACTGGACCTTGTATTTTAAATAGTTGTTACTCCACAGTTGCATTTTGGAACATCATTTTGAGATTCAAAATCTGTTTCTCATGCTTGTTAAGTTAATACTCCACAGCTGTTCATTTACAGACAACACACTTGTGCTCTCTGTCTTTCAGCTCTCAGCACTTGAGTAATGATTCTAAATGTCATTTAGACATGTGGTTCTTAACTGGTGGGTCGTGACCCAAAAATGGGCTGTTCTGGTGGGGTTGTGGACAACAGGAAAAAACAATGCTAAATGCATTTAATAAGATGCTAACCATATTGTAGAATCGAGAATAAGTAGTATAGCAAAATAAATAAGCTGATCAACTTCTACAGGGGAGGAGAAAATGTTTTCTGTATCTTTTGTTGTTAACCTTAAAAGCTGTGTGTCCAATTAAACTCTAAGCTATTCTATTAACTAGAAGATCACTTGGTAGATAGAAGCTAGCCATATTAGGCAGATGCCAACAAATTACCATGACTACCTCAAATATGGGTTCACGCAACAAGAATAAGCATAATTTGTACAGACATAAAAGTTTTACTTTTGTACAGTAAACAATTTTGCTGCTGTGTTGGATTACCACTTGATGTGCAAAGTAAAATGTGGGTCCTGAATCAAACCAGTTGAGTACTACTGCTTTAGTTTCTTACTGTTAAATCAAACCAAATTTCTTTTAGTGGTTTCAGACATCCTTTAAAGGTTGCATATGTATGATTGACATATACACAATTTACAAGAGGTTATTACTCCTCTCTTTTGTCTTGTACTGTAAAAACTGTGAGTTGTCTCTATCAATAGCTGTTTCTCATTTGATGTCTTACTATGAAATTATTGCTCACTGTTGCATTCTCTGACATGACTGGGTTTTATGTGTCCCTCAGAGTAACTCAAAACTGCATGTAGCTAATGACATTGAAAAGACCATATGCCTATGGCTACGCTGCTGGCTAAAGTTCAAGTTTAAACACAGTTAAAGAGTTTTAATTAACCTGTAAAAAATACATAGTGTCCATACCAAGCTTATTCTAAATGTGTTTAATCACTTGGGGAAAATTAGTTGTATGCAACCACATTCATTTACTTTCCTTAACTGGGGATCTTTGCAGTTTCACCATTGCCATGTTGACCTCATACATCTCATATTAGCTCATTTTGCTCAAAGGAACTTTTAACAACTCTCTTGATGCAGTAAGTCACTCAATATGAAAACATTTTTTTGTATGAATTTGAAAATGAATGAGGGTCATTTATGGCCATAAGGGCCTATGTAGGTCTCCATATGTTAGCAGGATATAAAAGGCAGACAATAAAGTGACTGATCCACTGTCCTACAAAGTGAACATTTAAATGGCAACTCTTGTTAAGTCCAATGCCACCTACTTGTATTAAATGAATAGCAGCTGTGACGCTCTTTGTAGATTAATGCCGCATTTCAGTTTGTGTAAATTCCAAAATATATATTATTTATTTATTTATTTACTTTGGAAGCAACATAAAAATGGCAAATATTTAATTACAGTTGATTTAGTAAAAGACAGTGAATAGATTTGTTTAGGATAATTTTCAGTGTCATATATCAAATTAATCCATGTCTTCTGAAGAGCCTGTTATGTGGATAAGATTTTACAAAGCCTTTCTTGGTTGTTTTGCTTATGTCGAACACATTTGCCTAATGATTTTCTTTTAACATTTTATTTTTTACTTCAGATACTCTTAGTTCAAGATGCAGTAGGCCCATTAGATTTGCACCAAAGCCAAAAACAATTAGATGTTGACTTGAACAACATTTCCAGGTCTTCAGGCATTTTGTTTTATTAATTAACTCATATTTGGGTTTATGGGGCCTAAGCAACTGACATGACCTCAAAACCCTAGCATGACATTAAGGAAGCAGTTCTGGAAAAAAATAAATAATAATAATTGGCATCTTCAGTCAGTTTTTTTTTTCTACATTGAGGTTCACTTGTTGGTAAAGTTTACATAATGTATTGTCATAATGTAGTACTATATTATCTTTTTCTATCCTCTCTTTTGCCCTCTGTCTAAAACGCTCGGTTTCTACGTATTTCAGCTTTAAGACGAGCCTGCTGTTATGACTGGTTAGCATCATTGCAGAGAAAACATCCCCAACCTTTACATGTGTAATAATTATTTGGCTATACTGAACTTGTGGTAAAGGGCCCCCTGGTGGTCGCAGGCCCTTATGCAGCTGCTTATTTCGCTTATTATGTAGGGTTGGCACTGTTATAAGGTATATAAGATTTGGTGATGATATAAAAAATATGCTATATAAACAGCAAAACTAGTCCAGACTAACATACAATGTGAAGGGTTAATAAGTCTGTATCCAGCTGCATGGAGAGTTATAATGGACAGTCGGCCCTCTGGTTTCCCTGTCTCTTTACACTGTTTCAATATGCATTCTGTGTTGGGGAATACGGGTTTGTTCACCAGGTCGGATCGATTCCCCCTTGATCGATTGGCCAGTCAACCATTCTGTGTTTAGGAATACGGGATAGTTCACCGGGTCAGATTGATTCCCCCTTGATTGATTCGCCAGTCAAACAGTGCAGTTGGTGTCCCTCAATTGAATCGTGGCTTAAATACAGGACAATGGACATCCAAACACATTAATTGTGGCCAAAATAGACGATGTCCTGGCTAAAATGAGACAGCAAGCAGCATTGCAAGCGTAAACATGACCATTGACTTTCAAGATTAAATAAAAATCTTGTTAAAATTTTGTAAGCTTTCTTTGGTAAGTAACCATGTAATAAGCATGATTCGCTATACGTTGGAGTCCTGAACATGGTTTATTTTGCAAATAAATTGGCTGACTATTCCTTATATAATCAAACAAACACAAACAGAGCATTAAATTTTTTACTCACCAGCATGACATCTTTTAATATTTAAAGTTTCTTTGCAAATTCTGAACCATAATGCTTCTCAAAAGAATCCTGAAACTTGCCGAACAAAGGTTAATGTTGAGATCCTTCAGAAGGCTATGCATAGAGGTAGTTTTTCCAGTACTAGGACCTTTCTTGACATCTTAATCTTTTCGTTGCTTAAAAGCAAACTACAGTAATAATAGTGCAATCAGCCCCTTCCAGTGTTGGGGTCCCTCTGCATAACCCTCTATATGAATTCCCCATGATGATTATGTATGTTATGGAGTTGGGGACTATCCAAATTAGCCCCGTTTCTATATCGCCATGGGGCTGATTTCAGTTTTGAGTAATTTTGGCTGAGTAATTTTTGCAGGGTGGAAACAATAAATGCTCTTTTTGGGCTAAAGAAGTTTTGAGTTCTGAAACTTAGAGTATGTATTTATTCTACAATGACCTCTTATTTTTCAAAATAATAAAGGAAAATGTTATTCCTCATGACATGACCCCTTTAAGTACTGTGTTTTGCTTTTGTATGCCAGCAAATCTGAGGAGACAATGCACCTGTATTAATATATGAATCTTTGTCCATTTAGTTAAAGGTGTGTTTGTTCACTATATTTTTGTTTTCATTTTCTTTCCACTACCTTTTTGGAATAGCAGGCCCATTAAAAGAAAAATTAGCCCAAAAATTATAATTCTTCATTGTATTTACTTACCCTTATGCCATCTCAAACTTGTACTTTCTTCTTATCATCTTTGGCTGAACTATTCTTTTTAAACATGAGGTTGGTTTATAAATCATGTACTGTACAGTTTGTCAGTACCTGCTTAACCCACACACATCTTCCTCAAAATACTGCTCCCCTGGAGGATAAAATGGGGCACTACGACAAAGCTGATCTTGTACTGAGTCCAGCTTACTGTATAATGGTGAATTAGGATTTGGATAAATTGACTATGAATCAGCCTAAAGAAGCAACCACTGGCCAGTAGAAATGG
This sequence comes from Moxostoma hubbsi, assembly GCA_032164185.1. NCBI lineage: Eukaryota > Metazoa > Chordata > Actinopteri > Cypriniformes > Catostomidae > Moxostoma > Moxostoma hubbsi. Next base: position 9,091,096 of record JAVLUX010000003.1, on the reverse strand, counting down.
GTGGCGTCACTAGCATAGAGAGGACATCCCCTCGCTGTAGCAATGGGAGGTTTATGATGGGAGGGCTTCCTCCCAAGAGGTGACCAGTCCTGCTTTCATTACATGCCTATGCAATTCTCAAAATTCGAAAGAACTATTTTCTAATGTTTTATTAAAAATGCTAAGCTTAGAACTGAGAAGGACTGGGTTCTAAAATACATTGAAATACAGTTTTTGAACCCTAATCAGCCTAATGATGGCAATGAAGTACTTCTGGGGGGTGTTTAATATTATGTTTTAAGTTATTATGTGTTAAGTTTAATATTAATGTTATAGTTCATATTTTTCATATGGAACTTTTCCAGTTCTGTAAACAAGAAATTATCAAATTAGTTGTAATTTTTGGCAAAAAAAAAAAAAGGAAATTGTAAAAATGTTTTGGGTAGTATACTCAACAAAGAAAATAGTTTACTCAGCCTCATATTGTTTCAAATCCATGTGCCTTTCTTTTCTATTTCTTTTCTTTCTTTCTTTTGTTTGTGGAAGACCAAATGAGATATAATGACAGAGTTTAACATTTTTTGTAAATTAAACTTTTGATGAACTATCCCTTTAAACCCCAAAAAACACTTTTAATGGGATGTGGCTTCTATGATATTTATGCATGCTGTGGTATAGATGCTGCTGCACAGATTTCCTCTTTGTTAATGGAATTCAGGTGGCACTTGGTTCTTTATCTAAGATATTTCCATCAGAAGAGCTTTTATTCCTGTATATAATGTTGCATTTGTGAACAGGAAGCCCAGATAGTGGTGGTATGCAACACTGACGCACTATATCATTACTCTGATTGTTTTGCTCTTCGTTGTAATGAACAGAACCTTGGCAAGATCCCTCTTCGGCTGCTTGGCATTACTCAAGGCTCCATTAAGCCTGTCAGAGATGACAATCACCAGTCCCAGCACTCTTTTTGAATGGAACAGTAGGTCAAAACAGAGTGGAAGTGGCGTGGTGGTAGGTACTACCTAGCAAGGGAGGAGCTCTACAAACACAGAGATTGCGCAAGTGAGACGTGGGTCCGCCAACAGGGGGACCGTACCATGTAAAATACATCACAGGGTGTTGCCTGAAAAGAGAATTAGGCCTGTGGAGCCCTACTCCAGTATAGAGTACCTGAAACTCGGAGTGGGTCTGGTCGCAAATTCCTCCGCTGAATTTGCAGGACAGAGAGCTAGGGAGGAGTCATCCAAGGAGCCCAGTTAGTGGGATATCCTTGGATAAGTACGCATGTGTTCGCCTCAGTGGAGGTTAAAGGTGCTAGATGCAAGTGGTACACCCGGTCAGTTGTTCTACATTACCCAGTTCTACCGACTCAGACCTGACCAAACACAGAACGAGACCGACTCAAACCTGAGATTACAGAATCTCACCTTTAGGTATTGGGTGTTGCCCAGTCTGCTGCTCTGTAGATGTCTGCTTAGGGAGGTGCCATTAGCCAGTGCACATGAGGATGCTACACTTCTCATCAAGTGTGCTCGAACCCGCTAGGGGGCGGGCACGGCCTGGGTCTGGAAGGCCAAGGAAATGGCATCGACGACCCAGCGGGCAGCCTCAGTTTGGAGACGGTGTTCCCTTTCCGCTGTCCACCAAAGCAGACAAGAGTCGCTCAGTGCATCTAGAGCTCTGTGTGCGGTCCAAATAGTTCTGCAAAACACGTACCGGACACAGCAATAAAGGTTGGGTCTGCCTCCTCAATGGGCAGCTTGCTTGCAGGTTCATGACCTGGTCCCTGAAGGGGGTCGCAGGAACCTTGGGCACGTAGCCTGGTCGCGGTCTTAGATGAGTGAGTGAGTGACAGATGGGGAACTTCACGACTGCCTGGCATGATGTCAAAGGTCATCGTTTTGGGGACAGCAGCTGTGTGGTACCCATCCCCAACGTTGCCATGGTCATATTCTCACAGTTTATACATGTACCATCCACAAATGCACAAGAGGCAGCGTCTATGACCATCAGATTTTGAGAGATATCGACCGCATCCAGGAACTACACAGAGGCTTAAGGACTTCTTTAAAAAGATGCGTCCTGAAAAGGACGTTCAACGCTTGCTGTGTATTTCTCTTTTGTGAGTGACAATAAACTCTTTTAGAGGGGAAAATACTTCTCTTTTAGTGGTATACAATCTTTTACAGAAGCACTGTCGAAGCGCCCAGGGGCGTGGACTGCACAGTGTGCAGAGAAGGAGAAAACCGCTGGAAACGCACCGTAGATCCAACAGCATAGAGGTGAGTGGAGCAGTAGTGAGACTCAGCTTGCTGCTGCACAACTGCTCGACTCCGAAATAAAAATCGGACTGACAGACGCACGTCCGCTTCCCTTTATACCAGTGTAAATTGCAAAGTGTAAACAGTGTAAACATGTAAATTCTGTCTGCCAATTTCTCATTGGCCTTTTCTCAAATTCTTAGGAACACAAGGCTCTCAAGAAAGACCCCTTATGTCACTACATTCGACACAACGTCGAGTGGGTGACAGAAGGGGAACTTCACGACTGCCTGGCATGATGTCAAAGGTCATAGTTTGGGGGAGAGCAGCTATGTGGTACCCATTCAGCACTGAAATGCTGCACAATTAACTGCGTAATTAGATTCCTCCGATAGGAGGGAATCTATTGTAATTGACAGTATTATTATTATTATTATTAGATTCCTCCGATAGGAGGGAATCTATTGTAATTGACAGTATTATTATTATTATTATTATTATTATTATTATTAGATTCCTCCGATAGGAGGGAATCTATTGTTATTGACAGTTTTATTATTATTATTATTATTATTAGATTCCTCCGATAGGAGGGAATCTATTGTTATTGACAGTTTTATTATTATTATTATTATTATTAGATTCCTCCGATAGGAGGGAATCTATTGTTATTGACAGTTTTATTATTATTATTATTATTATTAGATTCCTCCGATAGGAGGGAATCTATTGTTATTGACAGTTTTATTATTATTATTATTATTAGATTCCTCCGATAGGAGGGAATCTATTGTTATTGACAGTTTTATTATTATTATTATTATTATTATTATTATTAGATTCCTCAGATAGAAGGGAATCTATTGTTATTGACAGTTTTATTATTAGATTCCTCCGATAGGAGGGAATCTATTGTTATTGACAGTTTTATTATTAGATTCCTCCGATAGGAGGGAATCTATTGTTATTGACAGTTTTATTATTATTATTATTATTATTATTATTATTATTATTATTAGATTCCTCCGATAGGAGGGAATCTATTGTAATTGACAGTTTTATTATTATTATTATTATTAGATTCCTCCGATAGGAGGGAATCTATTGTTATTGACAGTTTTATTATTATTATTATTATTAGATTCCTCCGATAGGAGGGAATCTATTGTTATTGACAGTTTTATTATTATTATTAGATTCCTCCGATAGGAGGGAATCTATTGTTATTGACAGTTTTATTATTATTATTATTATTATTATTATTATTATTAGTATTAGATTCCTCCGATAGGAGGGAATCTATTGTAATTGACAGTTTTATTATTATTATTATTATTAGATTCCTCCGAAAGGAGGGAATCTATTGTAATTGACAGTTTTATTATTATTATTATTATTATTAGATTCCTCCGATAGGAGGGAATCTATTGTTATTGACAGTTTTATTATTATTATTATTATTAGATTCCTCCGATAGGAGGGAATCTATTGTTATTGACAGTTTTATTATTATTATTATTATTATTATTATTATTATTATTAGATTCCTCCGATAGGAGGGAATCTATTGTAATTGACAGTTTTATTATTATTATTATTATTAGATTCCTCCGATAGGAGGGAATCTATTGTTATTGACAGTTTTATTATTATTATTATTATTATTATTATTATTATTATTATTAGATTCCTCCGATAGGAGGGAATCTATTGTTATTGACAGTTTTATTATTATTATTATTATTATTAGATTCCTCCGATAGGAGGGAATCTATTGTTATTGACAGTTTTATTATTATTATTATTATTATTATTATTATTATTATTATTATTATTATTAGATTCCTCCGATAGGAGGGAATCTATTGTTATTGACAGTTTTATTATTATTATTATTATTATTATTATTATTATTATTATTATTATTCTCCTTGAGCCCCAATATCTCAAAAAGTCACTGGTCAAAAATTTTCTAAATTGGCACATTGATACTCCATGCCAACGGGTACCCCCAAACCAAGAATGGCCCACATTCGCCCATAGGTGGCGCTACAGGCCACGCCCCAAAAAAATATTTTCAAAGTCATGGCATTTCCAAGCCATTTGTCCAATTATTCTCAAACCTGGTGTACATGCCTCATTTCTCATGGGGAACAAAAAAGCCTCAAGGACCCATAACTTCTGCCCTAATGGATTTTCCTGTACAGTGAAAATTTGCCAAAACCTACAAAACTCTTCTTCTCCTGAACCATAGCTCCAATATACTTGAAATTTGGTACGCATGTGTAGAATTGATGTCTTTGAAAACGTTACTTAGCAAAAATGAATACGATATAAAATGGCTGAAAGGGGCGTGTTTATGTAAATGTCCACATTTAATCAATATATATGTCAATATATCAAATGTAATTTTGACCCAGGGTTTTTCAAACCTAACATTCTTCAAGATAACATCCCTTTGAAGTACTGTGCAAAGAATTGCCCACATTCGCCCTTAGCGGTTCGCTACAGGCCACGCCCAAATGTCACATTTTCAAAATGATGGCATTTTCACCACAATTTTCGAAATATTCTAAAACTTGGTATACTTGCCTCATTTCTCATTGGGAACAAAAAAGCCTCAAGGACCCATAACTTCTGCCCTAATGGATTGTCCTGTACAGTGAAAATTTGCCAAAACCTACAAAAGTCTTCTTCTCTTGAACCGTAGATCCAATTGACTTGACATTTGGTACCCATGTGTAGAATTGATGTCTTTCAATTTGTTACTTAGCAAAAATGAATACAATACAAAATGGCTGAAAGGTGCGTGTTTATGTAAATGACCACATTGCCTCAATATATTAGTGTCAATAAACCAAATGTAAATTTGATTGATGGTTTTTCAAACCTAACATGCTTCAAGATGACATAACTATGTGTGCTTGAGAAAGCCAACATATTGTTATGTTACATACATTTATTATTATTATTAATAATAATACTATTTTACTTACTAAAATTTCAACAACCTCACCTCTAAGAGCTTTAATGCTATAAGTACCCAACTTGCCACAGACCTGGGGACTGTTCTGAAGTTTGCTGCTATGTCTTTTTTTACCTGATGCGACTTAAGCTTTTTATATAAATGACGATCAAAAATGTAAAAAATCCCATTGATTTACATTGGCTGAGCAAAGAGGCTCCCTCTGCTGGTGTAACTCTGTCTACCAAATACACTTTTACTGGAGAAATCTCTCTAATGGAGCAATTCTGTCTACTAGTGGGTGGAGCTCCCGACTTTCTCAGCCAGAAGAATTTTGCCTGCGTTTGCACAAAGGTATGTCAATTGTGTGTGTTTAATGCTTGACATTTGGAACATTCACGCGATTTTATACTATTCATCTCAACAAATGGTAAAACAACTCATATAAATGTTTTCGAGCAGTTTGTGTGAAACAGCGATAATCGTCGCGTCTAACGCACGAGCCCCGATGAGAGTTACTGCACAAGGTCAGTGAGATGTATTTTACTGCTTCCCAGTTTGAATATTCAAGCGATTTTACACTATTCAACTCAACAAATGGCAAAACAACTCAAATAAATGTTTGTGAGCAGTTTTGTGTGAAACCGCGAGATGCGTCGCGTCTAACGCACGAGCCCCGATGAGAGTTACTGCACAAATAAGGTCAGTGAGATGTGTTTTACTACTTCCCAGTTTGAATATTCAAGCGATTTTACACTATTCAACTCAACAAATGGCATACAACTCAAATAAATCTTTGCGAGGAGTTTGAAATCGGGAATCATTATTGAATTCTGGCATTATTACGGGGGTCAACAATGGCGCTGTAATGTCCTTTCAGATGCATTGTTCTAAACAGCGGAAAAAACTTAAACAAAATACTGCGTCATTTTTGCCCATTCAGATACATGGAAGAGATCATTACAAACTATAAAAGGTCTACTTTTATTTGTGTACACTTACAATACAACTAAACCTTGAGCTTTTGTAAAATAACAAAAATAAACAGGGTAAACCGAATCTGTCTTTGCGATAATCTGTCTGATACACGTCAGAAAATTCAAGTGAAACTCCGCGAACACTTATCACACAAACGTGAAACATATGTCTAAAGAAAGACGGGATGGACGGATCGATCCTAAAGTATCAATACTTCCGAGAATGATGTTTCATCTGCATGTTCACTGACAGCACGCGATAGTGAGGCGATCTCATTTTTACTCGCATCTTCAATGCGAGCAATGTTTGTCTGTTGTATGTGTTTTTAACACTTTCCTGTTTGAACTTTCAAGCGATTTTACACCATTCAACTCAACAAATGGCAAAACAACTCAAATAAATATTTGTGTGAAACAGCGAGCAGCGTCACGTCTAACTCACGAGCCCCGATGAGAGATCGCATTCGCTTCTTCTTGCATTTGAACGGACAATTTCTTACAACAAAATGTCAAATTACATGATATATTGTGGAGTCTGTTTTGTCTCAAGTGAACATAAACAGTTGATGAAGAAATCGCGAATCTAAATCTAGTATCAACACTTCCGAGAATGATTATCAGCGTTGTGTCTGACAGCGGGAGGCGATCTCATTTTTACTCGCATCTTCATGGAGGTTTGTCGGTTGTATGTAGTTTCACAATCTCAATCAATTAATCTCTGAAATGAATACAGATGTAACAGCACGAAAATAATGAGACTTCACAGTTCTCTAAAGATTAAACTCAATGAAACAAGCCGCACAGACTGTGCATTGAATGAAATGCGTTTAAAATCCTCTTAAAGAGACAGTAACAATTTTCCAAGTAAACAAAAAGTAGGCCTACAAATGGTTTTCACCCCAAAAATAAATTTCTCTCATCGTATACTCACCCTCATTCCATCCCAGATGTGTATTATTTTCTTTCTTCTGGTGAACACAAATGAAGCTTTTTAGAAGATTATCTCAACCCTGTTGGACCTTTCAATGACTTGAATGGTGATCAGAACTCAGAAGCTACAAAAATCACATAAATGCAGCATAAAAGTAATCCATACCACTCCAGTGGTTTAATCCATGCCTTCAGAAGTGATATTATAGGTGTGGGTTAGAAACAGACCTATATATATATATATACTTCAAGATGACATCACTCTGAAGTACTGCGTAAAGAATATCCCACATTCTCCCTTAGGGGGCGCTACAGGCCATGCCCAAAATTCCCATTTTCTGGTCAAAAATGTTCTAATTTTGTATATTGATACTACAGGCCAACAGGAATCCACAAACCAAGAATGGCCCACATTCGCCCTTAGGGGGCGCTACAGGCCACGCCCTAAATTCCCATTTGCTGGTCAAAAATGTTCTAATTTGGTACATTGATACTACAGGCCAACAGGAACCCACAAACAAAGAATTTCCCATATTCGCCATTAGGGGCGCTACAGGCTATGCCCAAAATTCCCATTTTATGGTCAAAAATGTTCTAATTTGGTATATTGACACTACAGGCCAACAGAAATCCACAAACCAAGAATGTCTCACATTCGCCCTTAGGGGGCGCTAAAGGCCATTCCCAAATTGCAAATTTTTTTGTCAAAAACTTTCTAATTTGGTACATTAATACTACAGGCCAACAGGAACCTACAAACCAAGAATGGCTCACATTCGCCCTTAGGGGGCGCTACAGGCCATGCCCAAATGTCATTTTTTCAAAGTGATTGTATTTCCACCCCATTTATTTAGTTTTTCTGAAACCTGGTGAACATACCTCATTTCTCATTGTAAACAAAAAACCCTACAGGATCCATAAGGTCCGGCATGATGGATTTTCCTGTACACTAAAAATGTTTAGTTTAGGATTCAGACAGAAAGACATGTTTTTTGGATTTTTTCATTGGGAGGGTTTAACCCCAACCCTCTATTGATCAATTTTAAATGATTTGCCATTTTGAGGAGGAATCGCATTGCTGCTTGCAGCTATATTTATTATTATTCTTCTTCTCCTTGAGCCCCAATATCTCAAAAAGTCACTGGTCAAAAATTTTCTAAATTGGCACATTGATACTCCATGTGAACGGGTACCCCCAAACCAAGAATGGCCCACATTCGCCCATAGGTGGCGCAACAGGTCACGCCCCAAAAAAATATTTTCAAAGTCATGGCCTTTCCAAGCCATTTGTCCAGTTATTCTCAAACCTGGTGTACATGCCTCATTTCTCATGGGGAACAAAAAAGCCTCAAGGACCCATAACTTCCGCCATGATGGATTTTCCTGTACAGTGAAAATTTGCCAAAACCTACAAAACTCTTCTTCTCCTGAACCGTAGCTCCAATTGACTTGAAATTTGGTACGCGTGTGTAGAATTGATGTCTTTGAAAATGTTACTTAGCAAAAACGAATACAATATAAAATGGCTGAAAGGGGCGTGTTTATGTAAATGTCCACATTTAATCAATATATATGTCAATATATCAAATGTAATTTTGACTGAGGGTTTTTCAAACCTAACATTCTTCAAGATAACATCCCTTTGAAGTACTGTGCAAAGAATTGCCCACATTCACCCTTAGCGGTTCGCTACAGGCCACGCCCAAATGTCACATTTTCAAAATGATGGCATTTTCACCACAATTTTCTAAATATTCTAAAACTTGGTATACTTGCCTCATTTCTCATTGGGAACAAAAAAGCCTCAAGGACCCATAAGGTACGATTAAAAATGGCTGAAAGGGGCGTGTTTATGTAAATGTCCACATTTAATCAATATATATGTCAATAAATCAAATGTAATTTTGACTGAGGGATTTTAAAACCTGACACGCTTCAAGATAACATCCCTTTGAAGTACTGTGCAAAGAATTGCCGACATTCGCCCTTAGCGGTTCGCTACAGGCCACGCCCAAATGTCACATTTTCAAAATGATGGCATTTTCACCCCAATTTTCCAAATATTCTAAAACTTGGTATACTTGCCTCATTTCTCATTGGGAACAAAAAAGCCTCAAGGACCCATAAGGTTCTGCGTGATGGATTGTCCTGTACAGTGAAAATTTGGGGAAACATTGAAAAGTCTTCTTCTCTTGAACCGTAGATCCAATTGACTTGCCATTTGGTACCCATGTGTAGAATTGATGTCTTTCAATTTGTTACTTAGCAAAAATGAATACAATACAAAATGGCTGAAAGGTGCGTGTTTATGTAAATGACCACATTGCCTCAATATATTATTGTCAATAAACCAAATGTAATTTTGATTGATGGTTTTTCAAACCTAACATGCTTCAAGATGACATAACTATGTGTGCTTGAGAAAGCCAACATATTGTTATGTTACATACATTTATTAATATTATTATTATTAATACTATTTTACTTACTAAAATTTCAACAACCTCACCTCCAAGAGCTTTAATGCTATAAGTACCCAACTTGCCACAGACCTGGGGATTGTTCTGAAGTTTGTTGGAATGTCTTTTTTTTATCTGATGCGACTTAAGCTTTTTATATAAATGACGATCAAAAATGTAAAAAAATCCCATTGATTTACATTGGCTGAGCAATATTGCCCCCTCTACAGGATTAATACGGTCTACAAGTAAAATCCCATTCATTTACATTGGCTGAGCAAAGAGGCTCCCTCTGCTGGAGTAACTCTGTCTACCAAATGCACTTTTACTGGAGAAATCTCTCTAATGGAGCAATTCTGTCTACTAGTGGGTGGAGCTCCCGACTTTCTAAGCCAGAAGAATTTTGCCTGCGTTTGCACAAAGGTATGTCAATTGTGTGTGTTTAATGCTTGACATTTGGAACATTCACGCGATTTTATACTATTCATCTCAACAAATGGCAAAACAACTCAAAGAAATGTTTTCGAGCAGATTACGTGAAACGGCGAGATGCGTCGCGTCTAACGCACGAGCCCCGATGAGAGTTACTGCACAAGGTCAGTTTGATGTTTTTTACTGCTTCCCAGTTTGAATATTCAAGCGATTTTACACTATTCAACTCAACAAATGGCAAAACAACTCAAATAAATCTTTTCGAGCAGTTTGAAATCGGGAATCATTATTGAATTCTGGCATTATTACGGGGGTCAACAATGGCGCTGTGACGTCCTTTTTGATGTATTTCTCTATATAGCGGAAAAAACTTAAACAAAATACTGCGTCATTTTTGCCAATTCAGATACATGGAAGAGATCATTACAAACTATAAAAGGTCTACTTTTATTTGTGTACACTTACAATAACAACAAAACCTTGAGCTTTTGTAAAATAACGAAAATAAACCGGGTGCGCCGAATCTGTCTGATACACGTCAGAAAAATCAAGTGAAACTCCGCGAACACTTATCACACAAACATGAAACATATGTCTAAAGAAAGAAGGGATGGACGGATCGATCCTAAAGTATCAATACTTCCGAGAATGATGTTTCATCTGCGTGTTCTCCGACAGCACGCGATATTGACGCGATCTCATTTTTACTCGCGTCTTCAATGCGAGCAATGTTTGTCTGTTGTATGTGTTTTTAACACTTTCCTGTTTGAACTTTCAAGCGATTTTACACCATGCAACTCAACAAATGGCAAAACAACTCAAATAAATATTTGTGTGAAACAGCGAGCAGCGTCACGACTAACTCACGAGCCCCGATGAGAGATCTCATTCGCTTCTTCTTGCGTTTGAACGGACAATTTCATACAACAAAATGTCAAATTACATGATATATTTTGGACTCTGTTTTGTCTCAAGTGAACATAAACAGTTGATGAAGAAATCGCGAATCTAAATCTAGTATCAACACTTCCGAGAATGATTATCAGCGTTGTGTCTGACAGCGCGAGGCGATCTCATTTTTACTCGCATCTTCATGGAGGTTTGTCGGTTGTATGTAGTTTCACAATCTCAATCAATTAATCTCTGAAATGAATACAGATGTAACAGCATGAAAATAATAAAACTTCACAGTTCTCAAAAGATTAAACTCAATGAAACAAGCCGCACAGACTGTGCCTTGAATGAAATGCGTTTAAAATCCTCTTAAAGAGACAGTAACAATTTTCCAAGTAAATAAAAAGCTGGCCTACAAATGGTTTTTACCCCAAAAATAAATTTCTCTCATCGTATACTCACCCTCATTCCATCCCAGATGTGTATTATTTTCTTTCTTCTGGTGAACACAAATGAAGCTTTTTATAAGATTATCTCAACCCTGTTGGACCTTTCAATAACTTGAATGGTGATCAGAACTCAGAAGCTACAAAAATCACATAAAATCCATACCACTCCAGTGGTTTAATCCATGCCTTCAAAAGTGATATTATAGGTGTGGGTTAGAAACAGACCTATATATATATATATATATATATATATATATATATATATATATATATATACTTAAAGATGACATCACTCTGAAGTACTGCGTAAAGAATATCCCACATTCTTCCTTAGGGGGCGCTACAGGCCATGCCCAAAATTCCCATTTTCTGGTCAAAAATGTTCTAATTTTGTATATTGATACTACAGGCCAACAGGAATCCACAAACCAAGAATGGCCCACATTCGCCCTTAGGGGGCGCTACAAGCCACGCCCTAAATTCCCATTTGCTGGTCAAAAATGTTCTAATTTGGTACATTGATACTACAGGCCAACAGGAACCCACAAACAAAGAATTTCCCATATTCGCCATTAGGGGGCGCTACAGGCTATGCCCAAATTTCCCATTTTATGGTCAAAAATGTTCTAATTTGGTATATTGACACTATAGGCCAACAGAAATCCACAAACCAAGAATGTCTCACATTCGCCCTTAGGGGGTGCTAAAGGCCATTTCCAAATTGCAAATTTTTTTGTCAAATATTTTCTAATTTGGTACATTAATACTACAGGCCAACAGGAACCTACAAACCAAGAATGGCTCACATTCGCCCTTAGGGGGTGCTACAGGCCATGCCCAAATGTCATTTTTTCAAAGTGATTGTATTTCCACCCCATTTATTTAGTTTTTCTGAAACCTGGTGAACATACCTCATTTCTCATTGTAAACAAAAAAAATGAATACGATACAAAATGGCTGAAAGGGGCGTGTTTATGTAAATGTCCACATTTTATCAATATACATGTGTAAATAAATCAAATGTAATTTTGACTAATGGTTTTTCAAACCTAACACGCTTCAAGACGACATCACTCTGAAGTACTGCGTAAAGAATTTCCCACATTCTCCCTTAGGTGGGGCTACAGGCCATGCCCAAAATTCCCATTTTCTGGTCAAAAATGTTCTAATTTGGTATGTTGATGCTACAGGCCAACAGGAATCCACAAACCAAGAATGGCCCACATTCGCCATTAGTGGGCGCTACAGGCTATGCCTTAATGTCCTATTTTCTGGGCAAACATTTTCAAATTTGGTACATTGATACTACAGGCCAACAGGAACCCACAAACCAAGATTGGCCCACATTCACCCTTAGGGGGCAATATAGGCCATGTCCAAAATTCCCATTTTCTGGTCAAAAATGTTCTAATTTGGTACATTGATACTGCACGCCAACAGGAACCCACAAACCAAGAATTGCCCATATTCGCCATTAGGGGGCGCTACAGGCTATGCCCCAATGTCCCACATTCAAAGTGATGGCATTTCCACCCCATTTTTTCAGTTCCTCTGAAACTTAATGTACATACCTCATTTCTCATTGTAAACAAAAAAGCCTCCAGGATCCATTAGGTCCGGCATCATGGATTTTCCTGTACACTGAAAATGTTTAGTTTAGGATTCAGACAGAAAGACATGTTTTTTGGATTTCTTCATTGGGAGGGTTTAACCCCAACCCTCTACTGACCAATTTTAAATGATTTGCCATTTTGAGGAGGAATCGCATTGCTGCTTGCAGCTATATTTATTATTATTATTATTATTATTATTCTCCTTGAGCCCCAATATCTCAAAAAGTCACTGGTCAAAAATTTTCTAAATTGAAACATTGATACTCCATGCCAACGGGTACCCCCAAACCAAGAATGGCCCACATTCGCCCATAGGTGGCGCTACAGGCCACGCCCCAAAAAAACATTTTCAAAGTCATGGCATTTCCAAGCCATTTGTCCAATTATTCTCAAACCTGGTGTACATGCCTCATTTCTCATGGGGAACAAAAAAGCCTCAAGGACCCATAACTTCCGCCATATTGGATTTTCCTGTACAGTGAAAATTTGCCAAAACCTACAAAACTCTTCTTCTCCTGAACCGTAGCTCCAATTGACTTGAAATTGGGTACACATGTGTAGAATTGATTTCTTTGAAAACGTTACTTAGCAAAAATGAATACGATATAAAATGGCTGAAAGGGGCGTGTTTATGTAAATGTCCACATTTAATCAATATATATGTCAATATATCAAATGTAATTTTGACCCAGGGTTTTTCAAACCTAACATTCTTCAAGATAACATCCCTTTGAAGTACTGTGCAAAGAATTGCCCACATTCGCCCTTAGCGGTTCGCTACAGGCCACGCCCAAATGTCACATTTTCAAAATGATGGCATTTTCACCCCAATTTTCGAAATATTCTAAAACTTGGTATACTTGCCTCATTTCTCATTGGGAACAAAAAAGCCTCAAGGACCCATAAGGTACGATTAAAAATGGCTGAAAGGGGCGTGTTTATGTAAATGTCCACATTTAATCAATATATATGTCAATAAATCAAATGTAATTTTGACTGAGGGATTTTAAACCTGACATGCTTCAAGATAACATCCCTTTGAAGTACTGTGCAAAGAATTGCCGACATTCGCCCTTAGCGGTTCGCTACAGGCCACGCCCAAATGTCACATTTTCAAAATGATGGCACTTTCACCCCAATTTTCCAAATATTCTAAAACTTGGTATACTTGCCTCATTTCTCATTGGGAACAAAAAAGCCTCAAGGACCCATAACTTCTGCCCTAATGGATTGTCCTGTACAGTGAAAATTTGCCAAAACCTACAAAAGTCTTCTTCTCTTGAACCGTAGATCCAATTGACTTGACATTTGGTACCCATGTGTAGAATTGATGTCTTTCAATTTGTTACTTAGCAAAAATTAATACAATACAAAATGGCTGAAAGGTGCGTGTTTATGTAAATGACCACACTGCCTCAATATATTAGTGTCAATAAACCAAATGTAATTTTGATTGATGGTTTTTCAAACCTAACATGCTTCAAGATGACATAACTATGTGTGCTTGAGAAAGCCAACATATTGTTATGTTACATACATTTATTAATATTATTATTATTAATACTATTTTACTTACTAAAATTTCAACAACCTTACCTCCAAGAGCTTTAATGCTATAAGTACCCAACTTGCCACAGACCTGGGGACTGTTCTGAAGTTTGCTGGCATGACTTTTTTTACCTGATGCGACTTAAGCTTTTTATATAAATGACGATCAAAAATGTAAAAAAAATCCCATTGATTTACAATGGCTGAGCAAAATTGCCCTCTCTAATGGATTAATACGGTCTACAAGTAAAATCCCATTCACTTACATTGGCTGAGCAAAGAGGCTCCCTCTGCTGGAGTAACTCTGTCTACCAAATGCACTTTTACTGGAGAAATCTCTCTAATGGAGCAATTCTGTCTACTAGTGGGTGGAGCTCCCCACTTTCAGAAGAATTTTGCCTGCGTTTGCACAAAGGTATGTCAATTGTGTGTGTTTAATGCTTGACATTTGGAACATTCACGTGATTTTATACTATTCATCTCAACAAATGGTAAAACAACTCATATAAATGTTTTCGAGCAGTTTGTGTGAAACAGCGATAAGCGTCGCGTCTAACACACGAGCCCCGATGAGAGTTACTGCACAAGGTCAGTGAGATGTGTTTTACTGCTTCCCAGTTTGAATATTCAAGCGATTTTACACTATTCAACTCAACAAATGGCATACAACTCAAATAAATCTTTGCGAGGAGTTTGAAAACGGGAATCATTATTGAATTCTGGCGTTATTACGGGGGTCAACAATGGCGCTGTGACATCCTTTCAGATGCATTGTTCTAAACAGCGGAAAAAACTTAAACAAAATACTGCGTCATTTTTGCCAATTCAGATACATGGAAGAGATCATTACAAACTATAAAAGGTCTGTTGTATGTGTTTTTAACACTTTCCTGTTTGAACTTTCAAGCGATTTTACACCATTCAACTCAACAAATTGCAAAACTGTTTATGTGAAACAGCGAGCAGTGTCACGTCTAACTCACGAGCCCCGATGAGAGATCGCATTCGCTTCTTCTTGCGTTTGAACGGACAATTTCATACAACAAAATGTCAAAATACATGATATATTGTGTTGTCTGTTTTGTCTCAAGTGAACATAAACAGTTGATGAAGAAATCGGGAATCTAAATCTAGTATCAACACTTCCGAGATTGATTATCAGCGTTGTGTCTTACAGCACGCGCTCCGTGAGGCGATCTCATTTTAACTCGCATCTTCACGAAGGTTTGTCTGTTCTATGTGTTTTTAACACTTTCCTGTTTGAACATTCACGCAATAAATAATGAGACTTCACAGTTCTCAAAAGATTAAACTCAATGAAACAAACTGTGCCTTGAATGCATGCGATAACCATCTCTTAAAGAGACAGAAACAATTGAGCTTTCGTCCTGAACATTGACATTCCAAGTAAATAAAAAGTACAAATGGTATTTACCCCCAAAATAAATTTCTCTCATCATTACTTACCCTCATTCCATCCCAGATGTGTATTATTTTCTTTCTTCTGGTGAACACAAATTAAGCTTTTTAGAAGAATATCTCAACACTGTTGGACCTTTCAATGCACTTGAATGGTGATCAGAACTCAGAAGCTACAAAAATCACATAAATGCAGCATAAAAGTAATCCATGCCACTCCAGTGGTTTAATCCATGCCTTCAGAAGTGATATTATAAGCGTGGGTTAGAAACAGACCAATATATATGATTAAAAAAAATTGTATTTAAAAAAAAAAAAAAAAAAAAAAAAAAAACATTTTTCTTTTATTTACTATAAATACTCCTCCCTGCCCAGAAGGGATGATTTGGTTATGTAAATCACAAAAAAAAAAAAAAAAAAAAAAAAAAAAACAGAAAAAGAACTCTTAAGAGAGAAGTGCGCTTCTGAAAGTCAAAGTAGCGATTTATAGTTAAAAAATGACTTAATTAATGATCTGTTTCTCACCACTTCTCATTTACTTACAACAGAGCTGAGATATTCTTCTAAACATCTTCATTTAATTTCAGCAGAAGAAAGTCATACACATCTGGGACTGCATGAGGGTGAGGAAATGATCAAATATCCCTTTAACATTCACTTATTTTTACAAAGCATGCAATGAAGTCTTAGGACAAAATGAAAATCTTAGTGAATGACGTATGTGGTATAATGACATGGAGAGCTTAAATAATTTTCAATTTATTGCATTTATTTAATATTTTTGCTGTGATCTTGTTTTATTGTTATCATCGAGTTCCAGTCTTGGTTCAAGGTTCGGTCTTTCTCAAGCCAACATCAAAGTTTGTCTTGACTTTTTTTTCTAGTTCTGAAGTACTATACAAAGAATGGCTCACATTCGCCCATAGTCGCTACAGGCCATGCCCAAAATTAACATATACTGGTCAAAAATGTTCTAATTTGGTATATTGATACTACAGGCACACAGGAATCCACAAACCAAGAATGGCCCACATTCACCCTTAGGGAGCGCTACAGGCTATGCCCAAATTTCCCATTTTATGGTCAAAAATGTACTAATTTGGTATATTGATACTACAGGCCAACAGGAATCCACAAACCAAGAATGGCCCACATTCGCCCTTAGGGGGCGCAACAGGCCATTCCCAAATTTCCCATTTTATGGTCAAAAATGTACTAATTTGGTATATTGATACTACAAACCAACAGGAATCCACAAACCAAGAATGGCCCACATTCGCCCTTAGGGGGCGCTACATTTCCGCCCAAAATTCCCATTTTCTGGTCAAAAATTTTCTAATTTGGTATATTGATACTACAGGCCAACAGGAACCCACAAACCAAGAATGGCCCACATTCACCCTTAGTGGGCGCTATAGGCCATGTCCAAAATTCTCATTTTCTGTTCCAAAATTTACTAATTTGGTACATTGATACTACAGGCCAACAGTAACACTCAAACCAAGAATGGTCCACATTCACCCTTAGGGGGCGCATCAGACCATGCCCAAATGTCATTTTTTCAGAGTGATTGTATTTTCACCCCATTTATTCAGTTCTTCTGAAACCTGGTGAACATACCTCATTTCTCATTGTAAACAATAAACCCTCCAGGATCCATAAGGTCCGGCATGATGGATTTTCCTGTACACTGAAAATGTTTAGTTTAAGATTCAGACAGAAAGACATGTTTTTTGGATTCCTTCAATGGGAGGGTTTAACCCCAACCCTCTACTGATCAATTTTAAATGATTTGCCATATGAGGAGGAATCGCATTGCTGCTTGCAGCTATATTTATTATTATTATTATTAATACTATTTTACTTACTAAAATTTCAACAACCTCACCTCCAAGAGCTTTAATGCTATAAGTACCCAACTTGCCACAGACCTGGGGACTGTTCTGAAGTTTGCTGCTATGTCTTTTTTTACCTGAAGCGACTTAAGCTTTTTATATAAATGACGATCAAAAATGTAAAAAATCCCATTGATTTACAATGGCTGAGCAAAAATGCCCCCTCTACTGGATTAATACGGTCTACAAGTAAAATCCCATTCACTTACATTGGCTGAGCAAAGAGGATCCCTCTGCTGGAGTAACTCTGTCTACCAAATGCACTTTTACTGGAGAAATCTCTCTAATGGAGCAATTCTGTCTACTAGTGGGTGGAGCTCCAGACTTAGAAAGCCAGATGAATTGCTCGTGTATGCACAAAGGTGTCAATTGTGTGTTTAATGCTTGACATTTGGAACATTCACGCGATTTTATACTATTCATCTCAACAAATGGCAAAACAACTCAAAAGAAATGTTTTCGAGCAGTTTACGTGAAACGGCGAGATGCGTCGCGTCTAACGCACGAGCCCCGATGAGAGTTACTGCACAAAGGTCAGTGAGATGTGTTTTACTGCTTCCCAGTTTGAATATTCAAGCGATTTTACACTATTCAACTCTAACTAAAACAACTCAAATAAATCTTTTCGAGCAGTTTGAAATCGGGAATCATTATTGAATTCTGGCATTATTACGGGGGTCAACAATGGCGCTGTGATGTCCTTTTTTATGTATTTCTCTATACAGCGGAAAAAACTTAAACAAAATACTGCGTCATTTTTGCCAATTCAGATACATGGAAGAGATCATTACAAACTATAAAAGGTCTACTTTTATTTGTGTACACTTACAATAACAACAAAACCTTGAGGTTTTGTAAAATAACGAAAATAAACCGAGTGCGCCGAATCTGTCTTAGCGATCATCTGTCTGATACACGTCAGAAAAATCAAGTGAAACTCCGCGAACACTTATTACACAAACATGAAACATATGTCTAAAGAAAGA
Source organism: Moxostoma hubbsi (assembly GCA_032164185.1). Taxonomy (NCBI): domain Eukaryota; kingdom Metazoa; phylum Chordata; class Actinopteri; order Cypriniformes; family Catostomidae; genus Moxostoma; species Moxostoma hubbsi. The sequence goes on along the minus strand of JAVLUX010000003.1, from coordinate 9,072,286 downwards.
AGGGATGGACGGATCGATCCTAAAGTATCAATACTTCCGAGAATGATGTTTCATCTGCGTGTTCTCTGACAGCACGCGATAGTGACGCGATCTCATTTTTACTCGCATCTTCAATGCGAGCAATGTTTGTCTGTTGTATGTGTTTTTAACACTTTCCTGTTTGAACTTTCAAGCGATTTTACACCATTCAACTCAACAAATGGCAAAACAACTCAAATAAATATTTGTGTGAAACAGCGAGCAGCGTCTCGTCTAACTCACGAGCCCGATGAGAGCTCGCATTCGCTGCTTCTTGCGTTTGAACGGACAATTTCATACAACAAAATGTCAAAATACATGATATATTGTGGAGTCTGTTTTGTCTCAAGTGAACATAAACAGTTGATGAAGAAATCGCGAATCTAAATCTAGTATCAACACTTCCGAGAATGATTATCAGCGTTGTGTCTGACAGCGCGAGGCGATCTCATTTTTACTCGCATCTTCACGGAGGTTTGTCGGTTGTATGTGTTTGCTTGAATGTATTTGAACATTCACGCGATTTTACACCATTCACGCAGTCTGTATTTTATCATCTCACACCCAAACAAATGAGGGTGTGAGAGAAGAAACTGATGTTGCTCAGCTTCACTTGACAGCGTTGGAATGATCACGGAAGATCCATCGAGAACAGATGAACTATTAACAGCAGAATTAGTCCTTCAGGTTCTTCTTGATTACAAGTTTCACAATCTCAATCAATTAATCTCTGAAATGAATACAGATGAAACAGCACGAAAATAATGAGACTTCACAGTTCTCAAAAGATTAAACTCAATGAAACAAGCCGCACAGACTGTGCATTGAATGAAATGCGTTTAAAATCCTCTTAAAGAGACAGTAACAATTTTCCAAGTAAATAAAAAGTACAAATGGTTTTTACCCCAAAAATAAATTTCTCTCATCGTATACTCACCCTCATTCCATCCCAGATGTGTATTATTTCCTTTCTTCTGGTGAACACAAATTAAGCTTTTTAGAAGATTATCTCAACCCTGTTGGACCTTTCAATGACTTGAATGGTGATCAGAACTCAGAAGCTACAAAAATCACATAAATGCAGCATAAAAGTAATCCATATCACTCCAGTGGTTTAATCCATGCCTTCAGAAGTCATATTATAGGTGTGGGTTAGTAACAGACCTATATATATATACTTCAAGATGACATCACTCTGAAGTACTGCGTAAAGAATATCCCACATTCTCCCTTAGGGGGCGCTACAGGCCATGCCCAAAATTCCCATTTTCTGGTCAAAAATGTTCTAATTTTGTATATTGATACTACAGACCAACAGGAATCCACAAACCAAGAATGGCCCACATTCGCCCTTAGGGGGCGCTACAGGCCACGCCCTAAATTCCCATTTTCTGGTCAAAAATGTTCTAATTTGGTACATTGATACTACAGGCCAACAAGAACCCACAAACCAAGAATTGCCCATATTTGCCATTAGGGGGCGCTACAGGCTATGCCCAAAATTCCCATTTTATGGTCAAAAATGTTCTAATTTGGTATATTGACACTACAGGCCAACAGAAATCCACAAACCAAGAATGGCTCACATTCGCCCTTGGGGGCGCTACAGGACATGCCCAAATTGCACATTTTTTTTGTCAAAAACTTTCTAATTTGGTACATTGATACTACAGGCCAACAGGAACCTACAAACCAAGAATGGCTCACATTCGCCCTTAGGGGGCGCTACAGGCCATGCCCAAATATCATTTTTTCAAAGTGATTGTATTTCCACCCCATTTATTTAGTTCTTCTGAAACCTGGTGAACATACCTCATTTCTCATTGTAAACAAAAAACCCTCCAGGATCCATAAGGTCCGGCATGATGGATTTTCCTGTACACTGAAAATGTTTAGTTTAGGATTCAGACAGAAAGACATGTTTTTTGGATTCCTTCATTGGGAGGGTTTAACCCCAACCCTCTACTGATCAATTTTAAATGATTTGCCATTTTGAGGAGGAATCGCATTGCTGCTTGCAGCTATATTTTAGTTTAGAATTGAATGGAATGAGATGTTTTTGTTTTAATTGCAGTGTCATAGATTTTTTCAACCTTGTCTTGAGGGTAAACACATTTTTGTGTTACTCTCTACTGTTAAATTTTTCCACCAGTCTAAAGTACAGTAAATGAGCATTTTTAAGCATAAACTAATTGAATTTTGCCCCTTACCCTTATTTCGTATTGCATGTAAACACCTTTACCTGCGTCTTTCCAATGTGCACAAATCTGTTTATGCAATGGTGTATAAAGCAGAGAATAATCAGATTATTTTAAATTTCATGTAAATGCATGCTTCTTACACTCTGTTTTTTCCCCCAGAAACAGTTATTTGTGTATTGCTGTGCATGTAAAATGCTGTAAATCTGTCAATCTTATGTTTATCAGGGTCGTAAGGAAAAGTAGGGATGTGTCCGAAGCTGAATACCTTTTTCAGAAAGGCACAAATAATTACTTCAAAATGAATAATGGATTTATCCGAATAATAGAAACAATATTCGTTTGACTGATTATCCAAGAAGCACAAGAATAGAACAACATTTTAAATAAACATCTCCAAAATTACAAAGAAGTCAATATTAGTAGCCTACTAAAGTGTAAAACGCATAGTGTGCTTTCAGATAGGACGGGCGCGGTCTGAACTCAGTTTGCGGTCTCCCATCTTCGCATCTGAAGCTTGTCAAGTTTAACATTAACGTCTCAGTTACTGTTGTAACCTCCGTTCCCCGAGGGAGGGAACGAGACGTAGTGTCGAAGGAAGTGACACAAGGGGTCTTCTCGGACAGCGAATAGTACCTCTGAACCTGAGAAGAGGCCAATGTCAAGTTGGCAGACAGAATTTGCATGCCCCACCCCGGACACTAAGAGATCCCAAGAGGAAAACAGGTTAGGCTGGGGAGGATGTATTCTCCGGGCGCCTTTCAGGAACCTGATAATCAAGTCGTGCTTACCAAGGGACTTGCCATCTACTGCGTCGTGGTGGGCTGTGATAGCAGCTACATACACCTTCAAGGTGGAGGGGGACAGCCTCCCCTCCAGTCTCTCCTGCAGGAATAGAAGCACTGACCGAACTGCGCATATCTGTGGGTCTTCAGCCCGGGAAGAACACCAATTCACGAACAAACGCCACTTTAGTGCGTAGAGTTGCCTGGTTGAGGGAGCTCTGGATTGATTGATCGTATCTACGACAGCAGGTGGTAGATTTACTAGATCTTCCGCATCCTGTCCAGGGGCCAGACGTGGAGATTCCAGAGGTCTGGGCGAGGATGCCAGAGGGTGCCCCGTCCCTGAGAAAGAAGATCCTTCCTCAGGGGGATTTTCCAGGGAGGGGCTGTCGCGAGGAGCGTGAGTTCTGAAAACCAGGTGCGGGTGGGCCAGTAAGGGGCCACCAAGGCGACCTGTTCCTCGTCCTCCCTGATCTTGCACAGCACCGATGCAAGAAGGCTCACTGGGTGGAATGCATACATGCGCAGCCCCCGGGTCTACCTGTGCCTTGCCGAATCGGTCCCAAATGAGCTGGACCACCTGGGGGTGGAGCCTCCACTCTCCGCTGGGCGAAACCTGTCGTGACAGCGTGTCTGCCGTCATGTTGTGGTTGCCAGGGATGTGAGTGGTGAGCAGCGACCTGAGTCACGGCCGACTACAGAGGAGGAGATGGCGGGCGAGTTGTGACATATGACGAGAGCGCACGCCGCCCTGGCGATTTATGTACGCTACCGTCGTGGTGCTGTCTGAGCGAATCAGAACGTGCTTGCCTCGGATTAGTGGAATAAACCTCCGTAGAGCAAGAATAACAGCCATCAACTCTAGGCAACTGATGTGCCAACGCTGCCGGGGACCTTTCCAGGTGCCAGCGGCAGCGTGCCCGTTGCACACGGTGCCCCAACCCAATCGAGAGGCATCTGTGGTTACCACGACACGTCTGGACACCTGCTGCAAGGTAACGCCGGCCCGCAGGAAGCAGAGGTCTGTCCACGGGTGATTGCCACACGATGCGTGCCGTGGCGCCATGCCCATCTCGGGACTCAAGTCTGTAGCCAGTGCTGTAATGGACTCATATGCATCAACCCGAGTGGCACGAACGCGGCTGAGGATGCCATATGTCCCAGGAATTGTTTTAGAGGGACCGCTGTGCGGAAGTGAAGTGAGCGAGGCAGCTGAGCACTGACTGAGCGCACTCGTTGGTGAGACACGCTGTCATCGAGTCTAACTCCATATCGAGAAAAGAGATGCTCTGAACCGGGGTGAGCTTGCTCTTTTCCCAGTTGACCTGAAGCCCTAGACGGCTGAGGTGCCTGAGCACCTGGTCCCTGTGAGCACATAGTAATTCTCGAGAGTGGGCCAGGATGAGCCAGTCGTAGAGGTAGTTGAGTATGAGGATGCCCACTTCCCTTAGGGGGGCAAGAGCGGATTCTGCGACCTTGGTGAAGACGTGAGGGGACAGGCCAAAGGGGAGGACCTTGTACTGATACGCCTGGCCGTCGAACGCGAACAGTAAGAAGGGTCGATGTCACGGCAAAATAGAGACATGGAAGTACGCGTCCTTCAGGTCTACCGCCGCGAACCAATCTAGCTGTCGAACGTAGGTGAGAATCTGCTTCTGCGTGAGCATTTTGAACGGGAGTCTGAGCAGGGCCTGGTTGAGAACTCGCAAGTCCAAGATTGGTCACAACCGCCGCTTTTTTTTGGGTACGATGAAGTAAGGGCTGTAGAGACACTTCTTCATCTCGGCTGGAGGGACGGGCTCTATTGTGTCCTTGAGGAGCAGTGTAAAAATCTCAGCTCGTAAGGCACTGGCTTGTTGGCCGCGCACTAGAGTGGAGTGAATACCGCTGAAATGAGGCGGGAGCCAGGCGAACTGAATCGCGTAGCTGAGTCGGATGGTCCTTGCCAACCAGCGCGATGGGTTGGGAAGCGATAACGACGCGTCCAAACTCAGTGTGAGGGGGACTAAGGGGACGATCACACTTGACATACCGGGCGGGGCTTCGTGGCGGTGGGGAGCAGGTAATAATGCGTCGGGAGGCAAAAAAGCGTCCCGAGGCTGAGGTGCTGAGAAAAGACTCAAAGCACTTACCTTGCTCCGCACACCCGGCGGGGGCGGGTTAGAGACTGAGGAAGAGGTCCTGAGAGGGCATCTTCAAAACTCGTCAGCGCTGGCCTGGGTTGGACAGTCGCGGGGCCGGAGGCGAGAGAGCTGCGTCCGGGAAACCGGGACTGGAGAGATGTAGGGCCGGGGTGCCGTGAGAACGGCACAAACCGGCTGAATGACCCAGGGAGTGAGGGAATTGCTCTGAAGGTACCGCAGCCCGAAGGCGGTGCGGCAGGTGAAAACAAGGATTCTCTTCCCGGCCCTCCACCGGGCGACGGAGTGGTCTTGAACATCCGACTGCCTGGGGTGTCCGTCTCAGGAGCACTTCGGAGCTTTTCTGGTCCGAGAGGGGGTCCTGGAGACGGGGGCGTACGCCACCTGCGAGGTGCTCGACGCTGGGGCTGAGAGCTGGGCCCGGGTTGCGGAGCTACCTGTTGTTGTTTTCTGGTCGCAGGGGGGATGCCCTCGGTGAGCAGGCGGGTCGCGGGAGCGCTGACTGGGTGGCGCCGCGGCATGATGTGAGAAACTGCCCCCATCTCCTTCCTCACTACCGAGAACTGCTGGGCAAAGTCGTCGATGGTGTCGCCGAAGAGGCCAAGCTTTTGAGAACTCGTGACTTGTCAACGCCATGCATCTCAACCGTGTTCAGCCAGAGGTGGCGCTCCTGGACCACGAGTGTGGCCATCGTCCACCCGAGTGCCTGCGCCATGAGAGCGAGGTTGGAGCAGAGCGCATTTTCTGCAGCACATCAGGGTTGGAACTACCCAGGTGCAGATCTTTGAGTACCTTGCCTTAGAGCCATGGCATGCAGGGCGGAGGCGGCCTGTCCAGTGGTGCTGTAGACTTTTGAGGTCAGTGATGTCATTCTATGGATCTGGAGAGGAGTACCGTTCAGTCCCGCCAGGTGGCGGTGTTCCGCCATCCAGGGTAGTGAGAGCGGACAAGCGGAGGGCTGTTCCGACCACGTTGGCTCGTCATGCACTTCCAGGAACAACGGAACCAAGGGGGGCGTGGCTACAAGCGGTGCCGTGACCCGAGGAACCGATCGAGTAGCCGAGAGGGGGGGACGGAGATCTCCGGTCCATCCTCGTGCTCGCGGCGGCCTGGGAAAGCATAGTCGACATCTGCAAATCAGCCTCAGACTGGGCGAGCAGACCAGAAGGTGGCCAGGCGAGCCATCAGCATCAGACGCCGCTGTGACGCTCTCCAATGCAGCGGTGATGTCGTCATCCAATTCCGGGGGCTCAAGGGAAAATGCTGGCTGGCCAGGAAGCAAGCCGCACTCTTCCCGAGCTCAGACGGAAGCAAACAAGCGCGCCGGGGGCAGGTGGTTCATGGGGATTTCCCCGTCAAAACCGAGCCCGTGGTCATCCCCAAATCGCCTTCATCGCCAGCCGGGTCGACCTCAATCACGTGGGAAGAAGGAACAACACGGGTGGTGGCTGAAGTGGCTTTCTCTCATGACAAAAGAAAGACGCGACCGCAGTGTTGCCATGGCTATGTTCTCGCACTGAGAATATGAGCCATTCATAAAACGCTGCCTGCGTGTGATCGCAGCCCAGGCACACAAGACAGCTTTTATGACCATCAGAAGTGGAGAGATATCAACCGCATCCAGGAACTACACAGAGGCGGAAAGACATCTTTAAAAAGACGTGTCTTGAAAAGGACGTTCAACGCCTGCTGTGTATTGCTCTTTTATGAGTGGGAACTCAAACTCTTTTAGAGAAAATATACTCTCTTAGGAGGAGAACACACTTTCAAACAGAAAGAAGCGCTGTCGAAGCGCCCAGGGGCGTAAACTGCACAGCGTACAGAGAGAGAGAGACGCCAGCTGGAAATGCGCCATGCGGATCCAACAGCAATGATTCTCGCTGATAAAGGTGAGTGAAACAGGAGTGTGTTTCAGCTGCTTGCGGTACAACCATTTGGCTCCGAAGAAAAATTCTGACTGGCATTCGCTGCCCCGCTTCCCTTTATACCCGTATGTCCCGGGCGGGGCATGCAAATTCTGTCTGCCAACTTGACATTGGCCTTTTCTCAGGTTCAGAGGTACTATGCGGCGTCCGAGAAGACCCCTTGTGTCACTTCCTTCGACACTACGTCGAGAGAGTGACAGAAGGGGAACTAAGACACAACATCAAAAAGGCTACATATTAAACCCTTTAAAATGTCTATATTAATGTATCACACAATTCACAAATAATGATTTCCATGTATTCATTTATAAACCAACCTGAGCGCAATGTTAAATTCCTGAAATGAAGTGATAATTTCCATTTTTTATTATTATTATATTGTTCCCACTATTTCGCTAATTCTGTACACGTAATTTAACTAAATAATTATTTCCTCCTCATTATGTTAAAATATGTGTGCACAAATGAGCCTTGAGTGTAATATTCCTGATATATTTATGAGACTTTCACCTATTTGTAGGCTATATTGATTTATTCAAAATTCTTTTAATGTTCGCTGCAAAATGTGTGCTTGACATTTCACAATTGCATGACACCTCATGCTTCAGTTAACATATTCTACAGTTCATGAGCCTACATATTCAGCTTCATTTAGTAAGAAATGAAATTATAAAGTAATAATGTAATACATTAAAAATAGCACAATAGCAATTATAATACTCATAGTAATAATAATTAGTGTTATTTTTATTAGGCTATTATTATGAATAGGCATATACAAGGCATATTTTATTTATAGAAACTATACATTTAATAGAGTTACATTTTAAAAATGGATGTTTAATTTAGTGTTGTCGCATTTCCGGTTTAAGCCCTGCCCACATTCTGTTCTATCCGAATACAGAGACAGATACAGTTAATTGTTCGATTAGTAAAAGATGTAGATACAAATACAGATAATGGCTGCGCTGCACACCCCTGCGCTGCAAGAAATTATGTTTGCCCATTATCTGGATATTGCGTTACATGTAAATGACTTTTACCGTCTTATCTAGTTTGTGCAAGTTTTGTGTGTAAGCCTTTACATTTTGACGTCAAAAGCAGAGAATAATCAGATTATTTATATTATATTATTTCGATTATATATGTCATGTAAACCCGGATTTCTTGCATTGTTGGATTTTTTAAATTGGATTTTGGTAGTTATCAGCGTAATGTTCATGTGAACAGGGTCACTGTCTTTGTCCTTTCGAAACTGCTCAATAATTATTTCTTAATTGCTCATAAAAAGAAATAATAAATACAATTGTTATTTATTTATATTTTTAGTAGATAGGTAAATTGATAATTTTGTATAATTTTAATCCACTTACAAAAAAATTGCCTTGGTGTTATCATGATTATTTTGGACATGGTACCATGTTAATGGAAATATTTTGGACATGTACCATAGAAACACTATGTTTTGTAAATGTACCATGGTAATACCATTGACTAGTATTGTTTGAAGTACCTTGCAGTACCATTTAAATACCATCCATCAATCTTCTAAAGCTGCTTGTCCTATTTAGGGTCACAGGTAGTGCTGGAGGCTATCCTAGCTGTCTCGGGCCAAAGGCCATTTAAAAACCATGATATATAAATATGCTAATCATTCAGTATCATACATCAAAGTTTGACAAACTCATATCTAGTTATAATTTGATGGATCATTAGACTCCATTTATAATCTCCACCTTTTGACATACAAAAAAGTACCATGGTATTACCATTTTTTTTGGACATCGCACCATGATAATACCATGGTATTGCAAGAAGTACCTAAAAATCATGGTATTTGAGTATGGTAATCATTCAGCATCTTGGTATATTTCAAAGTACCATAGTATTACCATCTAAAACCATCATTTTACAGAGGTCCCACCACAGTCCTTTATTTTCAGTGGTAATAGTATTACAACCCTACACTTACAAGACCACCTTTTTTCCAGGTTTCAAGTCTCAGTTTAATATGACCATACATTTTATCTGGTTAGACTCTGTGTGGTTTATGGCACATTCTAAAGGCAGCTGAGTGAAAGTGATGAGCATTGGGAACTGTGCTGGCATTCTTTGTTTCTGGAATGAGCATGGTGTTCTAAACTCTATTCCGTGTTTGTTTCATTTGTGGTGTGTTTTTGGTACAGAGCCCTAGTTTCAGAGAGCAGCTGTATCCTTCATGTGGTCATACAGATTTGTACTTTGGGTGCTGGCTGCTGGAGAAGAGTCTCATTAAAATTGCTCCCCACAAAATAGTAAAAATGTGTGGATGTATGCATGTCTGTGATGCATTAAGACAGAAATAAGTAATTTATTACGTAAGTCTTTGCAATTACATTCCCACACAAAATTAATTTTGAGTATTTCAATGGACAATTCACCCAAAAAGAAAAGTCTGTCATCATTTACTACAGTAATGTTCCAAACTGGTATAAATTTCTTTCTGCCATGGGAAAAAAATTGGTGAATTTTTGAAGAATATCCTGGCCATCCTTTTTCAAATAATGAACGTGAACGAGGACAGGGTCTATCAAGCCCCAATATGACAAGTACCATAAAAGTTGGCTACACAACTCATGTAGTATGTTCCAAATCTTCCCAAGCAATGCAGAGGCACCAAAAATGAAGTCATATGGGAAGAAAGAAAGTCATGCACGTTTGGAACAACATGAGGGTAAATAAATAATGAAAGAACATTTTCCTTTAAGTATTTAAATCAACATGAAATCAAAAATCAACCCTATTTTCATTTGGGCTATCAAGCTCCCAAATGGCAATATGCTTATACAAATTTCTCCTTTTGTTTTCCATGGAAGAAAATGACTCGGTTACTACATAACCCTGTTTTCCTGAAAGGAGGGAATTCGATTCTGCATCAGAAGCTGAGACTAATGGAGCTCCTCCCAGGGGCAGTGACCTTGAAACCCTATTCAATCATGCCAATTTGATTGGCTAGTGAAGCTCTGCTCTCCAACTATGCTGGCGTCATAGTGAACATACAAGGACAGATTCAGTTGTACATTGTCAGGGTTTTTCAATTGAAATAAGGAGTGTCCTCTCCTCCCCCCTGAGGATCAGTACTCTGCCTATCCACAACTGATGTGAGAAGGAAACTCATCGGTGGAGTCAATCCACAGAAAGCTCCTAGACCTGAAAACATCTAACATCTGCTTCAAATCCACTACCATCATACCGGTTCCAAAAAAGTCCACTGTGACCTACCTCAATGACTACTCCCCTGTGGCACTCACACCAATCATTATGAAGTGCTTCTTGAGACTAGTTATGAGACACATCAAGTCTAAACTGCCCAGCTCTCTGGACCCTCTCCAGTTTGCATACTGACCGAAACACTACTGATAATGCCATATTCCTTGCCCTTCATCTGGTAATCTCACACATAGGTGTCACACATAGCTCCAATGCCATCATTAAGTTTGCTGACGATACGACGGTGGTAGGTCTGATCACTGACAATGATGAAACAGCCTACAGAGAGGATGTGCACACTCTGCCACGCTGGTGTCAGGAGCACAACCTCTCCCTCAACGTCAGTAAAACCAAGGAGCTTGTAGTGGACTTCAGGAAGAAAGACAGAGAACACAGCCCCATCGCCATTAATGGAGCATCGGTGGAGAGAGTCAGCAGTTTCAAGTTCCTCTGTGTCCACATTACTGAGGAACTCATATGGTTCGTCCACACTGAGGCCATTGTGAAGAAGGCTCACCAGCGCCTCTTCTTCCTGAGACGGCTGAGGAAGTTTGGAATGAACCACCACACCCTCACACGGTTCTACACCAGTACCGTAGAGAGCATCCTGACCGGCTGCATCACCACCTGGTACGGCAATAGCACCGCCCACAACTGCAAAGACCTGCAAAGGGTGGTGCGAACTGCCAGAAACATCATCGGAGATGAGCTTCCCTCCCTCCAGGACATATATTACAGGCGGTGTGTGAAAAAAGCTCAGAGGATCATCAGAGACTCCAGCCACCCGAGTCATGGTCTGCTCTCACTGCTTCCATCAGGCAGGCGGTATCGCAGCATCAGGACCAACACCAGCCGACTACATGACAGCTTCTTCCCCCAAGCAATAAGACTTTTGAACACTTGATCTCTCACGATCAACAATCAGCACTGCACTTTATTCATCTATTATCTCACACTGAACTGTCATAATTATATTCTCCACAATATAACAACTGCATATATATTTTTATATAATCTTATTCTTTATTTTTATTGTATGTGTATTCTATATTGTGTGTATTGTTTACTGTACATTGTATAATAGGATTGTGTTGTGTATGTGTACATTTGATATGTAAATTGTGTTGTGTAAATATGTTGTTTATTGTAATTGGTATATGTCTCATCACTGTCATGACTGCTATGTTGCTCGGAACTGCACACAAAACTTTAACCTACTGTTGCACTTGTGTACATGGTAGTGTGACAATAAAGTGATTTGAGATTGAGATCTGTTTGCCTCGTCCAACTCAAAAGGAGGAGGATTGAATGCCACTAAGGTAACAACTTAAAAAAGGGGCTCTAAAGGGGGTCGCCAGCACCTTGGGCACATAACCCTCCCTGGGTTTAAGAATGGCTGTTGATAGGCTTGATCCAAACTCCAAACAGGAGTCACTGAACAAAATGGTCTAAAAGTCTCCAGTCCATTTTATTGATACTAGGGGAAGTAGCAGCACAGTCTTCAGAGAGAGTATGCATATGCTTACTGCCTCTAGTGGGCTAAACAGGGGACTTATTAGTGCATGTAATATCAACTCTTATTCCCAGACTGGAATGTTAACGGGTTGGGTTAGGTGCCACAATTCGATGCCACAATCAATGCTCTTTCCTTGTCCTGCCTTACCTTGTACAACACTTGGTGTAGCAAGTTGACAGGGATATGCATACTTTCTTTTCAGTGGTCATTTGTGAGTTAACACATCCAAGCCTAGTGCAGCTTGTGCCATGGAGTACCATAGGCGACAGTGTATAGTCTGTGGGGAGGCAAACATGTTGACCTCTGCTTTCCAGTATACCTCCAAAGTCCTCTAACTGTTTGAGGGTGGAGTCTCGATTCTCCAGGCTTGGGACCCTAACACAAGAATAAATCTGGTCCACAGTTTAGGCGAAGGGGATGTGCGTTTCACATATAGATATGAAACATTAATTGCTCCAGAGGAGAATCTGGTTTGCCAGGTTCCGCATTGGGCAAGACCACACTCCTCCTTGGCGATTTATATAAGCCAAGATTATAGTGTTGTCTGTACGGATTGGTACATGACTCCTTTGCTTGACTGACCGAAATGCTTTGAGAGCCAACATGCCTGCTAACAGCTTTAGGTGATTAATAAGCAACATGGTTTGTGCACCTGTCCATGTGTCAAAAGCCGGATATCCTTGCACAGGGCTCACCAGCCTGCATTGGACTCATCTGTGACTTAACTTCAGTGGTGCCAGCACTGCATCAACACATGTCGTGTATGTGCAAGGAGCTAGGGACATTCTTAAGGTTTGGACTTTGAACTAGTGTACTGCCCCCTCGAAGGCAAATCTCAAAAATGGCCTGTGAGGAGGGGCAGTCTGATGATGAAAGTATGCATCTTTCAATTCAGTTTTTACAAACCAGTTCGGAGGGTGGACATGAGACATGATATGTCTCTGTGTTACCATCTTTAAAGAAGACTTCTTGAGTGTTAGATTCAAGGGTCTCAGTCCCAGTGTGGAACTTAATCCACCACTCTTTTTGGCGATCAGTAAATAGCAGCTGTAGAAGCCTTTCTGGTCTTCGATTGCAGGCATGTTCTCTATCACATCTTGGTGAGAAAAATCTTTACTTCTGAGCAAAAAATCGGTGTGTCCCACACCGGTGTGGTGGAGGAGCGAATGGTGGTAAATTATGGTGGCCTCTCCTTAACCTGAAGCACATACTCTGACTGGATCGTGCTCAGTAACCACTCCCGCAATACCCCGTCATCCGCCCAAATGGCGGTTAAAGAGACACAGTGGTTGAACTGTGGATAGAGTGCTGGTTATTTTCTTTAGGGGGGGTTGAGTAAAGCTGGAAATTTGCACGTTTTTGTAAAGTAGTTTTGCCTCGAACATGGTGTTTTACAAACTTTATTTGGTCATGAAAAACACTGAGATGAATCCAAAAAATAGACATTCGTTCTCGGTCCTGGCATAACTGTGAGGAGAGCGAGACACGGACTAGTGATCTGGACCTACTTTGGAGCCAGTGCAGACTGTTCCATGCATGTACGACCCTGCATCACAGGTATGGGATCATCAGGAATGTTTGGGCTTCCCAGAAGGATGCATCCACTTCTTCTTGGGTACAGGCCGCTGGATCTGCCTTCTGACTCAGCTCTTTGGGAAGGCTTAGGGTTTGTCCTGGCAGCATGTTTGTCACCGTCTGACACTGCATCAAAGTTACCTTTTTGAAAGGGAACAAAAGTCATAAAGGTTTGGAACAACGAAAGGGTGAGTAAATGATGACATAATTGTAATTTTTGGGTGAACTGTCCCTTTAAACAAGCTCCACACCGCTGCGGACTTCAGCTTCTTACGTTTCATGCCACATTTGATTGATTTTGAAGCCAATCTGTGGTTGAAAATTATATGAAGTCTGTAATGGTGGAACAAAATTAAGTAATTGAATAAGTAGAATCAAAAATTGTTTTTTTTTAAATAAAGAAAAAAATGGAAGATTCAATCAGCGGGGTTCACTATCTTGTCACAATATTCACTTATATAGATTAGTAAGAAGAGCTTGCCTGCTTTCTTGAACACAAAGTCTCATAGGACACTTGTTAGGTTACAGTGGCCCTGGTTGTGGCTCATGATTTAATGTGACATGATGTGGCTTGAGGTTATTGCAAGAGTTGACTGAATGCTACAAAGTAAGTGTAGCTTCACTGTTTTATCACTTAAATTTTCCCTTCAATATATAAAATGTATAGTTTGCTCCATAAACTGTGAGTTTCCTTCATTTCCTATTCTATTATTTATTTAAAGAACTGGTTGTACTACTGCATTCATGCACGCCATGCAATTGAATCTTTTTATAATCATTTTATAAATACCTACGATTCAAAGTTGGAAGCTAAACTATATGGGTTTTTTAATGGCCGATGCTGACACCAGTATCTGTAAAGCACGGTGACCAATGACTGATAATACTGATATAATAGGATACAATTTAATGACAACAAATGAGTTACAAAATTGAAATGGACACTTATATTACAAAATATTGACTTAAAAATTACTGAAAATTTTCTTTAAATTGAATAGCAGCAATGTTGTTGGTCATCGGTCAGACCTTGTCATCAGCTAATGCTGATAATCTGAAAATGCCAATATTTCGCACAATAAATTGGTCTATAAATACTTGGAACCCCTTTTTATTTAATAAAATTATAAATAAATAATAAATAAATATATTTATTTATATAAATAAAAACTTTTAATTTAAAAAATGGTTTCTTGTGAAATTGGTGTTGGCAAATTTGGTGAAAGAAACTGTATATGTAAATATATCAATTACTATTTATGAAACAAAAAAAAAAAGAAATTGCTTTATTCATAGATTCCATCATTCCAGCAGTTGCTACATATTAAAGGAAAGGTAATGATCTTAAATAAACAGTGGGCTTTACTGTATTCGATCTTCAAAGCTGGACTACGACATAGGGCAACAAATGCTGCCAAAACATGCCATGCATAATATCTTAATATCTTTTAGAAGTTTCTGGCATAATTTCTCTCTTCTCATTGCTAATGGGCAATGGGAGTTAGGGAGTGAATGTATTTGTCTTGATAGGCTGCTTGAGCATGCTGAGCTCCACAGGCTTTGAAGGAAGCTTCATGAGTCTTTTCCCTCAGGATGTTGCTTCTTCATTAATGACTTGTAGGAGGAAGGTCAGAAGTTATGACAAATTTGTGGCCTGGGATTTTAATAAAAACAATTCCTCTGTCATTCTTTTATATTCTATTGCTTTGCTCTTAATACCTCCTCCACACTTTCTGGGCCAGTCCTCAGTAGCAAATATGTTTCTGATCATTTTGTGTTGAGACAGTCAGTAAGTGCCTTACTCTACGGTACTTGAAATAGTATTGCTTATCTAGAAGAATAAAAGTTTGAGTTAGAATAACTAGTCTGGATTATCTTTTTTTAATTTAATTAATTAATTTATTTATTTATTATAGATGTTGCTCTTTCATAGCTTTGGGGACCTCATGTGGAGTTATCAGTTGTGATTTATCAACAGTATCAACATTGTCTCATATGTTTCTCCTAAAATACCTTAGAAAAATAAATAGACATAAATGAGAGAGCAATTGACTTGCAGTAAGTAAGGCTAGCATAGCTCAAAACATTTTATCTTGGAATAATTTGATGAGAAATCTTTGAATGTACATTATATTGAAATCTCTGACTTTTGATTGCAGATTTCAATGAGCAGTTCTCTTTACAAATCACTATGATGCTGTGCTTTGCTAAGCGCTATGAGAACGATCTTAGTCGTGACCGAGCTGTGAATATGTGTGTAACACGCCAATGAACATTGACCGGAATTTATAGCCTCGGCTGATGTAATCATTAGATGCACCTGTGGCCAGGCTATAAATGGATGCGTCACCAGGTGTCGTCAGATCCTCTTTTTTCAGAGCGATTCTGTGTGGTGTGTGTTTTACAAACCCTGTCAAAGCTTTCTTTCCTCTGCTAGGAGTTAGAATTTGTTAGGCAGTGTGCAGTTAACCTATTCTCCTTTCTCTTCTGTCTAGAAAAAAATATATATCTATATTTAAAAGAAAGAGAGAATGACTGAAAGCTGCAAACGATGCTGAAGAGGACACGCATCAGTTTTGTTCTGTTTGTTTGGGGGAAGAGCACGCTGCTCTCGCGTTGCAGCAGGGCGGGTGCGAGTACTGCGATTTGCTTTCAGGCACAGTGCTTCGCGCTCACCTCGCCTGCGCTTGCTCGATGTGGTTACTCGTGTGGTTGCCAGACTCCAGTTGGACTGGCCACCCCAAAAAGAGACCCCCAAACCCTCCAAATTAGGGATAGATTTTTATCTACCAATATAGGGAAGGGGACGCCTCATGAGTCCCTTCCCTTCTTTGATAAATTCCATGAAGAGTTTTCTCTCTCATTGAGGAACCCCTATTCTTCCCGTGTTCACGTACCCTCGACGTCATTATATTCGACTATCGTGGGTGCTGAGGCACGTGGGTATTCAGTGATGCCGCCGGTCGAAGAGACGCTTGCGGGCTAGCTCTCGCCGGGCTCGGCATCATCACTTAAGAAGCCCTCTCTCCCATCAAAACCTAGTAGGACAACCTCCACGTTAGTGGGAAGGGCTTATCAAGCAGCAGGTCAGGATGGTGCTGCTCTGCACACTATGGCTGTATTACAGGCGTACCAGGCTGACCTGCTGGTGTGGGTACTGCGCTCAACGAGCAAGCCTTCTCTGAGCTTCGCCGAGCCACAGATCTTTCTCTCCACGTGACCAAGCAAACAGCCCGTGCTATTGGCCGGTCTATGTCTGCCTTGGTCACCGCGGAGAGGCACCTTTGGCTCAACCTTTCGGGCATCAAGGACAAGGACAAAGTTTTCCTTCTCGATGCCCCGGTTTCACCCACTGGCCTATTCGGAGACGCCATGACCACGGTTATCTCCAGGTTCCAGGAGGCGAAAAGCCACGAGGAAGCCTTCGGGAAGTTCCTCCCTCACCGCACTCAGGGGGCGGGTCCTTCGGCCCCCCAGACCCGCCTCGGTCTTGTTAGAAGGGAGGCTCAAAAACAAAGTGTGGTGAGTCGTGCTCCTCCTCCCAGGGATTGGGGACAGTCTCGTCGCCCTCGGCAGCCCCCGAAGCAAGATCTCAGGACTATAATTTCTAAAAAGAGGAAACCCCGATGGTCTTGCGCCTAGATTTAGGGGGTAGCTCCCCTCAGGACGGGGCGCGTGTTTCACTTCACCCCTCCCGGTACCCCCTCGAAACCCCTCCATTCCCGCCACCTCTTGGTGTTTCGGGTGGCAGAGTCTCCCATCAAAAGTTGGGTGTTTTTCACTGTTCCTGCATTTTATTCAGGACGTGAAACACTCAAATGTTTAATACCCATCTCAGAGATCCTAGCAGCGTAAAAACTTCTGCCAGATATATACTTTTTCTGTGGGTCTGAAGAACTGTAGAAAAGGGCGTCAGGATTTAATTCACTTGCCGCCTTTCCGTGTTTCAAAGCAAAAAACAAAACAAAAAAAACTCAAATCTCCTGGTTAAAGGTGCCATGGTATGTGTTCCTCTTCCAGAGAGAGAGTTAGGTTATTACGCTAAATACTTCCTGGTTCCCATGGAGGGTGAAGGGTGGCGTCTGGCTTAGATCTTAAACCTTGAACTGCCCACGGGTGTTCAAGTCCTAGATGCTGCCTATCAAGACGATCATGTCTCAAGCCCTACAACTCGTTTGGCTGGTCACTATCGATCTTATGGCGCACTTCTTACTTCATTTACAAGTTCTGCCACAACATAGAAAGTTCCTGAGGTTCGCTTCCGGGGGCGAAGTCTTCCAGTGTCAGGTTCTTCCATTCGGCCTAGCCCTTTTTTACCCGCACATTCACAAATGCATGATGTAGCGCTGGTTCCTTGCGACTCCGGGGTATCTGCATTCTGAATTATGTAGATGACTGGCTGATCCTAGCGCAGTTCCAGGAACTGGCAGTTCAGCACAGGGACATCGTCTCAGCTCATCTAGTTTCTCTGGGGTTGAGGCTCAACGCCAAGAAAAGCATCTTCTCTCCCACTCAGAACACTGTCTATCGGGGCATCATATGAAGTTCAGTCACAATGCGGGCACAACTGTATCCCGCTGGAATTGAGTCTATTCAGATAACCCTGAGCAAAATCAGGCTAGGTCAAGGTTGCACTGTTATCAGTATCAACGATTTCCAGGTCTCATGGTGACCGTGTCTTCGGTGATCCCTCTGGACCTTCTGCTCATGAGAACGTTTTTGTTGTGGCTCAAAGCCAGGGGATTTCTTCCAAGGGCCAAAACCCCTAGGCTAATAAGGGTTACACACCTCAGGCTTCGTTCCCTTTCTATGTGGTTCAGACCCCGGTTTTCTGCCTTGGGTCCCACTCTAGGTGCGTCTTGTTGTCGAAGGCTTCTAATGACAGACGCCTCCCTGATGGGCTGGGTAGCGGCCTTAAGTGGTCGTCCAGCTTAAGGGGATAGGAGGGTCATCAGCTCGGTTTTCACAGTCTCTGTCTCGGGTTGAAGGCTGCCATGTCTTGGTGCGGGTGGACAATACAGCAGTAGCCTCTTATATAAATCATCAGGGAGATCCACGTTCTTGTCAGCTGTATTTCTGACGCGTCGGATTCTCCTTAGGGCCCAGGGAAAGCTCCTGTCACTCAGGACAGTTATATCCCTGGATGCCCGTATGTGGGAGCAGATTTACTGTCCAGACAGAAAATACCAACGGGGGAGTAAGCAACTCCACCCGAAGGTAGTAGTTGCCCTGAGTTCGACAGCAAGGGTTTTGCCTCTTACTGATTGCACCGCGCTGGCCGAACAGGGTTTGGTTCTCGGAGCTAATTTCTTCCCTCGACAGCTCGCCTTAGGCGATTCCGAACAGGAAGGATCTTCTATCTCAGGCACAGGGGACAATATTTCATCCCTGCCCCGAATTGTGGAATCTTTCATGCTTGGCCCCTAAGGGTAGCAACTGAGGGACACAGGGTTTTCTCCTGAGGTTATCGAGACCTTTTTAAAATGCCGGGCTTTTTCCACTTGGAACACGTTTGGGTGAGATCGTATAGGGCAGAAGAGGACCTCTTCACCTCTATGAATAGCGCAGTGTCTCCTCTACTTCTCCCTGAAGTAACCCAGCCCCCTTGGGTCTGGACGTTAAGACACATACATGACCCAGAATGCGTCTGTATGCATTTCTACCAGAAAGACTCGGAAGAATAAAGCTGAAACAATTAACCATTTATTGACAGCTCGGCAAACAATATAATGATAAAGTTCTTTGGCGTAGGCCCCATCCGTAGCTCGTAATCCGGGAGTACGGACTCTGCATTTCCTGCCTGGCGATGGAGGCAGGGGCGCAGCCGACCCCCCGTGAGGTATGGGAAGGGACCATCCTGGTGGTGGTGGGGAGGATGGAAGGGAAGAAATCATTTTGGTGGTGGGGAGGGTGGAGGTGAACGAAAGCATCAGCATCTGCGAACTCAGACATGTGTAAGTACCCATCTTTTATACCGCAAGTGTTAGAACGCGATTGGATAGATGAGAAGGTAATGAGTGACGTAACAATTGAGTCTTCCCGGCAGAACATATGCTAAAGCTTCCATTTCTACCAGAAAGACTCGGGAGAATAAAGCTGAAACAATTAACCATTTATTGACAGCTCGGCAAACAATATAATGATAAAGTTCTTTGGCGTATGCCCCGTCCGTAGCTCGCAATCCAGGGGTACGGACTCTGCATTTCCTGCCTGGCGATGGAGGCAGGGGCGCAGCCGACCCCCAAAGAAGGTGGAAGAATAATTCCACCGGGACGGGACCTACCCCAAAGAACGGTAAAGAGAAGTATACCCACCAGTCGTGTATCCTGGAGAGCCTAAACATGGAGAGAGAAGAGAGTTAATGATGAGCATGACATAACAACTTTAAGGCCAATAGCTAATTAGTAAGAGGTGACTTCATTATAAGAATACAAGAATAATGCATTTATGCATTTAAAATTCTGCTGCTGTATACATTAAGCATGTAACTGTTGCTGACGCTTTCATACAAGCGACTTTTGATAAGTTTTGGGACGCACTACAACGGATCAACCAGTTTATCCCTGTGAACGAGTCGAAGGGAAGCGAGCATTAAGGAATAGAGATATAACTGAGAATTAGGCTAATATAGTATATGGAGAGTCAAAGGAAGCAAGCCGTTACAGACCACATGAAGACAAGGCCACACAGAGACAAGGCCGCGATGGACCACACAGAACCGGGCCACTTGGCCGCACAGGACGAGGCCACCTTGGGCCAAATGGAACAAGGCCACCTTGGGCCACACAGAGCCAGGCCACCTTGGGCCACACAGAACCGGCCATAATGGCCACAGAGCGGAACCACACTGGGCCACATGGCTTTGCTAGACCACAGAGACAAGGCCGCACGGCCACACGGCCTTAGTAGACCACAGAGACGAGGCTGGCAATCAGCCACGACGGCATCTAATGCGGCACATAAAACGAGGTAGCCTGGACAAGGCCGCAAGGCCACACGAAACCAACAACCAGGACCACATGGCCATCTTTTGGCGAGGCAACAGTGCCTCGAGGCCGCTTGGCCACACAGACAACGGCCGCTTGGCCACGTAGAACCGATGCTGCTAGGGCCACGAGACCACTGGCCATTTTTTACATACAGGACAAGGCAATGATATGCCACAAGGCCACTATAGACCACACAGAACAAGCGACACAGACGACGGCCACTAGGCCACATAGAACCGATGCCGCTAAGGGCCACGAAACCACTGGTCATTTTTTACATACAGGACAAGGCAACATTGTACCACAAGGACTTAGACCCACACAGAGACAAGGCCCGCTGGGCCACAAGGCTGCTAAAGCCACACAGAGACAGAATCACTCATGGACACGGCCTTAGGCCACATATAACCAATGCCATAACTGGACACAAGACCACGCGACAAGGCCACATTAGGCTACACGGTCACAGTAGACCACACTGAACATAGAATGGGGCCGCGATGTCGTGCGCCCACACTGAGACGAGGTTGGACAGAGACAACGGCCACGAGGCCACACAGAACCGAGACTGTAGGGGCCACAAGACCACGTAGGCCACACGCAGGACAAGGCAACATTATGCCACGAGGCCTTAAAACCCACACGGAGACAAGGCCCGCTGGGCCACAAGGCTGCTAATGCCACACAGATACGAGGCCAACGAGACACGGCCACTAGGCCACACGGAACCATGCCGTAACGGCCACAAGACCACGGGACAAGGCCACATTAGGCTACACGGTCACAGTAGACCAAACATATATATGCTTAGATTATTATTTATTTATTTATTTATTTTGACAGATAATGGAAGAGCATAACACCACCACCAGTAGTTGCATAGGTATTTACCTGGATCGTTACAGGAGAGCTTGCTGAGCTTTGAGGATAGTTTTGGAGTCGGGTCTTATATAAGACTTGAATGCAGAGGAAGACCATCTACCCAGGATTTTGATAGCTGACGTAGAAATGCCACGTTTAGCAGCTGAAGTGGCTGCCCCAATCCTGAAGGAATGACCGGTATACTGGGAGGAAGGTAGACTGCAGCTTTTGAGGACAGAAACTAGATGGGTCCTGAACCAGGCTTTAGAGAGAGGTGCTCCGTTAGGTAGTAAGAATAGGGGGGAAATATGAGAAGATTTATGACGAATTTTAAGAAATTTAACCATAGATAAGAAGGGACAAAAATTTGTATTAATTTTTGAGATTGTTAGTGTGATGCCGGAACCTTTGGAATCATTCTTAGAGTGCTTAAGAAAGAGAGTAAAGAATTTAGGTGAAAAGTGTCAATCGGAGAAGGACAGATTGCGAGAGGGATCGAAATGATTGGTAGCTGATGTAAATTCCCCTGGACGCATAAAGCCGTAGAAAGCAGTTAAAAACACAGCTTCTAGCAAAATATTGATGTATGTAGAAAAAAGACCTTGGCGAATAGAAGAGATTAGTCTTTGCAATAAAGGCAAAGTAAAAGGCAGCCGTTTATCTGGAGAATTGATAGAGGATTTGCTTATGCCTTGAGCAATAAACGAATAGGAGAAGCGGTGAATAGACTTGGAAAATCGGGGTTGAAATATTTTGCGTAGAATTGAATGCCTGCTAGTAATCTACGGATGGAGGAAGGTTTTAAATTACGTTTCTGGAAGTTGAAGACGAGGAAGGAGCAAACAGTCGTAATCAAAATGGGAAATACGAAAATCTGAAAGGAAAAGCAAAACATTAAGAATGAAGACCAAGCGGAAGTGTAAGCTCTATAAGTGGAAGGAGCTACTCCTTTAGCCAT
The DNA here is from genome assembly GCA_032164185.1 of Moxostoma hubbsi. Lineage (NCBI taxonomy): Eukaryota > Metazoa > Chordata > Actinopteri > Cypriniformes > Catostomidae > Moxostoma > Moxostoma hubbsi. Next base: position 9,050,071 of record JAVLUX010000003.1, on the reverse strand, counting down.
GTAATGTCTGGCTGAACTAAGCAAATCGTCTGATTTAATATTGTAGCTGATAGGGGAGGGCACGGAATTGGATCCATATGGGCTGAAGGGCAAAGTCGTCTGAAAGTCTGAAACGAAAACGAGAGAGCGCGTCAGCAATAACATTGGAGTGATCTGGTATGTGAGCAGCTTTGATAATAAAATTGAAGAAGACTGATTGCCAGATTAAGCGTCTCACGAAAGGCATCATCGTCTGGCAAGATGACCGACCTTTATTAATGATGCTGATGGTGGCTTCGTTATCGCAAAACATCATTATGCGTTTCCTTGACCACGCTGAACCCCAGATGACGCTGGCTACGACTAAAGGATAAATTTTGTGGAGTACGGAAGAGACAGAGCCAGAAGTCGACTCAGGAAAACCAATTGGCCATTTTTCTGTGAACCATTGCCCTTGAAAGAACCCCCCGAAGCCAATAGAGGGGGCGGCATCGGTAAATAATTGAAGTTCTTCTGATGATTCAAAAGCATCATTATAAAAAAAAGAAATACCGTTCCAATCATTTAACAGCTGAGTCCAAAATTTGATGTCGGATAGGCAGCCTTCGTCTAACTGGACCGAGTCACTTAATTCTTGCACGGAATGAGCCAAAGTTAGCAGCCGAGAAATGAAAGCCCTACCTTGAGGAATTATGCTCATGGCAAAATTAAGGTGACCGAGTAACGAAAGCATGTCACGTTTCGAAACGATACAGAGAGAGGAAAAAGTTTCCAGGAAGAATCTAATCCTTAAAAGATTTTCGTGAGGGAGAGAAGCTTGCATTTTAACCGTGTCTAGGAAAATGCCTAGGAATTCGAGTGAAGTAGAGGGGCCCATTGTTTTTTCCGCCGAGAGGGGAACGCCGATGTCACTAAATACCTGTTTAAGTATGTCGAGGATGGACGATTGGGAAGACGGAAAATTGATCAGCAAAAAATCATCGAGAAGATGCAGAATGAAGGGAAGCTTACAGACATTCAGCAGGATCCAGCACAATGCTTCGGAGAGACTGTTGAAGATGTGAGGGCTACTTCGACACCTGAATGTGAGCCTAACAGCGAAATAGAATTTAGAATTCCACTTGACTCCGAAAAGTGGCCAGTCGGAGGGGTGAATTGGCATAGTTTTGAAGGCGTCTGTAATGTCAGCTTTGGCTAACCAAGCACCTTGGCCAGCTAACTTGATTAACTGAATGGCATTGTCGACTGAGGCATAATATAAAGAGAAAGGAGCAAGGGGAATGCATTCGTTAACGCTTGCCATGATAGAGGAATGGGGAGAAGACATGTCGAAAATAAGACGTTTTTTGACGGAATATTTACGTGTTGCGACGCCGATAGAATTGATCCGAAAAGGAGAGAAAGGAGGAGAAGCGAAAGGGCCAATAACGTATCCTTTATTAACCTCTTTCTCTAGTAGTGCTGAGACTAAGCCGGGTTCATTCCTGGCTGATTGCAAGTTTTTTGCAACAAAAGAAACAGTGATGTGAGAAAGGACACCCACCCGAAACCCTTGGGACAAGCCGGTGATTAGATAGTCAACAAATGTTGGATCAGGGTGAGAAAAGATGTAAATTGAAAGATTTGGAATATTAATAGGAGTGGATGGGTGGCTGTTCAGAATTTTTTCTGAAATGGGACTTTCCCGCAGGTTGCAGGTTTGTACCGGCGTGGACAGACAGATTTCGGGTGCAGATCCTTGTATGAACTACAAATGTGAGCAAATTTACAATTAGAATAGGAGCAGACAGATTCATTGAATGAAAAACATATAGGGAGGCCGTTAAATTTTGCCACTCGGCGACCTCTGCTGTATGAAGAGAGTCTTACATTTTCAGCACCGTGGACAGCGGCCGGATCATTGCTTGCGAACGCTTTAGGGCAGAAATGGCCGCCGAAATGGCGAACTTGAGTTATAAATGGTGATGAAAGAAGCAGATTTTGCGGAAAATGCCTTGTGGTATTCGTAGAATAACGTGCCCCCATATCTTTGGCTAAAGTCTGCAATCATGGCTAGATAGAGATCTTACTCTTCCCTTCTCTCGGGATAACTTTGGCACAAAATGTCTCTGTAGATGCTAAAAGCGATCACAAATTCGCCAAACGAGAGATTACGTTGAAGGCGAGGATCAGAGGTTTTAAGAAGGACTGCCAAGTCACCACAGTCGACCATTTTCCTGTCAGCCGCAGGTGACGGAAGCAGTAATGTGGCCAGGTTAATGTCCTTACCTTGGATAATATTAGCTCTTAGGTGTGGGGACACTGTTGCGGCAGCTGGTGAGACAAAACGCCTACCAAAAGCTTGAGCTGGAGTTACTGTGGATAGACTGAAGTTAGAAGGAGCCAGTGGAGCGGAGACTTGAAATGGCGTCTGGATCGTTGGCAGAGAAGCAGGCAGAGTAGAAGATGTAGAAGGCACGTACGAAGGGTTGCTTAATCCGAGAGAAGGGGGGTGAAACTGAGGAATCACTGCAGAGTTCAAGGCCGGATCTGAGCTGAAGTTAGGGTTGATGAATGAATGTTCAAAAGCCGACATTTTAGATTCCAATCCTTTAACAGTTTGAGAAAGGCTTTGAACTGTGGAGAAAATCTGGTTATTCATGTCTGTAGGTTCAATAGACTGCGGAGGAGATGGGACCCGAGCGGGCAGCGATGATTTTTTTGATAGACGAGGTGAAGATGATTTAGCCGATCTTTTCTTGCCAGTTGGTTTTGGCTGAGCTGTCGAAGTTGAAGCTTTTGAAGACAAATGAAGGGAAACAGGCGGATTACCCATGGTGTTTTGGGCCAGAAGGAGAAGATTTTCTCTAGAAAGGCCTTGGCTGACCGGTATACCGGCGTCCTCGAGAGCGAGGACCGTGCCTTCGGATGACCACTGCGCCCATGGAGAGGTACGGCACTGGATACGAGAGCTGCGGCGAGCAGGGGGAGGAGACGGCGGGACGAAATCATCGTCAGAGTCAGAATAGACGCAAATGAATTGCGTGTCCTTAGACATGTTTGGTTGGTGACTGACACGAACAATGAACGAAAGCGTCAGCATCTGCGAACACAGGCATGTGTAAGTACCCATCTTTTATACCGCAAGTGTTAGAATTGGATAGATGAGAAGGTAATGAGTGACGTAACAATTGAGTCTTCCTGGCAGAACTTATGCTAAAGCTTCCATTTCTTTCCCCGGTTTCTCTGCTCCCTGGAGTCTTGGCCAATATTCACCAGCAAGGTCTTGCGTCCTACCAATGGCGCTGCGCTGGCCGAACAGGATATGTTTCTCGAATACCTCTCCTCAACGGCTCGCCTTGGGCGATGGACCTTCTCATCCCCTCCTTTCAAATTGTGAAACCTTTCATGCTTGGCCCCTAAGGGTACCAACTGAGGTTCACAGGATTATCGAGACCATTTCAAGTGCTAAGGCTCCATCCACTTTGAACTGATCTGGGTAGATTTTACAGGGTAGAAGAGGACCTCTTCGCCTCTGTTGATAGCGCAATGTCTCCTCTACTTCTCCCTGAGTCGCCCAGTCCCCCAGTGCATACATGGCACAAATGTGCTTGCATGCGTTTCCTTCTACTAAGTTCATATTACAGAACCAGCTAACTGCCAGTTAGCTGGTTCAGTTCTGGATTTTCTGTAGAAAGAACTGTCTGCGGGCACTTGCCTCACTACTGCCAGGTTCTATGCGGCCTCCACTGTGGTTTGCCACGCCTTGGAGGGCGGGGTGCCCCCTAAGAGGCATCCTTGCTAGGACCTCTTCATAGGGTAAGACCCCCTTTTTAGACCTCTATAGTCAGCGTTTGGTAGACTTCTGTCTCACAAGATGGTTTTTCTTATGGCAATTACATCTCTAAGGAGACTTGGGTACCTATAGGCTCTGTCTCTTTTGCCAGCCTGTTTAGAGTTTGCCCCAGCTATGACCAAAAGCATTCTTTGCACCCTCACCCTAACTACCTGCCCAAGGTGCCTTTTGCGACCCTTGGCCGGTTATTTTCTAAGCCTTCTGCTCCCTGCCGTTTGTAATGCCGGAGCAGCTAAGACTTCTCAGACTTTGTCCAGTCTGTACCCTTCAGACTTATGTCCACCGCATTTGCTAGTGGTGTAAAGTCAGGGGGCGGTCACCTCCTGGCAGAGAATGTCACTTTGGGTGAGGGACATTATTGCCCAGGCTTACGAGGCGCGCGATAAGCTTCGCCAGTAGTTTTAGGGAACACTCTACCAGAGGGTTCTCCTCCTCTAAAGCCTTGGCTATAGCTCTCCTTCTTCAGCAAGTTTGTGATGTGGAAGGTTGGTCCTATCTGCACACATTCATTAGACTTATATAGTTTGGATGTTTTGCTACTCCGGACACTTACGTCCTTGAGTCGACATCTCAGCTCATGCCTGAACAAGTTTGTGATGCGGTAGGCTGGTCCTCTCCGCACACATTCATCAACTTTTATGGTTTAGATGTTTATGTTACTCCAGGCTCTTATGCCCTTGACATATCAAGCTCATGTCTGAGACCTCTCGCGTTCTTGTGAGCACACTTCACAACCGTAGGGGTCCGGACAGCCCCAGTGCGGCGGCAAGGGTATTGCGTTCCCATAGCACTTAGCAAAGCGCAGCATCATAGTGAAGCTTTTTGTAAAGGGAACGTCTCGGGTTACATGTGTAACCCTTGTTCCCTGAAAATAGCGGAACGAGATGCTGCGCCTCTTTGATGCACTGGGACGTCCCAGGACTGCTCTTCAAAAAGAAGTATCTGACGACACCTGGTGACGCATCCAATTATAGCCTAGCCACAGGTGCATCTAATGATTACATCAGCCAAGGCTATAAATTCCGTTCAATGTTCATTGACGTGGTACACACATATTCACAGCTCGGTCACAACTAGGATCGTTCCCATAGCGCTTAGCAAAGCACAGCATCTCATTTCGCTTTTTTCAGGGAACAAGAGTTACACATGTAACCCGAGACGTTTCTCTTCTAAAATTCTAGGGAACACACTTGGTCCAAATTTATTCATATGACTGAATCAATTAGGTTACACCAACAAAAGTCATTTTTAAGGGTCAGATAAGGTACAAAGTTACAACTTATTTATTATTTCAGTATTTTAAATAACGGAGGTTAAGGTTACTTTATGTTTAGTTTTAGTGCATGTTTTGGGACAAAGGTGATATCATAGGGTTTAAATCATTGCATAAAAGTTATGTTAAAGTTAAATGTTTTTGAGGATTTTGTTTTTGGAGTATTTGATCATTTTGACTTGTGGTTCCTCACTGTTGCAACTATACAGTACCTTACATGTCGTCCAACTAAGTATCCACTAGTTCTTATATAATTATGCCACTGCTGAGCCATGTGCCTTCTCAAGGTCCTGATTTTGATTTGAGGATGAAAACCAAATAAATAATCTTAAGAGTAAAATGCAAAGCCACTCCCCACTACAACATGGAATTAATGAAAAAAAAAAACATTCTTCACCAGATGGATCATTTGCATTTGTTTCACTTAATAAGCTTATGTTATGTGAAACCCTAACCACATGATTTAAACAATGTCAAGTGCAAATGCCAGTCCCTTCACATCAAAAGTGTTCACTCTGAGGAGGCAAAGGATGGCAAAGTATGATCAGTGTGAAATATAGAACAAGATAACCCAGGATAAGATTAACCCAGGTCTAAGATGACCCTGTAAAAAGCCCATAATGGTGTTTCTCTCTCCCTGGATCCATACTATGCATATGCCGAAAAATAATGAAATAATTTTGTTTGATATGGTTTGTTATGGTATACATGGTAATGCTGCAGTATGGAACACAAAAGGAAAAGCCTCAGCCCCCTGTCACTTTCAATGAAAAACGAGCAGTGTCAGCCTTCTTCAAAAATGTTCCTTATAACAGAAGAAAGAAAGTCATATGGATTTGAAAAAACATGAGGGTAAGGAAATTAAAATTGATTTAATTTTTTGGGGGGTAACTTACATTTTAAGCACATTTTTACCTTCATTCTCAGGACTGCATCTCCTTTTAATGCAAAAATTAAACTAATTATAAATACTGACATGGATAAAGTCACTGTCCTACAATTTCTCAGTAATGTGTGAGGCCTTCAGTAACCACAGCAGACAAAGGGAGTTTTTGAATAAGGGCCAAAGAAATGAGATCAGCCCCGACAACTGTCTGGCAAGTCTGGATAGCACTAAATCAAATGTTTATCTCCGTCTGAGCAATATTGCACAATGATGGCAACAGGCAGTGATATTGAGAATGTTTGCCTCCATCATTAACCTGTAGCTCGCCAAGTCAAAGACTAGATGGCACTGTTTCTTTAAGGAAACCAGCATATGACAGACTAAGATGAACACTGCAGTGGAATCTTACTACTAAACAATATTGAAAGTAATTTTAGTGCACAATATCAGAAGCACCATGCACCCATTATTGTTATTTTTTATTTATGTATATTTCTTTGTGAAGGGATACCAGTGGCAAACTCCTGGCTCACTTGGTGCCTAATAGGTAAGATAAGACATGGCCAGACATGGGCCATGGGAAACATTTGGGTGAAAAAAAGGTAATTTTCATTTTAAACTTAATGATCCGTGGAAGATTCAACTTTAATTACCTATGTGAATGGATAATTTCTGCAACAGCATTTTACATTACACTTCTGCATGAAATGAAAGCCTGAATCAGTTTTTGTACATAAAGCTGTCTAATCCTGTACTTGCATATGAAATACTTAGTAATTCAAACTCAAAAACCTTAGATATGGCTGTCAGACAAAGCTGTCAGACTCAGCTATATTTCTTGAAAAAAGTGTTTCCTTGCTGAACAGTGAAGTACATCTGCTAAAAAAATACAAATTCATTGTAATTTTATCATGCATATTTCCTTTAAGATATACTCTGTAACACATGGGGCCAAGTCTAATATTCTTGCTTTCTCACCTACCCTATTTTATAATGATGAATGCAGTTAGGTTAAATCATGCATGCTGTATTCAGGAGTAGAGTGGCATTCTGTCTTCCTCAGGTTCTTCGAGTGTGAATGCTCCTTTGTTAGAAGCAGAGACTGTGTTGTATCTAGTTTCAGCTTTGGCTTTGTAAAGGTTCTCTGTGTATGCGTGTTTCTCTAGGGTGGTCTCGCTGTCTCAAATATGAAGAGTAAAGTGTTGGATATGCGCTACTTGTGTGATTTTTTTTTAACAGATCACAGCGCATCGCGGGACGTCGGTCCGCTTGTTGTAATAAAGATACCGGGAGGCATTCTCCACCACATGCCTGGTAATTTGTTATCTGCAACCCTGAAAGCACTAGGCGAACTTTAGGCTATATCTTAGAAGTGCCTTTGCTGTGTGTATGGCTTCAGTTTTGTTCAATCCCATGACCATTCTACTTTTGTTCATGGCTTTTGTGCTCTCTCTTGTGCCTGCTTGTATTTCCAACTTTGTGGATCAGCCAAAAATATGAACGTAAGTGTAATTCTGGAACCTGGAACTTGAAGGCACTGTGAAGAAATGTTTGTGACCTCAACTAACAGGTTCTGAATCTGATGTTATAAGGGCAGGACACTGATCATGTAATGAGCATGACCCACAACTTCTTTAATAGGATACTTTTGGTTAGGCATGAAGCAGAGGTCACTTTGAAAAGGATGTCAGAGTCAGTTTGTCAAGAAAAGAAGAGTGTGGCATGGGGAGCGTGGTAATGTGTCTGTCTGCGGGAGAGGTGAGAGTGGTAAGGCTCATTTCTTGGGCTGTACACCTGTCTCTCATTTAGGGATGAAATGGTTAAATGGGAATTTTACCACAATAAAATTCCCGACGGTTAGTATTACAATGTCATATTATCATTAAAATCGTGTGTGATTATTGTGATTTTTAAAACTCGCAGTAAATGCTGGTGATGGAGGTGGGGACACAGATCCGGATCCCTTACACTCCGCAGGCCACCCCGATCGGCAGGGTTGTAACGGATTCTGGTAAAGGTAAAAAGGGATGCACATCAAGCTTTGGTTGATTTGGGTTATCCCAAACCTCTATCCACCAACACTTGGTGCAAGGCGGGGAATTGGATAAGAATAAATGGGTGAGGGTGAGGTGTCTCTCAAAGAGAATACAACTCAGCTATTAGTACAAAGAGCTATTGGGAAACACTCTTCCAGGCGGCTCACTATAACCCAATGGCTGGTCACTTAGGTCACGAAAAGACTTTGAACCGTATAATGGCCTGTTTCTTTTGGCCGGGCATTCACGGCAATGTACGCAAATGGTGTGCGGTGTGCCATGAATGTCAGTTGGTGAATCCACCAGCCACCCCAAAAGTGCCATTGCACCATCTGCCGTTGATCAAGGTTCCCTTCGAAAGAACTGGCATGTGCCATTAGAGCGGACTGCATGAGGCCATCGCTTTGTATTAGTTCTGGTGGACTATGCAATGCAATATCCGGAAGCAGTGTCCCTGTGGAACATTTCAGCATGTATGTAGTGTTGTGGAGGCACTCTTCAAAATTATCTGCTGAGTGTGGATTTCAAAGAAAATCCTCACTGATCAAGGCACAATATTCATGTCACTGTAAGAATTATTAGGGATTACAAAGATTCGCACCAGCGTTTATCATCCGCAAACCGACGGGTTTGTCGAACATTTTAAAGACCTTGAAAAACATGATTTGTAAGTTCGTACACAAAGACACTAATAAATGGGATGCTAAGAAGTCGGCCATGTGGCATACTCGACGTCATACAGGAAGCTTGGGAGGAAGGACCTTCGAATAGCAAAAATCAAATTCAATATGTTCTCGATCTTAGAGCAAATCTCCACACTTTGGGGCAAGTAACACAGGAGAATTTGCTCCAAGCACAAGAATGTCAATGCCGACTGTACGACAGAGGCACTCGTAAAATTGGAAATCGCACAGGGATATAAAGTGCTTGTATTTCTGCCCACTTCAAACTCCAAATTATTTGCCAAGTGGCAAGGAACCTTCGAGGTCACACAACGAGTTGGAGATCTCGATTATGAGGTTAAGCGTACATATCGGAGAGGGGCACGGCAAATCTAACACTGAAACCACCTTAAACCATGGAGGGAGGCGGTGCCTGTAGCCTTGGTGACAGTAGCCCTGGAGAGGGCGAAGCTTGGGCCGGAGGTGACTCCCAAACCAAATTCATTCACCCCGGTCCCTTGTGGAGACCACCTCTCACTGTTGCAGGTTATGGACATTTTGCAGAACGTGTTTTCACCCCTTCCGGTCGCATGAACCTTATAGAGCACCATATTGAGACCACCCCGGGGTGGTGGATCGTAGCCATCCCTATAATCTTCCTGAATACAAGAAAAAGATAGTTCAGGAAGAATTAGAGGCATGGAAATGGGTGTAATACAGGAGTCGCTGAATTTAACAAAGGGTTATTGGCAGATCCCTTTAACTCCAATATTCTGAGAAAAAAATAGTTTTTTTTCCACACCAATTCATGATGCTTCTGTTCATTTTTTGGGGGGCCCCAGCCACATTTCAGTGCCTCATGCACAATATCCTAAGACCACATACGGCATATTCCGCCGCATATCTAGATGATATTATAATTAATAGTAATGACTGGCAGTGTCATATGCAACATCTGAGGTATGTCCTGAGAGAGCTGCGACATGGGGGACTCACAACCAACCTGAAGAAGTGTGCAATTGGGTGGAATTTTTGGTATCTGGTGTTCCACTTGGGTCATGGGCAGGTGCGTCCACAGGTTATTAAAAATGCTGCGTTCACAGCTTGCCCAACACCCAAGACCAAAAAGGAGCTAAGCCAGATTTTTTCTGCGGTTTGTGCCTATTTATTCTGATGTCACCAGCCCACTGACTGACATTACTAAAAAGATGCATCCTAATCCGTTCCAGTGGACAGAGACGTATCGACAGGCTTTCCTTAAAGTAAAGTCTGCACTTTGTGGGGTGCCGCTGTTACGTGCACCTGACTTCTGTCTCCACTTTATTTTACAGACAGATGCATCTGACAGGGGGCTGGAGGTGGTGATCTCACAGGATGTGGGAGGGGAGGAATGGCCGATGCTCTTTAATAGTCACAAGCTCTCCTTCAGATAGACAAAGTACAGCACCATCGAGAAGGATTGTCTTGCGATTATGTAGGCCGTTCTTACCCTCCGCTACTATCTGCAGGGGTGACCCTTCACCCTATGTTCCGATCATGCTCCTCCGGCTCCACCACATGAAGGATACTAACGCACAGATGGGAGTCTGCGGGAGAGGGAGAGTGGTAAGGCTCGTCACCTGGGCTGTAATTACTCTTAACACCAGTCTCTCATTAAAGTGATGGCGGAGGGAGACCTCATAAGGCTCACAAGATTGTCAGAGAGGGAGAGAGAGTGGCTCAGAGCAGTGTCTGAAGGACCAGCAGTTTATATTTAGAGCCCTGATTGAGTTGGCCGCTAAGAGACATTTTTTTGTTTTATTTGTTGCATCTGAAGTGTGTGAATAAATACTCAACTGTTCGCTGACTCCTCCATTGCCAACAAACTTAAATCTTTCACAAAGTGTATTACCACAGTAACACTAGGAGACTGTTTGAGAAAAAACATACCTACCTCTCTACCCTAAACCTAAACCTAGCTGAGTGTGTCATAAAAATCTTGACATGAATAAACTTTTTTATGGAAAGTAATCATGTAATTTTTTGGTGCTTCTGTGACACTGTCAGATCACATTTCAATTTACATACACGTCAAGACTCGTACCCCATTCATTTGCATCGCAAGTTCTATCAGTTGAGGTTCTGTGAAATTTAATTTTACTGGAGCAATTTTGTAAATGTAGTTGGTAATGTAAATGTTAAAATGTATTGCCTTACAAGTATGTTCTATATTAAATGTGTTTAAATGTCATAGTATTGTGTGAGAAACAGAGTGAAAAGTATGTTTATGATCTGATTTTCTGCACTTTTACTTGTGATGTTTGAAATACAGTCAGTGCTGTTGTTGCTCCTCTGGTATTCCTTTCACCAGGAAAAGACTGTGATCACATACAATGAGCCATGTAAAATAAATTTGTAAAAATGTAGGTATAGTAATGTGACTCTGAGGCCAGGTTGAAAAAAATGTAGCTTAAAACATTCAGAGAAGTCCTAAGCCAAGAGTCCCATCTGGTTGATAAGCAATGACTAATATTTGACCTTCACTGTTTATTTATACACTCTCTGTCATGACTTTGCTGTTCACAGAGTTGATTGTCACAACTTTTCCCTCACAGCATACAGAGGAACGTATTGTGAAATTATACCTTTCTCAGCTTACACCTACACATTTGGCAGACACTTTTATCCAAAGCAATTACCAGTGCATTCTAGGTATAATTTTTTTTTTAATCAGTTAGTGTGTAACCTGGAATCAAACCCATTACCCTGGCATTAATCTATCAGTTGAGCTACAGAAACCCACCTGTCCATTTACCTTTGCATTAGATATTAAGATATTTTCGCTTGTTTTTATGTTTTGTTTGTTTTTTGTTTTTTTTTAACCATTTTTTCTGCAGGCCAGGATATTACAGGGTTTTTTGAAGGGGAGATGGGCATGTGTGCTCTGTTTATCTTGAGGTTTTAGTTAAAAAATGTCAATGTAATTCCCGTGGGATACACATATCCCTCTGGACCTGTTATTTAGTGGTGTTTAGTTTAGATCCATGTGGTTTGAGGAATGGACTACCACTGTATGAGTGAGCTCATTTTTCCTTTTGCTGATCTTCCTGATCCACTGCTGAGCAGAGCGAGAGACATGCCTTTAGCTTCCGTTAAGGACAGATGTCTGAATGTTCATCCCTGGCTGAAGAAAGAATAGATAGAGGAAGCATTTAGGTGATTTGATGTAAAATAAGACACAGACAAATTGAAATGGATAGTAAAAATGACAGTGATGAAAGAGGGATTGAGGGGTAGTTGATACATAATGACCTTGAATGTGTTGTAGCAGTATGCATTAGAGAAAGTTTATATTTTTGGTGCTGTAACTAGTCACCAATACTTATAAAATTTTCACCATTTTCAAACACTTATGTCTTCACTACAGTATATGGTTATATATATAGAGATGTAAGTGATAAACGTGTTATAGATCCAGAAGCCAGCAGGTTTTAACTTTATGCACAGATTAATAAATTAAAAGAAAATCAGGCGGACCGCCTGCATCGCTCGTGAACTCTGACAGGCAGAATGAACATACTGGAGGGTGGGAGGACCACTGGGACTGGGCCAGCGGAAACGCTCCCATATCCACATCCAGATCGCCCAGTGTGCTCACCGACCCTGCCGTCTAAGTTTTTACCCTGGACGGACCGGGTCGGGAAGCAGCCGCAGTGGCTTTCTGCTTCACAAAGAAAGAAGAGAGGCGCGAACGCAATGCTCTCATGGGCATGTTCTCAAAGCTGCTATTGAGGAGCATGCCCCCATCAAGACAAAACTGGTGCCATCTTCTCACTCATCGCCTAGGTTTACTCCTGTAGAAAAACAGGCCTCACTGTTCATTCATTATCTCTTACAGAACATCAGCTGAAGTACAGAGCAGCACTCAACACTGCACATTCAATGTATTTTTTATATATCATCCAAAAAGCAAGTTGTAGACTAGAGCCATCTTTGCTATGGTGAACAAGCTAATTCACCTGCCGGCTCAGGACTCACACAGCTCTGATTAACTTTGAGACTAATTTGTGCACTTCTTTCAAGATAAAAATGTTTACATTTACCAAACGTTCACGTCAACCATTTCTGAAGAATCTCTGCATGAATGTCTGTCTGAACACCCCATCCACCCTTTCTCCTCCTTCACTCCCACTATTTTGTAATAGGGAGCATCCAGCCACAGAACAACTTGGTGTACATTTTAATAAAGCCATTTTATGACAATCATATTAAATTTAGTAACGCTAATCGTGCTAAAGTCACTATGAATGAAGCGTCTCCCGCTCTTGTTTTGAATGAGGGCACGCTTGTGAGTGATCATCCCTATGCCCTTTTCACTTCGAAGACTTTACCATCCACTGAAAGTGCTTTGAAAGCCTAGAAGGTGTGGAACTAAAAAATAAGGGTAATTTAGAAATCACTTTTAAGTAATTTTTATTGGAATTTCAATTTGAAGCAATCTTGCATGACTATAATGGTTGTACTCCCCTATAATGGAAGTGCCCTTCGGAAGGTGATTTATCCAAATTGGAATGCAGTCTGAGTTTAACAACTAAGAGAAAATGTTCAAGGAATGAAAAGACGTCACTTCCTAAAACTGTCTTTAAATGGTCTATATGTAGTCAGTGGCGGATTTAAGGGATGGACCGGCCCCAGATTAAATATCTGATTGGCCCCTTCAGTGCCCCTGTCCTGAAAAAACATTAGTCAAAAAAAAAAGATGCTAGTTTTCATACTTGTGTCACTAGTGCGAAGCGCGAATGTCTGAGCAACATCATGTGTGCAAGTACAGCATGCTGTTTTGACAGGAGCACTGCGTTAACCCTCTGGGGGAGAAGATTTGACATGCCTTGACATTTGTGCATTTTTCAGTTGTTTAATAACATATTAATGGCTAAAGTGTGATAACACTGTATTCAGCACAAACAGGGCTACAATAATATGTGAGCAACATGTGTGTACATTTTTTAATTTTTGAGAAAATAACGTTTATGCGTGGTTTTTGAAAAAACTATAATTTGAAGTCACTGAAATAAGGCCATATAACACATACTTAACATTTTTCCACAAGACTTTTGAGAACTGGATCTTGTAGTCTAGAGTTTTTGCTACAAAACGATGTGAAAACCATCCTGATCACTCATTCATACAAAACAATATAGTAATTTAACTTTTTTAAGACAATTTTAGTGTTGAAAGGTAATATGCGAGGAGGCGTGAATGATCATGAATATTTAGGTCATTCACACCTGAGAGACAATGACCCCACCACTGGGTCTATCAATGAGGAATGTGACAGAAAGAGAATGAATGTGAGGAGACTTAATGATCAAAGTCAAGTTTTAAGTTAAAAGAAGATATCTGACAATATATTTTCTTTACATAAAGACTTTACTTAATTTTAGATCAACACTATCGTTAAAAGAATCTCTTCTGCTCACCAAGACTGGATTTATTTGATCCAAAATACAGAAACAACATTGATATTCTGAACTCTTTTTACAATTTAAAAGAACAGTTTTCTATTTGAATATATTGTAAAATGCAATTTGTGATCAAAGCATAATTTTCAGCATCATTACTGCAGTCTTCAGTGTCACATGATCCTTCAGAAATCATAATAATATGCTGATTTTCTAATATGGGCATATTTAAAGTGCATTTTACTCATTTAAACTGAACACATATTTGCAAGCACAAGCTTTGTTGATGATAATGAGGCATTATAAACACAAGATAAAATATAATCTAAACATTCATATTATTTTTATATCATATTTATATCATATTTATATTATACAGCATACAATTTAAATGCCTGCTTTAGCCGAAACAGCATTAAAATGTAACTAAAACTTGCTTATTAGGACATATTTCAAATGTCAATACTCTGAATCCTGGCTGGCAAGTCTGGAAACAGTCACACTAGTAAAATATGTTCAAGTTTATATAAAATAACATGTCAACTAATGAAAACAAATTGACTTACTCGTCTGAAATTGTATCCTCGGTTGGATCAATTCTCTCCTCAAAATACAAACGTTCATCAAAGTTCCGCTCTTCTTCTGAGGAAAATGTTAACTCTTCCTTACAATCCTGGAGCTTTCTCGCCTGTGTATCATTGCAAACGCGCAGAAAACAGAATGAATTTTTTTACAACCTCACAGTCAGAGGGCGTGTACATTTGCGTTGATCGTCTCAGCACATTAGCGTATGAATGGCGCACACTGCTGGTAGGTGGGATCACATTGCAGATAATTAGATAGACCAGTAAAAACTGTACAATGCTTTGTTTCAAACAGATTGCATTGCAGGAGAATATTTGTTTTAAATTTGAATTGGTTTATTAAAAAATAGACATTTCAAGCTTTCTTTAGACATATGTTTCATGTTTGTGTGATAAGTATTCAAGGAGTTTCAGTTCATTTTTGTGATGTGTTTCAGAAATATGCTTGTGAACACAGAGACTGCTGAAAGCTCACCCTTTTTATTTTCTTTATTTTACAAAAACACAATGTTTCATTGTTATTATGAGTGTACACAAATAAAGGTAGACCCTTTATAGTCTCTAATGATGCCTTACACTTATCTGTATACCCAAAAATGATGGAGTATTTTAAGTTGTTTCTGCTGTAATGACGAAAATATCCAGCAGGACGCGCAGGCACGTCCATCGACCCCAGAGGGTTAAAGGAAGTGCAACTTTTACATCTTGAAATACATCTTGAGACCCCTGTGTTGTACTTCCCTGTTTCTCTGTGCATACAAAAGCAAAAAAGCATCAACATGCAGTGACACAGAAGATTATGAAGCATCTGATGGGCAGCTAAACAGGTACTGCAATAAAATAACTGAGAATTCTGCTCGAAACTTTGTGTTTGTGCTTAGATTAAAATGTATCTGCCAGAAACAACATGCATTTTTTTGTTGCGCATTCTTTGTGCACTTTAGTATGGTTTATCATCATGCAGTAACACACTGGCTTAGTGATTGATGTATGTTGTCATGAAATCGTCTAGGTTACGTATGTAACCTCTGTTCCCTGATGGAGGGAACGAGTCGTCATGTCGAAGAAGCGACACTAGGGGTCTCTCTTGAGCGCCGAAAGATGCCTCTGATCTATGAAAATAGGCCAATGAGAGTTGGCGAACAGTATTTGCATACCCCGTCTCCAGATATGGATATAAAGGTGAGGGAAATACGCTCGTTCATTCAGGATTTTTCTGAGGAGCCGGGAGTGTTCCTGGCACCTCAGCGGCTCGGCTCAGCAACGTGGCCGGGAAGACATGGCATTTCGTTCCCTCCATCCGGGAATGGAGGTTACATACGTAACCTAGACATTCCCCGTCTGTTGCTCACTTCGACGTTGTGTCGAAGAAGCAACACTAGGGGTCCACTTCAAAACTCGCCATGCGCTGAGCCGTGTATTTGTACTGCTTACACAGAAGCGGGCAGGTATTTCTACGTGCACAAGCGACCAACTGTGTTCAGGCTGCACGTACTCTTCCCCAATGCCGTCAGAATCCTTTTGGTTACCCTAGGGGGGAACAAGGTGACGCTCCCAACTAGGGAACAGGCCAAGCCTGGCTGGACCTCTTTTCTCTCTATGTTTTCTCGGCATAGAGCAAGAGCAGCCGGGGCCCTTACCGCATCGAGGTAAGGGGGTCTTACCCGAATTCCTATTCTTTTAGGGAGAAAAGACCCTGCGGAGGCCACACCCACCCGAAAGGGGAGGTAGAGGTGGCAAAATACATCACATGGCCTCTTGGGTCACATGTGGGAAGAATGGCGTGGTGGTAGATCCAACCTCGAGAAGGGGGGAGTTGCTACAACACGGCGACCGGAGGGCAGCAAAGGACTGCCTAAGGGAGATGCGGGTCAGCTCATAAGGTGACCGTACCGCGGAAGTACACACAGGAGGAGTCCCCTAGAAGGCCTGATCTGTGGAGCACCTATTCCAGTAGGGGTAGCCTGGGGTACCCTTAGTGGACCGGGCCGGCAAGTTCCTCCACTGAACTGCTGCGGGCCCAAAGGGCTAGGGAGGAATCAATCAGGGACCTAGGTCTTCTGGGAAAGAATCACACTGTTTTGCCTCGGCAGAGGGAAACGGCACTGGAACAAGCGATTCACCTGGTCAGACCGTCGACGTGTACCAAGTTCTACGGGCTCAGACCTGAGAAAACACGGGACGAGACTGACTCAACCCTGAGATTGTAATATCCCGTAAAGGTGTTAGGTGCTGCCCAGCCCGCAGCTCTGCAAATGTCTGCTAGGGAGGTGCCCCTAGCCAGTGCCCATGAGGATGCCACGCTCCTAGTAGAGTGGGCTCGAACCCGCAGAGGGGTGGCACAGCCTGGGTGTGATAGGCCAGCAGAGTGGCGTCCACCACCCAGTGGAACAACCTTTGTTTGGAGACAGCGTTCCCTTTCTGCTGTCCTTCAAAGCAGACAAAGAGCTGCTCAGAGTGCCTGAAGCTCTGGGTGCGTTCCAGGTAGGCATGCAAGGCACGTACCGGACACAGCAGTGAGGGGGCTGGGTCTGCCTCCTCCCGGGGCAGCGCTTGTAGGTTCACTACCTGATCCTGAAGGGCGTGGTAGGAACCTTGGGCACATAGCCCGGTCGAGGTCTTAGGAGCACATGAGTATCTGTCGGACCGAGCTCCAGGCAAGTGTCGTTAGTAGAGAACGCTTGCAGGTCCCCGACCCTCTTGATGGAAGCGAGCGCGATCAGCAGGGCCGTCTTTTTAAGGAGAGGACCCTGAGCCAACTGATTCTAGCGGCTCGGGGGGGATCTCTGAAGACCGGCGGGGACCACCGAGAGATCCCAGGAGGGGAACAGGTTTGGCCGGGAGGGGTTTAACCACCGGGCACCTCTTAGGAACCTGACGATTAAGTCGTGCTTACCCAGAGATTTGCCGTCTACTGGGTCGTGGTGAGCTGCGATAGCAGCAACATACACCTTCAAGGTGGACGGGGACAGCCTCCCCTCCAACCTCTCCTGTAGGAACAGGAGCACCGACCTAACTGCGCACCTCTGTGGGTCATCTGCCCAGGAAGAACACCAATTCACGAACAGACGCCATTTCAGGGCATAGATTTGCCTGGTAGAAGGGGCTCTGGCTTGGCTGACTGTATCTATGATGGCAGGTAGTAGCCCAGCTAGATCTTCCGCATCCCGTCCAGGGGCCAGACGTGGAGGTTCCAAAGGTCTGGGTGTGGATGCCAGAGCGTGCCCCGTACCTGAGAAAGAAGGTCTTTCCTCAGGGGAGTTCGCCAGGGAGGGGCTGTCGCGAGGAGTACGAGGTCCGAGAACCAGGCCCAGGTGGGCCAGTAAGGAGCCATGAGAGTGACTTGCTCCTCGTCCTCCCTGACCTTGCACAGTACCTGTGCAAGAAGGCTCACTGGGGGGAATGCGTACTTGCGCAGCCCCACCGGCCAGCTGTGTGCCAGTGCATCTGCCCCGAGGGGAGCCTCTGAGTGGGTGTACCAGAATGGGCAGTGGGAGGTCTCTCGGGAGGCAGAGGGGTCTACCTGGGCCTTGCCGAACCGTTCCCAAATCAGCTGAACCGAGTGGGGGTGAAGCCTCCACTCTCCGCCAGGCAAGCGTTATCATGACAGCGCGTCCGCTATCACATTGAGGTTGCCGGGGATGTGAGTGGCACGCAGTGACTTGAGTCGGTGCTGGCTCCAAAGGAGGAGACGACGGGCGAGTTGTGACATGTGGCAGGAGCGTACGCCTCCTTGGCGATTTATGTACGTGACCGCAGTGGTGCTGTCCAACCTGACTAGGATATGTTCGTCCCGGGGGTGTGGGAGAAGGTGTGCCTTGTCTACCTCCCGCATTTTGACCAGGTCCAGTCCACAGATGCGTTTCTGGACCACAAAGGGTGGCCATCGCCTGTTCGAGTGCCGGCGCTTCTGACCTCCGTGGCCCGGGGGCGCGGTTGGTCATCCAGCGCAGTTCCTGCAGCACATCAAGAACAGGACTACCCAAGGTGCAAGTTTTGAAGTGCCTTGGCCAGGCGTTGGTTGCAGGAAGGGCCGTGGCGTGCAGAGTGGAAGCGGTCTGGGACCGTTCCACCGCGAGGGTAGTGAGAGCGGAGGAGCGAAGAAGCCTTGGCTTTGCTCAACTCATCATGCACGTCCGAGAAGAAAGGAACCGGGGGGGGGGGGGGGGGGGGGGGGGGGCGTGGCTGTGAGCGGTGCACCTGCCCGCGGGACCGATCAGGTAGCCCGGGAAAGAATAGCGGATCTCCGTGCGTCAGGCTGGGCGAGCAGACCCGAAGTTGGCGGGTGTGCCAGGGAGGCGGGCGGTTCGAGGGGGTTTACCCGGCGAACAGAGCCCATCATAGTCCCCAAATCGCCTTCATCGCCCGCGGCACCTGCGTCAATCCCGTAGGAAGGAGGCGAGGCGTGGGGGGCGGCTGAAGTGGCTTTCTCTCGTTACAAAAAAAAGCCGCGCAACCGTAATATTGCCATGGCTATGTTCTCGCACTGAGAATATGAACCATTCATAAAATGCTGCCTGCGTGTGATCGCAGCCCAGGCATGCAAGGCAGTTTTTATGACCGTGAGAGGTGGGGAGAAATCACCGCATCCAGAATCTACACAGGGGCGGAAATCACATCTTTATAAAGACGTGTCCTGAAAAGGACGTTCAACGCCACTGTGTAAGGCTCTTTCAGAGAAAACTCTTTTTACAGAGAAAATCACTCTTTCAATGTAACTCTTTCAAACTCTGCGCTGTCGAAGCGCCCAGGGGCAAAGCTGCACGCCGTGCAGTGAAGAGAAAAGCCACTGATGTGCGCCGTAGATCCAACAGCAAGCAGAGCGTCAGAGGATTAGAAGCAGGATCAGTTGTGTTACTCACAGCTGGCTGCATACACACGACCATCGGCTCCGAAGAAAATTACTGAATGAACGAGCGTATTTCCCTCGCCTTTATATCCGTATCCGGAGGCGGTGTATGCAAATACTGTTCGCCAACTCTCATTGGCCTTTTTTTATAGATCAGAGGCATCTTCCGGCGCTCAAGAGAGACCCCTAGTGTCGCTTATTCGACACGACGTCGAAGTGAGCGACAGATGAGGAACTCCCATCGAAATTCAAACACAACCAGGTTTCACAGACCCATCAGACACAGCGCTGTTAGTTGACTACAGGGGGCTGCCAGATCCGACAGAGTAGAGTTGAGCCCTTTGTTGCCGCGCACGACATGCTGAACTTAACAAAAGCACTTTAAAATGCGCTCAAAAACTACACTCTCTGAAAACTTTAGTAGGAACACTGTGGTCTTCTGCTATTGTAGTCCATCCGCCTCGAGGTTCGATGTGTTGTGCATTCTGAGGTGCTATTTTGCTCACTACAATTGTACAGAGTGGTTATCTCAGTTACCATAGCCTTCCTTTCAACTCAAATCAGTCTGGCCATTCTCTGTTGACCTCTCTCATCAAGACATTTCCATTCATTTCCTGCCGCTCACTGGATGTTTTTGGTTTCTGGCACCATTCTTAGTAAACTCTAGAGACAGTTGTGCATGAAAATCCCAGGAGTTACAGAAATATTTAAATTAGCACATCTGTCACCAACAATCTTGTTACAGTCAAAATCACAGAGATCACATTGTTCCCCATTCTTATGGTTGATGTGAACATTAACTGAAGCTCCTAACCCATATCTACATTATTGTATGCCACACGAGTAGATAATCACATGAATAAGTAGGTTCACATGAATAAGGTGTACAGGTGTTCCTAATAAAGTGCTCAGTGAGTGTATTTACCAATGCAACTTTTTGCAAAACAGGTGTTGAGAAAGCAACACAAAATAATGTAGTTAAAAGTTGTTTGCTGGGTATTTGGACGTTCCACATGCAGTCAGTGACAGACACACAAACACTATTTCTGTGGAGTAAATATGACTGAAATCAGATGATATAAGAAAGTTACGTATATTCTGAAAATTTTGATTTTGCTTTTTTAATTAATTGCCATTTGAATGTAAATGTGGAATTCTTCCTCATGCAAAAAAGGTTTATTGATGATTAAGTTTGAAATAGTTTGCAGTGTCTCACTCCTGATTACCATTTTATAATGTATGGCCATCATCACAGGAAAAACTCAATATAGTGACCAAGAAAACACTTTTCCGCAGCTGTTATGCTGTCAGTCCACTTGAGCCTGTTAGCAACTCACTCCCCACAGATGCAGTTTGATGCAGGCTTTACTGATGCAATAACCAATATATGTCAGCTTGAATTATTTATATTTGTACAATATAGATATCTGTATTGGGTATCTTTAATGCATTTGACCAAACTTGACTGGCACACCAGCTGCCAGTTTCTACTCTGACAGAATCTAGACAATTTATATTTAGTTTGTTAGATTTTTTTTAGATAGATTTATATTTTGTTTATATATAGCAATTGTAGGTTTGGGTTCCGTTCTATGTAAATGTATTATAATTTGGATGTAAATGTGATCCTCCTCATGTAAAGTAAATTTCATGATAACTATGTTTTCAATTGTTATCAAAGAACAGCTCCCGAACAGAGTATGTAAAAGATATTTTAATAAATTATGCAAGTATTGATAAGTTTGTTTTTACATTCCTTGTGTATTAGGTCATGTGTTCAGATTTCAAGAGAAAAAACTCATGGATGTAATAGTGATGTCAAAGTTACCGGTACTTATATACGTATATGTAATGTAATGTAACGATAGCAGTGTTTCTGCAGAACCGATAGTATTGAGCAAACACTCAATTCGGTCTGACTGACAGAAAGCTGCTTACAAATGCTTAAACTCATTTGAGTACATGTTTGTGACTCATTTACAATGAAATGTACTGTTAATAAAATAAAAATTGTAATGTACTGGAGTGATTATTAAACCGCAAATGGATGAGATTTTATTAAATAAATACACAGTCTGCATGTGCTGTGTGGTGCAAAGTGAATGTGTGAAGCAGTGCTGGACTGGGAAAAGAAATCAGCCTGGGATTTTACATGGCAACTGCACAATTGTTGCTGAGCGGCGGGGGTGGTGGATGGGGGGTGTTTGCTGGCCTTTTCTACATATCGCTGCTCTGTTTTGTGGTCCGTTCTGCAGAACGCGGCGGCTCATTGTTGCTTATCGCTGCCCATTCTGAACATTTCGCAGCCGAACCACCGGCCCGATTGGTTTTCCCGATGACCATTCTGCCCCTGATTGGCCCAAAAGTCCATCTGCCCACCGGGAAAATGCCCAGTATGCCAGATTACCAGTCCAGCACACCACATTGTATGAGCATCGCAGGCTGTGCTTATACTCATTCAATGTAATGCATGCAGCACCTGCAGACTATATATTTGTTAGTTCTGTAATATTTTTTTTTAATTGTGATCAATCACAGAATTTGAAAGTGCTGAAATAAAACAATATGTAACAATGTTTTATGAACATTTTCCAAACAAAGCCTTCCGCAATATAAAGATAGAAATTCGCTAAAATAGCACCAGTTCAAGTAACCTTACATTTTTCCCAAAGTCTAAGTGGGTAGGTTGACTAATTGACAGAACTAGTCACCCTATATGTTGCATATTCATTGCAATGGGCATTAAATATCTTAAACTTCTCATTCGAATTGTGGCTATCCCTTTGCTTCTGCAATCGTGAGCCGCATTCACGATTCGCATCAGGGTGTCAACGGCAGCATCGAGCACCGCTTTGAACTCCACATGAAAAGCATTTGCAAATGTCTTGTTCTGCATTTTCTGTATAGTGAAGACTTGAGGTGCTTCTGTGGTAATTAAATTGCACCTTGCGTATTTTGTGGTGTGTACATCAGTGTAATGACTCCAGTTGGACACATCACAAAGGTTCCACCCTGCTCTGACCAGTCTATATGCTGATTTATGCTTTATTAACAGTTAATGCGTTAATCACAATGAATAAAAATTGACACGTTAAATGTGAATTAATCACACGCGTTAACGTGTTAACTTTGACAGCTCTGAAATGTAAATAATTAAATTGCAGAATTTTGCACTTCAATACTCACAGTCATATAACCAATGTCTTATCCAGAAGCGTGAAACTACTGACAAAACACCGGAAAAGCCTTCACGTCAAAATAAATGTAAGAAATTGCAACAGAACTACATTACTAGTATTTAGTCAAATTTATTTTATTATTATTATTATTATTATTATTATGTTGAACCTATACTGTATCTCACAAGCAAGAGTGCTGTTTTGCTGAATAGAAGGTTTCATTTATAATGTGATGCTCTGTTGTGCAGCACTTTTTTGACAAAAATAAGACCAATATTGTGTTTTAGATTGTTTTGAGGATCTTAACAAAAGCACAATTTTGATGATACATTTAATTCAACTTTAAAACATGGAATTTGGGAAATTTTGGTATCTTGACAACACATATGGATGGACAGATAGATAAATGGATAGTATGTTATTAAATGTTATTAAACTATAAATATTGGGCCTATATTACAATATATATGGGGTGGGGGTTGGAAAATATCTCAATATGTCAGAAGCTGGATTTGTGTCAGCTGCACAAAATGTCAATACACATTAATTGTGGTGCAAACAGTCACTCTATAATGTTATATGGTATAATAAAATAAAATGTGTACCATGAGTACCATGGCTTAAATAAATAAGATTACAGATTTTATCAGCTTGCCTTAATGGCTGTCTCCACTCATTAAGTTCCCAACTGGCTCACCTGCTTGATTGCAAAAGCATATGGAGGAGAGATTTGGATTCCAAATCAATTTTGCTGGACTTTCTATACCGTTTCTTCTACCATGCCTGTGTGCTCTGATCACAAGCAAAAACATGGAGTTTACACAGTTATATTCTCCTAATCGTTTGGTTAAATCTTACGTTTAGGTAAAGTTTGCACAGTAAATTCATTCTATTTGTGCACCATATTGATGATCAAGAATGGAAGAGTGCCGTTATTCTGTGTGAAGTTCTTTGGCAGGGATTTTGAGCAGTTGCATTATTTCTCATCTGTCTCACAGCTGTGTAAGTATGTGCTGTAGAGTGTGATTAACAGCTTTATATTCATAATGCCATGGAGAGTTGAATGAAGTAGTTTTAACAGAGCACAACAGATGCATTTAATGAATTCAAAGGGCAGCCTATGGTAACATAAACCCTACAAACACATGCACTTACTTTCATCTCTTTTGCACCCCATTTCCATATTCTTTATTTTTTATTTTGCTTTAAACTAGAAAAAACTAGGTTTGTATTGAATATGTTGGCATGCTTATGCTCCAATGGATCACATTTAATAAAAACCTAATTGACTGCAATATTTGTGATAAAGAATCTATAAGACACCTGCTGTTTTATTTAGTTACATTATGTTAATTGTGAAATCCTAGAGGGATAATTTGCTAAAAAAATTAAATTTATGTCATCATTTTCCAAACCCTTTTGACTTTTATTCTTCTAACACAAAAGGAGATGTTAGGCTTAATTTTAGCCCAAGTAACAAAAAAGATGTAATTCTAGTAAATGGTGAATTATGCTGTAAGCTTATGTTTTGTATTACATAGAAGAAAGAAAATAATATGGTTTTGGAACAACATGAGGGTGAGCAAATTATGACAGGTGTGTGTGTGTGTGTACTTAACCGTTAACATCTAATTTAGTCAATCTGCAAAGTAACAATATATGTGTGACGACAGGCAACAAGAGAGGATCTATGTGCAGCTTTATTTAATTCAAAACAAGAAATAAAGAAAACCACGGGGAACTTGCAAAACATAAAATAACAGACAAATGGACAGGGGAGAAACAAGGGCTTAAATACACAAGGGAAAACTAGGAACACCTGGGGAAACAATCAGGGAACGGGAGACAATCAGGGGAAAACCAATCAAAAAACGGAACTACAAAAGACTACAAGAACCAAATAGGAAACAGGAACTAAACAGGAATTTCAATATAAAAGCACAGAACAAAAGTCAACAGAATGTGGAGCGGATTCAAGACGCTCCAAAAACAAAAACAACAACAAAAAAAAACATTGTCCATGGAGCACAGGGGAAAACAGGTAGTTCAGGGGGGCACCAGGGGCAAATAGGCAGTTCAAGGGGGCACAAGGGGAGCAAAGGAACAAGGTAGGGTCAGGGAGTCTGGGAAGTGGCCGTAGGACATGGACTGGGTCAGGAGAGGGCCACAGGGATGAGAGAGGGTAAGGGGGTCTGGGAGGTGGCCACAGGACAGAGACCGGGTAAGGAGGCCACAGGACAGGGACTGGGTCAGAAGGCCACAGGACAGGGACCGGGTCAGAAAGCCTGGATGGAGGCCACAGGACAGGGACCGGGTCAGGAGGCCTGGGAGGAGGCCACAGAACAGGGATCAGGTCAAGAGGCTGGGGAGGAGGCCGCGGGACAGGGACCGGGTCAGGAGGCCGGGGAGGAGGCCACGGGACAGGGAACGGGTCAGGAGGCTGGGGAGGAGGCTGCGGGACAGGGGTCGGGTCAGGAGGCCGCGGGACAGGGGTTGGGTCAGGAGGCCTGGGAGGAGGCCACGGGACAGGGGTCAGGTCAGGAGGAGGCCACGGGACAGGGGTCGGGTCAGGGGGAGGCCGCGGGACACGGGTCGGGTCAGGAGGCCGGTGAGGAGGCCACGGGACAGGGGTTGGGTCAGGAGGCCGGTGAGGAGGCCACGGGACAGGGACCGGGTCAGGAGGCCGGGGACGAGGCCACGGGACAGGGATCGGGTCAGGAGGCCAGGGAGGAAGCCACAGGACAGGGAATCGGGTCAGGAGGCAAATGCAAATGTCTGTTAAAGAGGCGCCACTGGTCAGAGCCCAGGAGGCCGCCACACTCCTGGTGGAATGGGCTCGTAACCCTGCAGGGGGCGGCACATGCTGGGCTTGGTATGCGATAGTTATGGCGTTAATGATCCAGTGGGCGATCCTCTGTTTGGAGACAGTGTTTCCTTTCCGCTGTCTGACAAAGCAGATAAAGAGCTGCTCAGAGACCCTAAAGCTCTGTGTGCAATCCAATTAAATGTGTAAAGCACGCACCGGACTCAGCAACACTAAGGATGGGACTGGGGCGCGGTTGGTCATTGAGCGCAGTTCCTGCAGCACATCAAGAACAGGACTACCCACGTGCAAGTTTTGAAGTTCCTTGGCCTGGCGTTGGTTGCAGGAAGGGCCATGGTCTGGGACCACTCCACCGCCGAGGGTAGTGAGAGTGGAGGAGCGAGGAAGCCGCGGCTTACTCAACTCGTCATGCACATCCGGGAACAAAGGAACCGGGGGGACATGGCTGTGAGCGGCGCACATGCCTGCGGGACCAATCAAGTAGCCGAGGGGGGGGGGGGGGGTGGGGTTTACCGGTCCAGCCTTGTGCTCGCGGTTGCCCGGGAAAGCATAGCGGACCTCTGTGCGTCAGGCTCAGACTGGGTGAGCAAACCCGAAGGTGGTGGCTCAGGCGAGTCATCAGCATCAGACGCCGCTGTAACACTCTCCGATGCAGCGGTGATGTCATCCAATTCCGGGAGCTCAAGGGACTGACCGACCGGCCGTGAAGGGGGTCGCACTCATTCCGAGCTCGGGTTTTGAAGCAAGCAAGCCTGTCATTATCTCCAAATCGCCCTCATCGCCCGCAAAGCCTGCCCCAATCCCGTAGGAAGGAGGTGATGCGGGGGGCAGCTGAAGTGGCTTTCTCTTACAGCCGCGACCGCAATGTTGCCATGGCTATGTCCTCGCACTAGGGACATGAACCATTCATAAAACGCTGCCTGCGTATGATCGCAGACAAGGCACGCGAGGCAGCTTTTATGACTGTGAGAGGTGGGGAGAAATCACCGCATCCAGAAATTACACAGGGGCGGAATGGCATCTTTATAAAGACGCGTCCTGAAAAGGACATTCAACGCTGCTGTGTATTGCTCTTTTAAAAGAAATAGCACACTTTTAATATGCTCTTGCACTGTCAAAGCGCCCAGGGGCAAATTGCACTGCCATGCAAGGAAGAAGAAAGCCGCTATAGTGCACCGTAGATCAAACAGCAGAGAGCGTCAGAGGAACAGGATCTTCTTCGACACGACGTCGAAGTGAGCGACAGACGTGGAATGGTCTTTATTGATAAAGCTGTCAGCATGGTGATAGAAATCTTCAGAATTTTATAGAGCACAACAGTGCCCGCCTACGTTTTCAGCCATCTGACAGAACACTTATCTCTTGTCATCGTCGTGGGAATTAGACTGGAGAAGAAAAGAGGTGCTTAATTAATAAACCTCATTTGAGCAGCAGATGTTTAGGCACACTTGAATTGGGTGAAGCCTCATCATCACTATCATAAAACTATTGGCCGGTTACTACAGGTGCTGGTCATATAATTAGAATATCATCAAAAAGTTTGATTTATTTCAGTAATTCCATTCAAAAAGTGAAACTTGGATATTATATTCATTCATTACACACAGACTGATATATTTCAAATGTTTATTTCATTTAATTGTGATGATTAAAACTGACAACTAATGAAAACCCCAAATTCAGTATCTCTGAAAATTATAATATTACTTAAGACCAATACAAAAAAAGGATTTTTAGAAATGTTGGCCAACTGAAAAGTATGAAAATGAAAAGTATGAGCATGTACAGCACTCAATACTTAGTTGGGGCTCCTTTTGCCTGAATTACTGCAGCAATGCGGAGTGGCATGGAGTCGATCAGTCTGTGGCACTGCTCAGGTGTTATGAGAGCCCAGGTTGCTCTGATAGTGGCCTTCAGCTCTTCTGCATTGTTGGGTCTGGCGTATCGCATCTTCCTCTTCACAATACCCCATAGATTTTCTATAGGGTTAAGGTCAGGCGAGTTTGCTGGCCAATTAAGAACAGGGATACCATGGTCCTTAAACCAGGTACTGGTAGCTTTGGCACTGTGTGCAGGTGCCAAGTCCTATTGGAAAATGAAATCTGCATCTCCATAAAATTGGTCAGCAGCAGGAAGCATGAAGTGCTCTAAAACTTCCTGGTAGACAGCTGCGTTGACCTTGGACCACAGAAAACACAGTGGACCAACACCAGCAGATGACATGGCACCCCAAACCATCACTGTCTGTGGAAACTTTACACTGGACTTCAAGCAATGTGGATTCTGTGCCTCTCCTCTCTTCCTCCAGACCCTGGGACCTTGATTTCCAAAGGAAATGCAAAATTTACTTTCATCAGAGAACATAACTTTTGACCACTCAGCAGCAGTCCAGTCCTTTTTGTCTTTAGCCCAGGTGAGACGCTTCTGACGCTGTGTCTTGTTCAAGAGACAGCTGAAACCCATATCTTGCATATGTCTGTGCGTGGTGGTTCTTGAAGCACTGACTCCAGCTGCAGTCCACTCTTTGTGAATCTCCCCCACATTTTTGAATGGGTTTTGTTTCACAGTCCTCTCCAGGATGCGGTTATCCCTATTGCTTGTACACTTTTTTCTACCACATCTTTTTCTTCCCTTCGCCTCTCTATTAATGTGCTTGGACACAGAGCTCTGTGAACAGCCAGCCTCTTTAGCAATGACCTTTTGTGTCTTGCCCTCCTTGTGCAAGATGTTAATGGTCGTCTTTTGGACATCTGTCAAGTCAGCAGTCTTCCCCATGATTGTGTAGCCTACAGAACTAGACTGAGAGACCATTTAAAGGCCTTTGCAGGTGTTTTGAGTTAATTAGCTGATTAGAGTGTGGCACCAGGTGTCTTCAATATTGAACCTTTTCACAATATTCTAATTTTCTGAGATACTGATTTTGGGGTTTTCATTAGTTGTCAGTTATAATCATCACAATTAAATGAAATAAACATTTGAAATATATCAGTCTGTGTGTAATGAATGAATATAATATCCAAGTTTCACTTTTTGAATGGAATTACTGAAATAAATCAACTTTTTGATGATATTCTAATTATATGACCAGCACCTGTATTCTCCATTCACACAGGCATACTCGCAAGACCATATTGATCTTGTGATTGAAGAATTTTTTTATAATTTTACATGAAAACAATAAAAAAATTATTATTAAGAATACGATATTTGCCCTAATATCAAAGGTCTTACTCAGGGACGTATTATGACTAGCCAAGGCCCTGGGGCCAATTATTTTGAAGGCACCCCCTCCACCCAAAAGTTGTTGTGATGGGGGGGGGGGGGGGGGGGGAAATCACCAAACTAGATCACGCAGCCTTAAAGCTGAGGGCACCCCCAGGCAGTCAAGGGCCCCCTGATAGTCTAGGACCCCTAGGCACTGGCCCCATTGGCCCAGTCAGTAATCTGTCCCTGGTCTTACTAAAAAAATAAATTATGATCAAATGTGAATTTTCTTGATAAAAAATATGATCGTGCCTGGTAAAATTTAAAATGGCTAGAAATAGCATTTTAGCTTAGCATAAAGCTGACAATGTATGAATGTAACGCATCATAAAAACGTGTGTCACCACTGTTCAAATGCACTTTGGATAGCATCATTTATATGTATAAATGTTTTCCATCTGAAAGGACTAAATATTAAAATTAAACAAATCACAATAAAATGCAAAGTAATCTCTTCAGTAGCCAAAATACTCTTTGAATGTAACTGTATTCTAAATACCAATTATTTAAATTGTAACTGTAGTGGAATACATTTTCTTATAGTTTGTATTTTAAATAGGTATTCCCGTTACTTGTATTTCGTTACTCCCCAACCCTGATTACTGTTTGTTCATGTAATGTTTCTATTATTTTATGCACTTAAAATGAACTAGATTTGTTTGAAAAAAATATTTCTTACTACCTTACCAGTGGTGTGCAGCTCACACATTTAAATTAATTGCTTCAAAGGAAGTAGTGGATGCCATCTTAAAGAGTCCTACCTGTAGGGTACACAATAGTTCAACTACAAAATGTGCAGCAATATGGAACAAAGACCATTGCTCTACTGTTTCTGCTGATGCGGTGGAGTCCACTGCATGAAACTTGACATAAAACTTGACACAGTTTTTCCGCTGCTCTGC
Organism: Moxostoma hubbsi; assembly: GCA_032164185.1. Taxonomy (NCBI): domain Eukaryota; kingdom Metazoa; phylum Chordata; class Actinopteri; order Cypriniformes; family Catostomidae; genus Moxostoma; species Moxostoma hubbsi. The sequence continues at coordinate 9,020,357 of JAVLUX010000003.1, read as the reverse complement.
TCTTTTCGGTGGAACTCTGCTGTTTTAAAATATTCTGCTCTTTTAGAATATACTTGCTGTTCAAAAGATAATACTGCTTTATCCTTAATATCCTCAGCTTTGAAATATGAGGAATCAGCACTATGAGGACTATGAGGAAGCAGCAAGGATTACAAGTGTTTCAGTGTTTTTAGATGAAATCTTTGATCTGGGCAATGTTATTGCTGTTGGTTTTATGGTCATTAATTTCTGTTAATTATATGATTGTTTTATGTTGATTTTATGTATGTTAATATTTTTAATGCTGCTATTGTTTTATGCACTTAAATTGAACTTGATGTCACAGTGTTTTGAATTTTAAACTTTGGCTATACACTGTCATTGCTGTTAAATTTTATATTTATTTAATTCATATAATGTCTAATGCACTTTTTTTTTTATGTTATAAGATCTTTTTGTGAGGCTCTTTTTGTTAGTAATAAATAATGGAGTATATGTTCTTCCTCTTTGTACTTTTATGTTAAAATTATATAAGGTTATCCTACTCAAATGCATGTGATGCAATTACATTGAAAATAATCCAAAAGTAATCGGATTAGATTACCCCAAAAATGGAATATATAAATTTATGTTACTGATTGCATTTTTTTTCATGTAATTTGTAATCGGTACCTGATTAAAATTCACATGTAATCCACCCAGCACTGGGTATAAGACTGTTTAATTCACCGTATTTTATGAGGGCACGAATTACAATCCCATGAAGCACTGCGGATGACATAGTTGAATTAAAAATTATGGTAATATACATAACAAAATTGATGTTGATTATAAGAATAGTATCAAAATATTTGACGGTTATTACACAATATTCCAATATGTATAAATATATAAGTAGTTGTAACAAATGTTCAGGTTGGGCAGATAAAGGAGGAAGCGTGAACATGTTTCCACAGTTCACGTGAGTCCGTTTTATTCACAAATAATCAGCAATCGCTGTACAGCTTCACTCAAAACATAAGATGGCATTTCAGTCCCACTCATATGAACAGTCTTCTTTTCAGCATCACAAAAATCCTGGGCTTGTTTCGTGGGCTTTGTTGGCCACAGTTTTCTGATTGGGTGATCTTTCTCTGCTGGATCATGGGTAATGTAGTTGTTCATCAGGAATTCTGCTCTCAAACATGATTTTTAAACAATGAAGTTGAAATAATGCAGACTGATGGCTTCAATGGAAGCATATACCATCGATGAAGAATTACGAAGTTATCATGAAATTCAATTTGACAATGGAAAAAATGTATGGGATTTTTTTCTTCTGGAACCAAACTGTTTCGCTCTTTTAGTTAGTCTTCATCATTTGTGTTGGCTAGTGTACACCCACTCACCCTTTATATTATAGGTATCCTGCTGGCCTACTTACTCTATAGTTGTATCTGCACTATAAATTGGGATAGCATAAAGTATGATATTCTATTATTATGGTATTCACTCTATTGTTCAAGGAAAAACAGTCATTTAGTTTATTAAAGCAAGTGTGCAGTATTTAGTTTCCATCCATTACTTACAAATACAGTTGAAGGTAATAAACTACTGTGTCTTCATCATGCACCAATTAATTTGATTATGTATGGTCACTCCATACTGAGTGTGGTAAGCTCATAAAATTTATTTGGAAGTAACAGTGTGCCACATTTGTTGAGTGTTTACATGATATGCACACAACAATAGTTGAATATAAATTGATACATGGATCTAAAGTATCGATACAATATCATGCAAAAAATTATCACGATATATCGATATTTGATTGAATCGACACAGCCCTAAATTTATAATTTTTCTTAAATAATTTTTCTCACCATATTAAAGCTGTCTAGTTTCTTTGCTTAGAGTATATTCTGAAAACCCTGTATTCAATAGCCTCCTCAAGAGAATAAACAACTTCACATTACAAGAGACCTTACTGTCAGGGATATTCCCTTTGGTGCATCTGATTTCTGTGCTTGCTATTCACAAAAAAATCACAAGGGGCTCAATGCAAGGGTAATTTCAACTTTATTTCATCAACTTAGAAATGAGCTGCTGCTATCACCCAGCATTTATTGTAATTTGCTTGAACCCTTCAGATCCCTGAAGTCTGTACAATGAAGGGGCTTTGTGTGTTCACTAAACATAGTTCATTCAGTTCTCTTCGATGGTCTCACAATAAATTGGTTGATTGAAAACACTTCAACAAATAGAACGTCATGGTTACTGTCGTAACCTCCGTTCCCAGAGGGAGGGAACGACACATTGTGTCGAATGAAGTGACACAAGGGGTCTTCCTTGGACGCCAAATCGTACCTCTGAACCTGAGAAAAGGTCAATGTCAAGTTGGCAGACAGAATTTGCATGCCCCGCCCTGGACATATGGGTATGAAGGGAAGCGGGGCAGTGAATGCCAGTCAGGATTTTGCACTGAGGAGCCGAAAATGAAGGACGGCCGTTTACAGTGCTAGGTTTAGTGCTGTGGCAGGAGGGACACAACGTCTCATTCCCTCCCTCGGGGAACGGAGGTTACAACGTTGTGTCGAATGAAGTGACACAAGGGGTCCATAAAAAAGCGCCACGCACTGACCGTGTTACGTGACTGTCGAAACAGGTGCACAGCAGGCTATAGCGTACTAGAGGCATCTGTACCGGCTGCATGTAGCCCTCCCCAACGCCCCCAACTCTTTTTTGCATACAAACCTTAGGTTTCCCGCACCCCTGAGGGGGGAAAAAGGTGTTACATGCCTAGCATGGGAGCAAGCCCACCAGCCGCGGCCTTCTCTCTCACTATGTCTCTCACATAGGACATAAAGTGGCTGGGGCCTATCTTAGGTCGGGGAAGGCGATCTTTCCCCGGTGGGGGAGCAGAAGATAGACTGTCGGGAGCAGAAGGATGTCCCAAGGCTAGGGTGCTGAGAGAAGATTCGAAGCCCTTACCCTGCTCTGCACACCCGGCAGGGGATGGATTTAGAGACTGAGGAAGAGGCCTAAGGGGGCATCTTCAGAACTCGTCAACACTGGCGTGCCGGGGCTGTAAGCGAGGCCGGAGGCAAGGTAGCTGTCCGAATTTCCCATTCTTTCAGGAGGGAAAGGCCCTGTGGAGGCCATGCCCTGCCCAGTTTTAGGGGGAGGTACTGCGTGGCAAATACACCACGAGGGTTGTGAAGCCAGACATGGGATATGGCATGGTGGTAGGTCCAGCCTAATGAGGTGGGACTGTACAAGCACGGCGGCCAGGGCAGCGGTACTGGCCAGGGGAAACGCGGGTCCGCTGACAAGGGGGACTATACTGCGGAAAATACATCACAGGGAGTTAGCCTCAAGAGGGAACTATGCCCGTGGAGCCCGACCCCAGTACAGAGCATTTGAGACTCGTATTGGGTCTGGCCGCGAATTGCTCCGCTGAATTCGTGAGCCAGAGGGCTAGGGAGGAGAAACATTCAGGCAGCGATGCTCAGTGGCTGACCAGGGACAGAGGGCACACTGGATCAACTTGGTGAAGGGCGCAAGGTGCAAGCAGAACACCCGGTCAGTTGTGCCGCGTTACGAGTTCTACCGGCTCAACCCTGACAAAACACGGGACGAGACCGACTCAACCCTCAGATTGTAAAACCTGGCAAAGGTGTTGGGTGTTGCCCAGCCCGCTGCTCTGCAGATGTCTGTTAGGGAGGTGTCATGGCTCAGTGCCCATGAGGATGCCACACTTCTAGTAAAGTGTGCTCGAACCCGCAAGGGGGCTGACATGGCCTGGGTGTGATAGGCTAAGGCAATAGCATCAACGACCCAGTGGGCTAATCTCTGTTTGGAGACAGCGTTCCCTTTCTGCTGTCCGCCAAAGCAGATAAAGAGCTGCTCAGAACATCTAAAGCTCTGTGAGCGGTCCAAATAGGTACTCAAAGCATGCACTGGACACAGCAACGAAAGGGCTGGGTTTGCCTCCTCCCGAAGCAGCGCTTGCAGGTTCACGACCTGGTCACTGAAAGTGGTCATAGGAACCTTGGGCATGTAGCCCGTTTGGGTCTCAGGATAACATGAGAAAGAGCCGGACCAAACTCCAGGCAGGTGTCGCTGACAGAGAACGCTTGCAGGTCTCCAACCCTCTTGATGGAGGCTAACGCGATCAGGAGGGCTGTCTTCAGGGAGAGGGCCTTGAGCTCGACTGAATCAAGTCCCGAGAGGACCACTGAGAGATCCCAAGAGGGGAACAGGCTAGGCCGGAGAGGATTCAGTCTCTTCAGCCCGGGGGCTCGAGGGAGAATGCCGGCTGGCCGCGAGTTTGGCCGCGAGGGCATGCAAATTCTGTCTGCCAACTTGACACTGGCCTTTTCTCAGGTTCAGAGGTACGATTTGGCGTCCAAGGAAGACCCCTCGTGTCACTTTATTCGACATAACGTCGAGTGAGTGACAGAAGGGGAACTGGGACTATACGTATTAATATTGGATCAACAGGATTCACAATGATTTGGCTAGTATTATAAACTTAAGCAACATTGTGAATATTGCAATTACTGATCATTTAACTTTTTATATGTTACCTTTTATATCTGTTTCATTAAACTAGTTTCACAATCCTACCTTGTCTTTTTTTAATAGCATCTGATTTCAACTTCAGTAGAGAAAATGTCTTTATACTTGTTACATATGATTCATTTCATTGAATCGATTAAAAATTCAGATTCAGTGATTTGTTTGCATTTTGCTAAAAAAAATGTTCACGGAAGTCTCTGTATTCTGTTAATTACTATGAATTGTTACATTGATGTAAATAAACAAAAGTCATTAAATATTATAAGTTTTGCATTCATTTAGTGAAAAACAATGTGGAAAACATTCCTTGACTAGATGTTACTGTATTGTAGTTCTTAAAACATTTTTAAAGTTACTCTTAGGTTGAAATTTTAGTTTATTTGATAGAGACATTATATTTTTTAAGCCGTCTCAGAGTAAATGCATAAATATCGAGATATACTGCATATTGAATATCACAGAAAGGCTGGGAAAATCTATGTTTTTTAACTATATTGCCCATCCCATCCGCAAACGAAAAAATACAACCTTATATTCTCTTGATGACCATCAGTCTCGCTCATTTCCTATGATGCAGCAAAGCAGACATTACTACCCTTCTATCATGTGAATACTTTCATGCTCGGTCAAAGAAACCATTCTGGAACACTTGTCCTTAACTTAACCCATTAAGGATATGACACAAAACTAAATCAATGAATGACTGGGACAGAGCTGTCAGTCTGTACTGTGATTCACCCTTTTTTTAGTGCAAATTAAAGAGATATTTGATAAATGAGGGATCACAGATAATTGATTAACTAGACTGTCTGAGGCTGCAGAGACAGGGTCATAAAGTCATATGATGCAAAGATGGTAACAAGCAAGTTGTGTATTTCCAAGGGTTCACACCAAGCAACTGCCATTGAGACAAATGAAAATGCTAATGGCTAGCTTTCTCCAGGTACAGTATTGTAGTCCTCCTCAGTTTCTTCCCTGTGGTTTATTTTTACTATTTATGCTTTAGAAATAAACTTACTACTTGCTTGTAATGTAAAGAACTGATCTGTTCCTGTGTTGTGACGATGGGTTCTTGTTTGGATGTACAGTATGCAACAGAAAGAGAGGGAGTACTCAGTCAGTAACCCTGGCATTTGTCACTCCCATGTGGACATTATTTACCCAAAATGGCTTTGCCTGTGAATGTCAGGCTTGGAGTGTATTCTCGATAGAGTTGTTTATAAGTCTGTAAATCTATCATCTGTGGAATACCAGCAAGGGCGAAAAAAGGTTCCCCCTGTCTTGTGGTGACCAATCAAAACATCCACACCTTCTCTTGGACAAACAAGAGTATGTTGATTCTGATGTTGGTCCCATATGATTATGATATTAATTGATTATGGTCTTGTATTCAGTCTGTTAAATGGTTGTTGTGTAATTATGGTAAAAAAAGGTGTGAGGAGGAAAAAAGCAGGAAAATAACAAAAATGTTCTAGAGAAATTTTCAAGAATAACATGCCAAAGCCCTCAGATGTGGAACTTCCTTTAAGTACAGCAGTTTTATTGCTTCATCAAAGTACATTTTTATTTCCATAAAAGCTATTTATGGCAAGAACTAGCAATTTCTCTCTGTAAATATACTGAGGAAAGGGTCAATGTATCTGTTACAGGATTAATATTCAATGTTCTGTCATTCTTTATTTGTATGTGCTCCCTTTACACCCCTCAGATAAAATGAATGGGATAGGGTGTCAGAAAATGACGTTTTTATTTTAATCCTTGGACTTGGGTGGTTGTGGTCAATTTCTGCAGTGGGCTGTAAAGTTTCTTTCTTGGTAAAACATTTTATATTGAAGCCCGGAAAGCTGCTAAATTATGACTTTAGTGTAAATCACGTTCTGAGCACATGTTTATTGGAAAGGGGGCTACCATTTATCGCTCTTGAAATGTTTTACTTTTCTCGTGGGAGTGGAGCCTTGGAAGAGAGCGAGGCCTTACGTCAGATCAGAGAATGCTCAAACCAGTTTCTTCTTCCAATGAAAATGCTCAGAATCAGAATGAATAAATTAATGAACATCTCCAACTCAAATTACTTGTCAGAGCAATAGGCTTATGGGTTAAATGTATGGATGAATAATTTTCAAATGTCATGACCCAAAAATTAGTCATGTGCTTATAGTGTCAATGAGATCAGGGAAAAAAATAAGCTTTTTGGTTGTTTTCTTTGTCGTGTGATCTGTTTAGTCTGCATTCAATGTTCAGAGCATGGTGTCTGGATTCTGACTCTTTGGTCTTGTTCGGTCTTGGCCATTTCAGCGGTTGGTTTAGTGTTGTGGCAGGAGAGACACAACGTCTCGTTCCCTCCATCAGGGAACAGAGGTTACATCAGTAACCGAGACGTTCCTCATCTGTCACTCACTCGACGGTGTGTGGATGAGTTGACACTAGGGGTCCCAATGGAAAATGCCACAAGAGCTGAACCGAGTTATGCAGACTGGCGGTGTGAGACGGGCAGACCTCTGTGTACCATGTAGCCTGTGCAGCAAACACTTGCATAACTACCCCCAACACACTGGCAGGCATGAAGCGGTCCCCGTACCTAGTGGAACAGCTAACTGCTCGGAAGTATAAGGACAGGCTGGCCCAGCCGTGGCCTTCTCTCTATTGTTCTACACAATAAATGAATGAAACCGTTCAGCTGTGGGCCAAATATATGGTCCAAGCTGGGGGGTGTCCCTCCAGAGAGGAGGACACCATGGAGACCACACTCGGCCCAGTTCAAAAGACAAAAGACAAAACACACACACACACACACACACACACATGCAAGTCAGTGGCGTTCTCGCCTCTCACCGCGGTGGAGCGGACGCCGTTGAACCTGGGCGGGTGCCTGGCAAACTGAATCGCCAAGGGGACCAAGGGGACTACAGTGCCGGACGTACCAGCAGGCAGGGCCTCGCGACGGGGCAGAGACATTGAAGCACTCATCTGGCTCTTTGTGACCACTCCCAGAAAAGCCAGAAATGGGGGAGGAAGATTTTCATGCACGTGGCCTGTGGAGACAATCGGCTTGGTGCGGGCTTGTGCCATGGCTGGGCGCATGGAAACGGGAGGTCCGATTCCAGGGTGCTGTACCTGCCAAAGAGAGCCGGTGGCCAGTGGTCATGATAGGCTGGGGAGACCGGAAATAGAGCCCAGGGGCTGAGGAAACTGCTGTTTTTTGAAAATATGGGTACCGCAGCCTGTTGGGCATGCGGCAAAATAAAATTCTAAAAGAAATAAGGATTCGGGAGTGGTCTGCTTACCAGCTCTCATAGTGCAGTTTCCTGAGTCCCGGGGCTGCCTGTCTCAGGGGCACTTTGAAGCCTTTTTTGGGGTTCTTGGCGGCCGGCTGGGCGATGCTGCCCGACGAGCAGATGGAGTGCGGGGTCTGTAGCTCCGCCATGGCAGGATGTGCTGTATGGCCTCCATCAGCATCTCGAGATTCAACCAGGTTGAGCCAGAGGTGGAGTTCCTAGACCACCAAGGTGGACATCACCTGCCCGAGAGCCTGTGCCGTGACCTTCGTTGCCCGGAGGGTAAAGTCAGTCACGGAGCGTTGCTCCTGCATTAGATCCGTGTCAGGACTACCCTCGTGTAGTTCTCTAAGTGCCTTGGCTTGGTGCACTTGCAGGAGTGCCATGGCATGCAAGGTGGAGGCGGCGTGTCCAGCAGTGCTGTAGTCCTTCGCCGTCAGGGACGACGTCAGCCTACAGGCCTGAGTATCAGGCTCCGTCAGGGAGCCGAGGGCAGTTCTAAGTGCACCGTGACTGCTTGGTCCACCTGGGGAATCGCCGAGTAGCCCCTTGCCACCCCACCATCGAGGGTAGTGAGAGCGGAGGAGCTCACGGATCGCGTGCGGGCAGTGAAAGGTTCCTGCCACGAGTACGTGAGCTCATCATGCACCTCCGTAAAAAAGGAACAGGGGCGGAGCGTAGCTGTGAGCGGCGCTATGGCCACAGGAACCAATCGTTGAGCCGTGAGGGTTCGGGGGGGGGTTGGAGGGTTCCATTGCCATCAGCTCCGAGTCGCCACACCCGAGGGTGGGAGTCCAGCCGAGTCCTCAGCGTCAGACATGACGAACCCGCTCTCCGATATATATAGGGAGGTATATAAATATATATATATAAACAAAGTTATTCACTCCGTCATCTGCTGTTGAAGCGCCCAGGGGTGTGTTGCTCAGCACAACGTAGTGTGTGAGGGGGAGAACCGCTGGAATGCACCGTAGATCCAACAGCTTGAAGAGATGAATGGAGGTGGCAGAGGAATTCAGCTCTGTGACTTGCTCTCTCTCGACTCCGAAGAAGATATCTGGCGTGTGTTTGCAGCGTCACTCCTTTTATACCCATATAGTGGCATGCAAATTCCACACGCCAATTTTCATTGTCATTTTCTCAAGATCAGAGATGTGTGGGCTCCGCAAGAGTGACCCCTAGTGTCAACTCATCGACACAACGCCGAGTGAGTGACAGATGGGGGAACCATGATTTGTGTGTCAGTGGATGAAAATTATTAATAATACTTACATTCTTTGCCTACATCCATATTCTGAACCACATTTTCCCATGCGTATAAAAGCAACATGTTCCATTTAACAAGGACGCACAAAATAATTTTTGGAATAATGTAGAGGTTTTGCTCTTATGGAAAGAAATTGGTACTTTTATTCACCAAAGAGGCATTCAACTGATCACAATGTATAGTCAAGTCATTAATAATGTGAAAAATGACAATTACAATTTGAAAAAAAATTTCAGAACTTCTTAAACTACTTCAAATAGTTCTCATCAAAAAATCTTCCATGTGCAGTCATGACAGCTTTGCAGATCCTTGGCATTCTAGCTGTCAGTTTGTCCAGATACTCCATGATGACATTTCACCCCACACTTCCTGTAGCACTTGCTTTAAATGTGGCTGTCTTGTAAGGCACTTCTCACATACCTTACACTCTAGCTGATTTCACAAAAGCTCAATGGGTTAAGACTGTCACAAGCTGGGCTCAAACCCGGGTCTCAGATGTGGAGAGCTGAGCGTTCTACCACTTAGCCACAGTGGAGGTAATGTTGGACCCAAGTGAAACACTCAAGGCAGTACTCCAGGCGAAGTAGAAGGTGGTATTACTAACAGTAGAGACTATGCAAACAATAACAGGAGAGAAATAAAATAACTACATGAGGGGAGAAGAACTAAATCAAATAACTAAGAACAGCTTACATGGGATAGCTTGGAAGGTCTCAGTGGAACACAGCATGAGAAACATAGCCAAGACTCAAAAACCGAGTGAGAAACAAGGGGAAAAAACACAGCTAAATACTCTGGGGGAAACAAGGCACAGGTGACCTGGATTAAGCTAACAGGGGCACACAAGGAAGAACTAAGGTAGAAGGAAACACCGGTGACCTCTAGAGGCCCGGAGACAAACAACAGGAGGCAGGATGCTGACAGGACCCCCTCCTCTAGGAACGGCTCCTGACATTCCTTCCAGAACCCCCTGGCCTCAGGGTGCGAAACTCACGGATCAAACTTGGGTCCAGGATGTCCCTGGCTGGAACCCAGGAGCGCTCCTCCGGCCCGTAGCCCTCCCAGTCCACCAGATACTGTAGAGAGTTCTGGACCCTCCGGGAGTCCAGTATCCGGTGCACTGTGTAGGCTGGCTGGCCGTCGATGATCCTGGGAAGTGGAGGGGGTCTGCGGGGGGGGGGGGGGGGGGGCAGAGGGAGAAGACAAGACAGGTTTTAGTAAAGAAACATGAAAAGTAGGGTTAATTCTAAGTGAACGAGGGAGAAACAAACGATAAGAAACAGGGTTCACTTTCCTTGCTATGCGAAAAGGGCCGATGTACTTCTGGGAAAGCTTCTTAGATTCGACCCGGAGGGGCAGGTTCTTAGTTGCTAACCAGACTCTTTGACCAGCTCGAAAATTAGGGGCCGTCCGGCGGCAGCGATTAGCCTGGCTTTGGTATCTCTGGGAGGTCCGAAGGAGGGTACGCCTGGCCTTCTTCCAGGTCCGCCTACAGCGTAGGACAAAGCACTGGGCCGAGGGAACACCAACTTGCGCCTCTTCCTCGGGAAACAATGGAGGGGTGTATCCAAACTGGCATTCGAAAGGGGACAATACGGTGGCCGAGGATTGGAGAGTGTTGTGGGCATATTCATCCCAAATGATATAGGTGGCCCAAGATGTGGGATTACTGGCCGCCATACACTGCAGGGTGGTCTCCAGATCCTGATTAATCCGTTCTGTCTGCCCATTGGACTCTGGATGGAACCCAGACGATAGGCTGGCTGTGGCCCCAATAAGCCTGCAGAAGGCCCCCCCAAAACCGTGACGAGAATTGGGGACCTCGATCGGAGACAACATCCAGGGGAATTCCAAATATCCGGAAGACATGGTTCATTAGGAGTTCAGCAGTCTCCTTGGCTGAAGGCAGCTTGGGCAGGGGAATAAACCGGGCAGCCTTAGAGAACCGGTCTACAACCACCAGGATAACCGTGTTGCCCTGGGATGGAGGAAGTCCTGAAACAAAATCCAGAGAAAGGTGTGACCATGGCCTGTGGGGGACAGGTAAGGGACGGAGCAGTCCCTGGGGTCGCTGACGTGTCGACTTTCCCTGGCTGCAAACAGGGCAGGCCTCCACATAGACCTGAACGTCCTTCCTGATGGATGGCCACCAAAACCTCCGCTGGAGGAATTCCAATGTGCGAGCACTTCCTGGATGGCATGTCAAGGGTGACTCATGACCCCACTGCAAGACCCGGGCCCGAACAGATAGAGGAATGTACAGGCGTCCGGCGGGGCCACCGCTTGGATCGGGCTCATGGACAAGGGCTTCCCATACCCCTCTTTCCAGTTCCCACTGAAGAGGTGAAACTATCCTAGACCTAGGAATAATCGATGCCAAGGGCTTCTCTTGCATTTCAGGAGAGTAGACTCGAGAGAGGGCATCCGGCTTGACATTCTTGGTGCCGGGTCTGTAAGATAGGAGAAACTGGAATCGATTAAAAAACAGGGACCTCCGCGCTTGCCGAGGGTTCAATCGCTTAGCCTGCTGGAGATATTCCAGGTTCTTGTGGTCCGAGAGAACTTGGAAAGGATGCTGAGCCCCCTCAAGCCAATGGCGCCACTCCTCCAAGGCCAGTTTTACAGCAAGCAACTCTCGATCCCCCACGTGGTAGTTGCACTCTGCCTCGGACAGGCGGCAAGACATGAAGGCACAAGGGTGTAGTTTACCATCCTCACCCCTCTGTGACAGGACGGACCCCCACCCCCACCTCTGAGGCATCTACTTCCACCAAAAAAGGTCTTTCTGGGTCAGGGATCACAAGAATCAGAGCAGAAGTAAAGTGGCACTTGAGATTCTCGAAGGCCAGCGCTGCCTTTGGACCCCAGTGAATCTTGGTTCCTCCTCCCTTAGTAAGAGCTGTCAAGGGGGCTACCACAGAGCTGAAATTCTTAATGAACTTCCTATAGAAGTTCGCAAAGCCAATGAAACGTTGAACTTCCTTGACTGTGGTAGGCGTGGGCCAGTTGTGGACTGCCTTGACCTTCTTGGGGTCCATCTCCAGGTGGCCAGGGGAGACGATAAACCCGAGAAACTGAGTCTGGGAAACATGAAATTTGCATTTCTCTGGTTTTACGTAGAGATGATTGTCAAGGAGTTTCTGGAGAACCCGGCTAACATGCCCCTCATGCTCCTTCAGTGACCTCGAGAAGATGAGGATATTGTCCAGGTATACAAAGACAAACAGATTAAGCATGTCCCGGAGAACATCATTAATCAGGGCTTGGAATACTGCGGGGGCGTTGGTGAGCCCGAACGGCATCACCAGATATTCATAGTGGCCTGTGGGGGTGTTGAAGGCCGTCTTCCATTCGTCTCCTTGCCGGATCCGCACGAGATGGTAAGCATTGCGGAGATCCAGTTTAGTAAAGACGGAAGCGCCTTGAAGCAGCTCAAAAGCAGTGGCCATGAGAGGAAGGGGGTATCGATTCTGAACCGTGATCTTGTTAAGGCCCCGATAATCAATGCAAGGCCTAAGACCCCCGTCTTTCTTTTCTACAAAAAAGAAGCCCGCCCCAGCCGGGGAAGTAGAGGCACGGATGATGCCGGCTGCCAAGGACTCCTTAATGTAGGTATCCATAGCTGAGTGCTCAGGAGAGGACAAGGAGAAGATCCTAAGTGCGGTGAGGCGGTAAGGAAGCAGCCCGGGACTTGCTGAACACTGCCCTGAACCGATGGTAAACACTGGGGACTCGGGAGAGGTCGACAGACTCTTGAAACTCGGAACTAGGGGCCGAGGGACTCTGAAGCATGCAGGTGAGTTGGCAAGTGGAACCCCATCTTAGAATGGTGCCCGTAGGCCAGTCGATCTGGGGATTATGTCTGCACAGCCAAGGGTGACCCAGGATGATAGGATACTCGGGGAGTCAATGAGATAGAAGGTCTCCTCCTCCTGGTGTTGATAGACGGTAAGTCGCAGGGACTGAGTCGCCTCTGTTACTTTGCCTGGTTCCAGGGGTCTGCCATCCAAAGCTGTAACTGCCTGGGGTTGAGGAAGTAGTTGGGTGGGGATCTTAAGTTGCTTAGCCAAGGTTAGGTCCAGGAAGTCTCCTGCGGCACCGGAATCGATCATAGCCTGGACCTGATGCTGGTGGCCCTCCCAGGACAGAGTGGCTGGAATAGCTAGGACAGCGTTAGTAGGAGGAGCTCTAATTTTCCCCATCACAGCCCTCCTGTAGCTGGGCGGGGACAGGCGTTTCCCGAAAGCTCGGGGCAAGTGGAGCGGAAGTGGCCGGCAACCCCGCAGTAGAGGCACCGACGCTCCCACATGCGACGTTCTCTTTCGTTGGGAGAAAGCCTGGAACGGCCTAACTGCATGTCCACCGGGGAATCATGGAGCTGTTCAGGGGCCGGGGAAGCTCTGGACGAAGGTGCACAAACTGGAGAAACAGAGTTGCTCAGAGGAACTTGGGACTGAGACATTTGGTGGCGCGCCGTTCTCCGTTCTCTCAGACAATTGTCCACGGGGAAGGACAATGCTATGAGGAACTCGAGATCCCCAGCTGGTTCTCGGGTGGCTAACTCATCTTGAAGGGGCTCAGACAACCCTCCCTGAAAACAGGCCCTCAGCGCTTCATCATTCCATCCGCTCCTTGCTGCTATGGTCCGAAATTCAATGGCAAAATCCGCCATGCTGCGGGAACCTTGACGGAGAGAAAGCAGGCGCTTGGAAGATTCTCGACCACTGACAGGATTATCAAAAACCCGCTTGAACTCTTCCACAAATGCCACGTAGGAGTCACAATAGGCCACCTGGGATTGCCACACTGCGGAGGCCCAGGAGAGCGCCTTGTCTGAAAGAAGGGTAATAATGTAAGCAACCTTGGAATGGTCTGTGGGAAAACTTGAGGGTTGGAGCATTGGGTTAGGAAACCATGGCAGGAACTTGGATCTTCAGCAAAGGGCTTGGGAGGTGGAAGTCAGGGCTCCGCCACTGAAGAAGGCCTGTCACCACTCGGGGGTGGTCTGGAGGAAGGTGAAGAACCAGGGAGATGCTCAGAGAGCTGGCGGATGGAACTCATCATATCAGCCAGGAGTTGAGAATGACTGGTCATCAGCTCTTCTTGTCGGCTGAGAATGGCTTCATGGCGTTGGAAAGATGCCTCATGTTGAGCAATCACCGCCAACAGGTCCTTGGAACTGAGTGTCTCTGGGTCCATGTCTGACTCAGTTTTTCTGTCACAAGCTGGGCTCGAACCCGGGTCTCAGACGTGGAGCTGAGCATTCTACCACTTAGCCACAGTGGAGGTAATGTTGGACCCAAGTGAAACACTCAAGGCAGTACTCCAGGCGAAGTAGATTTATTAAAAAAAAAGGAGTTCTTTGCAAGTAGAAAAAAAGCCAACAAAAGTTCTTCTCAGAAGGTGGTATTACTAACAGTAGAGACTATGCAAACAATAACAGGAGATAAATAAAATAACTCCACGAGGGGAGAAAAACTAAATTAAATAACTAAGAACAGCTTACATGGGATAGCTTGGAAGGTCTCAGTGGAACACAGCATGAGAAACATAGCCAAGACTCAAAAACCGAGTGAGAAACAAGGGGAAAAAACACAGCTAAATACTCTGGAGGAAACAAGGCACAGGTGACCTGGATTAAGCTAACAGGGGCACACAAGGAAGAACTAAGGTAGAAGGAAACACGGTGACCTCTAGAGGCCTGGAGACAAACAACAGGAGGCAGGATGCTGACAAAGATAGATTAACACTTTTCCAATTATCTGTTGTCCAATATCTGTTTCTTTGCCCACTCTAACCTTTTATTTTTGTTATTTTTGTTTCAAAAGTGGCTTTTTCTTTGCAATTCTTCACATAAGGCCTACACCCCTGAGTTTTCTCTTTATTCTTGTACATGAAACCAGTGTTGAATGGGTAGAATTCAAGGAAGCTGTCAGCTGAGGGCCTGTAAGGCATCTATTTCTCAAACTAGAGACTCTGATGTACTTATCCTCTTGTTTAGTTGTACATCTGCCCTTCCACAACTCTTTCTGTCCTTGTTAGAGCTAGTTCTTTGTCTTTGAAGACTGTAGTGTAGACCTTTGTATGAAATTGTATATAGCAATAGCAATTTCATTCAATTGTATATAGCAATAGCAATTTCATTCATTGTATAGTCTTCATTCCTCAAGACAATGATTGACTGATGAGTTTCTAGAGAAATGGTTTCTTTTTTGCCATTTATGACCTAATATTGACCTAAAGACATGCCAGTCTATGCATACTGTGGCAACTCAAACATAAACACTAAGAAAATGTTAAGCTTCATTTAATGAACCAAATAGCTTTCAACTGTGTTTGATATAGTGGAAAGTGATTTTCTAGTACCAAATTACCAATTTAGCATCATTACTCAAGGATAAGGTGTTGGAGTGATGGCTACTGGAAATGGGGCCTGTCTAGATTTTATCATAAATAACTTTTTTTTAAATAGTCATAGTTTTGTTTTCACTTGTGCCTTGACTTAGTGCATGCTTGCAAACCCATTGCATGCCCATTGACTTAGCACTTGTGACTTATGGCATTGTGCTGCGCTTAATGATTGCACCCTTAAAAGCCCTATATCTTCAGGCATGATATGATAGGTGTGGGTGAGAAACAGCCTGTTATTTAAGTCCATTTTACTATAGATCGCAAATTTAACTTTTGCATTTTTTTTCTTTATTGTTTGCTGATTCACATCCTTTGTGCATATCACCACCTACTGGCCAGGAAAGGAATTTGTAATACAAATTGACTGACCAATTTTGCATATTGATGAGCCATATTGATTTCAGTGTTTTAAAGGCTTTTTTGTTGAAATTTGTACAGTAAAATAATAATAACAATTTTGGTTCTGGAGTGGGTCACCGCTTGATGTCCAATGTAAAATCTGGGCCCTAATACAAAAACCACTTGAGAAGCACTAATGTTTAGAGATCACACCACAGCATTACATAATTACAAATTGATTTTACTTACTTACCTATTACCTATTACTTAATTACTTGGAATTAGATTTTCATCAAAGTAAGCAATTAGTAATCAGTAAACATTAGGTGACCTAAAAATTGTAATAAAAAAGATTACATTATGGATTACAATTTTAGAGCAATACAGATTACATTTCAGAAGTAATCTTCCCAACACTGATTACAATTTAATTAGCTGCATATCTCAGACAGTATAGTTGAATCTCTCTTGTCTTATAGCATCAAGCCAATCTCAAGAGGACTGAACACATGTGAAAATATGTGGTTCCCTTTCAAAAAGCTACACTTATGATGCTGCACTGAGAAAAGCGCTTTGGAAACAACTTTAGGTGTGACCAGCTGTGAATATGTGTGCAACACTTCAATGAACATTGACCGGAATTTATAGCCTCTGCCGGTGTAATAATTGGATGCACCTGGGGCAGGGCTATAAATAGATGCGTCACAGGAGCATCGTCAGATCTTTTGTCTTCAGATCACTCTGTGTGTGTGTGCTATCACGAGCCTGTCAGAACTCTCTTTCCTCTGTTAGGAGTTAGAATTTGTTAGGCAGTGCGCAGAAGACCTTTCTCTTTTTCTCTTCTTTCAAAAAAAAAAAATACTGAAAGTCAGGGCAAACGAGGTGTGTTCCCTTGTCTCCGCTCTATTGCTGAGAGGGACGTGCATCAGTTTTGCTTTGTTTGTTTGGGGGAAGAGCATGCTGCTCTCGCGTTGGGGCGGGTGTGAGCATTGCAATCTGCTTTCTGGCAAAATGCTTCGCGCTCGCCTTGCTTACTTCCGGGAGTCAGCACCGACACTTCATTCGTGGGGCTCTCGTATGGATCTGGCTGAGGAGCGAGAGACGGGTCCATCCCTTTTGCTCGCTCTCTCCCCAGACCCATCTGGTCCTTCCCGTGATCTTTAAGCACGCTCCAGCACCTCTTTGGTTCATGAGGGGGACCTTGAATATCTTGAGTCTGCAGACTTTGAGTTACCCACCTCCGAGCATTCCGGGCATGATAGTACATCAGAGGAGGAAATACTCGATGTGATTACTCATGCGGTGGCCAGGCTTCAGTTAGACTGGCCACGCAAACAAGAGACCCCCAAACGCTCCAAGTTAGAGGATAGATTTCTGTCTGGTGGCCGGGGGAAGGGCCCCATCAGTCCCTTCTTTGATGACCTCCATGACGAGTTCTCTTGTTCATGGAGGAAACTTATACTTCCCATGTCCACGTGCCCTCAATGTCATTATTTTCGACATCGTGGGTGCTGAGACACGAGGGTATTCGATGATGCCGCAGGTTGAAGAGACACTTGCGGGTTATCTCCCGCCGGGTTCGGCATCAACACTAAAAAGACCCTCTCTCCCCACAAAGCCATGCAGGACTACCTCCATGCTATTAGGGAGGGCTTATCAAGCAGCGGGTCAAGCTGGTGCTGCTCTGCACACTATGGCAGTGTTACAGGCATACCAGGCTGATCTGCTGAAGGACCTGAGTGCGGGTACTACGCTCGACGAGGAAGCTTTCTCTGAGCTTCGTCGAGCCACGGATCTATCACTCTGTGTGACCAAGCAGACAGCCCGTGTCTATGTCTGCTATTGGGCATCAAGGACAAAGATAAAGTTTTCCTTTGACGCTATGAATACAGTTATCTCCAGGTTCCAGGAGGCGAAAAGCCACAAGGAAGCATTTGGGCAGTTTTTTCCTCGACGCACTCAGGGGGCGGGGCCATCGGCCACCCAGACCCGCCCCGGTCCTGCTAGAAGGGAGGCTCAGAAGCAAATTGTGGCGAGTCATGCTCCCCCTCGTAAAGACTGGGGACAGGCTCGTTGCCCTCAACAGCCCCCAAAGCAAGACCTCAGGGGAGTAATTTCTAAGAGGAAGAAACCCTGATGGTATTGCGCCCAGCCTTGTGGAGGTAGCTCCTCTCGGGATGGGGTGCGTGTATCATCCACTTCGCCCCTCCCGGTACCCCCACAGAACCTCTCCATTCCCGCTGCCTCTGGTGTTACGGGAGTTAGAGGCTTCCAACAAAAATTTGGGTGTACCGCTGTTTCCTGCCTTAGTCCAGGATGCAGAACACTCGACATCCCCTCAACAGGAAGTGTCAAAATTAATACCATCTCAGAGAACCTGGCAGTGTAGAAACTTCTGCCAGGTATTTCTATGTGGGTCCTAAGAACAGTAGAAAAAGGCTACAGAATTCAATTCACTCGCCGCCCTCCGTGTTTTAATGGCGTGGTTCCTACTACCGTAAAACCGGAGCAGGCATGTCTACTGTGGAAAGAACTGCAAAATCTCTTGGTCAAAGGGCCATAGAACGTGTTCCCCTTCCAGAGAAAGAGTCAGGTTATTACAGCAAATACTTCCTGGTTCCCAAGAAGGGTGGGGGGTTGCGTTCAATCTTAGATCTTTGAGACTTGAAGTTCAAGATGCTAACTATCAACACGGTCATGTCACAAGTCCAACATCACAGTTGGCTGGTCATGATCGATCTCATGGATACATATTTTCATATAAAAATTCAGCCACAGCACAGGATGTTCCTGAGGTTCGCTTTTGGGGGCGAAGTTTTCCAGTATCGGGTTCTTCCATTCGGCCTAGCTCTATCACCCCACACATTCACGAAATGCATGGATGCAGCACTGGTTCCTTTGTGACTCCGGGGCATCCACATTCTGAATTACATAGACGACTGGCTGATACTAGCACAATCTCAATAACTGGCAGTTCAGCACAGGGATATTATCTTAGCTCATCTAGTTTCTCTGGGTCTGAGGCTCAACATCAAAAAGAGCGTTCTCTCTCCTACCCAGGGAATTACCTATCTGGGTGTTATATGGAATTCGATCACGATGCGGGCACAATTGTCTCCTGCTCGAATCATTTCCATTCAGAACACCCTGAGAAAAGTCAGGCTAGGTCAAGGTTGCACTGTTTGTCAGTATCAACGAATACTAGGTCTCATGGCATCTGCGTCCACGGTGATCCCTTTGGGCCTTCTGCACATGAGACCATTTCAGCTGTGGCTAAAAGCCAGGGGATTTCACCCAAGGGCCAGTCCTCTAAGGCAAATAAGGGTAATGCGCCGTGGGCTTCGTTCCCTTTCTATGTGGTTCAGACCTCGGTTTCTTACCTTGGGTCCCACTCTAGGTGCGTCTTGTCGTCGCAGGCTGCTAACGACAGAAGCCTCCCTGAGGGGCTGGGGAGCGGCCTTAAGTGGTCGTCCAGCCCAAGGGGAATGGGAGGGTCATCAGCTCGATTTGCACATCAACTGCCTCGAGTTGATGGCGGTATTTCTGTCCCTGAAATACTTCCTCCAGCATCTGAGAGGCTGCTATGTCCTGATGTGGGTGGACAACACAACAGCTGTCTCCTACATAAATCATCAAGGAGGTCTACGTTCACATCAGCTGAATTCTCTGGCACGTCGGATTCTCCTCTGTGCCCAGGGCAAGTTCCTGTCACTCAGGGCAGTTTATATCGCTGGATGCCTGAATGTGGGAGCAGATTTACTGTCCAGACAGAAAATATCGACGGGGGAGTGGAAACTTTTACAGGGCAGAAGTGAACCTCTTTGTCTCTTCTCAGACAGCGCAATGTCCCCTCTATTTCTCTCTGAGTCACCCAGCCCCCCTGGGTCTGGACGCGATAGCGCATACACGGCCCAGAATGCGTCTGTATGCGTTTCTCCCAGTTTCTCTGCTCCCGGGAGTCTTGGCCAGAGTTCGCCAGCAAGAGTCTTGGCTCTTACTGATAGCGCCGTGCTGGCCTCGAGCCGTCGGCCAGCGTGGCGCTATCAGTAAGAGCCAAGACCGTTGCTGGCGAACTCTGGCAAAGTTGGCCTTGGGTGATTCCAAACAGGAGGGACCTTCTGTCTCAGGCACAGGGGACAATATTTCATCCCCGGCCCAAGCTGTGGAACCTTCATGTTTGGCCCCTGAAAAGTACCAACTGAGGGACACAGGGCTTTCACCTGAGGTTAACGAGACTATTTTAAGTGCTAGGGCTCCCTCTACCAGAAAGATATACGCCAATAAATGGGGTGTCTTTGAAAAATGGTGCAGTACACATAATGCAGATCCAGTTAACTGCCAGATTGCTTCAGTTCTGGACTTTCTGCAGGAAAAACTGTCAGCAGGCATATGCCCCTCCACTCTCAGGGTTTGTGTGGCCGCCATTTTGGCTTGCCACGCCTTGATGGACGGGGTGCAGTTGGGGAGACATCTTCTACTTGCTCGTTTCATTCGTGGAGCTAGGCGACTGAGGCCTCCTGCTAGAACCAGGACCCCTTCATGGGACTTACCAGTAGTCCTTGAGGGTCTGTTTGAGACCCCCTTTGAACCTCTAGACAGACTTTTGACTCTCAAGATGGTTTTTCTTATCAGGGAAGAAGGGTTACACTTAAGTAACCCGAGACATTTGTTGGAGATGATGCATCTTTAAAATACTTATTTTTTCTGATCCTTATCTTCTCCACCCCCAGCCCTGTCTATTCTTAACTGTTGGTCAGGCTTTTGATGACATTATGTGCGTGCAGTATTCAAGCATCTTATCCTTGTCTGGGGGCTTGTTTGCATGAACATGAACTAAAGTGTGCTCCAAAACCAGAATCCATCCAGTACAGCTCATAGGGAAATACGGGCATGACCCAGCCAGTCTTAAACACTTAATTTGACAATGCTGGGCATTTGCACAAGTATGAATAGCTCTAATCTGACAAAATTGAAAAAGTCTGGTAATAGTGTTTACCAGAATTGCATGTGTGTAATTTCTATAACAGCACACAACTTGTACAGAATTTATGGACAGAATTTCTGATATTTAAAACAGTATTTCACATTTAGAACTTTGGTGGCCTGTATTCTTAATTAGAGACAGGAAGATTAGTCTACAAGAGGTGCCAATCACAATGCTCATTTCCTCTTCATGCTCTGTGTTTCACGCTTTAGCCATCCAAGCGTTTATTTTAATTTGGCATATCCACAAGTATGCGAATGCCCTGTGGACTACAAGTGGAGTTTGTGTATGCTTGGAATGAATGGGTTTGCTATCCATCTCTGTATTGTGATTAGAGTTGCCATCTATTAGTTTTTGAGTCCAGGCACATTTCTTTCCTTAATTTGATAGTAATTACAGTATGTGGCTTCCGATTTTAAGTTTTCTTTGGAAAAAGTTTTAATTTAAAATGTAGATTGTAATGTGCTGCAGGGGAAATTCGGTAATATAGTTGCTTCTTCATCGCTGATGTGAACATATCAAAGTGTCCCTTTAGGATTTCTATATGGGATAGACCTTTCAAACAAGGCACAAACTCATCCAACAAATTCTGTCAAAAATTAAATAACTTGATTTGTTTTCTGTGATATGTATTGGTGTCTATGCACTGACTTTAATCTGCTAACATTAGCTAAAGCAATGTAAATAAATCTTAAAAAGCAAAGGGGCGAATTCACACAAAATTTGTGACGTGACAGTCGTGAAAGCAGCACTTATCTAAACATGATGAGGTAAAACCATCCAAAAAGCTTTTGAAACCAGCAAACTTTGACTTCGTAGACACTGGTATTGTATCTATTAATACTTAAGGATTGATAAAGATTGATTGAAATAAATTGAAATCACAATATGGTCTAGCACAATTACTAAACATTGAAAGCTTCATAAATGGACTGCTTTCAGCGATTTAGTCCGCATTGTGTAAGCATTTTTAAATATGATTGTAAATTTTGTATAATAATAATAATTGTATTTAGAAACTCAGTGATAATTGTAATTACACCTTCAGAGGATCTAGTGGATGGTATCTCTATGTGTCCAGCCCGCAGGGTAAACAATAGTGTAACAGGAGATATGGAGAGGAGGAGGCTAGAACCGGCTTGGCAATATAAATTATATTTAATTGAACTTAAACCAAAAGACTCAAACACACACATATGATGGACAGCTGACCGTAAATGCTCTCTCTCTGTCGCACCACTGTCCGCAGTAGGCCTTCATCCCTCTCACAGGCTTGATTAGCCTGATAAGGGGCCGGGTGTGTAGAATCATGACCCGGCCCTGCCCTCCGCCCTGTCACAAATAGTTCAACAACAAAATGTGCCGCAATATGGAACAAAGCCCATTGCTCTACTTTTTTTTTTTTTAATTCTCTGCTCTTTTAGAATATTCTTGCTGTTCAAAAGATAATACCTTACACCTCAGATTTGGAAGGTGATTGGACTATGAGTAAGCAGTAAGGGTCACAAGTTTTTCAGTGTTTTTAGATGAAAGCTTTGACCTAGGATCAGTCCATGGATCATGCATCTAGTAGCCAGAAGGTGCATCACCTGAATATTAACCTGGTTTCAAACTGCATCTCCTGGCATCCATTGCTTCTGCCATCATCCCCACACCTGTTTCCAGTTACCTCAACAGCCTCTTGTGTATTTATACTCTGTTCATATTCTACCTCAGTGTGAAGTATTGCCAGTTTATCTGCCTTTCCGAGCATTTTCAATGTCATTTGTTTGCTTCATGTGTTTTGACCATTTTACCTGTTTTGGGTTTACAATTTTGGATTACTGTTTGGAACATGTGTCATGTTGTTTGACCAATCTGTTTACTTGACCCATGCCTGGATATTGACCACGATCTTGAACTGTTTGTTTATTTCATCTTGCTCTTTTAATAACCTTCAGAGAATGGATTCAACTACGCCTCTCGCCTCTGCTGCATTACAACGTCGTTGCTGTTGATTTTATGGTCATTAATTTTCATTCATTTTATGATCGTTTTATGTTGATTTTGTGGTTCTTAATGTTTGTAATGCTGCTTTTGTTTTATGCACTTAAAATTAACTTTATGGCTCAGTGTTTTGAATTAAAAACTTTGGCCATGCACTGTCATTGCTGTTAGATTTTATGTTTATTTAATTTATGTGATATTTAATGCACTTTTTAAAAATATCATTAGGAGCTCTTTTTGTAAGGCTCTTTTTGTTAGTAATAATGAAAGAACCACATTTTCTTCCTCTTTGTAGTTTTGTTAAACTTATTAATTATTGTACTCATGTAGGATGTGACATAAAATAAAACAGAATCAGGTTGAAAGTAAACCAAAAAAATTATCCAAAGTAATCAGATTATATTACACCAAAAATGTAATCTATAAGATTATGTAACTGATTGCATTTTTTTTATCATGTAATTTGTAATCAGTACCTGGTTACAGTTCACAAGTAATCTGCCCAGCACTGAAGATTGTTGATTCTAATATTCTATTTAATAAAGTGATATCTTAAAATGTTGACTTGTTTTAGATCAAAATCTAAATCAAATGTTATTTTATAATGTTAAGTGTTGTTGAGAACCCCAGGGAGGAGAGGGAGAGAAATAGAACCATCTACATGCCATTCACACATTTCCACAGTACTAAAAAGGAAATGCTTTGTAATGATAATAATGTTTTAAATCACAGTAAATTTAAAAAACAAAGTGTAAAGGGTTTTATGGGAAAGGAGGAGGCGAGAACCGGCTTGACAATATAAATAATATTTTTAATAAAGAACTTAAACGAAAAGACACAAACACAAACATCTGATGGACAGCTGCCCGTAAACGCTCTCTCTCTCTCTCGTGCACCACTGTCCACAGTCGGCCATTATCCCTCTCAGAGGCTTGATTAGCCTGATAAGGGGCCAGGAGTGTAGAATCATGACCCGGCCCCGCCTTCCTGAAGTTCACTTGGATTAATTGTCCTTTGTTAGTTGGATGATGAAGGCTTTTGTTGGCAATTTAATGATAGTCTATGTATTCCATTTCAAGAGTGTAGTCCAACAATAGACAAAGGTGATGCAGGCAGAGATCAATGTGGTGCATCGCAGTTCAAACTGCAGGTAATTTCGGTGAGGTCCATACTAAATCCAAGGTTCAAGCAGTGGCATATGAAATATCCAGTTCATCCTCTGAATTCAAAAGTAGTCTATAGTTTGTCGTCATCACTCAGCGACATGTAACAGTGGAGTCTGACATCAAGCAGGTACAGGGCTGGATCTGGTTAGCTCTGGTAACCTTGGGATGTGAACAAAACATGGAAACAAATATAAATATAGCTGCAAGCAGCAATGCGATTCCTCCTCAAAATGGCAAATCATTTAAAATTGGTCAGTAGAGGGTTGGGGTTAAACCCTCCCAATGAAGAAATCCAAAAAACATGTCTTTCTGTCTGAATCCTAAACTAAACATTTTCAGTGTACAGGAAAATCCATGATGCCGGACCTAATGGATCCTGGAGGCTTTTTTGTTTACAATGAGAAATGAGGTATGTACATTAAGTTTCAGAAGAACTGAAAAAATGGGGTGGAAATGCCATCACTTTGAATGTGGGACATTGGGGCATAGCCTGTAGCGCCCCCTAAAGGCGAATATGGGCAATTCTTGGTTTGTGGGTTCCTGTTGGCTTGCAGTATCAATGTACCAAATTAGAACATTTTTGACCAGAAAATGGGAATTTTGGACATGGCCTATAGCGCCCCCTAAGGGTGAATGTGGGCCAATCTTGGTTTGTGGGTTCCTGTTGGCCTGTAGTATCAATGTACCAAATTTGAAAATGTTTGCCCAGAAAATAGGACATTAAGGCATAGCCTGTAGCACCCCCTAATGGCGAATGTGGGCCATTTTTGGTTTGTGGATTCCTGTTGGCCTGTAGCATCAACATACCAAATTAGAACATTTTTGACCAAAAATGGGAATTTTGGGCATGGCCTGTAGCCCCACCTAAGGGAGAATGTGGGAAATTCTTTACGCAGAACTTCAGAGTGATGTCGTCTTGAAGCGTGTTAGGTTTGAAAAACCATTAGTCAAAATTACATTTGATTTATTTACACATGTATATTGATAAATGTGGACATTTACATAAACACACCCCTTTCAGCCATTTTGTATCGTATTCATTTTTTTTGTTTACAATGAGAAATGAGGTATGTTCACCAGGTTTCAGAAAAACTAAATAAATGGGGTGGAAATACAATCACTTTGAAAAAATGACATTTGGGCATGGCCTGTAGCGCCCCCTAAGGGCGAATGTGAGCCATTCTTGGTTTGTAGGTTCCTGTTGGCCTGTAGTATTAATGTACCAAATTAGAAAATATTTGACAAAAAAATGTGCAATTTGGGAATGGCCTTTAGCGCCCCCTAAGGGCGAATGTGAGACATTCTTGGTTTGTGGATTTCTGTTGGCCTGTAGTGTCAATATACCAAATTAGAACATTTTTGACCATAAAATGGGAATTTTGGGCATAGCCTGTAGTGCCCCCTAATGGCGAATATGGGCAATTCTTTGTTTGTGGGTTCCTGTTGGCCTGTAGTATCAATGTACCAAATTAAAACATTTTTGACCAGCAAATGGGAATTTAGGGCGTGGCCTGTAGCGCCCCCTAAGGGCGAATGTGGGCCATTCTTGGTTTGTGGATTCCTGTTGGCCTGTAGTATCAATATACAAAATTAGAACATTTTTGACCAGAAAATGGGAATTTTGGGCATGGCCTGTAGCGCCCCCTAAGGGAGAATGTGGGATATTCTTTACGCAGTACTTCAGAGTGATGTCATCTTGAAGTATATATAGATAGGTCTGTTTTTAACCCACACCTATAATATCACTTCTGAAGGCATGGATTAAACCACTGGAGTGGTATGGATTACTTTTATGCTGCATTTATGTGATTTTTGTAGCTTCTGAGTTCTGATCACCATTCAAGTCATTGAAAGGTCCAACAGGGTTGAGATAATCTTCTAAAAAGCTTCATTTGTGTTCACCAGAAGAAAGGAAATAATACACATCTGGGATGGAATGAGGGTGAGTATACGATGAGAGAAATTTATTTTTGGGGTAAAAACCATTTGTAGGCCTACTTTTTATTTACTTGGAAAATTGTTACTGTCTCTTTAAGAGGATTTTAAACGCATTTCATTCAAGGCACAGTCTGTGCGGCTTGTTTCATTGAGTTTAATCTTTTGAGAACTGTGAAGTCTCATTATTTTCGTGCTGTTACATCTGTATTCATTTCAGAGATTAATTGATTGAGATTGTGAAACTACATACAACCGACAAACCTCCATGAAGATGCGAGTAAAAATGAGATCGCCTCGCGCTGTCAGACACAACGCTGATAATCATTCTCGGAAGTGTTGATACTAGATTTAGATTCGCGATTTCTTCATCAACTGTTTATGTTCACTTGAGACAAAACAGACAATATATCATGTATGGTTGTATGAAAGTGTCCGTTCAAACGCAAGAAGAAGCGAATGCGAGCTCTCATCGGGGCTCGTGAGTTAGACGTGACGCTGCTCCCTGTTTCACACAAATATTTATTTGAGTTGTTTTGCCATTTGTTGAGTTGAATGGTGTAAAATCGCTTGAAAGTTCAAACAGGAAAGTGTTAAAAACACATACAACAGACAAACATTGCTCGCATTGAAGACAAGAGTAAAAATGAGATCGCCTCACTATCGCGTGCTGCCAGTGAATACGCAGATGAAACATCATTCTCGGAAGTATTGATACTTTAGGATCGATCCGTCCATCCCTTCTTTCTTTAGACATATGTTTCATGTTTGTGTGATAAGTGTTCGCGGAGTTTCACTTGATTTTTCTGACGTGTATCAGACAGATTCGGTTTACCCTGTTTATTTTCGTTATTTTACAAAAGCTCAAGGTTTTGTTGTTATTGTAAGTGTACACAAATAAAAGTAGACCGTTTACAGTTTGTAATGATCTCTTCCATGTATCTGAATGGGCAAAAATGACGCAGTATTTTGTTTAAGTTTTTTCCGCTGTTTAGAACAATGCATCTGAAAGGACATTACAGCGCCATTGTTGACCCCCGTAATAATGCCAGAATTCAATAATGATTCCCGATTTCAAACTCCTCGCAAAGATTTATTTGAGTTGTAATGCCATTTGTTGAGTTGAATAGTGTAAAATCGCTTGAATATTCAAACTGGGAAGTAGTAAAACACATCTCACTTACCTTATTTGTACAATAACTCTCATCGGGGCTCGTGCGTTAGACGCGACGCATCTCGCGGTTTCACACAAAACTGCTCACAAACATTTATTTGAGTTGTTTTGCCATTTGTTGAGTTGAATAGTGTAAAATCGCTTGAATATTCAAACTGGGAAGCAGTAAAATACATCTCACTGACCTTGTGCAGTAACTCTCATCGGGGCTCGTGCGTTAGACGCGACGATTATCGCTGTTTCACACAAACTGCTCGAAAACATTTATATGAGTTGTTTTACCATTTGTTGAGATGAATAGTATAAAATCGCGTGAATGTTCCAAATGTCAAGCATTAAACACACACAATTGACATACCTTTGTGCAAACGCAGGCAAAATTCTTCTGGCTGAGAAAGTCGGGAGCTCCACCCACTAGTAGACAGAATTGCTCCATTAGAGAGATTTCTCCAGTAAAAGTGCATTTGGTAGACAGAGTTACACCAGCAGAGGGAGCCTCTTTGCTCAGCCAATGTAAGTGAATGGGATTTTACTTCTAGACCGTATTGATCCAGTAGAGGGGGCATTTTTGCTCAGCCATTGTAAATCAATGGGATTTTTTACATTTTTGATCGTCATTTATATAAAAAGCTTAAGTCGCATCAGGTAAAAAAAGACATAGCAGCAAACTTCAGAACAGTCCCCAGGTCTGTGGCAAGTTGGGTACTTATAGCATTAAAGCTCTTAGAGGTGAGGTTGTTGAAATTTTAGTAAGTAAAATAGTATTATTAATAATAATAATAATAAATGTATGTAACATAACAATATGTTGGCTTTCTCAAGCCAACATAGTTATGTCATCTTGAAGCATGTTAGGTTTGAAAAACCATCAATCAAATTTACATTTGGTTTATTGACACTAATATATTGAGGCAATGTGGTCATTTACATAAACACGCACCTTTCAGCCATTTTGTATTGTATTCATTTTTGCTAAGTAACAAATTGAAAGACATCAATTCTACACATGGGTACCAAATGTCAAGTCAATTGGATCTACGGTTCAAGAGAAGAAGTCTTTTGTAGGTTTTGGCAAATTTTCACTGTACAGGACAATCCATTAGGGCAGAAGTTATGGGTCCTTGAGGCTTTTTTGTTCCCAATGAGAAATGAGGCAAGTATACCAAGTTTTAGAATATTTGGAAAATTGGGGTGAAAGTGCCATCATTTTGAAAATGTGACATTTGGGCGTGGCCTGTAGCGAACCGCTAAGGGCGAATGTCGGCAATTCTTTGCACAGTACTTCAAAGGGATGTTATCTTGAAGCATGTCAGGTTTAAAATCCCTCAGTCAAAATTACATTTGATTTATTGACTTATATATTGATTAAATGTGGACATTTACATAAACACGCCCCTTTCAGCCATTTTTAATCGTACCTTATGGGTCCTTGAGGCTTTTTTGTTCCCAATGAGAAATGAGGCAAGTATACCAAGTTTTAGAATATTTCGAAAATTGTGGTGAAAATGCCATCATTTTGAAAATGTGACATTTGGGCGTGGCCTGTAGCGAACCGCTAAGGGCGAATGTGGGCAATTCTTTGCACAGTACTTCAAAGGGATGTTATCTTGAAGAATGTTAGGTTTGAAAAACCCTGGGTCAAAATTACATTTGATATATTGACATATATATTGATTAAATGTGGACATTTACATAAACACGCCCCTTTCAGCCATTTTATATCGTATTCATTTTTGCTAAGTAACGTTTTCAAAGACATCAATTCTACACATGCGTACCAAATTTCAAGTATATTGGAGCTACGGTTCAGGAGAAGAAGAGTTTTGTAGGTTTTGGCAAATTTTCACTGTACAGGAAAATCCATTAGGGCAGAAGTTATGGGTCCTTGAGGCTTTTTTGTTCCCCATGAGAAATGAGGCATGTACACCAGGTTTGAGAATAACTGGACAAATGGCTTGGAAATGCCATGACTTTGAAAATATTTTTTTGGGGCGTGGCCTGTAGCGCCACCTATGGGTGAATGTGGGCCATTCTTGGTTTGGGGTACCCGTTGGCATGGAGTATCAATGTGCCAATTTAGAAAATTTTTGACCAGTGACTTTTTGAGATATTGGGGCTCAAGGAGAATAATAATAATAATAATAATAATAATAATAATAATAAATATAGCTGCAAGCAGCAATGCGATTCCTCCTCAAAATGGCAAATCATTTAAAATTGATCAATAGAGGGTTGGGGTTAAACCCTCCCAATGAAAAAATCCAAAAAACATGTCTTTCTGTCGGAATCCTAAACTAAACATTTTCAGTGTACAGGAAAATCCATCATGCCGGACCTTATGGATCCTGTAGGGTTTTTTGTTTACAATGAGAAATGAGGTATGTTCACCAGGTTTCAGAAAAACTAAATAAATGGGGTGGAAATACAATCACTTTGAAAAAATGACATTTGGGCATGGCCTGTAGCGCCCCCTAAGGGCGAATGTGAGACATTCTTGGTTTGTGGATTTCTGTTGGCCTGTAGTGTCAATATACCAAATTAGAACATTTTTGACCATAAAATGGGAATTTTGGGCATAGCCTGTAGTGCCCCCTAATGGCGAATATGGGCAATTCTTTGTTTGTGGGTTCCTGTTGGCCTGTAGTATCAATGTACCAAATTAAAACATTTTTGACCAGCAAATGGGAATTTAGGGCGTGGCCTGTAGCGCCCCCTAAGGGCGAATGTGGGCCATTCTTGGTTTGTGGATTCCTGTTGGCCTGTAGTATCAATATACAAAATTAGAACATTTTTGACCAGAAAATGGGAATTTTGGGCATGGCCTGTAGCGCCCCCTAAGGGAGAATGTGGGATATTCTTTACGCAGTACTTCAGAGTGATGTCATCTTGAAGTATATATAGATAGGTCTGTTTTTAACCCACACCTATAATATCACTTCTGAAGGCATGGATTAAACCACTGGAGTGGTATGGATTACTTTTATGCTGCATTTATGTGATTTTTGTAGCTTCTGAGTTCTGATCACCATTCAAGTCATTGAAAGGTCCAACAGGGTTGAGATAATCTTCTAAAAAGCTTCATTTGTGTTCACCAGAAGAAAGGAAATAATACACATCTGGGATGGAATGAGGGTGAGTATACGATGAGAGAAATTTATTTTTGGGGTAAAAACCATTTGTAGGCCTACTTTTTATTTACTTGGAAAATTGTTACTGTCTCTTTAAGAGGATTTTAAACGCATTTCATTCAAGGCACAGTCTGTGCGGCTTGTTTCATTGAGTTTAATCTTTTGAGAACTGTGAAGTCTCATTATTTTCGTGCTGTTACATCTGTATTCATTTCAGAGATTAATTGATTGAGATTGTGAAACTACATACAACCGACAAACCTCCATGAAGATGCGAGTAAAAATGAGATCGCCTCGCGCTGTCAGACACAACGCTGATAATCATTCTCGGAAGTGTTGATACTAGATTTAGATTCGCGATTTCTTCATCAACTGTTTATGTTCACTTGAGACAAAACAGACAATATATCATGTATGGTTGTATGAAAGTGTCCGTTCAAACGCAAGAAGAAGCGAATGCGAGCTCTCATCGGGGCTCGTGAGTTAGACGTGACGCTGCTCCCTGTTTCACACAAATATTTATTTGAGTTGTTTTGCCATTTGTTGAGTTGAATGGTGTAAAATCGCTTGAAAGTTCAAACAGGAAAGTGTTAAAAACACATACAACAGACAAACATTGCTCGCATTGAAGACAAGAGTAAAAATGAGATCGCCTCACTATCGCGTGCTGCCAGTGAATACGCAGATGAAACATCATTCTCGGAAGTATTGATACTTTAGGATCGATCCGTCCATCCCTTCTTTCTTTAGACATATGTTTCATGTTTGTGTGATAAGTGTTCGCGGAGTTTCACTTGATTTTTCTGACGTGTATCAGACAGATTATCGCAAAGACAGATTCGGTTTACCCTGTTTATTTTCGTTATTTTACAAAAGCTCAAGGTTTTGTTGTTATTGTAAGTGTACACAAATAAAAGTAGACCTTTTACTGTTTGTAATGATCTCTTCCATGTATCTGAATGGGCAAAAATGACGCAGTATTTTGTTTAAGTTTTTTCCGCTGTTTAGAACAATGCATCTGAAAGGACATTACAGCGCCATTGTTGACCCCCGTAATAATGCCAGAATTCAATAATGATTCCCGATTTCAAACTCCTCGCAAAGATTTATTTGAGTTGTAATGCCATTTGTTGAGTTGAATAGTGTAAAATCGCTTGAATATTCAAACTGGGAAGTAGTAAAACACATCTCACTTACCTTATTTGTACAGTAACTCTCATCGGGGCTCGTGCGTTAGACGCGACGCATCTCGCGGTTTCACACAAAACTGCTCACAAACATTTATTTGAGTTGTTTTGCCATTTGTTGAGTTGAATAGTGTAAAATCGCTTGAATATTCAAACTGGGAAGCAGTAAAATACATCTCACTGACCTTGTGCAGTAACTCTCATCGGGGCTCGTGCGTTAGACGCGACGATTATCGCTGTTTCACACAAACTGCTCGAAAACATTTATATGAGTTGTTTTACCATTTGTTGAGATGAATAGTATAAAATCGCGTGAATGTTCCAAATGTCAAGCATTAAACACACACAATTGACATACCTTTGTGCAAACGCAGGCAAAATTCTTCTGGCTGAGAAAGTCGGGAGCTCCACCCACTAGTAGACAGAATTGCTCCATTAGAGAGATTTCTCCAGTAAAAGTGCATTTGGTAGACAGAGTTACACCAGCAGAGGGAGCCTCTTTGCTCAGCCAATGTAAGTGAATGGGATTTTACTTGTAGACCGTATTGATCCAGTAGAGGGGGCATTTTTGCTCAGCCATTGTAAATCAATGGGATTTTTTACATTTTTGATCGTCATTTATATAAAAAGCTTAAGTCGCATCAGGTAAAAAAAGACATAGCAGCAAACTTCAGAACAGTCCCCAGGTCTGTGGCAAGTTGGGTACTTATAGCATTAAAGCTCTTAGAGGTGAGGTTGTTGAAATTTTAGTAAGTAAAATAGTATTATTAATAATAATAATAATAAATGTATGTAACATAACAATATGTTGGCTTTCTCAAGCCAACATAGTTATGTCATCTTGAAGCATGTTAGGTTTGAAAAACCATCAATCAAATTTACATTTGGTTTATTGACACTAATATATTGAGGCAATGTGGTCATTTACATAAACACGCACCTTTCAGCCATTTTGTATTGTATTCATTTTTGCTAAGTAACAAATTGAAAGACATCAATTCTACACATGGGTACCAAATGTCAAGTCAATTGGATCTACGGTTCAAGAGAAGAAGTCTTTTGTAGGTTTTGGCAAATTTTCACTGTACAGGACAATCCATTAGGGCAGAAGTTATGGGTCCTTGAGGCTTTTTTGTTCCCAATGAGAAATGAGGCAAGTATACCAAGTTTTAGAATATTTGGAAAATTGGGGTGAAAGTGCCATCATTTTGAAAATGTGACATTTGGGCGTGGCCTGTAGCGAACCGCTAAGGGCGAATGTCGGCAATTCTTTGCACAGTACTTCAAAGGGATGTTATCTTGAAGCATGTCAGGTTTAAAATCCCTCAGTCAAAATTACATTTGATTTATTGACTTATATATTGATTAAATGTGGACATTTACATAAACACGCCCCTTTCAGCCATTTTTAATCGTACCTTATGGGTCCTTGAGGCTTTTTTGTTCCCAATGAGAAATGAGGCAAGTATACCAAGTTTTAGAATATTTCGAAAATTGTGGTGAAAATGCCATCATTTTGAAAATGTGACATTTGGGCGTGGCCTGAAGCGAACCGCTAAGGGCGAATGTGGGCAATTCTTTGCACAGTACTTCAAAGGGATGTTATCTTGAAGAATGTTAGGTTTGAAAAACCCTGGGTCAAAATTACATTTGATATATTGACATATATATTGATTAAATGTGGACATTTACATAAACACGCCCCTTTCAGCCATTTTATATCGTATTCATTTTTGCTAAGTAACGTTTTCAAAGACATCAATTCTACACATGCGTACCAAATTTCAAGTATATTGGAGCTACGGTTCAGGAGAAGAAGAGTTTTGTAGGTTTTGGCAAATTTTCACTGTACAGGAAAATCCATTAGGGCAGAAGTTATGGGTCCTTGAGGCTTTTTTGTTCCCCATGAGAAATGAGGCATGTACACCAGGTTTGAGAATAACTGGACAAATGGCTTGGAAATGCCATGACTTTGAAAATATTTTTTTGGGGCGTGGCCTGTAGCGCCACCTATGGGCGAATGTGGGCCATTCTTGGTTTGGGGTACCCGTTGGCATGGAGTATCAATGTGCCAATTTAGAAAATTTTTGACCAGTGACTTTTTGAGATATTGGGGCTCAAGGAGAATAATAATAATAATAATAATAAATATAGCTGCAAGCAGCAATGCGATTCCTCCTCAAAATGGCAAATCATTTAAAATTGATCAATAGAGGGTTGGGGTTAAACCCTCCCAATGAAAAAAATCCAAAAAACATGTCTTTCTGTCGGAATCCTAAACTAAACATTTTCAGTGTACAGGAAAATCCATCATGCCGGACCTTATGGATCCTGTAGGGTTTTTTGTTTACAATGAGAAATGAGGTATGTTCACCAGGTTTCAGAAAAACTAAATAAATGGGGTGGAAATACAATCACTTTGAAAAAATGACATTTGGGCATGGCCTGTAGCGCCCCCTAAGGGCGAATGTGAGACATTCTTGGTTTGTGGATTTCTGTTGGCCTGTAGTGTCAATATACCAAATTAGAACATTTTTGACCATAAAATGGGAATTTTGGGCATAGCCTGTAGTGCCCCCTAATGGCGAATATGGGCAATTCTTTGTTTGTGGGTTCCTGTTGGCCTGTAGTATCAATGTACCAAATTAAAACATTTTTGACCAGCAAATGGGAATTTAGGGCGTGGCCTGTAGCGCCCCCTAAGGGCGAATGTGGGCCATTCTTGGTTTGTGGATTCCTGTTGGCCTGTAGTATCAATATACAAAATTAGAACATTTTTGACCAGAAAATGGGAATTTTGGGCATGGCCTGTAGCGCCCCCTAAGGGAGAATGTGGGATATTCTTTACGCAGTACTTCAGAGTGATGTCATCTTGAAGTATATATAGATAGGTCTGTTTTTAACCCACACCTATAATATCACTTCTGAAGGCATGGATTAAACCACTGGAGTGGTATGGATTACTTTTATGCTGCATTTATGTGATTTTTGTAGCTTCTGAGTTCTGATCACCATTCAAGTCATTGAAAGGTCCAACAGGGTTGAGATAATCTTCTAAAAAGCTTCATTTGTGTTCACCAGAAGAAAGGAAATAATACACATCTGGGATGGAATGAGGGTGAGTATACGATGAGAGAAATTTATTTTTGGGGTAAAAACCATTTGTAGGCCTACTTTTTATTTACTTGGAAAATTGTTACTGTCTCTTTAAGAGGATTTTAAACGCATTTCATTCAAGGCACAGTCTGTGCGGCTTGTTTCATTGAGTTTAATCTTTTGAGAACTGTGAAGTCTCATTATTTTCGTGCTGTTACATCTGTATTCATTTCAGAGATTAATTGATTGAGATTGTGAAACTACATACAACCGACAAACCTCCATGAAGATGCGAGTAAAAATGAGATCGCCTCGCGCTGTCAGACACAACGCTGATAATCATTCTCGGAAGTGTTGATACTAGATTTAGATTCGCGATTTCTTCATCAACTGTTTATGTTCACTTGAGACAAAACAGACAATATATCATGTATGGTTGTATGAAAGTGTCCGTTCAAACGCAAGAAGAAGCGAATGCGAGCTCTCATCGGGGCTCGTGAGTTAGACGTGACGCTGCTCCCTGTTTCACACAAATATTTATTTGAGTTGTTTTGCCATTTGTTGAGTTGAATGGTGTAAAATCGCTTGAAAGTTCAAACAGGAAAGTGTTAAAAACACATACAACAGACAAACATTGCTCGCATTGAAGACAAGAGTAAAAATGAGATCGCCTCACTATCGCGTGCTGCCAGTGAATACGCAGATGAAACATCATTCTCGGAAGTATTGATACTTTAGGATCGATCCGTCCATCCCTTCTTTCTTTAGACATATGTTTCATGTTTGTGTGATAAGTGTTCGCGGAGTTTCACTTGATTTTTCTGACGTGTATCAGACAGATTATCGCAAAGACAGATTCGGTTTACCCTGTTTATTTTCGTTATTTTACAAAAGCTCAAGGTTTTGTTGTTATTGTAAGTGTACACAAATAAAAGTAGACCTTTTACTGTTTGTAATGATCTCTTCCATGTATCTGAATGGGCAAAAATGACGCAGTATTTTGTTTAAGTTTTTTCCGCTGTTTAGAACAATGCATCTGAAAGGACATTACAGCGCCATTGTTGACCCCCGTAATAATGCCAGAATTCAATAATGATTCCCGATTTCAAACTCCTCGCAAAGATTTATTTGAGTTGTAATGCCATTTGTTGAGTTGAATAGTGTAAAATCGCTTGAATATTC
Organism: Moxostoma hubbsi; assembly: GCA_032164185.1. Classification (NCBI taxonomy): domain Eukaryota; kingdom Metazoa; phylum Chordata; class Actinopteri; order Cypriniformes; family Catostomidae; genus Moxostoma; species Moxostoma hubbsi. The sequence goes on along the minus strand of JAVLUX010000003.1, from coordinate 8,984,688 downwards.
AAACTGGGAAGTAGTAAAACACATCTCACTTACCTTATTTGTACAGTAACTCTCATCGGGGCTCGTGCGTTAGACGCGACGCATCTCGCGGTTTCACACAAAACTGCTCACAAACATTTATTTGAGTTGTTTTGCCATTTGTTGAGTTGAATAGTGTAAAATCGCTTGAATATTCAAACTGGGAAGCAGTAAAATACATCTCACTGACCTTGTGCAGTAACTCTCATCGGGGCTCGTGCGTTAGACGCGACGATTATCGCTGTTTCACACAAACTGCTCGAAAACATTTATATGAGTTGTTTTACCATTTGTTGAGATGAATAGTATAAAATCGCGTGAATGTTCCAAATGTCAAGCATTAAACACACACAATTGACATACCTTTGTGCAAACGCAGGCAAAATTCTTCTGGCTGAGAAAGTCGGGAGCTCCACCCACTAGTAGACAGAATTGCTCCATTAGAGAGATTTCTCCAGTAAAAGTGCATTTGGTAGACAGAGTTACACCAGCAGAGGGAGCCTCTTTGCTCAGCCAATGTAAGTGAATGGGATTTTACTTGTAGACCGTATTGATCCAGTAGAGGGGGCATTTTTGCTCAGCCATTGTAAATCAATGGGATTTTTTACATTTTTGATCGTCATTTATATAAAAAGCTTAAGTCGCATCAGGTAAAAAAAGACATAGCAGCAAACTTCAGAACAGTCCCCAGGTCTGTGGCAAGTTGGGTACTTATAGCATTAAAGCTCTTAGAGGTGAGGTTGTTGAAATTTTAGTAAGTAAAATAGTATTATTAATAATAATAATAATAAATGTATGTAACATAACAATATGTTGGCTTTCTCAAGCCAACATAGTTATGTCATCTTGAAGCATGTTAGGTTTGAAAAACCATCAATCAAATTTACATTTGGTTTATTGACACTAATATATTGAGGCAATGTGGTCATTTACATAAACACGCACCTTTCAGCCATTTTGTATTGTATTCATTTTTGCTAAGTAACAAATTGAAAGACATCAATTCTACACATGGGTACCAAATGTCAAGTCAATTGGATCTACGGTTCAAGAGAAGAAGTCTTTTGTAGGTTTTGGCAAATTTTCACTGTACAGGACAATCCATTAGGGCAGAAGTTATGGGTCCTTGAGGCTTTTTTGTTCCCAATGAGAAATGAGGCAAGTATACCAAGTTTTAGAATATTTGGAAAATTGGGGTGAAAGTGCCATCATTTTGAAAATGTGACATTTGGGCGTGGCCTGTAGCGAACCGCTAAGGGCGAATGTCGGCAATTCTTTGCACAGTACTTCAAAGGGATGTTATCTTGAAGCATGTCAGGTTTAAAATCCCTCAGTCAAAATTACATTTGATTTATTGACTTATATATTGATTAAATGTGGACATTTACATAAACACGCCCCTTTCAGCCATTTTTAATCGTACCTTATGGGTCCTTGAGGCTTTTTTGTTCCCAATGAGAAATGAGGCAAGTATACCAAGTTTTAGAATATTTCGAAAATTGTGGTGAAAATGCCATCATTTTGAAAATGTGACATTTGGGCGTGGCCTGAAGCGAACCGCTAAGGGCGAATGTGGGCAATTCTTTGCACAGTACTTCAAAGGGATGTTATCTTGAAGAATGTTAGGTTTGAAAAACCCTGGGTCAAAATTACATTTGATATATTGACATATATATTGATTAAATGTGGACATTTACATAAACACGCCCCTTTCAGCCATTTTATATCGTATTCATTTTTGCTAAGTAACGTTTTCAAAGACATCAATTCTACACATGCGTACCAAATTTCAAGTATATTGGAGCTACGGTTCAGGAGAAGAAGAGTTTTGTAGGTTTTGGCAAATTTTCACTGTACAGGAAAATCCATTAGGGCAGAAGTTATGGGTCCTTGAGGCTTTTTTGTTCCCCATGAGAAATGAGGCATGTACACCAGGTTTGAGAATAACTGGACAAATGGCTTGGAAATGCCATGACTTTGAAAATATTTTTTTGGGGCGTGGCCTGTAGCGCCACCTATGGGCGAATGTGGGCCATTCTTGGTTTGGGGTACCCGTTGGCATGGAGTATCAATGTGCCAATTTAGAAAATTTTTGACCAGTGACTTTTTGAGATATTGGGGCTCAAGGAGAATAATAATAATAATAATAATAAATATAGCTGCAAGCAGCAATGCGATTCCTCCTCAAAATGGCAAATCATTTAAAATTGATCAATAGAGGGTTGGGGTTAAACCCTCCCAATGAAAAAAATCCAAAAAACATGTCTTTCTGTCGGAATCCTAAACTAAACATTTTCAGTGTACAGGAAAATCCATCATGCCGGACCTTATGGATCCTGTAGGGTTTTTTGTTTACAATGAGAAATGAGGTATGTTCACCAGGTTTCAGAAAAACTAAATAAATGGGGTGGAAATACAATCACTTTGAAAAAATGACATTTGGGCATGGCCTGTAGCGCCCCCTAAGGGCGAATGTGAGACATTCTTGGTTTGTGGATTTCTGTTGGCCTGTAGTGTCAATATACCAAATTAGAACATTTTTGACCATAAAATGGGAATTTTGGGCATAGCCTGTAGTGCCCCCTAATGGCGAATATGGGCAATTCTTTGTTTGTGGGTTCCTGTTGGCCTGTAGTATCAATGTACCAAATTAAAACATTTTTGACCAGCAAATGGGAATTTAGGGCGTGGCCTGTAGCGCCCCCTAAGGGCGAATGTGGGCCATTCTTGGTTTGTGGATTCCTGTTGGCCTGTAGTATCAATATACAAAATTAGAACATTTTTGACCAGAAAATGGGAATTTTGGGCATGGCCTGTAGCGCCCCCTAAGGGAGAATGTGGGATATTCTTTACGCAGTACTTCAGAGTGATGTCATCTTGAAGTATATATAGATAGGTCTGTTTTTAACCCACACCTATAATATCACTTCTGAAGGCATGGATTAAACCACTGGAGTGGTATGGATTACTTTTATGCTGCATTTATGTGATTTTTGTAGCTTCTGAGTTCTGATCACCATTCAAGTCATTGAAAGGTCCAACAGGGTTGAGATAATCTTCTAAAAAGCTTCATTTGTGTTCACCAGAAGAAAGGAAATAATACACATCTGGGATGGAATGAGGGTGAGTATACGATGAGAGAAATTTATTTTTGGGGTAAAAACCATTTGTAGGCCTACTTTTTATTTACTTGGAAAATTGTTACTGTCTCTTTAAGAGGATTTTAAACGCATTTCATTCAAGGCACAGTCTGTGCGGCTTGTTTCATTGAGTTTAATCTTTTGAGAACTGTGAAGTCTCATTATTTTCGTGCTGTTACATCTGTATTCATTTCAGAGATTAATTGATTGAGATTGTGAAACTACATACAACCGACAAACCTCCATGAAGATGCGAGTAAAAATGAGATCGCCTCGCGCTGTCAGACACAACGCTGATAATCATTCTCGGAAGTGTTGATACTAGATTTAGATTCGCGATTTCTTCATCAACTGTTTATGTTCACTTGAGACAAAACAGACTCCACAATATATCATGTAATTTGACATTTTGTTGTATGAAAATGTCCGTTCAAACGCAAGAAGAAGCGAATGCGATCTCTCATCGGGGCTCGTGAGTTAGACGTGACGCTGCTCGCTGTTTCACACAAATATTTATTTGAGTTGTTTTGCCATTTGTTGAGTTGAATGGTGTAAAATCGCTTGAAAGTTCAAACAGGAAAGTGTTAAAAACACATACAACAGACAAACATTGCTCGCATTGAAGACGCGAGTAAAAATGAGATCGTGTCACTATCGCGTGCTGTCAGAGAACACGCAGATGAAACATCATTCTCGGAAGTATTGATACTTTAGGATCGATCCGTCCATCCCTTCTTTCTTTAGACATATGTTTCATGTTTGTGTGATAAGTGTTCGCGGAGTTTCACTTGATTTTTCTGACGTGTATCAGACAGATATGATCGCTAAGACAGATTCGGCGTACCCTGTTTATTTTCGTTATTTTACAAAAGCTCAAGGTTTTGTTGTTATTGTAAGTGTACACAAATAAAAGTAGACCTTTTATAGTTTGTAATGATCTCTTCCATGTATCTGAATGGGCAAAAATGACGCAGTATTTTGTTTAAGTTTTTTCCGCTGTTTAGAACAATGCATCTGAAAGGACATTACAGCGCCATTGTTGACCCCCGTAATAATGCCAGAATTCAATAATGATTCCCGATTTCAAACTCCTCGCAAAGATTTATTTGAGTTGTTTTGCCATTTGTTGAGTTGAATAGTGTAAAATCGCTTGAATATTCAAACTGGGAAGCAGTAAAATACATCTCACTGACCTTGTGCAGTAACTCTCATCGGGGCTCGTGCGTTAGACGCGACGATTATCGCTGTTTCACACAAACTGCTCGAAAACATTTATATGAGTTGTTTTACCATTTGTTGAGATGAATAGTATAAAATCGCGTGAATGTTCCAAATGTCAAGCATTAAACACACACAATTGACATACCTTTGTGCAAACGCAGGCAAAATTCTTCTGGCTGAGAAAGTCGGGAGCTCCACCCACTAGTAGACAGAATTGCTCCATTAGAGAGATTTCTCCAGTAAAAGTGCATTTGGTAGACAGAGTTACACCAGCAGAGGGAGCCTCTTTGCTCAGCCAATGTAAGTGAAAGGGATTTTACTTGTAGACCGTATTGATCCAGTAGAGGGGGCATTTTTGCTCAGCCATTGTAAATCAATGGGATTTTTTACATTTTTGATCGTCATTTATATAAAAAGCTTAGGTCGCATCAGATAAAAAAAGACATAGCAGCAAACTTCAGAACAGTCCCCAGGTCTGTGGCAAGTTGGGTACTTATAGCATTAAAGCTCTTAGAGGTGAGGTTGTTGAAATTTTAGTAAGTAAAATAGTATTAATAATAATAATAATAATAACTGTATGTAACATAACAATATGTTGGCTTTCTCAAGCCAACATAGTTATGTCATCTTGAAGCATGTTAGGTTTGAAAAACCATCAATCAAATTTACATTTGGTTTATTGACACTAATATATTGAGGCAATGTGGTCATTTACATAAACACGCACCTTTCAGCCATTTTGTATTGTATTCATTTTTGCTAAGTAACAAATTGAAAGACATCAATTCTACACATGGGTACCAAATGTCAAGTCAATTGGATCTACGGTTCAAGAGAAGAAGTCTTTTGTAGGTTTTGGCAAATTTTCACTGTACAGGACAATCCATTAGGGCAGAAGTTATGGGTCCTTGAGGCTTTTTTGTTCCCAATGAGAAATGAGGCAAGTATACCAAGTTTTAGAATATTTGGAAAATTGGGGTGAAAGTGCCATCATTTTGAAAATGTGACATTTGGGCGTGGCCTGTAGCGAACCGCTAAGGGCGAATGTCGGCAATTCTTTGCACAGTACTTCAAAGGGATGTTATCTTGAAGCATGTCAGGTTTAAAATCCCTCAGTCAAAATTACATTTGATTTATTGACTTATATATTGATTAAATGTGGACATTTACATAAACACGCCCCTTTCAGCCATTTTTAATCGTACCTTATGGGTCCTTGAGGCTTTTTTGTTCCCAATGAGAAATGAGGCAAGTATACCAAGTTTTAGAATATTTCGAAAATTGTGGTGAAAATGCCATCATTTTGAAAATGTGACATTTGGGTGTGGCCTGTAGCGAACCGCTAAGGGCGAATGTGGGCAATTCTTTGCACAGTACTTCAAAGGGATGTTATCTTGAAGAATGTTAGGTTTGAAAAACCCTGGGTCAAAATTACATTTGATATATTGACATATATATTGATTAAATGTGGACATTTACATAAACACGCCCCTTTCAGCCATTTTATATCGTATTCATTTTTGCTAAGTAACGTTTTCAAAGACATCAATTCTACACATGCGTACCAAATTTCAAGTATATTGGAGCTACGGTTCAGGAGAAGAAGAGTTTTGTAGGTTTTGGCAAATTTTCACTGTACAGGAAAATCCATTAGGGCAGAAGTTATGGGTCCTTGAGGCTTTTTTGTTCCCCATGAGAAATGAGGCATGTACACCAGGTTTGAGAATAACTGGACAAATGGCTTGGAAATGCCATGACTTTGAAAATATTTTTTTGGGGCGTGGCCTGTAGCGCCACCTATGGGCGAATGTGGGCCATTCTTGGTTTGGGGTACCCGTTGGCATGGAGTATCAATGTGCCAATTTAGAAAATTTTTGACCAGTGACTTTTTGAGATATTGGGGCTCAAGGAGAATAATAATAATAATAATAATAATAATAATAATAAATATAGCTGCAAGCAGCAATGCGATTCCTCCTCAAAATGGCAAATCATTTAAAATTGATCAATAGAGGGTTGGGGTTAAACCCTCCCAATGAAAAAATCAAAAAAACATGTCTTTCTGTCGGAATCCTAAACTAAACATTTTCAGTGTACAGGAAAATCCATCATGCCGGACCTTATGGATCCTGTAGGGTTTTTTGTTTACAATGAGAAATGAGGTATGTTCACCAGGTTTCAGAAAAACTAAATAAATGGGGTGGAAATACAATCACTTTGAAAAAATGACATTTGGGCATGGCCTGTAGCGCCCCCTAAGGGCGAATGTGAGACATTCTTGGTTTGTGGATTTCTGTTGGCCTGTAGTGTCAATATACCAAATTAGAACATTTTTGACCATAAAATAGGAATTTTGGGCATAGCCTGTAGCGCCCCCTAATGGCGAATATGGGCAATTCTTGGTTTGTGGGTTCCTGTTGGCCTGTAGTATCAATGTACCAAATTAGAACATTTTTGACCAGCAAATGGGAATTTAGGGCGTGGCCTGTAGCGCCCCCTAAGGGCGAATGTGGGCCATTCTTTGTTTGTGGATTCCTGTTGGCCTGTAGTATCAATATACAAAATTAGAACATATTTGACCAGAAAATGGGGATTTTGGGCATGGCCTGTAGCGCCCCCTAAGGGAGAATGTGGGATATTCTTTATGCAGTACTTCAGAGTGATGTCATCTTGAAGTATATATATATATATATATATAGGTCTGTTTCTAACCCACACCTATAATATCACTTCTGAAGGCATGGATTAAACCACTGGAGTGGTATGGATTACTTTTATGCTGCATTTATGTGATTTTTGTAGCTCCTGAGTTCTGATCACCATTCAAGTCATTGAAATGTCCAACAGGGTTGAGATAATCTTCTAAAAAGCTTAATTTGTGTTCACCAGAAGAAAGAAAATAATACACATCTGGGATGGAATGAGGGTGAGTATACGATGAGAGAAATGTATTTTGGGGGTAAAAACCATTTGTAGGCCAGCTTTTTATTTACTTGGAAAATTGTTACTGTCTCTTTAAGAGGATTTTAAACGCATTTCATTCAAGGCACAGTCTGTGCGGCTTGTTTCATTGAGTTTAATCTTTTGAGAACTGTGAAGTCTCATTATTTTCGTGCGGTTACATCTGTATTCATTTATCTGAGATTAATTGATTGAGATTGTGAAACTACATACAACCGACAAACCTCCATGAAGATGCGAGTAAAAATGAGATGCCTCGCGCTGTCAGACACAACGCTGATAATCATTCTCGGAAGTGTTGATACTAGATTTAGATTCGCGATTTCTTCATCAACTGTTTATGTTCACTTGAGACAAAACAGACTCCACAATACATCATGTAATTTGACATTTTGTTGTATGAAAATGTCCGTTCAAACGCAAGAAGAAGCGAATGCGATCTCTCATCGGGGCTCGTGAGTTAGACGTGACGCTGCTCGCTGTTTCACACAAATATTTATTTGAGTTGTTTTGCCATTTGTTGAGTTGAATGGTGTAAAATCGCTTGAAAGTTCAAACAGGAAAGTGTTAAAAACACATACAACAGACAAACATTGCTCGCATTGAAGACGCGAGTAAAAATGAGATCGTGTCACTATCGCGTGCTGTCAGAGAACACGCAGATGAAACATCATTCTCGGAAGTATTGATACTTTAGGATCGATCCGTCCATCCCTTCTTTCTTTAGACATATGTTTCATGTTTGTGTGATAAGTGTTCGCGGAGTTTCACTTGATTTTTCTGACGTGTATCAGACAGATATGATCGCTAAGACAGATTCGGCGTACCCTGTTTATTTTTGTTATTTTACAAAAGCTCAAGGTTTTGTTGTTATTGTAAGTGTACACAAATAAAAGTAGACCTTTTATAGTTTGTAATAATCTCTTCCATGTATCTGAATGGGCAAAAATGACGCAGTATTTTGTTTGTTTTTTCCGCTGTTTAGAACAATGCATCTGAAAGGACATTACAGCGCCATTGTTGACCCCCGTAATAATGCCAGAATTCAATAATGATTCCCGATTTCAAACTCCTCGCAAAGATTTATTTGAGTTGTTTTGCCATTTGTTGAGTTGAATAGTGCAAAATCGCTTGAATATTCAAACTGGGAAGCAGTAAAATACATCTCACTGACCTTGTGCAGTAACTCTCATCGGGGCTCGTGCGTTAGACGCGACGATTATCGCTGTTTCACACAAACTGCTCGAAAACATTTATATGAGTTGTTTTACCATTTGTTGAGATGAATAGTATAAAATCGCGTGAATGTTCCAAATGTCAAGCATTAAACACACACAATTGACATACCTTTGTGCAAACGCAGGCAAAATTCTTCTGGCTGAGAAAGTCGGGAGCTCCACCCACTAGTAGACAGAATTGCTCCATTAGAGAGATTTCTCCAGTAAAAGTGCATTTGGTAGACAGAGTTACACCAGCAGAGGGAGCCTCTTTGCTCAGCCAATGTAAGTGAATGGGATTTTACTTGTAGACCGTATTGATCCAGTAGAGGGGGCATTTTTGCTCAGCCATTGTAAATCAATGGGATTTTTTACATTTTTGATCGTCATTTATATAAAAAGCTTAAGTCGCATCAGGTAAAAAAAGACATAGCAGCAAACTTCAGAACAGTCCCCAGGTCTGTGGCAAGTTGGGTACTTAGAGGTGAGGTTGTTGAAATTTTAGTAAGTAAAATAGTATTAATAATAATAATAATAAATATAGCTGCAAGCAGCAATGCGATTCCTCCTCAAAATGGCAAATCATTTAAAATTGTTCAGTAGAGGGTTGGGGTTAAACTCTCCCAATGAAGAAATTCAAAAAACGTGTCTTTCTGTCTGAATCCTAAACTAAACATTTTCAGTGTACAGGAAAATCCATGATGCCGGGATCTTATGGATCCTGGAGGCTTTTTTGTTTACAATGAGAAATGAGTTATGTACATTAAGTTTCAGAAGAACTGAAAAAATGGGGTGGAAATGCCATCACTTTCAATGTGGGACATTGGGGCATAGCCTGTAGCGCCCCCTAATGGTGAATACGGGCAATTCTTGGTTTGTGAGTTCCTGTTGGCCTGTAGTATCAATGTACCAAATTAGAACATTATTGACCAGAAAATGGGAATTTTGGACATGGCCTATATCGCCCCCTAAGGGTGAATGTCGGCCATTCTTGGTTTGTGGGTTCCCGTTGGCCTGTAGTATCAATGTACCAAATTTGAAAATGTTTGACCAAAAAATAGGACTTTAAGGCATAGCCTGTAGCGCCCCCTAATGACGAATATGGGCAATTCTTGGTTTGTGGGTTCCTGTTGGCGTGCAGTATCAATGTACCACATTAGAACATTTTTGACCAGAAAATGGGAATTTTTGACATGGCCTATAGCGCCCCCTAAGGGTGAATGTGGGCCAATCTTGGTTTGTGAGTTCCTGTTGGCCTGTAGTATCAATGTACCAAATTTGAAAGTTTTTGACAAAAAAAAATTGCAATTTGGGAATGGCCTTTAGCGCCCCCTAAGGGCGAATGTGAGACATTCTTGGTTTGTGGATTTCTGTTGGCCTGTAGTGTCAATATACCAAATTAGAACATTTTTGACCATAAAATGGGAATTTTGGGTATAGCCTGTAGCGCCCCCTAATGGCGAATATGGCCAATTCTTTGTTTGTGGGTTCCTGTTGGCCTGTAGTATCAATGTACCAAATTAGAACATTTTTGACCAGCAAATGGGAATTTAGGGCGTGGCCTGTAGCGCCCCCTAAGGGCGAATGTGGGCCATTCTTGGTTTGTGGATTCCTGTTGGTCTGTAGTATCAATATACAAAATTAGAACATTTTTGACCAGAAAATGGGAATTTTGGGCTTGGCCTGTAGCGCCCCCTAAGGGAGAATGTGGGATATTCTTTACACAGTACTTCAGAGTGATGTCATCTTGAAGTATATATATATATATATATATATATATATGTCTGTTTCTAACCCACACCTATAATATCACTTCTGAAGGCATGGATTAAACCACTGGAGTGGTATGGATTACTTTTATGCTGCATTTATGTGATTTTTGTAGCTTCTGAGTTCTGATCACCATTCAAGTCATTGAAAGGTCCAACAGGGTTGAGATAATCTTCTAAAAAGCTTCATTTGTGTTCACCAGAAGAAAGGAAATAATACACATCTGGGATGGAATGAGGGTGAGTATACGATGAGAGAAATTTATTTTTGGGGTAAAAACCATTTGTAGGCCTACTTTTTATTTACTTGGAAAATTGTTACTGTCTCTTTAAGAGGATTTTAAACGCATTTCATTCAAGGCACAGTCTGTGCGGCTTGTTTCATTGAGTTTAATCTTTTGAGAACTGTGAAGTCTCATTATTTTCGTGCTGTTACATCTGTATTCATTTCAGAGATTAATTGATTGAGATTGTGAAACTACATACAACCGACAAACCTCCATGAAGATGCGAGTAAAAATGAGATCGCCTCGCGCTGTCAGACACAACGCTGATAATCATTCTCGGAAGTGTTGATACTAGATTTAGATTCGCGATTTCTTCATCAACTGTTTATGTTCACTTGAGACAAAACAGACTCCACAATATATCATGTAATTTGACATTTTGTTGTAAGAAATTGTCCGTTCAAACGCAAGAAGAAGCGAATGCGATCTCTCATCGGGGCTCGTGAGTTAGACGTGACGCTGCTCGCTGTTTCACACATATATTTATTTGAGTTGTTTTGCCATTTGTTGAGTTGAATGGTGTAAAATCGCTTGAAAGTTCAAACAGGAAAGTGTTAAAAACACATACAACAGACAAACATTGCTCGCATTGAAGACGCGAGTAAAAATGAGATCGCGTCACTATCGCGTGCTGTCAGAGAACACGCAGATGAAACATCATTCTCGGAAGTATTGATACTTTAGGATCGATCCGTCCATCCCTTCTTTCTTTAGACATATGTTTCATGTTTGTGTGATAAGTGTTCGCGGAGTTTCACTTGATTTTTCTGACGCGTATCAGACAGATTATCGCAAAGACAGATTCGGTTTACCCTGTTTATTTTCGTTATTTTACAAAAGCTCAAGGTTTTGTTGTTATTGTAAGTGTACACAAATAAAAGTAGACCTTTTACAGTTTGTAATGATCTCTTCCATGTATCTGAATGGGCAAAAATGACGCAGTATTTTGTTTAAGTTTTTTCCGCTGTTTAGAACAATGCATCTGAAAGGACATTACAGCGCCATTGTTGACCCCCGTAATAATGCCAGAATTCAATAATGATTCCCGATTTCAAACTCCTCGCAAAGATTTATTTGAGTTGTATGCCATTTGTTGAGTTGAATAGTGTAAAATCGCTTGAATATTCAAACTGGGAAGTAGTAAAACACATCTCACTGACCTTATTTGTGCAGTAACTCTCATCGGGGCTCGTTCGTTAGACGCGACGATTATCGCTGTTTCACACAAACTGCTCGAAAACATTTATATGAGTTGTTTTACCATTTGTTGAGATGAATAGTATAAAATCGCGTGAATGTTCCAAATGTCAAGCATTAAACACACACAATTGACATACCTTTGTGCAAACGCAGGCAAAATTCTTCTGGCTGAGAAAGTCGGGAGCTCCACCCACTAGTAGACAGAATTGCTCCATTAGAGAGATTTCTCCAGTAAAAGTGCATTTGGTAGACAGAGTTACACCAGCAGAGGGAGCCTCTTTGCTCAGCCAATGTAAGTGAATGGGATTTTACTTGTAGACCGTATTGATCCAGTAGAGGGGGCATTTTTGCTCAGCCATTGTAAATCAATGGGATTTTTTTACATTTTTGATCATCATTTATATAAAAAGCTTAAGTCGCATCAGGTAAAAAAAGACATAGCAGCAAACTTCAGAACAGTCCCCAGGTCTGTGGCAAGTTGGGTACTTATAGCATTAAAGCTCTTAGAGGTGAGGTTGTTGAAATTTTAGTAAGTAAAATAGTATTATTAATAATAATAATAATAAATGTATGTAACATAACAATATGTTGGCTTTCTCAAGCCAACATAGTTATGTCATCTTGAAGCATGTTAGGTTTGAAAAACCATCAATCAAATTTACATTTGGTTTATTGACACTAATATATTGAGGCAATGTGGTCATTTACATAAACACGCACCTTTCAGCCATTTTGTATTGTATTAATTTTTGCTAAGTAACAAATTGAAAGACATCAATTCTACACATGGGTACCAAATGTCAAGTCAATTGGATCTACGGTTCAAGAGAAGAAGACTTTTGTAGGTTTTGGCAAATTTTCACTGTACAGGACAATCCATTAGGGCAGAAGTTATGGGTCCTTCAGGCTTTTTTGTTCCCAATGAGAAATGAGGCAAGTATACCAAGTTTTAGAATATTTGGAAAATTGGGGTGAAAGTGCCATCATTTTGAAAATGTGACATTTGGGCGTGGCCTGTAGCGAACCGCTAAGGGCGAATGTCGGCAATTCTTTGCACAGTACTTCAAAGGGATGTTATCTTGAAGCATGTCAGGTTTAAAATCCCTCAGTCAAAATTACATTTGATTTATTGACTTATATATTGATTAAATGTGGACATTTACATAAACACGCCCCTTTCAGCCATTTTTAATCGTACCTTATGGGTCCTTGAGGCTTTTTTGTTCCCAATGAAAAATGAGGCAAGTATACCAAGTTTTAGAATATTTCGAAAATTGTGGTGAAAATGCCATCATTTTGAAAATGTGACATTTGGGCGTGGCCTGTAGCGAACCGCTAAGGGCGAATGTGGGCAATTCTTTGCACAGTACTTCAAAGGGATGTTATCTTGAAGAATGTTAGGTTTGAAAAACCCTGGGTCAAAATTACATTTGATATATTGACATATATATTGATTAAATGTGGACATTTACATAAACACGCCCCTTTCAGCCATTTTATATCGTATTCATTTTTGCTAAGTAACGTTTTCAAAGGCATCAATTCTACACATGCGTACCAAATTTCAAGTATATTGGAGCTACGGTTCAGGAGAAGAAGAGTTTTGTAGGTTTTGGCAAATTTTCACTGTACAGGAAAATCCATTAGGGCAGAAGTTATGGGTCCTTGAGGCTTTTTTGTTCCCCATGAGAAATGAGGCATGTACACCAGGTTTGAGAATAATTGGACAAATGGCTTGGAAATGCCATGACTTTGAAAATATTTTTTTGGGGCGTGGCCTGTAGCGCCACCTATGGGCGAATGTGGGCCATTCTTGGTTTGGGGGTACCCGTTGGCATGGAGTATCAATGTGCCAATTTAGAAAATTTTTGACCAGTGACTTTTTGAGATATTGGGGCTCAAGGAGAATAATAATAATAATAATAATAATAATAATAATAAATATAGCTGCAAGCAGCAATGCGATTCCTCCTCAAAATGGCAAATCATTTAAAATTGATCAATAGAGGGTTGGGGTTAAACCCTCCCAATGAAAAAATCCAAAAAACATGTCTTTCTGTCTGAATCCTAAACTAAACATTTTCAGTGTACAGGAAAATCCATCATGCCGGACCTTATGGATCCAGTAGGGTTTTTTGTTTACAATGAGAAATGAGCTATGTTCACCAGGTTTCAGAAAAACTAAATAAATGAGGCGGAAATACAATCACTTTGAAAAAATGATATTTGGGCATGGCCTGTAGCGCCCCCTAAGGGCAAATGTGAGCCATTCTTGGTTTGTAGGTTCCTGTTGGCCTGTAGTATCAATGTACCAAATTAGAGAGTTTTTGACAAAAAAATGTGCAATTTGGGCATGTCCTGTAGCGCCCCCAACGGGCGAATGTGAGCCATTCTTGGTTTGTGGATTTCTGTTGGCCTGTAGTGTCAATATACCAAATTAGAACATTTCTGACCATAAAATGGGAATTTTGGGCATAGCCTGTAGCGCCCCCTAATGGCGAATATGGGCAATTCTTTGTTTGTGGGTTCCTGTTGGCCTGTAGTATCAATGTACCAAATTAGAACATTTTTGACCAGCAAATGGGAATTTAGGGCGTGGCCTGTAGCGCACCCTAAGGGCGAATGTGGGCCATTCTTGGTTTGTGGATTCCCAATGGCCTGTAGTGTCAATATACCAAATTAGAACATTTTTGACCATAAAATGGGAATTTTGGGCATAGCCTGTAGCGCCCCCTAATGGCGAATATGGGCAATTATTGGTTTGTGGGTTCCTGTTGGCCTGTAGTATCAATGTACCAAATGGGCTCGGTGCAAGACTCTACTTCCGTTCTACTTCCGCACCCTCGAGTGTGTGGGTCAATACTTCCGGTAAGATGGCGATGTTTTACACAAGATGTCTCCAAGATCTGCCCAAGCTAACCATATCAGACGTCCACAGACTTGTCCGAAAGGGATGCTCTGCCCCCCGGAGTAAACGGGAAAAGGGGTACAAGATGTACCTTTCAAGTTTTATTGACAACTATGAAGGTAAGTTTGAAATTGACAGCAAAACACATTCACATTGTGGTATCGCTAACTAGCTAGCAGGAGCTATGTAGCAAACATTTAGGTCAGTTTTCCTGTAGAGATTTTAGATTTTGTAGAATTATCAAATGTTTTAACGTTTTTCAGTTAAAAACAAAAACTCAGCACCCTGAAAAGGCGCGCATGAGAGAACGAGCAGAGAGAGAGCCCCGCCCGCGCACTCTCATCGCCTTCAAACTGTCTCGCTCTCTCTTGATCCCTCGCGCACTAACCAACATCAATTGAGAATTTAGTTAATGCACTGTAAAGTAACATGAACAAACAATGAACAGCTGTATTTTTAGGAACTAAGATTAATAAAGATTAATACACAGTAACAAATGTATTGTTCATGTTAGTTAGCCTAATACATTAACAAATCAAACCACGTTTACTCCGAGCACAACTTAAAATGAGAATGTAAATGTGCTTACCGCCATTTTTTATAGGAAGAGTGGTTAGCTATATTTAACCTTAATAAACTACAGTATTTTCTGATTATTTATTTGACAATGTGTAGAACAATTACAAAAAAGATTTGTACCAGGTTGAAAAGAAGTCCAGTGTGTTTTGTCTAACATTGCATAAATGATGTTGAATTCCCACAGTGTCAAACAAAGATCCTGCAGGGAGGGTGACTGTCAGGGCTGTGTGTTATAGGTCCATGAGGAAGCATGAGAAGCCTCACGACCTCAGAGTAGGGCGGAAAAAATGTGTTAAACCAGTTCAAGTCAGATTTTTGTGGCTATAGTTGGTGATGTGGATGTAGAATAACAATAATAAAACTATTTGATTTAAACCTGAACTGTACTTTCATGAATACCCCAGAAACTGGTCGTTACTGCTCCCGTTCTTTGGAGCATAGGCCTGTTCATTATGGGTACATTAGTTCAGTGTGAGGTAAGAGCTGCTTTTGTACCCTCAATCTAGGCTATACTAACCTGTTCAACACTTTACTAACACTGTTGTTCTAACTGTATTATAATAGAAAGAAAATATTTTAAGATACTAGTGAGGCTGGCTTATTTGTTCTGGTTTATTGTTTTTTTTTATAGTTGTTATCTAATGACTTAGTCTAACTGTAATACTAAAATCATGTTTTATTTTTAGATTATGTTTGAGGACAGCTCACCAATTGAAATTGCTTTGGCTGAGTGCTCCTGTGTGGCTGGAACCACTCTCTGCAACCACAGTGTTGCACTACTGTATCAGACAACAAAATACTCTATGTTGCAACTGAAAGCAGTACCGCCTGTCCTCACCTAGGTACAAGGTAATATTCACTGTCAAGTAGGACTGGGCGATATGACGATATTATCGTATATCGACGTTGTCTCACCAGTATCGCAATGTCGATTATAACAATCTGTTTCCAGACGTTAATCGTCAATATTTAATTCAATGTCAGATTCTTTTTTTTTTTTTAAGAGTTATTGTTTCTTTTTTTCCTAATTATGACTTAACTGTTTTCAAAGGAGCAAGCGCTACAAAGCAGTGCGGGGGGACTTGCCAGACCCAGATGTCCTGAAGGTTGACGAGGCATACCAGGACTTCACGGCAGACCTTGCTCCGCTAATTACCACACTCTCCATAAGTAGTGATGTTCCCCTCGTTGATTCAGCCTTTGGGACGGTTCAAGAAGGCAGCCCTATTTCATGCCAGCACCCAGTGCCAGTGAGTAGGGTAATCATCCAGCACCCAGGCGCACCCCCTCCACCACCCCTGCCGTTAGATGGTCACAGGCTGGACCCAACCACATGTTCCTTTGTGTGCACTCACCAACAACACCTAAATGTAATGTCGCTTAACATCACTTTCGACATGGCAAGATCCATCGAGATGGCCACGTGGGAACAGAGTGGCAGCGCAGAGTGGCACAGCCTGAGGAAGATGAGGCTCACCTCTTCCAGGTTCCGGGAGGTGTGTCATGTCCGAGGTCACAGCTCTGCAGAGAACCTTGCAGAACGCATCCGCAAAGGTGGGGTTCAGACAGCCTTGATGAAGAGAGGACTGGCACTGGAGCCAGTAGCTATTCAGGAATATTCCCACATTAAAAATGTCAACTACTGGCCATCAGGATTTGTCATCCATCCAGATGCTCCCTGGCTCGGATCCTCTCCAGATGGTGTTGTATTTGATCCGACGGAGGCACCACCATTCGGCTGGTGGAGGTGAAGTGCCCCAACGTGAAGAGCTATGTCGACGGCGGGTACCTGCACATGCAGAGTGGCGCCTTGCGCCTGAAGCCAGGTCACAGCTACTATTGGCAGGTGCAAGGCCAGCTGCTTATCACCGGAATGCAGTGGTGTGATTTTGTGGTTTTTGCAGAGGAAGACCTTCTTGTACAAAGAATTTACAAGGATGCGGAGGTCGCTAGGGTTATAAGGGAGAGGGGGGATTATTTTTTTTTCTATCATTACTTGATCTGATCTTTTAAAAAAATCAATGTTTCATTTAATCAGTTCTGTTTCAATCAGTTGATAAATGTTCTTGTTTTATTGTTCATCTTTACAAATCTGTACAAAGCCTGAACTAAATATTAGATTTTTATTGTTCATCTTTACAAATCTGTACCAAGCCTGAACTAAATATTAGATTTTTATTGTTCATCTTTACAAATCTGTACAAAGCCTGAACTAAATATTAGATTTTTATTGTTCATCTTTACAAATCTATACAAAGCCTGAACTAAATATTAGATTTTTATTGTTCATCTTTACAAATCTGTACAAAGCCTGAACTAAATATTAGGTTTTTATTGTTCATCTTTACAAATCTGTACAAAGCCTGAACTAGTAATAGGTTTTTATTTTTTTATCTTTAACCTGAAGTGATAAACTGAACAATGAAATCTCAACGCCGATTGAACAATTAACAAATCTCTAAAACTAGAGCTAATGTCACTAATGCAGGCCTAAAATTGACCTGAGACCATACCTTTTTTACTGATTGAAATGAGAGCCCGATTGTAAAAATCTTTGTGGATTGTTGATATTGTATGATTGAATAAGTGTTGTTCAGTATTTCCTTATTAAATTCTACATTTTCTAATGACATCTCTGGTGCATTTTTATTTTCATTTCAAGTAAGAAAAAACAAAGCTAGTGTAATGATGACAATGACACAAAGAATGTTTTTAAGAAGCAAGATCTTTAATTCATTGCTGAGTTGCCCATGCCTTAACTAATGGCCCATTCTGATAATTGACCAGGAAGCAGGCCACGAAACTCCTGTAGGACGCAAACCTGGTATAAAAGCGCACGTCCTCATCTGATGCAGACAGGCGATCTATCCCAAAACGCTGGCGAAGTGTGAGGACTTCTAACTGCTGTTGTAGCTCCCTAATATGGCGACGTAGAGCTTCGTTCTCGTCAGCCAGATTACTCGCCCTTGCTCCTGTTTGAGGGACTACACAGTAGTCATGATCTGGAGCCATTTCGGTCTCCATCTCCGAGTCCGAGCCTGATTCTGGTGCGAGACTCTCGGCCCGCGGACGCCGTTCCCAGACGCACGGTCTGGGCGCAGATAGTTTGTACCCATTCCATGAAAAGTAAACCGGGACGGCTCCCTTCTTCAGCCTCCTCAACCCCCCGGCAGTCACATTCAAATCAGTTTGTTTAAAATGCCGACTACAGACCCGGGTGTTTTTGGTTGGGTTGAAGTCATCTCTTCGGATCTTCTGCATCCACTCAGCCCGTACCGCAGCGTCAACGGGGAATGCATGAAAGCTGACTTCTTTGTTGTATCTCGACGAAACCGTACATAATGGCACACAACAATGAAGTGTTGAGGTTGTCACCCTCTGAAAGGCAAGTCGCCTCTTTTGAATATTAAAAACACTCATTCAGAAAAATCTCTGTGGTAATGGAACTCGGCCGTTGTTGTCTCCCGCTCTCTGTCAGATAACCGGAAGTTTTCACCGGAAGTACTGGCCCACACACACAAGTTTCGAACGTCAACGGTCGCCATATTGTGCACGGAGCCAATTAGAACATTTTTGACCAGAAAATGGGAGTTTTGGGCATGGCCTGTAGCGCCCCCTAAGAGAGAATGTGGGATATTCTTGGTTTGGGGGTTCTTGTTGGCAAAATTTAGAAAAATTTTGCCCAGTAACTTTTTTTAGATATTGGGGCTCAAGACACCTATAATATCACTTCAGAAGGCATGGATTAAACCACTGGAGTGGTATGGATTACTTTTATGCTGCATTTATGTGATTTTTGTAGCTTCTGAGTTCTGATCACCATTCAAGTCATTGAAAGGTCCAACAGGGTTGAGATAATCTTCTAAAAAGCTTAATTTGTGTTCACCAGAAGAAAGAAAATAATACACATCTGGGATGGAATGAGGGCAAGTAAATGATGAGAGAAATTTATTTTGGGGGTAAATACCATTTGTACTTTTTATTTACTTGGAATGTCAATGTTCAGGACGAAAGCTCAATTGTTACTGTCTCTTTAAGGCACTGTGCTGTGCATTCAAGGCACAGTTTGTGCAGTTTGTTTCATTGAGTTTAATCTTTTGAGAACTGTGAAGTCTCATTATTTATTGCGTGAATGTTCAAACAGGAAAGTGTTAACACATTCAACAGACAAACCTTCGTGAAGATGCGAGTAAAAATGAGATCGCCTCACGGAGCGCGTGCTGTACGTCAGACACAACGCAGATAAAACATCATTCTCGGAAGTGTTGATACTAGATTTAGATTCCCGATTTCTTCATCAGCTGTTTACGTTCACTTGAGACAAAACATACTCCACAATATATCATAAAATTTGACGTTTTGTTGTATGAAATTGTCCGTTCAAACGCAAAAAGAAGCGAAAGCGATCTCGCATCGGGGTGCGTGCGTTAGAAGCGACTCACTGTTTAACACAAACTGCCCTAAAACATTTACCCTGTTTATTTTCGTTATTTTACAAAAGCTCAAGGTTTTGTTGTATTGTAAGTGTACACAAATAACAGTAGACCTTTTATAGTTTGTAATGATCTCTTCCATGTATCTGAATGGGCAAAAATGACGCAGTATTTTGTTTAAGTTTTTTCCGCTGTTTAGAACAATGCATCTGAAAGGACATTACAGCGCCATTGTTGACCCCCGTAATAATGCCAGAATTCAATAATGGTTCCTGATTTCAGATTCCTCGCAAACATTTATTTGAGTTGTTTTGCCATTTGTTGAGTTGAATAGTGTAAAATCGCTTGAATATTCAAACTGGGAAGCAGAAAAACATCTCACTGACCTTTGTGCAGTAACTCTCATCGGGGCTCGTGCGTTAGACGCGACGCATCTCGCGGTTTCACACAAAACTGCTCACAAACATTTATTTGAGGCCAATTTGGGAATGGCCTTTAGCGCCCCCTAAGGACGAATGTGAGACATTCTTGATTTGTGGATTTCTGTTGGCCTGTAGTGTCAATATACCAAATTAGAACATTTTTGACCATAAAATGGGAATTTTGGGCATAGCCTGTAGCGCCCCTAATGGCGAATATGGGAAATTCTTTGTTTGTGGGTTCCTGTTGGCCTGTAGTATCAATGTACCAAATTAGAACATTTTTGACCAGCAAATGGGAATTTAGGGCGTGGCCTGTAGCGCCCCCTAAGGGCGAATGTGGGCCATTCTTGGTTTGTGGATTCCTGTTGGCCTGTAGTATCAATATACAAAATTAGAACATTTTTGACCAGAAAATGGGAATTTTGGGCATGGCCTGTAGCGCCCCCTAAGGGCGAATGTGGGCCATTCTTGGTTTGTGGATTCCCAATGGCCTGTAGTGTCAATATACCAAATTAGAACATTTTTGACCAGAAAATGGGAATTTTGGGCATGGCCTGTAGCGCCCCCTAAGGGCGAATGTGGGCCATTCTTGGTTTGTGGATTCCCAATGGCCTGTAGTGTCAATATACCAAATTAGAACATTTTTGACCAGAAAATGGGAATTTTGGGCATGGCCTGTAGCGCCCCCTAAGGGAGAATGTGGGATATTCTTTACGCAGTACTTCAGAGTGATGTCATCTTGAAGTATATATATATAGGTCTGTTTCTAACCCACACCTATAATATGACTTCTGAAGGCATGGATTAAACCACTGGAGTGGTATGGATTACTTTTATGCTGCATTTATGTGATTTTTGTAGCTTCTGAGTTCTGATCACCATTCAAGTCATTGAAAGGTCCAACAGGGTTGAGATAATCTTCTAAAAAGCTTCATTTGTGTTCACCAGAAGAAAGAAAATAATACACATCTGGGATGGAATGAGGGTGAGTATACGATGAGAGAAATTTATTTTGGGGGTAAAAACCATTTGTAGGCCTACTTTTTATTTACATGGAAAATTGTTACTGTCTCTTTAAGAGGATTTTAAACGCATTTCATTCAAGGCACAGTCTGTGCGGCTTGTTTCATTGAGTTTAATCTTTTGAGAACTGTGAAGTCTCATTATTTTCGTGCTGTTACATCTGTATTCATTTCAGAGATTAATTGATTGAGATTGTGAAACTACATACAACCGACAAACCTCCATGAAGATGCGAGTAAAAATGAGATGCCTCGCGCTGTCAGACACAACGCTGATAATCATTCTCGGAAGTGTTGATACTAGATTTAGATTCGCGATTTCTTCGTCAACTGTTTATGTTCACTTGAGACAAAACAGACAATATATCATGTATGGTTGTATGAAAGTGCCCGTTCAAACGCAAGAAGAAGCGAATGCGATCTCTCATCGGGGCTCGTGAGTTAGACGTGACGCTGCTCCCTGTTTCACACAAATATTTATTTGAGTTGTTTTGCCATTTGTTGAGTTGAATGGTGTAAAATCGCTTGAAAGTTCAAACAGGAAAGTGTTAAAAACACACAACAGACAAACATTGCTCGCATTGATGATGCGAGTAAAAATGAGATCGCCTCACTATCGCGTGCTGTCAGTGAACACGCAGATGAAACATCATTCTCGGAAGTATTGATACTTTAGGATCGATCCGTCCATCCCTTCTTTCTTTAGACATATGTTTCATGTTTGTGTGATAAGTGTTCGCGGAGTTTCACTTGATTTTTCTGACGTGTATCAGACAGATTATCGCAAAGACAGATTCGGTTTACCCTGTTTATTTTCGTTATTTTACAAAAGCTCAAGGTTTTGTTGTTATTGTAAGTGTACACAAATAAAAGTAGACCTTTTACAGTTTGTAATGATCTCTTCCATGTATCTGAATGGGCAAAAATGACGCAGTATTTTGTTTAAGTTTTTTCCGCTGTTTAGAACAATGCATCTGAAAGGACATTACAGCGCCATTGTTGACCCCCGTAATAATGCCAGAATTCAATAATGATTCCCGATTTCAAACTCCTCGCAAAGATTTATTTGAGTTGTAATGCCATTTGTTGAGTTGAATAGTGTAAAATCGCTTGAATATTCAAACTGGGAAGTAGTAAAACACATCTCACTGACCTTATTTGTGCAGTAACTCTCATCGGGGCTCGTGCGTTAGACGCGACGCATCTCGCGGTTTCACACAAAACTGCTCACAAACATTTATTTGAGTTGTTTTGCCATTTGTTGAGTTGAATAGTGTAAAATCGCTTGAATATTCAAACTGGGAAGCAGTAAAATACATCTCACTGACCTTGTGCAGTAACTCTCATCGGGGCTCGTGCGTTAGACGCGACGATTATCGCTGTTTCACACAAACTGCTCGAAAACATTTATATGAGTTGTTTTTCCATTTGTTGAGATGAATAGTATAAAATCGAGTGAATGTTCCAAATGTCAAGCATTAAACACACACAATTGACATACCTTTGTGCAAACGCAGGCAAAATTCTTCTGGCTGAGAAAGTCGGGAGCTCCACCCACTAGTAGACAGAATTGCTCCATTAGAGAGATTTCTCCAGTAAAAGTGCATTTGGTAGACAGAGTTACACCAGCAGAGGGAGCCTCTTTGCTCAGCCAATGTAAGTGAATGGGATTTTACTTGTAGACCGTATTGATCCAGTAGAGGGGGCATTTTTGCTCAGCCATTGTAAATCAATGGGATTTTTTACATTTTTGATCGTCATTTATATAAAAAGCTTAGGTCGCATCAGATAAAAAAAAGACATAGCAGCAAACTTCAGAACAGTCCCCAGGTCTGTGGCAAGTTGGGTACTTATAGCATTAAAGCTCTTAGAGGTGAGGTTGTTGAAATTTTAGTAAGTAAAATAGTATTATTAATAATAATAATAATAAATGTATGTAACATAACAATATGTTGGCTTTCTCAAGCCAACATAGTTATGTCATCTTGAAGCATGTTAGGTTTGAAAAACCATCAATCAAATTTACATTTGGTTTATTGACACTAATATATTGAGGCAATGTGGTCATTTACATAAACACGCACCTTTCAGCCATTTTGTATTGTATTCATTTTTGCTAAGTAACAAATTGAAAGACATCAATTGTACACATGGGTACCAAATGTCAAGTCAATTGGATCTACGGTTCAAGAGAAGAAGACTTTTGTAGGTTTTGGCAAATTTTCACTGTACAGGACAATCCATTAGGGCAGAAGTTATGGGTCCTTGAGGCTTTTTTGTTCCCAATGAGAAATGAGGCAAGTATACCAAGTTTTAGAATATTTGGAAAATTGGGGTGAAAGTGCCATCATTTTGAAAATGTGACATTTGGGCGTGGCCTGTAGCGAACCGCTAAGGGCGAATGTTGGCAATTCTTTGCACAGTACTTCAAAGGGATGTTATCTTGAAGCATGTCAGGTTTAAAATCCCTCAGTCAAAATTACATTTGATTTATTGACTTATATATTGATTAAATGTGGACATTTACATAAACACGCCCCTTTCAGCCATTTTTAATCGTACCTTATGGGTCCTTGAGGCTTTTTTGTTCCCAATGAAAAATGAGGCAAGTATACCAAGTTTTAGAATATTTCGAAAATTGTGGTGAAAATGCCATCATTTTGAAAATGTGACATTTGGGCGTGGCCTGTAGCGAACCGCTAAGGGCGAATGTGGGCAATTCTTTGCACAGTACTTCAAAGGGATGTTATCTTGAAGAATGTTAGGTTTGAAAAACCCTGGGTCAAAATTACATTTGATATATTGACATATATATTGATTAAATGTGGACATTTACATAAACACGCCCCTTTCAGCCATTTTATATCGTATTCATTTTTGCTAAGTAACGTTTTCAAAGGCATCAATTCTACACATGCGTACCAAATTTCAAGTATATTGGAGCTACGGTTCAGGAGAAGAAGAGTTTTGTAGGTTTTGGCAAATTTTCACTGTACAGGAAAATCCATTAGGGCAGAAGTTATGGGTCCTTGAGGCTTTTTTGTTCCCCATGAGAAATGAGGCATGTACACCAGGTTTGAGAATAATTGGACAAATGGCTTGGAAATGCCATGACTTTGAAAATATTTTTTTGGGGCGTGGCCTGTAGCGCCACCTATGGGCGAATGTGGGCCATTCTTGGTTTGGGGGTACCCGTTGGCATGGAGTATCAATGTGCCAATTTAGAAAATTTTTGACCAGTGACTTTTTGAGATATTGGGGCTCAAGGAGAATAATAATAATAATAATAATAATAATAATAATAATAATAAATATAGCTGCAAGCAGCAATGCGATTCCTCCTCAAAATGGCAAATCATTTAAAATTGTTCAGTAGAGGGTTGGGGTTAAACTCTCCCAATGAAGAAATTCAAAAAACGTGTCTTTCTGTCTGAATCCTAAACTAAACATTTTCAGTGTACAGGAAAATCCATGATGCCGGGATCTTATGGATCCTGGAGGCTTTTTTGTTTACAATGAGAAATGAGTTATGTACATTAAGTTTCAGAAGAACTGAAAAAATGGGGTGGAAATGCCATCACTTTCAATGTGGGACATTGGGGCATAGCCTGTAGCGCCCCCTAATGGTGAATACGGGCAATTCTTGGTTTGTGAGTTCCTGTTGGCCTGTAGTATCAATGTACCAAATTAGAACATTATTGACCAGAAAATGGGAATTTTGGACATGGCCTATATCGCCCCCTAAGGGTGAATGTCGGCCATTCTTGGTTTGTGGGTTCCCGTTGGCCTGTAGTATCAATGTACCAAATTTGAAAGTTTTTGACAAAAAAAAATTGCAATTTGGGAATGGCCTTTAGCGCCCCCTAAGGGCGAATGTGAGACATTCTTGGTTTGTGGATTTCTGTTGGCCTGTAGTGTCAATATACCAAATTAGAACATTTTTGACCAGCAAATGGGAATTTAGGGCGTGGCCTGTAGCGCCCCCTAAGGACGAATGTGGGCCATTCTTGGTTTGTGGATTCCTGTTGGTCTGTAGTATCAATATACAAAATTAGAACATTTTTGACCAGAAAATGGGAATTTTGGGCTTGGCCTGTAGCGCCCCCTAAGGGAGAATGTGGGATATTCTTTACGCAGTACTTCAGAGTGATGTCATCTTGAAGTATATATATATACAGGGTTCTAAATTAACACCCGCCAACCCGCCAAATGCGGGTTGAAATTCATTTTGGCGGGTGTTACTAAAAACTAACTAGCCAGTTTGGCCGGTGATGCAAGGTCATTACATCCATCATGATACACACGGCTCTGTTCTCGGCTCGGCTATTCCCTGACAGTACTTCCTACATTTACCAAGAACACTGTGCTGTAATACTGCGTGATGACATTTCATACGCTCATTGGCTGCGCGCAGTTTGCGGTGAAACCAGCGCGAGAAACCATGGAAACGAATGGAGCCAAAGCAGGGAGCATAGATTGAATGAGGAAGGAGTTAAAGATTAAAAGATTAGCTAAACTAAATGCGGCGGTGGTTGGGACAGACTTCTGGGGGCGAGAAGAGGAAGGAGGAAAGGGATGATGAAATCGGGAGAGAAACAAAGAAAAGATAATTTAATTCCAAATGGTTGACGGGTCGTGAATGGCTTGTGTTTGATCACAAAAATGTTGTCATGTTCTGTCAGGATTGCCGCATGTACGCCAAAGAAAAAAACAAAACGAACAATTTTGTGGTAGGAACGAATAATTTTAAAGTCGAGGCAGTAAAGGACCATGAGAGTGCTCGAAGTCATCAGGAGAGCCTGAGGATTAAAACGGCCAAGACAGGTCGTATTGAAGAGAGCCTTGCTGGG
This sequence comes from Moxostoma hubbsi, assembly GCA_032164185.1. Taxonomy (NCBI): domain Eukaryota; kingdom Metazoa; phylum Chordata; class Actinopteri; order Cypriniformes; family Catostomidae; genus Moxostoma; species Moxostoma hubbsi. The sequence goes on along the minus strand of JAVLUX010000003.1, from coordinate 8,958,661 downwards.
AGAAGCCTTAATTTAATGAAGACGTCTGAGTTGGAGAAGATGCAGCTACTTTTTCGAAATGCCCACGCCATCGGAAAAAAAGGCAGGCCTTTCACCGACTTCACATGGATGTGTGAGTAAGTGAATTAACGTTACTATTGACATGTTTCAGAAACAGTGTATTTAATACCATTCAGTAAACATTTTAAACAAGTGTTTGAAAAGTTTCCAAGCTCTATAGAAATGTCTAATATTGTGAGACAGTTTTATTTTGTTTATCAGGAATCAGAGTAAATGTATTTCGTTAAAGACACAATCCAAATTTGATGCCATATTTTAATAACTAAAGTTGCATTTGAAAATGTATAATTGTTTGCAAGTGCATAATGCATATTGTCTGTCTCACACTGCTACAGGAAACTTTGAGAAGACCTGGCCTACTGTGAACAGAATGCTGCGTCATCGGTGTCCTGATGTCCTTGATCTTTTCGATGCTCTCCTGACCATCCCTGCAACTACAGCTGACTGTGAAAGAGGGTTCAGTGTTATGAAGCAGGTAAAGAGTGACTGGCGCTCACGCCTAAAAGGTGAAACCCTCTCTGACCTCCTTAAAACCCAGTTGTGCTCACCTGACATCAAAGACTTTGATCCAACCAAAGCCATTGAGATCTGGCACGCTGACAGTTTGCGCTCACGCAGGCCTGACTTTGTGCGCAAACATGGAACAAAAGAAACAGAGGGTGGCTCAGATTCAGATGGCACCACCTCTGAAGAAGAAGAGCTCTGAAGATGATTCAAATGATTGATAGAACCCAAACTTTTAAAGAAATCTTTGCACAATCTGTGTATATTTTTTTGTTTGTATTATACTTTATATGTATTTTTGATGCCAACAATGTTAATAAAATGAAAAAATGCATTCAGTGGCACTCATAATTTCTCTTATTTTCACCGGACAAAAATTGGCTAGTGGTAGTTCTGATTGGCTGGTAACTTTAGAAAGTCACCAGCCAAATTGGCTGGTGATCAAAAAAGTTAATTTAGAACCCTGTATATATATAGGTCTGTTTCTAACCCACACCTATAATATCACTTCTGAAGGCATGGATTAAACCACTGGAGTGGTATGGATTACTTTTATGCTGCATTTATGTGATTTTTGTAGCTTCTGAGTTCTGATCACCATTCAAGTCATTGAAAGGTCCAACAGGGTTGAGATAATCTTCTAAAAAGCTTAATTTGTGTTCACCAGAAGAAAGGAAATAATACACATCTGGGATGGAATGAGGGTGAGTATATGATGAGAGAAATTTATTTTTGGGGTAAAAACCATTTGTAGGCTACTTTTTATTTACTTGGAAAATTGTTACTGTCTCTTTAAGGGGATTTTAAACGCATTTCATTCAAGGCACAGTCTGTGCGGCTTGTTTCATTGAGTTTAATCTTTTGAGAACTGTGAAGTCTCATTATTTTCGTGCTGTTACATCTGTATTCATTTCAGAGATTAATTGATTGAGATTGTGAAACTACATACAACCGACAAACCTCCATGAAGATGGAAAAATGAGATCGCCTCGCGCTGTCAGACACAACGCTGATAATCATTCTCGGAAGTGTTGATACTAGATTTAGATTCGCGATTTCTTCATCAACTGTTTATGTTCACTTGAGACAAAACAGACAATATATCATGTATGGTTGTATGAAAGTGTCCGTTCAAACGCAAGAAGAAGCGAATGCGATCTCTCATCGGGGCTCGTGAGTTAGACGTGACGCTGCTCCCTGTTTCACACAAATATTTATTTGAGTTGTTTTGCCATTTGTTGAGTTGAATGGTGTAAAATCGCTTGAAAGTTCAAACAGGAAAGTGTTAAAAACACATACAACAGACAAACATTGCTCGCATTGAAGACGCGAGTAAAAATGAGATCGCCTCACTATCGCGTGCTGTCAGAGAACACGCAGATTAAACATCATTCTCGGAAGTATTGATACTTTAGGATCGATCCGTCCATCCCTTCTTTCTTTAGACATATGTTTCATGTTTGTGTGATAAGTGTTCGCGGAGTTTCACTTGATTTTTCTGACGTGTATCAGACAGATATGATCGCTAAGACAGATTCGATTTACCCTGTTTATTTTCGTTATTTTACAAAAGCTCAAGGTTTTGTTGTATTGTAAGTGTACACAAATAAAAGTAGACCTTTTATAGTTTGTAATGATCTCTTCCATGTATCTGAATGGGCAAAAATGACGCAGTATTTTGTTTAAGTTTTTTCCGCTGTTTAGAACAATGCATCTGAAAGGACATTACAGCGCCATTGTTGACCCCCGTAATAATGCCAGAATTCAATAATGATTCCCGATTTATTTGAGTTGTATGCCATTTGTTGAGTTGAATAGTGTAAAATCGCTTGAATATTCAAACTGGGAAGTAGTAAAACACATCTCACTGACCTTATTTGTGCAGTAACTCTCATCGGGGCTCGTGCGTTAGACGCGACGCATCTCGCGGTTTCACACAAAACTGCTCACAAACATTTATTTGAGTTGTTTTGCCATTTGTTGAGTTGAATAGTGTAAAATCGCTTGAATATTCAAACTGGGAAGCAGTAAAACACATCTCACTGACCTTGTGCAGTAACTCTCATCGGGGCTCGTGCGTTAGACGCGACGATTATCGCTGTTTCACACAAACTGCTCGAAAACATTTATATGAGTTGTTTTACCATTTGTTGAGATGAATAGTATAAAATCGCGTGAATGTTCCAAATGTCAAGCATTAAACACACACAATTGACATACCTTTGTGCAAACGCAGGCAAAATTCTTCTGGCTGAGAAAGTCGGGAGCTCCACCCACTAGTAGACAGAATTACTCCATTAGAGAGATTTCTCCAGTAAAAGTGCATTTGGTAGACAGAGTTACACCAGCAGAGGGAGCCTCTTTGCTCAGCCAATGTAAGTGAATGGGATTTTACTTGTAGACCGTATTGATCCAGTAGAGGGGGCATTTTTGCTCAGCCATTGTAAATCAATGGGATTTTTTACATTTTTGATCGTCATTTATATAAAAAGCTTAAGTCGCATCAGGTAAAAAAAGACATAGCAGCAAAATTCAGAACAGTCCCCAGGTCTGTGGCAAGTTGGGTACTTATAGCATTAAAGCTCTTAGAGGTGAGGTTGTTGAAATTTTAGTAAGTAAAATAGTATTATTAATAATAATAATAATAAATGTATGTAACATAACAATATGTTGGCTTTCTCAAGCCAACATAGTTATGTCATCTTGAAGCATGTTAGGTTTGAAAAACCATCAATCAAATTTACATTTGGTTTATTGACACTAATATATTGAGGCAATGTGGTCATTTACATAAACACGCACCTTTCAGCCATTTTGTATTGTATTCATTTTTGCTAAGTAACAAATTGAAAGACATCAATTCTACACATGGGTACCAAATGTCAAGTCAATTGGATCTACGGTTCAAGAGAAGAAGACTTTTGTAGGTTTTGGCAAATTTTCACTGTACAGGACAATCCATTAGGGCAGAAGTTATGGGTCCTTGAGGCTTTTTTGTTCCCAATGAGAAATGAGGCAAGTATACCAAGTTTTAGAATATTTGGAAAATTGGGGTGAAAGTGCCATCATTTTGAAAATGTGACATTTGGGCGTGGCCTGTAGCGAACCGCTAAGGTTGAATGTCGGCAATTCTTTGCACAGTACTTCAAAGGGATGTTATCTTGAAGCATGTCAGGTTTAAAATCCCTAAGTCAAAATTACATTTGATTTATTGACTTATATATTGATTAAATGTGGACATTTACATAAACACGCCCCTTTCAGCCATTTTTAATCGTACCTTATGGGTCCTTGAGGCTTTTTTGTTCCCAATGAAAAATGAGGCAAGTATACCAAGTTTTAGAATATTTCGAAAATTGTGGTGAAAATGCCATCATTTTGAAAATGTGACATTTGGGCGTGGCCTGTAGCGAACCGCTAAGGGCGAATGTGGGCAATTCTTTGCACAGTACTTCAAAGGGATGTTATCTTGAAGAATGTTAGGTTTGAAAAACCCTGGGTCAAAATTACATTTGATATATTGACATATATATTGATTAAATGTGGACATTTACATAAACACGCCCCTTTCAGCCATTTTATATCGTATTCATTTTTGCTAAGTAACGTTTTCAAAGGCATCAATTCTACACATGCGTACCAAATTTCAAGTATATTGGAGCTACGGTTCAGGAGAAGAAGAGTTTTGTAGGTTTTGGCAAATTTTCACTGTACAGGAAAATCCATTAGGGCAGAAGTTATGGGTCCTGAGGCTTTTTTGTTCCCCATGAGAAATGAGGCATGTACACCAGGTTTGAGAATAATTGGACAAATGGCTTGGAAATGCCATGACTTTGAAAATATTTTTTTGGGGCGTGGCCTGTAGCGCCACCTATGGGCGAATGTGGGCCATTCTTGGTTTGGGGGTACCCGTTGGCATGGAGTATCAATGTGCCAATTTAGAAAATTTTTGACCAGTAACTTTTTGAGATATTGGGGCTCAAGGAGAAGAATAATAATAATAATAATAATAATAATAATAATAATAATAATAAAACTGTCAATAACAATAGATTCCCTCCTATCGGAGGAATCTAATAATAATAAAACTGTCAATAACAATAGATTCCCTCCTATCGGAGGAATCTAATAATAATAAAACTGTCAATAACAATAGATTCCCTCCTATCGGAGGAATCTAATAATAATAAAACTGTCAATAACAATAGATTCCCTCCTATCGGAGGAATCTAATAAAACTGTCAATAACAATAGATTCCCTCCTATCGGAGGAATCTAATAATAATAATAATAATAATAATAATAATAATAAAACTGTCAATAACAATAGATTCCCTCCTATCGGAGGAATCTAATAATAATAATAATAATAATAAAACTGTCAATAACAATAGATTCCCTCCTATCGGAGGAATCTAATAATAATAATAATAATAATAATAAAACTGTCAATAACAATAGATTCCCTCCTATCGGAGGAATCTAATAATAATAATAATAATAAAACTGTCAATAACAATAGATTCCCTCCTATCGGAGGAATCTAATAATAATAATAATAATAATAATAATAATAAAACTGTCAATAACAATAGATTCCCTCCTATCGGAGGAATCTAATAATAATAATAATAATAATAATAAAACTGTCAATAACAATAGATTCCCTCCTATCGGAGGAATCTAATAATAATAATAATAATAATAATAATAATAATAATAATAATAAAACTGTCAATAACAATAGATTCCCTCCTATCGGAGGAATCTAATAATAATAATAATAATAATAAAACTGTCAATAACAATAGATTCCCTCCTATTGGAGGAATCTAATAAAACTGTCAATAACAATAGATTCCCTCCTATCGGAGGAATCTAATAATAATAATAATAATAATAATAATAATAAAAAAACTGTCAATAACAATAGATTCCCTCCTATCGGAGGAATCTAATAATAATAATAATAAAACTGTCAATAACAATAGATTCCCTCCTATCGGAGGAATCTAATAATAAAACTGTCAATAACAATAGATTCCCTCCTACCGGAGGAATCTAATAATAATAATAAAACTGTCAATAACAATAGATTCCCTCCTATCGGAGGAATCTAATAATAATAAAACTGTCAATTACAATAGATTCCCTCCTATCGGAGGAATCTAATAAAACTGTCAATTACAATAGATTCCCTCCTATCGGAGGAATCTAATAAAACTGTCAATAACAATAGATTCCCTCCTATCGGAGGAATCTAATAATAATAATAAAACTGTCAATAACAATAGATTCCCTCCTATCGGAGGAATCTAATAATAAAACTGTCAATAACAATAGATTCCCTCCTATCGGAGGAATCTAATAATAGCTTAGATGTCATTCAGTTTTATGTTATATATCATGATAGATGTTTCTGGCTCTGGCATACCTAACTAAAGCAGCCTAATTGTGAGTTGATGGATAATTTAGGTGTATGCCTGGCTAAATAGATGAGTCTTTAGTCTAGACTTAAACTGAGTGAGTGTATCTGCATTTCGAACAGTGTTAGGGTGACTATTCCATAGTTTAGGAGCCAAATATGAAAAGGATCTACCTCCTTTTTGGGATTTTGATATTCTTGGAATTATTAACAAGCCAGAATTTGGTGATCGTAATGAACATAACGGAATATAGCATGTCAACTGCAGAGCTAGACCATTTAAAGCTTTGAATGTAGTTAACCAAATTTTTTAATTAATAAGAAATTTAACAGGTAGCCAATGTAACATCGATAAAATGGGGCTAATATGATCATATTTCTTGGTTCTGGCAGCAACATTTTGAACCAATTGAAGTTTATTTATTAAACTTTCTGGACATCCTCCCAGTAATGCATTACAATAATCTAGTCTTTAGGTCATGTGTCATAACTTAGCAATATTTCTGAGCACCCCCACTACTGTTCCTTAAAGGGATGGTTCACCTACTAATGAAAATTGTGTCATCATATACTCAAACTCATGTTGTTCCAAACTCATATGACTTTCTTCCTTCCCTGGAACACCAAAGAATATGTTCATTGTGAAAGTGGAAAAAATATCTGAACTGAAGACAAGAAAATTTAAGGGCTGTATAGATTAGAGAACCCTGTTCACTTTGATCATCCATGACAAAAAATTCAGTAACGCCATAACCACTGTTGATAATAAAAAAAATATGAGTGCTTAATGAAGGGATTGTTTTAAAGGTATAAGATATCCTACCACCTCACTGTTTCAAATATGATATCACTTTATTAGATGGGTGAAGTCATTAACAGAACTTAAATATGCTTTACTATAATCATTTTACTACATTAAAGTCAGCTTAAGTTTAAGTAACTATCAGAGCATATGAATTCTTGTGTGCAGTTCTGAGCAACATTGCAGTAATGACAGTGACGAGACATAAACCACTTTACAATAACAACATTTACACAACACAATTTACATAACAAATGTACACAATTACACAACAATTTACATATCAAATGTACACAATACACACAATGTAGAATACACATACACTAGATAAGGGTATAAATATATATATATATACACTAACTGAATTGGGAGCGAGAATATATTGACAGAATGAAGATTAATAAAGTGCAGTGCTGATTGTAGATCGTGAGAGATTATGTGTTCAAAAGTCTTATTGCTTGTGGGAAGAAGCTGTCATGTAGTCGGGTGGTGCGGGTCCTGATGCTGCGATACCGCCTGCCTGATGGAAGCAGTGAGAGCAGCCCATGACTCGGGTGGCTGGAGTCTTTGATAATCCTCCGAGCTTTATTCACACACCGTCTGTTATATATATCCTGGAGGGAGGGAAGCTCATCTCCGATGATGTTTCTGGCTGTTCGCACCACCCTTTGCAGGTCTTTGCGGTTGTGGGCGGTGCTATTGCCGTACCAGGCGGTGATGCAGCCAGTCAGGATGCTCTCAACAGTACTAGTGTAGAACCGTGTGAGGATGTGTTGGTTCATTCCAAACTTCCTCAGCCGTCTCAGGAAGAAGAGGCGCTGGTGAGCCTTCTTCAGAACAGCCTCAGTGTGGACGGACCATGTGAGTTCCTCAGTAATGTGGACACCGAGGAACTTGAAGCTGCTGACTCTCTCCACCGGTGCTCCATTAATGGTGATGGGGCTGTGCTCTCTGTCTTTCTTCCTGAAGTCCACCACAAGCTCCTTGGTTTTACTGACGTTGAGGGAGAGGTTGTGCTCCTGACACCAGCGCGTCAGAGTGTGCACCTCCTCTCTGTAGGCTGTTTCATCATTGTCAGTGATCAGACCTACAACCGTCGTATCGTCAGCAAACTTAATGATGGCATTGGAGCTATGTGTCGCCACACAGTCATGTGTGTACAGGGAATACAGGAGTGGGCTGAGAACACAGCCCTGCGGGGCTCCAGTGTTGAGGGTCAGTGATGAGGAGATGTTGCTGCCCATTCTAACCACCTGACGTCTGCCTGACAGGAAATCCAGGATCCAGCTGCACAGCGAGCTGTTTAAGCCCAGAGCCCGGATGTGGCAGCGGGGGCGTGGTCAAGCGCCCGTCCGGAGAGGGGGAGCGGTAAGGGCGCTTACACCTGAGCTAAAATATGTCTAACACCTGTCTCTAATTTCAGTGAGCATGGGGAGAGCGGCATAAAAGAGCCACAGCACCACCAGTCAGCACGCCAGTCCAGTGTTGGCAGCCCCGAGTAGTTCTAAGTTGATAGAAAGTTTTGAGTTTTGTTATAAGAAGAAGTTTATGTTGAACCCCTGTAACTTTACTTTGAGAATTAAAAACACCCTTACCTGTGAGCAGAAGCCTATCCTCGTGTCCTCCTTTTCCCCGCCCTGTCGAGAATCTTGTTACACCGGAGTTTCTCATCAAGCTTGGAGGGCATTATGGTGTTAAATGCTGAGCTGTAGTCTACAAACAGCATTCTCACATACGTGTTCCTTTTTTCCAGGTGGGATAGAGCAGTGTGTATTGTAGATGCAATAGCATCATCAGTGGAGCGGTTGTTACGGTAGGCAAACTGCAATGGGTCCAAAGAGGTGGGCAGAACAGAGCAGATGTGATCTCTGATCAACCTCTCAAAGCATTTGCTGATGATGGGGGTGAGGGCAACAGGACGCCAGTCATTTAAGCAAGTGATTTTGGCTTGCTTCGGTACAGGCACAATGGTTGATGTTTTGAAGCATGTGGGGACTACAGACAGGGAGAGGGACAGGTTGAAAATGTCCGTAAAAACACCAGCCAGTTGGTTCGCGCATGTTCTGATGACGCGGCCCGGAATGCCGTCTGGACCCGCGGCTTTGCGAATGTTCACCCGTCGAAAGGATCAGGTTACATACGCAACAGAGACGGAGAGTGAACCATCATCTGTAGTATCGGCCGCGAGTGCTCTCTCCGCGAGGGCGGTGTTGTTGTTATCCTTGAAACGAGCATAAAAAGTATTAAGCTCGTCCGGGAGAGAGGCAGCAGTGTTCATGGCGGAGTTTTTATTCTGTTTATAGTCCGTGATGGTGTTAATTCCCTGCCACATACTTCTGGAGTCAGTGGTGTTGAACTGTCCTTCAATTTTGTGCCTGTACTGGCGTTTGGCTGTACTGATGGAGTTACGGAGGGCATAACTGGCTTGTTTACGCTCCTCCGCGTTCCCGGAATTAAAAGCAGTGGTCCGCGCAGTAAGTGCCGCGCGAACATCGCCTTTAACCCAGGGTTTCTGGTTGGGGTAGATCCGTATAGTTTTCGTCGGAACAACGTCCTCTACGCACTTCCTGATGAAACACGTTACGCTATCAGCGTAAACCTCGATGTCGTCATCGGAGGCAGACCGGAACATCTCCCAGTCCGCGTGATCAAAACAGTCCTGTAGCGCAGAGTCTGATTGGTCCGACCAGCACTGGATCATTCTGAGGGCGGGTGCTTCCCGTTTCAGTCTCTGCGCGGTTTCCTGCTCACTTATACTGCCATACAGTTCCCTAAGTGCCCGGTCTGTGTCGGCTTGTGGGGGGATGTACACAGCAGTGATAATGACCGCTGTGAATTCCCTCGGTAGCCAGAATGGTCGACACAGAAGCATGAGATATTCCAAATCAGGAGAGCAGAAAGACCTGATAAAATGTACATTCCTCTGATCACACCATGATTTGTTGATCATAAAACATACACCTCCACCTCTGCTTTTACCTGAGAGGTCTTTCGCTCTGTCCGCTTGGTGCATGGAGAAACCCGTGGGTTCGATGGCCGAGTCTGGAATCTCCGCGGACATCAAGGTTTCCGTAAGACAGATAACACAGCAATCTCTCGTCTCTCGTTGGAAGGAGATCCGCGCTCTCAGCTCGCAGAGCTTGTTGTCCAGAGACTGAACATTTGCCAGTAGTATACTGGGTAGCGGGGGGCGATTTGCGCGACGTCTTAATCTGATGAGAATGCCGGCTCTTTTTCCTCTTTTCCTTCTGCGTTTCCGCGGCCGGGCAGCCCAAACAAAGGGCTCCGCTGGCGTGTTTGTAAACCGCGGGTCGGCATTGAGGAATGTGAAGTCCGGTTTTCGGTGTGTGATTGTCGAACCAATGTCCAAAAGCGTTTGTCTGTCGTACACAATAAGGCAGACAACATCCAAGACAAAAAAACACAGAACTGTAAACAAAACAAACAATAAACTGCAGTGTTTTGACGGAGCTCGCGACGCAGCAGCCATACTCAGCGCCATCTTGAGTGTATGCCAATATGAGTGTGACAATAAAGTGATTTGATTTGATTTGAATTACATACTATGCTGACATCTGCCATTTTATGTTATGTGCTCTGTCTCAAATGGTTTGCCATCATTTTTATTTTTAGCCTAAGCACTTTTCAATGCATACCATCTTAAAGACCCAAAAACTGTTCCATGAAGAACATATGGCAGTATGATTTTATGAAAGAGTTTATTTTAAGTTCCCAGATATATTTTCCTTTTGTACTGGAAAAAAAAGAAAGCAAACTGCCCCAATTTAGGCACCAGGATCCAGTTGCAAGAACCTCTTAGGTTATGAAAACCCTTAGGCACCATTTAAGCCTTAAATTAACATGCATTTTCGGTGATCGTATCACTGTCATATTGCATTTGGCCACATTAAATGTCAGGTGTAAATGCAAACAGACGCTTTGTTTTTGGATCGTGATCAGATCACTGAAACCACATTCGGAGGGGCTCAGGGACAGATTCTGACTATGAGGTGAGGTGTACACTGGCGGCCAAAAGTTTGGAATAATGTACAGATTTTGCACTTATGGAAGGAAATTGGTACTTTTATTCACCAAAGTGGCTTTCAACTGATCACAATATATAGTCAGGACATTAATAATGTGAAAAATTATTAATACAATTTTTAAAAAAAATCAGAACTTCTTAAAGTACTTCATGATACCTGTATCACTTGCCATAGATGTGGCTGTCTTGTCAGGCACTTCTCACACACACCTTATAGTCTAGCTGATCCCACAAAAGCTCAAGATTTTCTAATTATCTGTTGTCCAATGTCTGTTTCTTTGCCCACTCTAACATTTTGTTTTTCTGTTTCAAAAGTGGCTTTTCTTTGCAATTCTTCCCAAAAGACCTGCATCACTGAGTATTCTCTTCACTGTTGTATATGAAACTGGTGTTGAGCAGGTAGAATTCAATGAAGCTGTCAGCTGAGGACATGTGAGGCATCTATTTCTCAAATTAGAGACTCTGATGTACTTATCCTCTTGTTTAGTTGTACATCTGGCCATCCACATCTCTTTCTGCCCTTGTTGCCCTTTGTCTTTGAAGACTGAAGTGTACACCTTTGTGTGAAATCTTTCAAGCATTGTATTGGCTTCATTCCTCAAAATAATGATTGACTGATGAGTTTCTAGTGAAAGCTGACTCTTTTTTGCCATTTTTTTACCTAATATTGACCTTAAAGGAATTGCTGACACAAAAATGCTAATTTGCTGATAATTTACTCACCCTCAGGCCATCCAAGATGTATCTGAGTTTCTTTCTTCATCAAAACAGAATTTAAGTATTGTTTTGTTTCTAAAAATAATCATAGAGTACATTCACTTGCATTGTTTAAAGGAGGAATCCTAAAAATCTTAAATTCTGTTTTGATGAAAAAAGAAACTCTTTTATGGCCTGAGGGTGAGTAAATGATCAGCAAATGTTAATTTTTGTGTGAACTATTCCTTTAAGACAAGCCAGTCTATTGCATATAGTGGCAACTCAAAAATAAACACAAAGACATCATTAAGCTTCATTTAACAAACCAAATAGCTTTCAATTGTGTTTGATATAATTACAAGTGATTTTCTAGTACCAAATTTGCAATTTAGCATGATTACTCAAGGATAAGGTGTTGGAGTGATGGCTGCTGGAAATGGGGCCTGTCTAGATTTGATCAAAAATGACTTTTTTCAAATAGTGATCAATGGTGCTGTTTTTTTACATCCTGACTAAACTTTGTGATCAGTTAAATGCCACTCTGGTGAATTAAAGTTCCAATTTCCTTCTGAAACAGCTAAATCTGCACATTATTCCAAACTTTTGGCCACCAGTGTAAATGCAAATGGATTTTCATATCCGGAATTGTAATTTTAAGTAATTAACCACGTGGTGAGTTTGCGCTACAGCCATCCATTTTTAAAGTACTGTGTTGTGGGTTCTTTCCTTTTTTTGTTCATTCTGACATTGCAATGTGAAAACCACAAAAAAACACTGCCGGTTTGAAATCCTGTCACATTAATTTTCCTTTGCCGACCTGAAATTTAGCTTTAGTATCTGCCAAAAAATTTCAATGAATGAAAAACAATGACTGTTAAAGTTTTGGAAAGCATTTTTATTATACATCAAATGTTTCAATTTGCTTAAAGAAGGAGAATTTTCAGATAACCTCTGGTGTAATATGCAAGTATGTTTTTACATTTTGCACAGGTAACTTTGATCGGGTCTCTATCCCTATGCATTTCACTGCAAGGTGTGAATGCATTCCAGCTAAAGAACATCCAAATACTATTGGATATTAAAAAGCATGTTAATGCAAGTTGAAAAAGGGGCTTTAGTGACAATACACTTACAATTATAACTTAATTGTAAGTGTATTGTTATAATTCTAAGATTTTTCATAAAGCCAAGCATTCACTACATGACTGTGACAAGGTCTCTGACTTTGTATAGCTCTCTTGGAATGAGGAAGCAGGAGCCAGGTGAACACTCCAACACAAGTCTTTTATATTTCAATTTTCTATTATATTTCACACTTTTCAGTATCTCACACAAACTCAAATACTTCTTTTCAGCAACAAACTAATCACACACATAAACACACTGCTGCATGCAACCTCTCTCTCCCTCCAGCAGTCTGGATTGCCCTTTTTATCTTTCTCCACTCTCACTGCAAACACAAAACAGCTACTAGTGGTGATTTCACACAGGTGTCAATCCTTACCGTTCTGTCTCTCCCGGCCTCGCTCTCTGAAAATGTCGCTCAGCCACGCCCCATCACCACAATGACTTGCAGTCGGCACCCTGCAATTCACAGTCTTGTTTTTCGTCATGCTGGTGCATACTATACAGGACTTTAAGTGTATCAATTACATGACCATTCATCCTCTACTTGGGCTATGTGCACACTGGTTTTAAGATACATTTTGGGTGATCCGATCACATATGTACAAGCGAGACACATCACCGTTACACCTGGACATCTCTTTTGACCACTTATTTTCAGATTTCAAGGAGAGAGTATTTGATTTCAAGAATATATGCATAAATATTTACATCTGTGTTTTACTGAATGATAATAAAGTGCAAAAAAAGTAAAAGAGAGTGCCAAAAAAACGCTGCAGAGTTCCTCTTAATTATTCACAAACATGATGTTTAGAGCAGAATTCAGAGATATTTTAGTTCAGAATCTGTAATTGAGCTTCTAATTAATTTTCTTTTTTAATTTTCTGATCATATGCTTTTTTTCCCTTTAAATCCACTTTTAACTGTTACAGCTGCCTTTAGCGTCGTCCCGTTTCAAATGGATCTCCCAGAATTCTTAAAATTATGACAACAAAATGTATTCACAAAGTTTAATTTAGTTGCTGTTTTTATTCTTGATAATGTCAACAAACATGAAAGAACAACTCTCACCTGTTTTGCAATTTGCGCTAAGGAGAAAATAAAAAAAAATTATTATAACAGCTAAAAATAATAAAGACAGCAGGAAAGGAGATGTGGTGATTTTTTATTTTATATTCTAATTGTTTTTTGTCTCCTGCTACCTAAACCTTGCTCTCCTTTTTTAACAAACATGAATGAAAGGCTCATGCCCTTTTGCTAATTGCCAAAGCAAAATTTTATATCTACACTATGTAACTTCTGGCCCTCTAGCAGTTGAAGCATAAAACTGCAAGTTACCTGTGGAGGAACATTGTTTAGTTAATTCGATGAGTTGTGCTTCGACTCAGCTCTTCTGCGTGGATGAATCTGATGGTTAGAGGAGTACCATCGTAGATCATCTTATCAGAGCGAATGTCTCTCACGACAAACAAACTCGCCCCTCTCCACAAAAAAATAATAAAAAAATAACGAAAGGAAGAAAAAGACGTTTATCCAAAAATGTTTATATGATCAGGTATCTTCTGCCGTTGTTTTGACTTTTTGAAAATAGTTGTTTTAAAATAAATAGCATTAAAAAAGATTGCTAGTCATTTCAGATAAAAGAAAACGGTTGAAACTGTTATGACTTAGCTAGCAGGCAAATAGACCAAGGTAGTAAATACATTAGAGATTGGCATTATAACCAGCATAAAAGTACCTGTACATTTATTTCCATTGTCCTTCCTTCCTTGAAAATTTGAAAGCACTGCAGTTCCACAATCCATAATTAAATGCCCCATTAGAGTGGCTAACGCTATCTAACGAATTACGCCATCGGTCCAATAAAATATCTTACCTGTCCGGCAAGTAAAGAGTTGTTGCCATATCTGAAAAGCCAATCTGATGTTGTTAAATGTTTTTACGGGCTCTGGCACTTTCACTTTTTGCTTGCTGACTCTTCTCGGTTCAAGGTTTCTTTATTTTGGAAAACGGGTGATTCCTCAGAGGGATGCCTTTTTGAATGATCCATGGTCAATGTCGCTCATAGTTGTGGCTAAAGCTTTCAGCTTCAAACTACTACTACACCTACCACTGCACATATACATGCACTGTAGTAGCTGGACATTATTTTCTTTATTTACGGACATGACATATACACTCTCGGATGAATGACAGAAATGATGCAATTTCACGGATGAATGATAGAAATTATGCAATTTCCTGCCAAATCCGCCCCGACAGCTCTAAAGTATAAATCATTATTATAGGCTTACCATAGTGAATTAGGGTAAGGTAAAAACATGGTTGAAAGAGGGGTTGTTGATGTACTTGCTCATTATTGACATTTTTCATTTCTACCAAAAAAAATCTGACTTATTGTAGCTTTAACAAAAACAGCTAAGAAAATAAAGACATCAGGTAGGGAGATGTGGGTGAAGTTTTATTTTATATTAGAATTTTTTTTTGTCTTCTGCTTCCTAATACTTTTCTCTCCTCTTGCACTGTCTCTATAATTCATTAGCTGTGGCTCATTGTCTGTGGCAGGAGTGCACACACAAAAAGACTGTACGTCATGAGATCTGAGACTTCTCGTTGCAGACCAGTCGCCCACTCAAAATATCAAAGGAGATGAGCTGGAGTCGTGTACATTAGGCTTAACTGAAAGGGTTTCTTGCAACTGGACCCAGATATGTTGCTCTTGCTTGATATGGCTTTTTCATTTTATTTGAATGGGTCACGCAATATGACCAGTTTGAATAGGAGTGAGAGAGAGAGAGAGAGAGAGAGAGAGCTTGTGGCAGTGCATCTGCATGTGCAATTTTTTATGATTTAGTCATCTACCAGATTTTTCCAAGTTGACTGTTGTAAGTAGGCAGCAAGACAGGCCAGAACTTAGATTAGCTGGAATGAGAAGACAGAAGCCAGAAGCAGATAGAGACATTTGGGGAGGAGAAAAAAAGAAGATTAAAAAGAGAAACAAGCAAAGAAGTTGAGTTAGGTAGAGATCGAGAGCACTGTGAAGGGCAAGAGGGAATTGAAGAAATAACAGCAGAGAGTGTGTGAATGTGTGAAACTGCAGCTGGAGCAGGTCGTATGTTTGCTTTAGCATGCACGACTGGGGCCCCCTCTGATTGGTTGGCACGCTGGACTGGGGTGCTCTTGGGGCTCCAAAACCCCCTCTGATTGCTTTGGTTGAGGGATGAACGAAGAAGGAACAGTGTGAGAGTGAAGCACGAGCAACACAATCTACCAGACACCAAAAGTGAGACTCCACACACCAGGCTTACACTCACACACGCTCTCACCTAAACTCAAACGCAAGCACTGATAATTTTGCATCCCTTTAGGAGGCATGGACAAATCCACTGCGGCTGCTGTCGTATTACTGGCTTCTCTCTTGCTCCTGGTACAGTGAAATAATTTTGCTTTATTTTAAAAAAATTTATTTGCTTTATTATTTTATTTTGTTTTTTATTTTTATTCTATTTCTAGAAATTTTAGATGTACATTTATTGTTGCATATCAGTTTTGTGCCGTTGTTTACATTAAATTACTTTACTTATATTTTATTAGATTTCACTTTATATTTTGATATTTTAGTTTTATATGTAGTGGTGTGTTTATAGCTTCATTGGCATGTAATTTTTCTGCATTATTAAAGAGATGAAATGCACTTTGGACATATTTATTGATAGTCTGTCCATCTATACTAAAGACAATATTGTTGCTCAACACTTGGACATATTTTCGCAAAAAGAATGGTATTGTGAAAGAGTTATTTATGAAAACCCTCAAACACATGGCTGTTTTGCTGGCATGGTTGGTTTATTTAAAGTGAAGTCTTTAGGGATCTCTTCCAAACTGTTAAAATGAGAAGGCACTGTCTCTGTGAGATGTGAACAAATACAGTGTCGGGAACTGAGAGGCAGGCAAGAGCTTAAACAGATGTGAGGTAATCATATGACTTCCCAATTAAATAAAGTTCATTCCATGTATATTGATGTAACCCTGGGTCTGTGAAAGTGAGCATTGTGCTGGGCTCAGTAGGCTGCCAATGGGTGCTCTTTGAGCAAGCAAATATCTTAAATCATTTTCACAAGTCTGTTGAGTTTGTCCTTTTCAGACGCTGATGGTCCCATGGTATGGTATTTCACCCTTGCCTTCTTGAACTACAATAATCTCTCATGTCACTTAAAATCCAGGGGTTGGAAATGGAAAATATATTACATGCCCGTAGAGGAAGCTCCCAGGGAAGAGGAGAGGAAAGGAAGATGTTTGTTGGTTTATAAGAGGGTTAATTTTGTATTTTACTGTCATAGTGAAAACAGCAACTGATTGAAGAAGGTATAAGTAAAGCAAAAATGATCCAACCAGATATCTAAGACTTAAAGGGGCCATATCATAAGGAATCAATTGTTGTGCTATAAAAATATATGTTTAAATTATTAGGGCCATTCAGACCGAATGCTTTCAAGTGTTAAATAAATAGCTAGATGCAGTGCATTGAATGGAACAGAAAGCAGGTATGTTTTGAAGTTCTTTTAACTTTATACTGCATCTAAAAACATGGCTTTCCTGCATGAGATGCTGAAATAAAAAGTGAGATGTGGCACAACTGTCAAATACGTCCATCTAGTGCATGTTTACATAGAAAAAGAATCAAAAGACAGTCCAGATGGATGTAATGTGTTTTCAGTGAACAGCCCCTAACACAGTAACGTTCTGAACTCGAAACTTCCTCTCCAGTTGAAAAAACAAATATAGAAAAAAATGCAAGAACATCTCATTCTGCATTTCCTCAACTTGCTGACATCTAACAGATAAATACATTTGAACACATGACCGCACACAATGGCCGCACACAATGTCTATTCCGTGTACAAATACTTGTTTCGCCCATTCAGGACATATGGAGGAAGTAGTATAGACACTATTATTCCTAACGCCAGAAGTAATGATCAGGGGAAAATGTGGGTTGGTCAAAACTTGTGCTGTGTCTGTGTGTAGCACCTGCCACTCTGAAGGATCCCAACTTGTCTTAGCAGCCCAAATATCTGTTGTTCATTTCACATGTGGAGAGAGCATTTACATAGAATTCGTAAAGGCACAGCAGCAAAAAACAAAAACAAAAAAAAAAACAGCTTGCTTAATTTTCAAGGCTTGTTTAAATGTACTTTTCCTTGGCAAAACACAGGCACACTACACCAACCTCTACCCCTAAACCTAACCCAAAATTTCCTTTACAAAAATTAACCATTGTTTTACTACAGTAACCATAGTATCACCATGGTATTTTTTAGTAAAATCATAGTAAACATAAAATGAAAGTTTCCTCCAAAAAACATGGTTATTACAATATTACTTTAGTGAAACTTCCTTTATATTAATTTGTATGTTTTATTTTGATTAGTATTAAAGAAAATATTAATAGAGGAGACAGAATTGGAAAAAGAGTGTGGCAAACACAGAATAAAATACAGGTTGAAAAGGCACAGTCTCACCGGCGTTACACCCCATGCCACTGAAGCAACACTCACAATGCAGATTGTCATACATTACTGTTTTCAAAGACTATTGGGGTGAAAATAGCTGCGCTGTGTGGCAGGTGTTGTTTACAACTGGATGCAAATAGTCACTCCAAATTTTGTATGCATTTTTATTGTGGGGCCCACTGATTGGTCCCTCCCTTTTCTTTCAATATGTTTGAGAAAAGGAACCTAGGAATTGCTTTTTACACTTGAGATGACTGCTACTAGACCTCAGTGCAGCCTTTAATTGCCCTCCGTTAAATTTGTCAAGTGAATAGGCATTCTAGAATTGAGTGAAAACCCACCAATTGCTTTTCACTGGAAACTAGGTAACTGAAACTAAAATCAGGAGCAAGGTTTATTTACTCAGATTTGGTGCAGCCAACGTTTTGTAGAAGGTTCTTTGCTAATATGTTTTTTTTCAATGGTCCATCAACTGTGTTTAGATCTCAGCATGTGCATTCCCCTCAGTTATATTTTAGAATTGCAAATGTGTAGGCTGTTTATAGCATACCTTCTTTGATAATTTGGAACTTAAAATGAATAATGAGCCATTTTGCTACTGGGCCCAAAGAAAATAATCCAACAGTTTCATTAGCTTCATCTTCTTTCTTCACCAATGCCATTTTTCATCCTTAACTAAACGAGATGCCTAGTTGTTGGGATAATGTAAAAAACCTTAGTGCGAAAAGTTATTTTTCAGAGAAAATGGTCATGCCCTGCAGGTTTTTGCTTGGTGCCTCTTTTTTGCTCACTAGCTGTTGAAAAACATTTCCCAGTTCATTGGTTACTATGTGCTTCAGAGCAGGTGTTCGACACAGGAGTTCTCCATTAATAAATCCCATGAATGCCATCTGAAACTTTCATGAAAATGAGGGGATTTGAAAGGACCCCACCTGTCTTATTGCCCGCACGGGGCTCAAATGAATACTGAAAAGACAGGTGCTTTAAACACATTCCCTTTGGTCTTTCACACACTTGAATGGCCCCCATCTGTGATGTTGGCTTATGCTGCGATATCCATTATGCTTGCAAGGACTGGATACAATGGCTGTGTTGGGTGACATTTGCGGATTACTGGACAACCACAATAGTACTACACTCCCAAATTAATCATTCCTGACTTTTTATTTTAGAGCATTGCTTTGTATTGCTCAAGCCCCAGCTGAGTTTGCCATCAAGACTGTTTTAAAGAGTTTTTTATAAGCCTGTAACAAACAAAAAAGATTGTCACATAGGGTTGATGTTAATCAAACTCAGTGACCAATTTGTGTCATATTGGTCATTGAGAAACTAACAGACTTGGGGCAAATTCTATTCGAAAGTATCACTATGCTCCTGGAGAACTACCTTCCTGCAAAGTTCAGCTCAACCCTGCCCCAACACACCTGCCTGTAATTTTCAAGTAATCCTGAAGACCTTGATCAGCTAGTTCAGGTGTGTTTGATTAGGGTTGGATCTAAACTCTGCAGGAAGTTAGCTCTCTAGGAGTATGGTTGGCTACCCCTGCCCTAATTACACCGAAGACTTTATTTTTTTATTTTTTTACTCACACTAATATCACTCCAAACTCTAATGGCCTTTTTCGGTGGAACACACATGGAAACATTTGGGAAATCATCACATGCTTTTTGCCATACAATGAAAGTGAATTGTGACTCTGAGCTCTCAAGTTCCAGAAAGGAACAAAAATATGTCACAAGCTGAGTGTCAAAAACATAAAAATAATATCAACATCAAACATTGGTTCTCGAATGTTGTGACCAAACATCATGACTCAACCATAGTAGCCATATTTGATTTGGCTGCTGCAAATGGGATGTTAATCAATTATTTGATTTGAGAGTGAATAAAATATGTGCAAAACTTATTTCAGTAGCACTTTTTCATTTGGAATGGTCCTTCAAGTAGCGTTCCCTTCCTTTTCAAGGTTGCAATAATACAGTTTGAAATTCGTCCGTACTGTTTCAGACAGGAAAGTTGTGGGGGTGAACCAGTGAGCAAAGATTTGGAATGATCCCCTTATCATGACAACCCAACACCACATTTATCTGTCTAATTAGACAACTGACCAGGAATGAGGTGAAACAGTGTAAGAGTGGCAATTCCCTTGTGAAAAGAGCCTTTGGTTTTGATCTTGGTTCTATGGCTTGGTTACAATAGCAAGCCTGCGTCCCCATTGGTTGTCAGTGCATGCCTCCGATGCACATTGTCCTTGCAGGTTCTAATTTTATCTTCACACAATGTTGATCTTGGAACCAGATTAATCTCTCCTATCTTCTCACTGCCAAATGCTTTGCTGAGCAATTATATTGGAGTATATAAAACTTGGCTGGATCTTTTTAAAAAGGCCTAACATTTCTTGCTGAAAAGGATGACTGACATTTGACAGAAATATTCTGGAGGAAACATGAGAGCTTCAACCTAACAGACCTTATTCTTTCCCATTCACTTTTTGTGCAGACACCAAACTGCTTCCTTTGGCCTCATATGTCCCAAATCCCAAAATAATGCCCTCTAATTCCAGCCCTCTAGTATTAGAGGAAATGACTCACATTTGCAAACAAATTTTGCACTATGCGACTAAATATGTTAGTTAAAAATGTGATCTTCTTTTGAACAATCTCAATAACGATTCTTAAATCCTGAGATCGATCTTTTACTCTATGTGAAGCCCTCTACAATGAGAGGACATTACTCACATTTGCGACCAAATTTTGGGCTATGTAACTAAAAATGTTTGTTAAAATGTTCAGTTTAGTGGTCGACCAAAAAAATGTATTTATTATCATTATTGGCAGTGGGCGATATATTTTCTAGTTTGGCCGATTAGTTTCTTAAGCCACAACAGAGCTGAGAATCACCTGCTTGCACTTGATGGAGTTACTGAGTTATCTGAGACATGTAAATGACCAATCACAGTTCGTTTTGTTGTTAATGCCCTCGTGTTACCACAATAATAGATCGGTGTGCAACACTGTCTCATTTAAACTGTCCCGCATGTGGATGAGCTCACAATGTTTAAAGTGCTTGGGTGTTTTATTCTCTCTCTCTCTCTCTCTCTCTCTCTCTCTCTCTCTCTCTCTCTCTCTCTCTCTCTCTCTCTCTCTCTCTCCTCTAAATTTTCCTGTTATTGTTAAATGTCTTTGTGGCACGGTGGAGGGTGGGGCCGGGTCATGACTGAAAACGCCCGGTCCCGTATTAGGCTAATCAAGCCACCGAGAGGAATAAAGGCCGATTGTGGAAGGCGGTGCGGGAGAGAGAGATCGTTCACGGACATGTCCGTCGTCCTATGTGTTTGTCTTTTGAGTTTCACATTAAACCTTTAGTTTGTATGTCAAGCCGGTTTCTTGCCTCTTCCATCAATAAAACTTCATCATATACTGTTTGCATATATGCAGGTATCTCGTTTAATCAGATTTAATTTACAAACTTTACGAAACATTTGCAAATAAATTTTCTTCCTGTGGAACACTCATATTTATTCCTCTTAAACATGTTTTATAATAACCTGGACTGAAACTGAGTTCCTCTGATTCACCGATGTTGTGCAACGTTCAGTCTGTGACACTTAATGCATGCAATCCGGTTCAAATAAACTTGAAGCATCTATGGTATTCAGATTGGTATAAAATTAAAAAGTTTGAGTTTCATATTTCTGACTTGCCATAATTAGTTAAATTATGTCTGATCTGACTCTTGATTCAGCAAAAAAAAAATTGCAGAATTAAGTATTTTACCACAGACTGAAGACTATGATATCTCTGCAGTGCTGTATGAATGATATATGTTGGCAAGAACAGTCATCTCTATGAAGGAAGGTATTGTGGTTACTTGGGGTCCCATTGTTTCTCTGCTGTCTTCACACTGAATTCTCTTGGCCAACCAAGATGTGCTCGGAAAGTGCTGACAAGGTGAATGAGTTTAGGGCTTTATTAGGCCAAACTCATCTAAATATGGCTCATTGGCTTCAAGTTATCATACGTGTTTCAGCTGTGTCTGTGACCAAAATTATATTTTTGTGGAAAAAGTGTCATAGCCTCAGTAATTAAAAATTTGGCTTGTTCATTTTATGCTTTACCTTAGTTTAAACATATACCTTTTTGGAACTAATGCAATACAATACAGCTGTACCACAGTAAAGCTTCCTTGTTGCAGTTTATGATTATATTCTTTCTTGTTGTTGACTGTTGACTAATGCAGTGTTCCCCTTCTGTAACTCACTCGACATTGTGTCGAATGAAGTGACATAAGGGGTCTTCCTGGGATGCCGAACGTACCTCTGAACCTGAGAAAAGGTCAATGTCAAGTTGGCAGACAGAATTTGCATGCCCCAGCCAAATGGTTGTGCAACAATCAAGCAGATCTTCACTACTGTTCAACTCACCTCTGTCAGTGAGAGGCATTGCTGTTGGATCCTACGGCAAATTTCCAGCTGGTGTCTCTCTCTCTGCACGCTGTGCAGTTTACGCCCCTGGGTGCTTCGACAGCGATTTCTTTCTGTTAAAAGAGTGTTCTCCTCCTAAAAGAGTTTCCACTCACAATAAGAGCAATACACAACGGCGTTGAACATCCTTTTCAGGACGCGTCTTTTTCAAGATGCCTTTCCGTCCCTGTGTTGTTCCTGGATGTGGTCTATTTCTCTCCAACAATGATGGTCACAGGCACTGCCTCGCGTGCCTGGGCAGCGATCATACTAGGCGGCTTTTGTGGATGGTTCATGTACTCACTGCGAGAACATGACCATGGCAGCGTTGTGGTTGCGACTCTCCTTCCTGAAGGTGAATGCAACTTCAGCCGCCCCCCGCATCGCTCCTTCTTCCCACAGGATTGAGGACGACCCGGCTGGTGATGAAGGCGACATGGGGATGAAGACGACGCGGTTTCGACTTGTAAATCCCCAAGAACCGCCCGCCCCCCGACATGCTCGCTCGCTTCCGTCAGAGCTCGGGATGAGTGCGACTCGCCTCACAGCCAGTCAGCATTCGCCCTTGAGCCCCTGGGCTTGGATGATGACATCACCGCTGCATCGGAGAGCGTCCAGGTGTCTGACGCGGAAGACTCGACTGGGCTGCTGCCTTCGGGCCAGCCCGCCCAGTCTGAGGCGGACATGCATATGGCGATGGCCACCCTCGTGGTCCAGGAGTGCCACCTCTGGCTGAACATGGTCGAGATGTGCAACGTTTACAAGGCAAGGTTTCTCAACACCCCGTCTCCCAGCTCGGCCTCTTCAGCAACAATGTCGATGACTTCGCCCAGCAGTTCTCGGCGGTGAAGAAGCAGATAGAGGGGATATCACATATTATGCTGCGGCGCCACCTAACCAGAATGCCCCACGCCCCGCCTGCTCGCCAAGGGCGTCCCCCTACGTCTAAACAACAGGCAGCTCCGCGACCTGGGCTCAGCCCTCAGCCCCAGCTTCGAGCACCTCGCAGGTGGCACATGCCCTTCCCGGACCATGAAAGCTCCGAAGCACTCCTGAGACAAGTGACCCAGGAAGTCGGATGTTCGCTCCGGAGCTGGTAGCAAGACCACTCCATCCCATGGTGGAGGGCCGGGAGGAAAATACTTGTTTCCCTTATTTTAATTTGCCACACCCCCTTCGGGCTGTGGTAACCACATGCTCAATAAAAGAGCGATTTCCTCACTCCCTGGGTCATTCAGCCGGTGTGCGCCATTCTCACAGCACCCCCGACCCTAAAACTGTACGGTCTCTCTGCTTTTGATTCTCTGCATTCTGCGGACCAGAGTCCCCCTGTAGCAGGTGTCCAGGCGTGTTGTGGTAACCACAGGTGATCTAGTGGATCTGCCACCTGCTGTGGTAGACACAGTCAACCATGCCAGAGCTCCCTCCACCAGGCTTTACGCCATAAAATGGCACCTGTTCGCCATTTAGATGTTCTGAGCAGCTCTTTGTCTGCTTTAGTGGACAGCGGAAAGGGAACGCTGTCTCCAAACAGAGGTTAGCTCACTGGGTCATTGATGCTATTTCCTTAGCCTATCACACCCAGGCTGTGGCCGCCCCCTTGTGAGAAATGTGGCATCCTCGTGGGCACTGGCCCATGGCACCTCCCTAGCAGACATCTGTAGAGCAGTGGGCTGGGCAACACCCAATACCTTTCCAGCTTTTACAATCTAAGGGTTGAGTCGGTCTAGTCCCGTGTTTTGTCAGGTCCAAGCCGGTAGAACTCGGTACGCGGCACAACCGACCGGATGTTCCGCTTTCACCTTGCTCCCTTCACCAAGTTGATCCAGTGCGCCTTCTGTCCCAGGTTAGCCACTTAGCCACTACGAGTCACAGGTGCTCTGTACTGGGGTCGGGCTTCCTTTCATACCCGTATGTCCGGGGTGGGGCATGCAGATTCTGTCTGCCAACTTGACATTGGCCTTTTCTCAGGTTGAGAGGTACGTTCGGCGTCCCAGGAAGACCTTTTGTATCACTTCAGTCGACACTACATCTCGTTACCTCCCTCAGGGAACGGAGGTTACAAGAGTAACCATGATGTTTCCTAACCACTGTGCTGTGGCACACTAGTGTGCCGTGAAAGATTGTCAGGTGTGCTGTGGAAAATTATCAAATTCCACAAAATTAATACATGAAAAAAACTAATTATAATTCAGGGATCCAAACTCCTCACCTTTCAGAGAAATTTGCCATTTTTAAACCATAATCAGTCACTTTTGTGATTGTGAAGAGCAATGATTAATGTGCAATGAAGTGACGGCACTTTACACAAGTGTTTTTCACACACACATTTTTGCTTCACTTATAATATCTTTGAGAGTACTAAGCAACAAGAAATATTTAAAAACTGTCAAAGATTTGTGAAGAGACATTGAATGTCTCATCATTTCTTTTAAATAAATATTACCTTATCGTTTGTGAATATCAGAGACCCCAGTTATTGAACTAACTTTAATTCACTAAGAAAACGCTTAGACCTAAACAAACGAATCCTTTTATTACTTCCTGCTTTTTTTATCTATTCCAAATACATATTTTCAATGTTTATTGTGCACACCTCCCACTTTTTTACATGGCAAACTCGTAAAATCGCCCCTCTGTGACGCTTTCTGCAACACTTGTCATATGGAGGGCCTCGACTCAACTCATGTGAAATGCACTTTACAATGACGAAAGAATGTTATTGAAACTCAAAATTATTATTATTTGTCTATTATTGTGGTCTTTACTTATAAAAGCCATGCTCAGTAGTTTTAAGTAGGCTATTGTAGGAAAATGATACCGTAGATCTGATTTGTGATTCTTATACTGAAGTCAGTAGATTTGTAGCCATGCAAGTTTTAATAAAGGAGAAGGTAAGGACGTTATTGAAACTCACTATTATTAGATAGTTATTGTTGTCTTTTTGGATGAAAAATTATGATCTGCTTTGTTCTTTTAATGCTTAAACTCATAGCACATAAGAAGATAATTTGTCGCCAAGTGACATTTCCAGAAGGGGTCACTGAACTAATCAGTTCAAATTTGTGAAACAGAAGCTAGCCTCACCAAAATACTCTTTAATTTGCAGCTAATTCTGCACAATTGTAAACTTGAATAAACTTGAGTCACTAAAATGGTGGGCAAAGAAACGCAGACATTGGACAACAGATAATTTGAGTGTTATGGATCTTAAACACATTGAGATTTTGTGGGATTAGCTAGAATGTAAGGTGTGTGAGAAGTGCCTGACAATACAGCCACATCTATAGCAAGTGCTACAGGAAGCATGGGGTGGAATGTCACCTGAGCATCTGGACAAGCTGACAGCTAGAATGCCAAGGATCTGCAAAGCTGTCATTGCTGCACGTGGAGGATTTTTTGATGAGAACTCATTGTAGTTTAAGAAGTTAAATTGTACTAATAATTTTTCAAGATGTTAATGTCCTGACTATACATTGTGATCATTTCAATGCCATTTTGGTGAATAAAGGTAAATATTTCTTTCCATAAGAGCAAAATCTGTTCACTATTCCAAACTTTTGGCTGCCCCTGTATGGCTCTACTTCATAAGAGTGCAACTTTTTTTTCTAAGTGATACATTGTATCATGTGTATGTTTTTTTGTTGATTAACTGGTTCTCTCTGCTTTGTGTCACTTTTTTTTTTCTGAATCTTTCTCTTTATGTCCCTAGAGCTCACGGACCGCGCGTTCAGAGGAAGACAGGGACACGCTCTGGGACGCTTGGGGAACATGGAGTGAATGTTCTCGCACATGTGGGGGAGGAGCTTCCTATTCACTCAGACGGTGCCTCAGCTCAAAGTACGTTACATTATCAACTTCAATTTTATATTCTCTAACTCATGTCCTTTTGCACAATCTATAGCATTTGTTACATTTAAGGCATAACAGATAGCCATTTTCCAAATTAATGAATAAATGGACACAATATAGATTTGAGTTGAAATTATTTAATTATGCAAGAAGTTATATAAGAGACATGAAACTAGTATAGCTACTGTAGGTGAGAAATCAGTTGCCAATAACAACTCTAAAAAACTGTATACAGTTTAGCAGTCAATTGTAAGGGAATTTCGGATCAATATAACTCAAAAGTGATTGAATTACAATGAATTAGAACGAAATTAATAGGTAAATGATTCAGAATTAATAGTTAGTACTTTATCAACTATTATCCCCATGGCCAAAAGTAATAATATCAGAAAGATATGATCACGGATTATGAGCAAGGTAACAAATCAACCGTTTAATGAGTAACTTGTAAGCACACAGCACAAGACACTTGTATGTAAAATTAAACAAGACTTTATTGAACTACTTTAATACACATAAAACTAATCTAACGAAAACACACACACATTCATTCATACACTGGCAGGGAAATGGTGATATTAACGGAGGATGAATTGAGTCACAAATGTCTTGCGTTAGACATTATTTCTTAGACCACAACCTGAGAGAATCATACTAGCAATTCAACCTTAGTTTGTTTGCTTAATAAGATTTGCACCAGTTGGGCAAGAGTTAGGAGACTGTTGTACTTGCGTTTTGTTGCTCCTGTTTGTTTGCTGGAGGGATTCACGGCAGCGCTGATTGGCTGGTGTTCGGTCGATGTTGAGTTCTCAGGGAAACCACTCTGCAGTGAATGGATTGTTGGATTTGCAGGGTGGAGCCTCATGTGCCTGTTGTCAGATTACGTGTTGCTGTCCAATTAAGTTTTATCCATGTCTCGAGGGACTGCTGGAAGCAAGGACTTTGAGGAGTTATTCTTTGGCGAGGTTTAACGAAAGCTCAGACAAAAAAGTTGAGTCTTGGAATGAGCTCTTGTTAATTCGAAGAGCGTGCAAGCAGGACAAGTGGAAAAGCAAGCAAAAGCAAAAGTCAAGCAAAGAAAAAGGCTACTTGGACTGATTGTCATTGGGTTTTATGTCTTGGGCATGTGCTACGCCCGTTCTCCTGTTCTTGCATGTAATTAGCATAATATCCACATGATCGCGTGCGCCCAATCATTTGAGATTTTTAGCAAACACTTTAAGAACAACTTGTATAGTGTACATATGGTGCATGCTACTCAAATCTCAAATTGTATCAAAATACTATAAATCATTATGTGATGAAGCAGGCAAAGAATGAGGATCTAAGTGCAGCTTTATTAAAAAGAACAAAAACTCAGAATAAAGAAATAACAGGGAAGCTAGCCCAGAGCATAACAAAACATGCAAGAACTGACAAATAAACTGGGGAAAACAAAGGCTTAAATACACAAGGGAAAACAAGGAACACCTGGGGAAACAATTAGGGAATGAGAACCAATCAGGGGAAACCAATCATAAAATGAAACTACAAAGGAAACAGGAACTAAACTAAACTTCAACATAAAAGCACAAAAACAAAAGACAACAGGGAATGTGACAGAGCCCCCACTTTAAGGAGCGGATTCCAGACGCTCCAAAAAACAAACAAATCGCCCACGGAGTGAAGTGGAAAACATGAGGCTCGGGGGGGCACAAGGAGCAAACAAGCAGTCCAAGGGGGCACAAGGGGCAAGGAGAGTAGTGGAACATGGCAAGGTTAGGGAGCAGATCAGGCAGATGGACTGTAGACCAAGGAGACCAGAGCCGACCAGGCGGATGGCCAGGATCAAGAGGCGTGGGAGGTGGACAGGGAGAGGATCAGGAGGCCTAGGAGGCGGCCATAGGACAAGGACCAGGTCAGGAGGCCTGGGAGGCGGCCACAGGACGGGGACTGGGTCAGGAGGCCTGGGGGGCGGCCACAGGATGGGGTCAGGAACATACTGTGGTTCGGCTGAGCCATGACATGAAGCAGATTGAGGCTTGGCTGCGACGTGGCATGGAGCAGACTCTGGCTGCGGAGCCATAGTAGGTGGAGTCTTGGAGGACTCTGGGGTGGGGGGGGGGGGGGGGGGTCAAGGAAGTTGGAGCCATGGAGGACTCTGGGGGCAGAGCCATGGAAGGTTGAGCCGTGGAGGACTCTGGGGGCAGAGCCATGGAAGGTTGAGCCATGGAGGACCCCTGGGGCAGAGCCGTGGAAGGCGGAGCCATGGAATGCTCAGGAGACAGAGCTGTGGAACGCGAAGCCGGGGAATGCTCAGGAGACAGAGCCGTGGAAGGTTCAGGGGCGAAGACGTGGGAGGCTGAGGGGGTGGAGACGTAGAAGGCGGAACCGTGGAAGGCTCTGGAGGGGGAGCCGTGGAAGGTTCTGGAGGCAGAGCCATGGAAGGCTCTGGAGACGGAGCCGTGGAAGGCGTGGAAGGTGGAGCCGTGGAACACTCGGGAGGTGGAGCTGTGGAAGACTCGGGAGGCGTAGTCCTGGAAGGCGGAGCCGTGGAAGACTCGGGAGGCGGAGCCCTGGAAGGTGGAGCCGTGGAAGACTCGGGAGGTGGAGCTGTGGAAGACTCGGGAGGCGGAGCCGTGGAAGACTCGGGAGCCATAGAAGGCGGAGCCATGGAAGACTCGGGAGGTGGAGCCGTGGAAGACTTGGGAGGCAGAGCTGTGGAAGCCTCAGGAGGCAGAGCCCTGGAAGGCGGAGCCGTAGAAGACTCGGGAGGCGGAGCCGTGGAAGGCGGGGCCATGGAAGACTCGGGAGGCGGAGCCAACACTGGCTCTGGGACGGACGAGACTGGCAACGCTGGCTCTGGGACGGACAAGACTTCCATGGGCATTGGCTCGTTGACCGTGGCAGGCGTGGGCGTTGGCTCTTTAAGAGTACTCTCAGAAGCAAACATCTCTAAAATTAAATCCACGTACTCCTCCCACGTGTAACTGCCGGTCTCTGGCAATTCCTTCCATTCATGGGCAAGGAGGCCGATTTGGTAATTGGAGATCAAGTGTCTATCATCAAAACCAGTACGAGAGTATTCAATTATAGGGAGGTTCGCTCAGCTCAACTGGATGAAGATCGCTGCTATATCCATTTTTGGTCAGTTCTTCTGTAACGAAGCAGGCAAAGAATGAGGATCTAAGTGCAGCTTTATTAAAAAAAATAATTAACCAAAAACTCGGAATAAAGAAATAACAGGGAAACTAGCACAGAGCATAACAAAACATGCAAGAACTGACAAAAAAACTGGGGGAAACAAAGGATTAAATAAACAAGGGAAAACAAGGAACACCTGGGGAAACAATTAGGGAATGAGAACCAATCAGGGGAAAACCAATCATAAAATGAAACTACAAAGGACTACAAAAACCTAACAGGAAACAGGAACTAAACTAAACTTCAACATAAATGCACAAAAGACAACAGGGAATGTGACAGATTCATCCATCCATCAAAGAGATAACAAATAACATATACTTCCTATAACTAAAAGTAAAAGGGAAAAGTTTGTAAGAATATAACTGTAAGAAAGGTTTAACACACAGAAAGAACTCCACAGGTTATATAAAACATGCATGATACATAAGATATATCTAAGGCAACTACTGGTGATTAATACAGCTTATTGGTAGCAATTTTGAGACTGTTGTATATTTAACCTATGAGAGTCGAATCCATGCGGTCTCTGCTGAGCTAAGAGAGAATGTCTCTGGAATGCGCAGCTGGGGAGAGGAGCAACTAAATGTCACTGTTTCAGGTCTATGTTGATTTCGGGCCGTGGGACTGTCTTCATGAGTCTCCGTTTCCTGATATGGCCTCGGATTTATGCATTAAGGTCAAGAGGTGTTACTTGGCCGTTTGGTCTTACAGAGGGTTTACGTTTGTGGAACAAAGAAGGGTCTTCTTTATTGGCCAGCTCTGTCATTAGAAACCCTAGTTTGAGATTACGCAGGCATGGGAGAGATGGTCTCAGTCGAGCAATTTTGCTGGCAATTTAGGCACCATTTTTATGACTCTCTAATGGCTCGGTGGGGGATCTCTGATCTGTGGAATGTGATGTTCTGTTCATTTGATATGTTGTTCATGGATAATGTCTACACAATACGCAAAAGAAACTGACTGCAGCATGCTGCGATTGACCAATTGCAATTAAGAACTCCAGAGAGCCTGGTAATAAATTTTTAGATTTTGGTCCAAATAGCATAAATCTTTTAGTGAATAATCCTTTTGCCATGTTTGTGAATCAAGGTAAAATACACCAGGATTGAATGTATCACCAAATATTAAAGAATTGGCTCTTTTACAAACGTTACCTCATGTACGATCCTCTTAAAAATCTTTTTACCTGTAGACTCTTAAGTAAAAAAAAAAATAGCTTTCTAATTAATGCTTTATGTATTATTAGAAAAGAGTGATTTTGGCCATACAAACATTTCAAGATGGGAAATTATTTTACTCAAGTCCCACAAGAGCCTCAAATGACAGCATCAGGAAAACATGCATGGATGAACTGTAAAAAAAACAAAAATATAATCCCATTTCTGGAAGGCTGTTGGTATTTAACTCCTATCCATATGTCGCTACATAAAAGAAGTGCATCCCTCTTGCTGCATAGCTTATCCCTTGCCAAATCAACGTGGAAATCTCTGAGGAGCCTTTAGTCTCTCATGGACTGTAATAGAAATATTTTAAATACAGTTTATATGAATACTCCTATAGGGTCAACAGAGAGCTCTATTGCCTTCCCCAAATCCCTGGCTGTCTCCAGCCTTGGTCCATATCTTAGCAGACAACAGGGCTGGTAAAGCTTCATTATCGACAGTGCATAAAGCATGTCCAACATATCACGGGCCACTTTGTCCAGTCAAGATTTTAAATATACACTTAAATCAAATTGTTTGAAAGAGGTGGTTCAAATAGATGGGGGAACCGATTGTTGTGGCACGCGAGAGAATGTTTTCCATTGAAATGTTGTCACATTTATTCTATTAAGTGACTCAAGAATTCCTATTGAGTGATCTCATGTATCCAACACTTTATGGCTCCCATTGCTCAAAATATGTCTCTACGGTTCCAAAGGAGCTTTGTGTGAGAGGTCAAATGTATGTCGCCTTGTCACAAGACTTTGGTAAATTTCAGCAGTTCTACTGTGACAGAATCACTCACAAAATAAAATGAAAAGTCTTGAAAAATCATATATCTTTTATTCCCATTAGTTTGTGACCTTAGTTAAGCACTGTGCAGTGGTCTCACATTGCTAGAGTCTATGGGTGGTTCACACATAACATGGCCATGATCTTTTGAGTTTACATAAAAATGTAAGTCTATAAGGGAACGTGTAAATTATAGTTCCCCGTCTGTCGCTCACTTCGACGTTGTGTTGAAGAAGTGACACTAGGGGTCTCTCTTGAGCACCGAATATGCCTCTGATCTATGAAAAAAGGCCAAAGAGAAGTTGGCAGACAGTATTTACATACCCCGCCCCCAGACATACGGGTATAAAAGCGGGGAAATACGTTGAGTTCATTCAGAAATTTTCTTCGGAGCCGATGGTTGTGTATGCAGTCAGCTGCGAGTCACACACCTGTTACTGCTTCTGTTCCTCTGATGCTCTGCCTGCTGTTGGATCTACGGCGCACTTAAGCGGCTTTTCTCCTTCTATGCACGGCAGTGCAGCTTGCCCCTGGGTGCTTCGACAGCACAGAAAGCTTAAAAGAGTTTATTGTAAAAGAGTGATTTTCTCTATAAAAGAGTTTTACACAGCGGCGTTGAATGTCCTTTTCAGGACGAGTATTTATAAAGATGCCATTCTGCCCCTGTGTAGTTCCTGGATGCTCGTGTGTCTGGGCAGCGATCACACTGAGGCAGCGTTTGTGGATGGTTCATGCTCTCACTGCGAGGGCATGACCATGGCAACGTTGCGGTTGTGGCTGCTTTGAGTTCAATAGAAAGCACGCCACTCTAGCCACCCCCCGCATTGCTCCTTCTTCCCACAGGATTGAAGATGATGCGGCTGGCGCTGGAGGCGATTTGGTGAGGGCAGTGGGTACAGCTCCGCCGGGTACTTAAATATATGCTTTCCCGGGCCGCCGCCAGCGTGGGGCTGGACTGGAACCCTCCGTACTCCTCGCAGCCATCGCGGTTGGATGACTGGTTCTTGGGGTCTGCGTGCTGCTCACAGCCTCACCCCCCCACCCCCCAGGTCCGGTTTTTCCCGGATGTTTCCCGATGAGCTGACGTCTTCGTGGAGAGCACCCCTCTCCACTCGTCACAAAGCCACTCGCTCATCCGCTCTCGCAACCATCGACGGTGGAGCGGCCCACGGATATACGCTGATTCCCCAGGTAGGGCTGTTGCGCTCCACCTATGCCCTGGAAACCCTACCCCCTGGCGGGGTCGCCCTGTGCTGCCTTCTAAGGCCTGTAGGATAACATCGTCAATCACTGCCAAAGCCTACAGCGCTGCCGGACTGCAGGTCCACCAGGCCAAGGCGCTTAAAGATCTTCACGGGGGTAGCCCTGATCCCGATGTGTTGCAGGAACTGTGCTCAGCGACCGACCTCGCCCTCAGAGCCACGAAGGTCACAGCGCAGTCACTCGAGCAGGCGATGGCCACACTCGTGGTCCAGGAACGTCATCTCTGGCTGAACTTGGTCGAGATGCGTGAGACCGACAAGGTTCGCTTTCTCAACACCCCTGTCTCCCAGTATGGCCTCTTCGGCGACACTGCGGTGAAGAAGCAGATGGAGGCCATCTCGCACATCCTGCCCCGCTGCAAGCCTGCCACCATGGGCCATGCCCCGTCTGCCCACCGAGGGCATCCTCCTGCAGCTAAAAAACACCCTGCTCCGCCTCAACCCGGGCCCAGCTCTCAGCCCCAGCATCGAGCACACCGCAGGAAGCAGACGCCCCCCATCTCACGGACCCCCTCGATGACCCGCAAGGCTCCCAGGCGCTCCTGAGACGTTCGACCCAGGGACCAAGACGTTAGCTCTGGAGGTGGTAAGCAGACCACTCCGTCCCCCGGTGGAGGGCCAGGAGGAGAATCTTTTGTTGAATTTATTTCATTTGCCACACCCCTGTACCCACATTCTTTGTAAAAGAGCTATTTCCTTTGTCTCTGGGTCACCTGGCCTGCAAATGCCGTTCTCACGGCACTCTGCCACCAGATCTCAACAGTCCCAGCATGCTGGACGCGGATCTGTCCCTGTCCCTCCAACCGAGATGAAGAAGGGTTTCTACAGCCCTTACTTCATCGTACCCAAGAAAGGCGGCGGCTTATGACTGATCTTGGATTTGCGAGTTTTCAACCAATCTTTGCACAAACTCCCGTTCAAAATGGACCTCGGACCTCATACTCCTCGCGACAGCCCCTTCCTGGTGAATTTCTCTGAGGAAAGACCTTCTTTCTCAGGGACGGGGCATGCTCTGTCATCTGCACCCAGACCTTTGGAACCTCCACGTCTGGCCCCTGGATGGGAAAATCTAGCTGGTCTACCACCTGCTGTCATAGCCACGATCAACCAAGCCAGAGCACCTTCTACCAGGCAACTTTATGCCCTGAAGTGGCGCTTGTTCGCGAATTGGTGTTCTTCCCGGGCTGAAGACCGACAGAGGTGCGCAGTTAGATCAGTGCTCTTATGTCTGCAAGAGAGGCTGGAGGGGAGGCTGTCCCCTTCCACCCTGAAGGTGTATGTCGCCGCTATTGCGACCCACCACAACGCAGTAGATGGCAAGTCTTCTGGTAAGCACGACTTAATCATCAGGTTCCTAAGAGGCGCCCGGAGGTTGAACCCCTCACGGCCAAGCCTGTTCCCCTCACAGGATCTCTCAGTGGTCCTTGCGGGCCTCCAGAGACCCCCCTTCGAGCCCCTAGAATTAGTTGGACTCAGGGCCCTCTCTTTAAAGACGGTCATGCTGATCGCGCTCGCCTCCATCATTAGGGTCAGGGACCTGCAAGTGTTCTCTGTTAGCGACACCTGCCTGGAGTTCGGTCCGGCAGACATATATGTGATCCTAAGACCACGACCGGGCTACGTGCCCAAGGTTCCTACCACACCCTTCAGAGACCAGGTAGTGAACCTGCAAGCGGCTCTGAGCAGCTCTTTGTCTACTTTGGTGGACAGTGGAAAGGGAACGCTGTCTCCAACAGAGGCTCTCCCCCCCCCTGCGGGTTCGAGCACACTCAACAAGGAGTATTGCGTCCTTGTGGGCACTGGACAGAGGTACCTCCCTAGCAGACATATGTAGAGCAGCGGGTTGGGCAACACCTAATACCTTTGCGAGATTTTACAATCTCAGGGTTGAGTCAGTATCGTCCCGTGTTTTCTCAGGTCCGAGCCGGTAGAACTCGGTAACACGCCGAGGTGCCCCACAGTTCAGGACTCCTACATGGACTCCCCCTGTGTGTATTTTCCGCGGTACGGTCCCCTTACGAATTGGACCCGCGTCTCCTTTAGACAGTCCTATCTGCCCTCCGGTCGCTATGTTGTAGGAACTCCCCCCCTCCTTGAAGCTGGATCTACCACTGCACCACATTCCACATGTTGCCTAAAAATCCATGTGATGTATTCGCCACCTTTACCTCCCCCTTTCGGGCAGGTGTGGCCTCTGCTGGGTCTTTTCCCCCTGAAAGAATAGGAAACTGGGTAAGACCCCCTTCCCCCAATGCGTGCAAGGGCCCCAGCCGTTCTTGCTCTATGCAGAGAAACATAGAGAGAAAAGAGGCCCAGCCAGGCTTGGCTGTTCCCAGGTTGTCAAGTGTCGCCTTGTTCTCATGTCTAGACGTTGCTGTGGCATACAGTGTTGGGTATTAGACTACATGTTACTGTATCTGGATTATGAAATTAGATTAAAATAAAATTAGACTACATTTGATTTTTATATATATTATTAATCAGATTACACTTACATTTTATGGATTGTATGGTTACCTATTGATTACCAATCAAGCAACGGCAATATATGTGTTTGTAATGTATTGACCATTATATGTTTCCAATCCAAACACTCTTTTGAATGCCATGCCAATAAATTAAGAATTATAAATTTAATACCATAACCTAAATGTACTAAAGCAATAGTAATGGTCAACTCACATACTAGTTAGTACTGTAGTGAATTCTAACCCTAATTTGTTGAAGTTGTTATTTTATTAAAAAATTTTCATCAAATTGTTGCTTGAAGTCCACATGAAGTGCCTTGATGAACGCAGTTCGATTTTGGTGTTTTGACGTATTTCCTACTGAAACAGGAAATTTGGGAAGGACATGTCAGATGACATAAAAAAATAGCCAATAGGCTTTAGTTTACAGCCTCACACATACCCCTTTCCACCATGTAGCTCATGTCAGAGCAGCTTACCGGGGTAACTTGAGAAGTGCTCTCAAAAAAGGCCAACTTTTGCAAAGACTTGAGAAGTGAACGATTATCTAAATGACAAAATTATTCCAAATATTATTACACAAATGTAAACACTAGTAATTGGGAACATTGTACATTTTGAATACACACTGACACTGCAGTGCACTATCATTGCTTTGTCAAAATAACTGTTTATTCGCTACACTCTGCTCCCGCAAATGCCATTCTCACGGCACACTGCCGCCAGATCTCAACAGTCCCAGCATGCTGGACGCGGACCTGTCCCTGTCCCTCCAACCGAGATGAAGAAGGGTTTCTACAGCCCTTACTTCATCGTACCCAAGAAAGGCGGCGACTTACGACTGATCATGGATTTGTGAGTTTTCAACCAGTCTTTGCACAAAATGGACCACCCATGCATAGCTGCATAGATGGGTGGAGAGTTTGCCTACCGCAACACCAACAGATTGCTTCAGTGGTCATAAAGTGATATTCATTCAAGTGTTCAAGTCAAGTATTAATTTGTCAGAAGTGGTCCTGATTGAAATTACTATTGAATAATCAAGCACTCAAAATAATAATACTAACTCATCATCACATTCTAATAATAAACTTGACTGGACAATAATAAGTACTATTCCCCGTCTGTCGCTCACTTCGACGTTGTGTCGAAGAAGCGACACTAGGGGTCTCTCTTGAGCGCCGAAAGATACCTCTGATCTATGAAAAAAGGCCAATGAGAGTTGGCGAACAGTATTTGCATACTCCGCCTCCGGATACGGATATAAAGGCGAGAGAAATACGCTCGTTCATTCAGTAATTTTCTTCGGAGCCGATGGTCGTGTGTATGCAGTCAGCTGCGAGTAACACAACTGATCCTGCTTCTGATCCTCTGACGCTCTGCTTTGCTGTTGGATTTACGGCGCACTACAGCGGCTTTTCTCTTCACTGCTGGCGTGCAGTTTGCCCCTGGGCGCTTCGACAGCGTAGAGTTAAAAGAGTTGAAAGAGTGATTCTCTTCATAAAAGAGTTTATTTCTCTGAAAGAGCATTACACAGCGGCGTTGAACGTCCTTTTCAGGACGCGTCTTTATAAAGATGTAATTTCCGCCCCTGTGTAGTTTCTGGATGCGGTGATTTCTCCCCACCTCTCTCGGTCATAAAACACTGTCTTGCATGCCTGGGCTGCGATCACACGCAGGCAGTGTTTTATGAATGGTTCATGTTCTCAGTGCGAGAACATAGCCATGGCAACATTGCGGTCGTGTGGCTTTCTTTTGTAATGAGAGAAAGCCGTTTCAGCCGCCCCCCGCGCCTTGCCTCCTTCCTACGGGATTGACGCAGGCGCCGCGGGCGATGAACACGATTTGGGGACAATGACGGACTCTGTTCGCCAGGTAAATCCCCTCGAACCTCCCGCCTCCCCGGCACGCTTGTTTGCTTCCGTCTGAGCTCGGGATGAGCATTCTCTCCAATGGTTCATCTTCTCAGTGTGAGAACATGGCCGTTATAGCATTGCGGTCGCACGGCTTTCTTTTGTAATGAGAGAAAGCCACTTCAGCCGCCCCCCGCGCCTCGCCTCCTTCCTACGGGATTGACGCAGGCGCAGCGGGCGATGAAGGCGATTTGGGGAATATGACAGGCTCTGTTCGCCGGGTAAACCCCCTCGAACCACCCACCTCCCCGGCACGCTTGCTTGCCTCAGAATTGGATGACATCACCGCTGCATCGGAGAGCGTTACAGCAGCATCGGATGCTGATCGCTCGCCTGGGCCGCCACCTTCGGGTCTGCCGCCCAGCCTGAGCCTGACGCACGGAGATCCGCTATGCTTTCCCGGGCTACTTGATCGGTCCCCCCCCCCCCCCCCCCCGCTTCCAAGACCGCTTCCACTCTGCACGCCACGGCCCTTCCTGCAACCAACGCCAGGCCAAGGCACTTCAAAACTTGCACCTTGGGTAGTCCTGTTCTTGATGTGCTGCAGGAACTGCGCTGGATGACCAACCGCGCCCCCGGGCCACGGAGGTCAGAAGCGCCGGCACTCGAACAGGCGATGGCCACCCCTTGTGGTCCAGAAACGCACCTGTGGACTGGACCTGGTCGAAATGCGGGAGGCAGACAAGGCACACCTTTTCCCACACCCCCGTCTCCCAGCTCCGTCCATTCGGCAGACGGAGGCCACTGCACATCCTGCCCCGCCGCAAGCCTGCCGCCATGGGCCATGCCCCGTCTGCTCGCCGACAGGCGTCCTCCTGCGGCTATGAAACACCCTGCTCCGCCTCAACCCGGGCACAGCTCTCAGCCCCAGCGTCGAGCACTCCGCAGGAAGCGGACGCCCCGTCTCACGGACCCCCTCGGGGACCCGGAAGGCTCCCAGGCTGTCCGTAGACGTTCGACCCAGGGACCAAGATGTTAGCTCCGGAGGCTGGTAAGACCGCTCCGTCCCCGGTGGAGGGCCGGGAGGAGAATTTTTTCTTGTCGAATTAATTTTCACATTCTCATATTCTCTGTAATGAGCTATTTCCTTTTGTCTCTGGGTCACCTGGCCCGCAAATGCCGTTCTCACGGCACTTTGCCCCCAGATATCAACAGTCCTGGCTTCCTGGACACGGACCACCCGTCTTCAGCCCCACGACTGTCCCCGGCCGGCCGGTTCCGACGAGTCTAGAGGACGCCTACCCAGGACCTCCTCCTCAGTCGCTAACCCGCCCCCTGCCGGGTGTGCGGAGCAAGGTAAGTGCTTGAGTCTCTTCTCAGCACCTCAGCCGCGGGTCGCCCTGTCGCCGCCCAACGCTGCCCTACCTGCTCCGCCCCGCTGCGAAGCCCCACCGGGTACGTCAAAATCCCTTTGGTGCCCCTAGCGCAGAGGTTGGACGCGTGGCTTTCACTTCCCAACCCGTCTCGCTGGCTGGCCCGGACCATCCGACTCGGTTACGCAATTCAGTTTGCCAGGCCCCCGCCCCCCTTCATGGGCGTCTGCTTTTCTGCAGTACACGGCGAACACGCCCACTCCCTGCGCGTGGAAATCGCGACTCTTCTGGCCAAAGACGCGATAGAGCCTGTCCCTCCAACCGAGATGAAGAAGGGTTTCTACAGCCCTTACTTAATCGTACCCAAGAAAAGCGGCGGCTTACGACAAATCTTGGACCTGCAAGTTCTCAACCGAGCGTTGCACAAACTCCCGTTCAAAATGCTCACGCTTAACCTGCGTCCGGCATCTAGATTGGTTCGCAGCGGTAGACCTGAAGGACGCGTACTTCCACGTCTCCATCCTGCCCCGACACCGCCCCTACCTGCGGTTTGCGTTCGGGGGCCAGGTGTATCAGTACAAAGTCCTCCCCTTCGGCCTGTCTCTGTCCCCTCGTGTCTTCACGAAAGTCGCAGAGGCAGCTCTTGCCCCGCTCTGAGAAGCCGGCATCCGCATACTCAACTACCTCGATGACTGGCTCATCCTGACCCACTCGCGAGAGTTACTATGCGCCCACAGAGACCAGGTGCTCAGGCACCTCAGACGTCTGGGGCTTCAGGTCAACTGGGAAAAGAGCCAGCTCACTCCAGTTCAGAGCATCTCTTTTCTCGGGATGGAGTTAGACTCGGTCTCAATGTCGGCACGTCTCACCAACGAGCGTGCCCAGTCAGTGTTGAACTGCCTCGCCGCCTTCAGGCCAGGCACAGCGGTCCCCCTAAAACTTTTCCAGAGGCTCCTGGGGCATATGGCGTCCTCCGCGGCGGTCGCGCCGCTGGGGTTGATGCATATGAGACCGCTCCAACACTGGCTCCAGACCCGAGTCCCGAGACGGGCATGGCGCCACGGCACGCACCGGGTAACAATCACCCCCGCCTGCCGTCAGACATTCAACCCCTGGACAGACCCTTGTTTCTTACGGGCTGGGTTGCCCCTACAGCAGGTGTCCAGACGCGTCCTGGTCACGACCGACACCTTCAGATTGGGTTGGAGTGCCGTTTGCAATGGGCACGCAGCCTCAGGCCGTTGGAAAGGGGCCCAGCCGCGTTGGCACATCAACTGCCTCGAGTTGTTGACCGTCCTTTTGGCCCTGCGGAAGTCTCTCCCGTTAATTCGGGACGAACATATCCTAGTCAGGTCGGACAGCACCACTGCGGTCGCGTACATAAATCGCCAAGGCGGCGTACGCTCCCGTCACATGTCACAACTCGCCCGTCGTCTCCTCCTTTGGAGCCAGCACCGACTCAAGTCGCTGCGTGCCACTCACATCCCCGGCAACCTCAATGTGATAGCGGACGCGCTGTCATGACAACGCTTGCCTGGCGGAGAGTGGAGGCTTCACCCCCACTCGGTTCAGCTGATTTGGGAACGGTTCGGCAAGGCCCAGGTAGACCCCTCTGCCTCCCGAGAGACCTCCCACTGCCCGCTCTGGTACGCCCGTTCAGAGGCTCCCCTCGGGGCAGATGCACTGGCACACAGCTGGCCGGCTGGGCTGCGTAAGTACGCATTCCCCCAGCGAGCCTTCTTGCACAGGTGCTGTGCAAGGTCAGGGAGGACGAGGAGCAAGTCACTCTCGTGGCTCCTTACTGGCCCACTCGGGCCTGGTTCTTGGACCTTGTACTCCTCGCGACAGCCCCTCCCTGGCGAATTCCCCTGAGGAAGGACCTTCTTTCTCAGGGACGGGGCACGCTCTGGCATCCGCACCCAGACCTTTGGAACCTCCACGTCTGGCCCCCGAACGGGATGCGGAAGATCTAGCTGGTCTACCACCCACGGTCGTAGCCACGTTCAACCAAACCAGAGCCCCTTCTACCAGGCAACTCTACACCCTGAAATGGCGTCTGTTCGTGAATTGGTGTTCTTCCCGGGCAGAAGACCCACAGAGGTGCGCAGTTAGGTCTGTGCTCCTGTTACTACAGGAGAGGTTGGGGGGGGAGGCTGTCCCCATCCACCTTGAAGGTGTATGTTGCCACTATCGCAGCTCACCACGACCCAGTAGACAGCAAGTCTCTGGGTAAGCACGACTTAATCGTCAGGTTCCCAAGAGGTGCCCGGAGGTTAAACCCCTCCCGGCCAAACCTGTTCCCCTCCTGGGATCTCTCGGTGGTCCTCGCCGGTCTTCAGAGATCCCCCCCCCCCGAGTCGCTAGTATCAGCTGGCTCAGGGCCCTCTCCTGAAAAGACGGCCCTGCTGATCACGCTCACTTCCATCAAGAGGGTCGGGGACCTGCAAGCGTTCCCTACTGATGACACTTGCCTGGATCTCGGTCCGGCAGATACTCATGTGATCCTAAGACCTCGACTGGGCTATGTGCCCATGGTTCCTACCACGCCCTCTGGAGATCAGGTAGTGAACCTACAAGCGCTGCCCCGGGAGGAGGCAGTCCCAGCTCCTCTCACTGTCGTGTCCGGTACGTGCCTTGTGTGCCTACCTGGAACGCACCCAGAGCTTCAGGCGCTCTGAGCAGCTCTTTGTCTGCTTTGGAGGACAGCAGAAAGGGAACGCTGTCTCCAAACAGAGGTGTCTCACTGGGTGGTGGATGCCATTCAGTTGGCCTATCACACCCAGGCCATGCCCCCCCCCCTTACGGGTTCAAGCCCACTCCACTAGGAGCGTGGCATCCTCATGGGCACTGGCGAGGGGCACCTCCCTAGCAGACATTTGCAGAGCTGCGGGCTGGGCAGCACCTAACACCCTTACGATCTCAGGGTTGAGTCAGTCTCGTCCCGTGTTCTCTCAGGTCCGAGCCCGTAGAACTCGGTACATGTCGACGGTCTGACCGGGTGAACCGCTTGTTCCAGCGCCGTTTCCCTCTGCCAAGGCAAAACAGTGCGCTTTTGTCCCAGAGGACCTAGGTCCCTGGTTGATTCCTCCCTAGCCCTTCGGGCCCGCAGCAGTTCAGCGGAGGAACGTGCTGGTCCAGTCCACTACGGGTACCTCCGGCTACCCCTACTGGAATAGGTGCTCCACAGATCAGGCCTCCTACGGGACTCCTCCTGTGTGTATTTCTGCGGTACGGTCACCTTACGAGCTGACCCGCGTCTCCCTTAGGCAGTCCTTTGCTGCCCTCCGGTCGCCGTGTTGTAGCAACTCCCCCCTCCTCGAGGTTGGATCTACCACCGCGCCATTTCCTCCCACATGCCCAAAGTGGCCATGTGATGTATTTTGCCACCTTTACCTCCCCTGCTGGGCAGGTGTGGCCTCCGCAGGGTCTTTTCCCCCTAAACGAATAGGAATTCGGGAATAAGACCCCCTTCCCTCGATGCGGTAAGGGCCCCGGCTGCTCTTGCTCTATGCCGAGAAAACATAGAGAGAAAAGAGGCCCAGCCAGGCTTGGCCCGTTCCCTAGTTGGGAGCGTCACCTTGTTCCCCCCTGGGTAACCAAAAGGATGCTGACGCTTTTTCGGGGCATTGGGGAAGAGTACGTCCAGCCTGAACACAGTTGGTCACTTGTGCACGTGCAAATACCTGCCCGCTTCTGTGTCAGCAGTACACGTACACGGCTCAGCGCATGGCGAGTTTTGAAGTGGACCCCTAGTGTCGCTTCTTCGACACGACGTCGAAGTGAGCGACAGACGGGGAACGTCTCGGTTACGTATGTAACCTCCGTTCCCTGATGGAGGGAACGAGACGTTGTGTCTTCCCGGCCATGTCGCTGAGCCGAGACGCTGAGGTGCCCGGTACACTCCCGGCTCCTCAGAAAAATCCTGAATGAACGAGCGTATTTCTCTCGCCTTTATATCCGTATCCGGAGGCGGAGTATGCAAATACTGTTCGCAAACTCTCATTGGCCTTTTTTCATAGATCAGAGGGATCTTTCGGCACTCAAGAGAGACCCCTAGTGTCGCTTCTTCGACACGACGTCTCGTTCCCTCCATCAGGGAACGGAGGTTACATACGTAACCGAGACGTTCAGTTAGGTTTTTAAAATTTGTAGTTTTGTAAAATATATTTAGGTAAAAATGTCCTGTTTATTACTGCATTGTTGTATTGGTGCATACAAATTATATGATATTATAAATTAAATACCATTATTCCTTGTGTTCAAGTGAAAAATTTGATTTTTATTTTATTAAATATTTTGAATCTACTTGTTAATAACTTGTTATTATTATATAAATAATATTTTAATGAAAAACTTAAACAAACGACACAAACACACAAATGATGGTCAGCTGCCCGTAAACGATCTCTCTCTCTCAAACCACCATCCGCAGTCTGCCTTTATCCCTCTCAGAGGCTTAATTCGCCTGATAAGGGGCCGGGTGTGCAGAATCTGCCCTGTCACATTTATTTACTCCGAAATGACACAAAAGTGATTTTAAATCATGTTTTTTTTTTTGTTCATCCTAACATTGTAGTCAAGTAGATTGACTACTCATAGGTTTATTTGTGAGTTGTTGTGAACAGATTAAAGGAGAGTGTTTTTATGGAGTATGTTGTCAATTCTTTATGGTGGATTGTTTTAAAAAACTGTTGCAGAAGAAAATACTGTTGGATGCCGTGAACTACATACACCCACAATAATATAGTTATGCACTTTTGAAGTGCCTCCAAGCACTTTTACATTGAAGCGTATCATTATGTGCCTGGAATTCGCATAAGCGGTGTTGTGCCCTATGATTTTTTATATACCTCCTATATATTTGTTGTGTATTTATCAGTTTTCCTATTGTAGGGCTGTGCTTAGCGTCCATATATCCCTAAGAAATGCATCCTAAAAATGTTTTTGCCTCATTGCTGTTGCACTTGCACATTAAGAAATTTAAAAAAAATTTCTTAGACAGTAATCAAACTGGCACAAACTTACATTGTGGAATATCTTCTATGCACAGTTTTACATAGAAAAAAACTAACTCGGACTTGCCTTCTAAAGCCACTTTTTGTATTAATATATCAATGCTTTTCTCGTCTGCCACAATAATGAAATGCATTTTAATTATCTGAATTATTATTTTATAATGTATTATTATATTTATAATTCATTAAATATAGCTATTAATAATTATACAATTTTATATATTTCATTCTTTTTTTTTAAGGAGCATTCTCAGCAAATATATATGTATATGATTAATTGCGATTAATCCGATTCAGTAATTGGCACGTCATGTAATTCCACTTAAAATTTTAAGCGATTGACAGCCCTAAATATAAGTGAATTGATACCAACATTATTCCAGACATCTAATTTTGATTAACTATCCATTTTTTGGTGAACATTCCATTTAAGGACTGTGAGCAACATTTATGTAATGGCATTTTTTGTCACTGCAAAATAAATATTTCTGTTTATTATGGCAATTTTAAAGGTGCACTCATAAATGTTTCCTCATTAAAAAAGTTGAATTCCTAAATACATGAATTGTAATTTTGCAATATATATAGGAAATCATGACCACTCACATCAAAATGAAGACTCATATCAGTATTACAGAAATATTAATATGATATATGACAATATTAATATTACTTTGATTGCCCCTGTGTGTTGGCACTTCTTTCTTTCCCTGTGTAAAGGTCTGCAGTTTCACAAATTAATTCACAATCCACAGTTTGATGAAATCTGGATGAATGCACAGCTAGGACAAATAACTTCTGACTGTAAATTTCATATTGTCAAAGCAATCAATCTGTTATTCCATATTAATCAT
Organism: Moxostoma hubbsi; assembly: GCA_032164185.1. Lineage (NCBI taxonomy): Eukaryota > Metazoa > Chordata > Actinopteri > Cypriniformes > Catostomidae > Moxostoma > Moxostoma hubbsi. Next base: position 8,914,172 of record JAVLUX010000003.1, on the reverse strand, counting down.
ATTTGATCTCTTATATACTAATCCTGCTGGTTAAAGTATCTGCTCACAGTGCCAGCTTTTAGCCATAACTGTCTCTCTCTCTCACCTAAAGCTGAGCACATTTCATGTATTATAAACATATTTTACACAGGGCTACATGGCCACATTTCACAGGGCTTGCACATTTTGCATGCATAAATGTAATAAAATCAGCTATGAAACCCTTACAATTACATTTGATCCATCATTTGTAACATGAGTCATGTCAATGACAAGCATAGAGGCATTACCAGGATATATATAAGGCATATAACCAACCACTTTAAAGCTTGCTGTTCATTTTTAAACCAGAATTAGCTTTTTATGAATTTTCGTGACTGCTTAGACATAAAACTGTAACACTTGTGATAGTGTAGATTCTAGTTCATCTTTGAGAATTAGATATGTGTTAGCTTTCCGATTTTTAGTGTTACAATTTGAGCCCTGGAAGTATCAAGGCATGTGTGTTTTGGCTGTCATTCAAAAGTTATGTGTCCGTTTGGAGCCTCTGGAATCCAAAACAGCTTCTCCTTGCATGATGTCACAATGAATTCTTGTTCACCTTTTTTAAGTTTGACTCTTCCAAGCCACATCTCACGCTCAGCTGACGCTGCACAATGGCTTTTGTTCACACTGCACATAAATCTGATTTGTTTTTCAAATTCAATCTTTAGGACTGCCTATTTAAACCTTAAACTCTGGTGCATTTTTGGGCTGCCGCATGCAATTTTTCACACCTAAATTTAAAAGCTCAACATTCACATATTGTGAGATAATTGTAATTTTTCAGAAAACTTTTTTTTTAAAGACTCAATAATATTTATAAATAAATTGTAATTTTTCAGAAAACTTTTTTTAAAGACTCAATAATATTTATAAATAATATTGTGCTGTTTATGTTAACAATCTTATGATGAACAGAAAGTTAATATACAGTGCACTTTTTCTGATTTTGTTATGTTGCAGCCTTATGCTAAAATGCTTTAAATTATTATTATTATTATTTTCACATCATCTACACTCCATACCCCATAATGACAAATAATATCACATTGTCATAAGTATTCAGACCCTTTGAAATTTTAAGTTTAAGTGCATCCCATTTCTCTGGATCATCTTTGAGATGTTTCTACACTTTGATTGGAGTCCACCTTTTGTAAATACAGTTGATTGGACATGATTTGAAAAAGCACACACCTGTCAAAATAAGGTCTCACAGCTGAAAATGTATATCAGAGCAAAAACCAAGCCATGACATCAGCAGAACTGCCTGCAGAGCTCAGAGACAGGATTGTGTCAAGGCACAGATCTGGGGAAAGCTACAAAAACTTCAAGCTGCATTGAAGGTTCCCAAGAGCACAGTGGCCTCCATAATTCTTAAATAGAAGAAATATGGAACAACCAGGACTCTTCGTAGAGCTGGCAGGCCAGCCAAACTGAGCAATCTGGGGAGAAGGGCCTTGGTAAGAGAGGTGACCAAGAACCCATTGGTCACTCTGGTTGAGCTCCAGAGATCATGTGTAGAGATTTGAGAAACTTGCAGAAGGACAATCATCACTGCAACACCCCACCGATCTGGGCTTTATGGCAGAATGGACAGGCAGAAGCATCTTGTAAGACAATGTAAGACACATAAAAAACACCAGAAGGACTTTCAGACTGTCAGAAAAAGATTCTGATTCACTGTGGTGCGTGAAAATCCCAGGAAATCAGCAGTTCCCTTTACAAAAAGCTTCACTATGATGCTGCGCTTTGCTAAGCGCTATGGGGAACAATCTTATTGTGAGCAGCTTTGAATATGTGTGTAACACGTCAATGAAAATTGACTGGAATTTATAGCCTCGGCTGGTGAGATCATTGAATGCACCTGTGACTAGGCTATAAATAGAGGCGTCACCAGAGTGTCGTCAGATGATTTTTCTTCAGAGCATACTATGACTGTGTCTCACAAACCTGCTAAAACCTCTTTCTTCCCTTTGTTAGGAGTTAGAAACTGTTAGGCATTGCGCAGAAATTTCCTTCTTTCTCTGTTCTTTTTTTTTTTTTTTTAAAAAAGAAGATATATATATATAGATATATATAAGGAGAAGTGACAAATATGTCAGAGAACAAAGGCAAACGCTGCGTGTTTCCTTGCCAGCGGTCTATGACCGACAAGGACACGCATGAGTTTTGCTTTGTTTGTTTGGGGGAAGAGCACGCTGCTCTCGCGTTGGGGCAAGGCGGGTGCGCGCATTGTGACCTACTTTCGGTCGGAGTGCTGCGCGCTCGCCTCGCTTACTTTCACGAGCCAGCACCCACACTTCATTCGTGGGGCTCTCGCATGGATCTGGCTGAGGAGCAAGAGACGGGTTCTTCCCTTTCGCTCGCTCTCTCCCCAGATCCAGCCGGTCCTTCACGCGATCTCGAAGCGCGCTCCGGCGCTTCTTCGGTTCACGCGGAGAACATTATATCTTTTGGTTCAGAGTGTGAGCTATCTGCGTCAGAGCATTCCAAACGCGATTTTAAATCTTCTGAGTTGCTCGACGTGATCACTCGTGCAGTGGCCAGGCTTTAATGAGACTGGCCACGCGACCAAGAAACCCCCAAACACTCCAAATTAGAGGACAGATTTCTGTCTGGTGGCCGAGGGAAGGGAATGCCTTATCAGTCCCTTCCCTTCTTTGATGATCTCCACGACGAGCTCGCTCGTTCATGGAGAAAACCTTATACCTCGCGCGTTCACGTGCCCTCGACGTCGTTATACTCGACTATCGTGGGCGCTGACGCAAAAGGTCATTCAATGTTGCCGCCGGTTGAAGAGACGCTTGTGGACTATCTCTCGCCGAGTTCGGCGTCATCACTAAAAAGCCCCGCCCTCCCCTCAAAGCCATGCAGAACTACCTCCATGCTAGTGGGAAGGGCTTATCAAGCAGCAGGTCAGGCTGGTGCAGCGCTGCACACCATGGCTGTGTTACAGGCTTACCAGGCTGATCTGCTAAAAGACCTGAGTGCGGGTGAAACGCTTGGAGACGCCATGAACTCGGTTATCTCCAGATTTCAGGAGGCAAACAGCCACGAGGAAGCCTTTGGGCAGTTTTTTCCTCGCTGCACTCAGGGGGCGGGGCCGTCGGCCACCCGGTCTCGCCCCGAGGCTGTTAGGAGGGAAGCTCAAAAACAGAGCGTGGCGAGTCGTGCTCCCCCTCGCAGAGACAGGGGACAGGCTCGTCGTCCTCAGCAGCCCCCTAAGCAAGACCTCAGGGCTATAATTTCCAAAAAGGAAGAAACCCTGGTGGTCTTGTACCCAACCTTTTGGGGGTAGTCCCCTTCGGGAAGGGGCGCGTGTTTTATTCACTTCGGCCCTCCCGATACCCTCAAGAAAACCCTTCACTCCCGCTACCCTTGGTGTTTCGGGTGACAGCTTTCCGACAGAAAGTTGGGTGTACCGTTGCTTCCTGCCTTAAGTCCAGGACACGGAACACTCAACACCCCCTCAACAGGAAGTGCTCACCGCCTTTCAACGGCGTGGTCTCACTACCGTAAACCGGATTTCTTTTTATGTCTACTATGAATAGCAAAAAAAAACAAAAAAAAAACTCATATCTCCTGGTTAAAGGGGCCATGGTATGTGTTCCCCTACCAGAGAGAGAGTTGGGTTATTACACAAAATACTTCCTGTTTCCCATGGAGGGTGAGGGGTGGCGTCTGGCTTAGATCTTAAAGCTTGAACTGCCCATGGGTGTTCAAGTCCTAGATGATGCCTATCAAGACGGTCGTGTCTCAAGCCCTACAACTCGTTTGGCTGGTCACCATCGATCTTGTGATGCACTTCTATACTTCATTTAGAAGTTCTGCCACAACATGGAAAGTTCCTGAGGTTCGCTTCCGGGGGCGAAGTCTTCCAGTGTCAGGTTCTTTCATTCGGCCTAGCCCTTTTTACCCACACATTCACAATGCATGATGTAGCGCTGGCTCCTTGTGACTCCGGGGCATCTGCATTCTGAATTGTCTAGATGACTGGCTGATCCTAGCGCAGTTCCAGGAACTGGCAGTTCAGCACAGGGACATCGTCTTAGCTTCGGTTTCGCTGGGGTTGAGGCTCAACGCCAAGTAAAGCGTCCTCTCTCCCACCCAGAACACTGTCTATCGGGGCATCGTATGGAGTTCAATCACAATGCGGGCACAACTGTCTCCCGCTAGGATTGACTCCATTCAGATCACCCTGAGCAAAGTCAGGCTAGGCCAAGGTTGCACTGTTAATCAGTATCAACGATTTCCAGGTCTCAGGGCGACCATGTCCTCGGTGATCCCTCTGGACCTTCTGCTCATGAGACCGTTGTTGTTGTGGCTCAAAGCCAGGGGTTTTTCTTCCAAGGGCCAAAACCCCTAGGCTAATAAGGGTTACGCGCCTCAGGCTTCGTTCCCTTTCTACGTGGTTCAGACCCCGGTTTTCTGCCTTGGGTCCCACACTAGGTGCGTCTTGTTGTCGCAGGTTGCTAATGACAGACGCCTCCCTGACGGGCGGGGTAGCGGCCTTAAGTGGTCGTCCAGCTTAAGGGGATAGGAGGGTCATCAGCTCGGTTGTCACAGTCACTGTCTCGGGTTGATGGCTGTATTTCTGGCCCTGAAATACCTCCTCCTGAGGCTGCCATGTCTTGGTGCGGGGAGTGGAAACTCCACCCCGAGGTAGTGGAATAAATTTGGGAGGAATTTTACAGTGCAGAAGTGGACCTCTTTGCCTCTCAAGAGACTGCGCAATGTCCCCTCTACTTCTCTCTGAGTCACCCAGCCCCCCTGGGTCTGGAAGCAATGGCACATACATGGCCCAGAATGCACCTGTATGCATTTCCCCCGGTTTCTCTGCTCCCGGGGGTCTTAGCCAGAGTTCGCCAACAAGGGTCTTGCCTCTTGCTGATAGCGCCTTATTGGCCAAACAGGACTTGGTTCTCAGAACTGATGCTCCTCCTCGACGGCTCGCCTTGGGCGATTCCGATCAGGAAGGATCTTCTGTCTCAGGCACAGGGGATGATACTTCATCCCCGTCCCGAACTGTGGAATCTTCATGTTTGGCCCCTGAAGGGTACCAACTGAGGAACACAGGGCTGTCGCCTGAGGTTATCGAAACCATTCTTAGTGCAAGTCCCCTTCCACTAGAAGAATTTACGCCAATAAGTGGGGTGTCTTTGAAAAGTGGTGCAGTTCACATGATGCAGATCCAGTTAACTGCCAAATTGTTTCAGTTCTGGGTTTTCTGCAAGGAAAACTGTCAGCAGGCATATGCCCCGCCACTCTCAGGGTCTATGTGGCCGCCATTTCGGCTTGCCATGCCCTGATCAATGGGGTGCCTGTAGGGAGACATCCTCTGCTCGCTCGCTTCATTCATGGGGCCATGCGGTTGAGGCCCCCTGTCAGGACTAGAACTCCTTCCTGGGACTTGGCAATAGTCCTGGAAGGTCTAGTTGAGACCCCCTTTGAACCTCTAGAGTCAGCATCTGACAGACTTCTGACTCTAAAGATGGTCTTTCTTATGGCGATTACCTCTCTCAAGAGGGTTGGGAATCTACAGGCTCTGTCTGTTTTGCCGGCCTGTTTAGAATTTGCCCCAGGTACAGCTAAAAGCTATTCTATATCCGCATCCAGTCTATCTCCCCAAGGTGCCTTTTTCGACAGTACATCCTGTCACTCTGGAAGCCTTCTGCTCCCCACCATTTTTAACGCCGGAGCAAGAAAGACTTCACCGACTCTGTCCTGTCTGTGCCCTTCAGACTTATGTCCACCGCACTAGCCAGTGGCGTAAGTCAGGGCAGTTGTTTGTCTGTTTTGGGGGCCGCAACAAAGGGCCACTACAAAAACCGACTACGTCACATTGGGTGAGGGATGCTATTGTCGTGTCCTACGAGGCGTGCAGTCAAGCTTCGCCAGTAGGTATCAGGGCTCACTCCACCAGAGGTGTCGCTTCCTCTAAAGCCTTGGCTAGAGGTGTCCCTCTGCAGCAAGTTTGTGATGCGGCAGGCTGGTCCTTTCCGCACACATTCATCAAGTTCTATAGTTTCGATGTTCACGCTACTCCAGGCTCTTACGTCCTCGAGTCGACATCTCAACCCCATGCCTCTACAAGTTTGTGATGCAGCAGGCTGGCCCTCTCTGCACACATTCCTGTGTTCTCATGGTATAGGTGTTCAAGCTACCCCGGGCCCTTAGGTCCGGGGGTAGGAGTTTTAGTTGGGTTTGTGTTGCGGCAGGCTAGTTCCTTTCCGCGCACAGTCTCAGACTTTATTGGCTAAACTCTTTTTATGCCTGAACAAGTTTGTGATGAGGCAGGCTGGTCCTTTCCGCACACATTCTTCAGGCCCTATGTCTGGGCTCCCATGCCCCTGAGTTCATTTCTGATCTCAAGTTTAAGATGGTCTGTGTATGGCAGGCTGGTCCTTTCCATACACATTCCTAAAATCTTACGATTCATGCCTGAACAAGTTTGTGATGTGGCAGGCTGGTCCTTCCTGCACACATTCTTCAGGCCCCATATCTGGATTCCCTTGTGTTCCTTTATGATCTCAAGTCTAAGAAGGTTTGTGTATGGCAGGCGGGTCCTTTTCGTACACATTCCTAAATCTTACGATTTAGATCCTTATGCCTGAACAAGTTTGTGATGCGGCAGGCTGGTCCTTTCTGCACACGTTCATCAAATTTTTTTGGTTTAGATGTTTTAGCTACCCCGGGCTGTTTGCCCTTGGGTCGATGTCTCAAGCCCATGTCTGAACATGTTTGTGATGCGGCAGGCTGGTCCTTTCCGCACACATTCATCAAATTTTATGGTTTAGATGTTTTAGCTACTCCGGGCTCTTACGCCCTTGAGTCAACATCTCAAGCTCATGTCTTAGACCTCTCGTGTTTTTTGTGAGCACACTTCACAACCGTAGGGGTCCGGACAGCCCCAGTGCGGCGGCGTGGGTATTCTGTTCCCCATAGCGCTTAGCAAAGCGCAGCATCATAGTGAAGCTTTTTGTAAAGGGAACATCTCGGGTTACATGTGTAACCCTTGTTCCCTGAAAAAAGCGGAACGAGATGCTGCGCTTCTTTGCCGCACTGGGACGGTCCAGGACTGCTCTTCAGAAAAATATCTGACGACACTCTGGTGACGCCTCTATTTATAGCCTAGTCACAGGTGCATTCAATGATCTCACCAGCCGAGGCTATAAATTCCAGTCAATTTTCATTGACGTGTTACATATTCAAAGCTGCTCACAATAAGATTGTTCCCCATAGCGCTTAGCAAAGCGCAGCATCTCGTTCCGCTTTTTTCAGGGAACAAGGGTTACACATGTAACCCGAGACGTTACAGAACTACTCATACCAGCCCATCTGTTAATCTGGTGATTATCTAGTCAGCAAATCGTGTGGCAGCATTGCATTGCATAAAATCATTCAGATATGGGTCAGGAGCTTCGGTTCATGTTCACATCAACCATCAGAATGGGGAAAAAAATTATCTCTGTTATTTGGACTGTGGCATGATTTTTGGTGCCAGTTGGGCTGGTTTGAGTATTGAGTAACTGCTGATCTCCTGGAATTTTCACACACAACAACTTTGAATGGTGCCAAAAAAAAAAAAAAAAAAACATCCAGTGAGGGGCAGTTCTATGGACGGAAATGCCTTGTTGATGAGAGAGGTCAACAGAGAATTGCCAGACTGGTTCGAACTGACAGTCTACGGTAACTCAAATAACCTGAGATTCATATAAAATAGCATCTCAGAATGCTATTCAGGGATGTGGGTTGGCGCTGTCTTAGTCTAATGAGGGGGAACTACACAATATTAGGCAGGTGGTTTTAATGTTGTGGCTGATATACAGTACTGTGCAAAAGTTTTAGGCACTTGTGAAAAATGTTACAAAGTGAGGATGTCTTACATATAGCCAATAGGCTTTAGTTTACAGCCACACACATACCACACATAATTCCATAAATAATTTTTATTTATCAGTTAACATCATACAAATTCCAGTAAACATAAAAAAGCTAAATCAATATTTGGTGTGGCACCTTTGACTTAAAAACAGCCCCAATTCTCCTAGGCACACCTGGACAGAGTTTTTATTGTTTGTAGGCAGATAGGATGTACCAAGCTTCTTGAATATCAATTTAGGCTGTCTCAAATGCTTCTGTATCTTCATGTAATCCCAGACTGATCGATGTTCAGTGGGGGGCTCTTTGGGGGCAATACCATCACTTACAGAGTGCCCGGTTATTCTATTCTAATGTTTTGTTTTTGCAGAAATGTATTTTTCATATTGACACACTAAAGCTGAAGGTATAAATATCCATCTTAACACAAATTTATTACATGCCTAAATGTTTGCACAGTACTGTATATAATTTGTTTGTCCTCTATAACCTTCCACCACAATATGCAGATCAGAATTATAGGTGGCGCTCTAACGCATCTCAACCCCCACAGATGTGCTCATCCATAAACATTCAGTCTGATTTTCAGTTCATGCACCATCCCCATTGTTTTAGCAAATATCTTGGCTTTTGAGTGGAGTAGTTGCTCAATCCAGGTGTAATTAGACAGCTGAGATACTCCCCTTTGCCATGATGTATAACGTTGTATCACCAATAGTTAATTACATATTTTGCTGATTATTTGTTTAGCATGTTTTTCCTGCTGGAAGATATCATAAGATATAGCAGTGGATTTTTCACCAAAGCAAGCTCACAGACAAGTAAACAAATTGCTCTTTTGTAGAAAACTGAGATATAACTGATGCAGATATAAAGTCTGTGGCTACTTAGGGCTTACAGCAGCAGTGATCGGTGCATAAAAGCACTTGAATTTGATGTCTTACAGAAATCATACTGTATTTCAGTTTGTGATTCTTTTGAAAATCTTTCGAATTGTGGTTTTAGCGCAACAAAATAAACTACACAGTCCCATTACTGGACATGAGGGCTTTAATTTTATGTATTATTTGTCTATTTAAGTGCTATGTGAAATACTTCATATTTTATATAAATATAGGATTTCTACCACATTACCTCTAGGGTGTGCTTATTTGTTTTTTTTAGCTCCTATTTTTTTATTTTATGTAAATCTGAAAAGTTTTATGAAAATTTCAGAATCTAAGCTTTCAAATGATACCACATATGCCTGACTTATTTATCCGGGGACATATTTCACAATATAGCGGGAGATTAATTTTTTTGGCAGAGTTTAAAGGGTTTTAAGCATTAGCACAATACCAAGAGACAGGTGAATTTACTAAACAGTTGCTCCACTTTTGCACTTTCAGCACAAAACCTGCTTCTTATTCACTAACCACTCGCAATCTAGTTTAACTAAGAAAATCAGCACTGAAATTGTGCAGCGTTTTGAGTATTTAAATTAAGTCATCATTGTCATTTCACGCAAACACGCCTCCTTTTCGATGTACTGTTATTATATTGCTTATTATAGATAGCGCTTCAGTCACAAAAAATGCCTGGCACTATTTAGATTGTGCTATTACCTTTTATTTAAAAGAGATGTTAGTGTACATTTTCTATCAATCTAATCAGCAATAATTCATCAATTTATGATCAAATGATGGAGAAGAGTGTTATTACAATTCCTTCTTAGTGAATTTCCCCCATAGCTAAGAGAGTCATTTCTGCCATTGTATAAAGAGAAGATGGAAAAAATTGTCTAAAATTTACTGTCTACTGTCTAATCTGCTGTCCATCTTGACACTGCGGACATACGCATCAGAGGCATTACTATAATTTATACACATTCATGCAAATGTTGTGACAGAAACCACTCACTCAATTGTTCATTCATCATTCAATGCAGAGGTAATAGTATGTGTGAAAGAAAAGAAGTGATCTGAGACAGATGTAGACACTTCTGTGCTTTGTGTTTGACGTGCAGTCATGTTGTGTCTTGAATGATGAAAACAAGAATTTGAAATCTTCAGATCTGACTGTTCAGACAAAAGTGCATTTCCAAAAACAGATTTTTATCAGATTTCAAGATGTGTCTGGATGTGGTTTGGTCAGGTTGGTAAAAATTTGATTTCATGTATTTTGTATGTTTTTTGCAGTTAAGATTAAAAACTAAATGGATTTGAATCAGATACACCACAAAATCAGATTTTACCTGCTTGCCTGAATAAAACAAATTAGACATTTTGTCTTTGTAGCACACCCTTTATCATAGAAAGATTAAATAAATCACATATGTTTTTGTAAAAGTCTCCATCCTCTCTACCTGTCTCTCAACTTCCCTCAAAGTCAGCCATGGCGCCTAACCTATTATTTGCCTTGGCACAAAGGCCAGTGTAAATGTGTCACAGAAATAATGTTCTTACCATGCTGCTGAACTTTAAAAAAAACACTTCCTCCATTTTGTCCTATGAAAAGGATCATGCTGTGATCAGATGACTCACAGTTGTCCCTGCAGATTGAGGTTATAGTTTAACCAAAAATTATAATTCTGTCAATTTTTATTTACCCATTCCAAACCCAAAAATAAGTTTGAAACCCAAATCATTATGCAGCTCTTGCCATACAAAAACATGCCATAATGAATTGTGTTAACATAGTGTTATGCTTCAAAGTGTGACGACAGGTAACAAGAGAGGGTCTATGTGCAGCTTTATTTAATCCAAAACAAGAAATAGAGAAAACCACGGGGAACTTGCAAAACATGAAATAACAGACAAATGGACAGGGGAGAAACAAGGGCTTAAATACACAAGGGAAAACTAGGAACACCTGGGGAAACAATCAGGGAACGGGAGAAAATCAGGGGAAAACCAATTTTAAAAAAAAAATAAAAAAAATATATGGAACTACAAGAACCAAACAGGAATTTCAACATAAAAGCACAAAAACAAAAGACAACAGAGAACATGACAGAGCCCCTGCTTTAAGGAGCGGATTCCAGACACTCCAAAAAAAAAAAAAGAAACAAAAAGACAAATTGTTCAAGGGGGCACAAGGGGCAAACAGGCAGTCAGAGGGGGCACAAGGGGAGCAGAGGAGCAAGGTAGGGACAGGGAGTCTTGGAAGTGGTCGTAGGACAGGGACAGGGTCAGGAGGGGGCCACAGGGTCGAGAGAGGGTAAGGGGGCCTGGGAGGAGGCCACGGGACAGGGACCGGGTCAGGAGGCCTGGGAGCAGGCCACGGGACAGGGGTCGGGTCAGGAGGCCAGGGAGGAGGCCATGGGACAGGGAACGGGTCAGGAGGCCTGGGAGGAGGCCGCGGGACAGGGATCGGGTCAGGGGGAGGCCATGGGACAGGAGGCCGGGGAGGAGGCCATGGGACAGGAGGCCGGGTCAGGAGGAGGCCGGGGACCAGGTCAGGAGGCCGGGGAGGAGGCCACGGGACAAGAAATGGGCCAGGAGGCCGGGGAGGAGGCCACGGGACAGGGATCGGGGCAGGAGGCCGGGGAGGAAGCCACAGGACAGGTGCAGTGGCAGTCTCTGGCTGCGGAGCCATGGAAGGCGGAGTCATGGAGGACTCAGGGGTGGAGCCGTGGGAGGCTCTGGAGGCGTGGAAGGCGGAGCATGGAGGGCTCTGGAGACAGTGCCGTGGGAGGTTTAGGAGACGTGGAAGGCTCGTGGGGTGGAGCCCTGGGAGGCGGAGCCGTGGAAGGTTCGGGAGGCGGAGCCCGAGGAGGCGGAGCACTGGGAAGCTTGGGAGGCGGGGCCCTGGAATGCAGAGCAGGCGGTGCCGTGGAATGCGGCGCAGGCGGAGCTGTGGAATGCGGAGCCATGGAGGATACAGGGGACGGAGCCCTGGGAGGCGGAGCCCTGGGAGGCTCGGGAGGCGGAGTCCTGGGAGGCAGAGCTCTGTGAGGCTTGGGAGGCGGAGCCGTGGGAGGCAGAGCCCTGGGAGGCTCGGGAGGCGGAGCCCTGGGAGAGTTTCTTCTTCTCCTCCTCCTCCTGACGGATGAGGCTGGCAACGCTGGCTCTGGGATGGACGAGACTTCCAACTCGTTGGCCGTGGCAGGTGTGGGCGTTGGCTCGTTGGCCGTGGCAGGCGTGGGCGTTGGCTCGTTGGCCGTGGCAGGCGTGGGCGTTGGCTCGTTGGCCGTGGCATGCTCGTTGGAAGTGCCCTCTGAAGCAAACATCTCCAAAACCAAATTCACCTACCTCTCCCACGTGCAATCACCAGTCTCCGGCAACTCGATCCATCCATGGGCAAGGAGGCCGAGCTGATAAATGGACTTAAGATGACCATCAGAGAAACCAGTGCATCGGGCAATGGTGCTAAACAGACGTGAGTATTCAGTTAAAGGGAGGTTCGCTCGGCTCAGCTGGAGGAAGACTGCTGCTAGATCCATGTTTGGTCTGTTATTCTGTGACGACAGGCATTGAGAGAGGATCTATGTGCAGCTTTATTTAATCCAAAACAAGAAATAGAGAAAACCACGGGGAACTTGGAAAAACATGAAATAACAGACAAATGGACAGGGGAGAAACAAGGGCTTAAATACACAAGGGAAAACTAGGAACACCTGGGGAAACAATCAGGGAACGGGAGACAATCAGGGGTTAACCAATCAAAAAACGGAACTACAAAGGACTACAAGAACCAAACAGGAAACAGGAACTAAACAGGAATTTCAACATAAAAGCACAAAAACAAAAGACAACAGAGAACATGACACAAAGGACAAAAAGTATGATTTATTTGCTATATTTCATGTTTTCTGAAGCCAAACGGTAAACTAAAGTGAAGTCATAGTTCACTGAAAATCTTCAACCCTGCTTTTTAGCTTGTATCGTGCCCGTATCTGCACCCAGATTCAAAAAAGGCTTCAGAAGACTGGGAAACATATAATATGGACAAATTTTATGGTGCTTATTTTGTCCATTTTGGAGCTTGACATGGTCACTATTAACCGTCAGTGTAGGCCAAGAGCTGTGTAAAATTTTGTAAAAAAAAAAAATAATAATAATAATAATAATAATATATATATATATATATATATATATATATATATATATATATATATAAATTGTAATTTCTGGGTGAACTTCAATTAAAAGATGGTGACAGAAATTATAATATAATTATATGTATGTGACTGAAATCAAAGCTCTACTTTGGATTATGCTTCACTGTGCAGTGGAATAATAAGGTGATTCTAGTCATGCATCTTTTATCACCCTCTAGCTTCAAAGCTTATAGGAATCCTCACCTGAAAACACAGCTAATTTGGAAAATGCCAAGTGGATCCCTCACTAAGAGTGTAGATAGAAGAATGGCATTTCAGTTTTTGGATGATATAACACTTATGGAATGTCATCTGTCTCGATTAAACTATTTAATGGATGTTTTAAATGGAAAATTCTCTCTTCTTCTCAGAACTTGTGAGGGACAGAATATCAAATACCGCACATGCAGTAATGTGGTAAGTAAGCACACTTGCATGTTTTGTGATTTTTTTGATTTGATTACAAAACATATTTTGTGGGGGTACAATGATGGAATCAGATTACTACAGATTACTGTAATATGTAATACATACTGTATCATAGTATTAATGATCACCATATTCATGTACCATTGTACTTACATGGTACTCCAAGCTACTTCAAGCTTAGTATTGTGGTACTAGTATGGTAAAAGTCTACAACAACACAGTATTACCATGGTATTTGTATTTTTTTCTGTTTGTGAAATACAAATCTGTCATTTTCCACTCATCCTAATGTTGTTTCAAACCTGTATACTATTATTTTTTCTTTGGAACCCAAAAAGGAGAATTTTTGTAGAGTCATTACAGAGCTCTTTTATATACAATGACAGTTAATAGTAATCATGGCTGTTAAGTTCCAAAAAGGAACCATAAAACACCATAAAACTATCCCATGTGACTCATAAAATGTAATCCAAACAATAGCTTTATGTGAGTAAAACATTCATTTACTGATAATCTTCCCCTTCGGTACAGCTTCAAATTGGTGCTTTACATTCACTTGCGGGAGGCAAAATAATGTAAAACCTGCTGCAATTCAACATGGTGCTACTGAACGGCAATGCAAAATGGATTATAAGAGTTTTGAATGGAAGATAATCAGGAAAAAATTACTTGAATTTGTCCTTAAACAAATCTGTCTTATGGATTCAGAAGACTTGAAAAATAATGCATTAGTCATTTGGGCTATTTAAATGTCGCTTCCATGGTGTGTTTGGTCTTTTTGGTGCTTGGCAACTGTGGTCACTATGAATTGTCAAAGTAAAAAGGTTTGGAACAACATGATGGTGAGTAAATAATGACAGAAATTATTCCTTTAATCCTCAGTAATTCTCCTTCCTATATATTGACTTTCTATGACTGTCCCAACCACACATTAAGCTGTGATTTAATCATCTTCAGGACTGTCCGCCAGATTCTGAAGACTTTCGTGCTCAGCAGTGCTCGGCTCATGCGGATGTTCGCTATCAGGGTCACTACCACGAATGGCTTCCAGTGGATAATGACCCTGAAAATCCTTGTGCCCTCAAGTGCCAAGCTAAAGCCACTGGACAGGTTGTGGAGCTGGCACCTAAAGTGCTGGATGGGACACGGTGTTACACAGAATCTCTTGATATGTGCATAAACGGAGCCTGTCAGGTTAGCTCTCTCTCAAACTTCTCTTACTGTAATGAACTGACTTATCATGAGCCAGTCTAGACTTAATCAATAATAATAGCAGCAATTTACTACTGGATTATTTAGATTTTTTGAAAATTGACATATTTTGTGAATGATGGCACAATTACATTTGTATGTACAGTGGCCCAATACAAAAAGAGTAATAATTTAAAATTGTCATTAATATTGAGTATTAGTGATCAAACATTATTAGTTGGGTCTATTGACATCAATTTATCAGTACCCATTAAGGCCAGGGATTGATTAAAATTTCCCGATTTTAATTGATTTAGATTTAAATCTGTATAATTTGATTATATTTCAGTTATAGTCCATTTTGCTAGTATATGAAAGAAATTATCTCACAGCTAAAGCTGTTAATTATGCAGAGGACCTTCTAACTTTATACATTATAAAACATTATAAAATATACATTTTACAAATTTTATAAAAAAAAATAATTTTCCATAATTTTGGTCGCATTTTAGATTTAAAAAAAAAATACAAATTCCATTAATAAATATGATGTCTTCAAATTTAATATTTAATATTGCACATATATGTTTTAGTACATGTTTAATGTTTACATAATGTTTACAAGGATTTACATATGTAGAACAAGAGCTCTTTAAGGCTACAGGTCGATCAGGTTGATCTATGTGATCACATGTGGTTAGCTCTAATGTTTTTTTTTTGTTTTTTTGTTTTTTATCAACACATGACTGTTAAGGGTATTAAAAGACTCATTATTCAATGACAAATTGATTGTGTGGATCTCATCTTTGAACACACATTACACAGAACAAGTAAAGCCAAAATTTACCCTCAACACACAGTAAAAAGAACTTGCTGCCTAACTTTACATGGATTAAAAGATTGATATCATGATATAAATGTAACATGCAGTCAAAATACTTAAAGGAATAGTTCACCCAAAAATGAAAAAACCTGTATGGCTTTCTTTCTTCTGTCAGTAACATCAAACATTTTTGTTCTTGTGTTCAGACCAATCGTCATGGTGTCAAACCTGTGCTGTAGTTGCCATGTTTGATTTGGCCTCTGCAAACTGGCATTTAGTGACCATTCACTTAATTATTATATTTTCATTAAATGAAAATGTTTCCTTCTGTGTTTCATGGAAGAAAGAAATGCATGCAGGTTTGGAGTAGGATTAGAGTGAGAAAATAATGTCTCTTTAACTTGTATTGGACATGGGACATTCCTTTAAACCCATGTATGAATGACCTGTCCTTTTTATCTGGCAGATTGTTGGCTGTGACCATGAATTAGGGAGCACAGCTAAAGAGGACAACTGTGGAGTGTGCAATGGAGATGGCTCCTCATGTCGCCTAGTTAGGGGGAACTTCAAATCCCAACATGCCTCAGAAAAGAGTAAGGATATTTTGTATCTCTCTCTCTCATTTAATCTTTCATTGGTCTTGATTTATACCGGTGTCGATTTTACTGGTTTCTTTTTCAGTACTAATTTACTGGAAAAAAAAAACTATACTTAGTCCAATAAATTCTTGGAATTTTACAGTAAAATGTATTTATGAATGGCTGTGCCTTTTTACATGACATGTTTTTAATGGCCTTGTCAAGCTAACTAAATATTGATTGCATGCTCTTTAGGTCCAAAAATATCTGGCTTTTCTCACGCAGAGGCACAGTTGGTTTAACAAGCATATGTGATTGATCTAAACCCTTAAACACCTGTTCTATGCTTAAAACAGGCCCGATGCTTACTCACCATATCGAAAGGAAATTAGTTTCAGTCCCTACTCTAGCCTATAGGTAAACCCTGTTATAATTACTTTACCCTGTCATTATGTTACTTTTGGGCAGTGTCGAAAGATTTGTTTCCGTTGTTCTCTAGAAATTAATTGGAGTGCGCTATTTTTGACACTTCCATTTGTTATACTAAATTGTCTGTAAAGTAAGCAACGGGAATGGGCCGCTGAATTAGGAGAGCACCAAAGCTCTACTCAAAACTGTCTGTCATTAGCATTTGTGGCAACTCAGACAAGGAAGAGAGTGTATTTTACATGTGTCCTCAAGGCCAAGCTGAACAAATTAAATAGCAAACTGCGGAAAGCATCCCATAGAGGCCATAATCAGCTCAACGCACATTATTCTGGTTTTGTTTCCTATTGTTCTTCATTTGACTCTGCTGAGCCCAGAGGGCATATATTGATTAAATGATTACATCTGACTTCAATATAAGTTTCAATCCCCTCTGTCACAATCTCTCAATTCTCTTTTTTTCCACAGCTGAAGACACCGTGATCATTATTCCGTATGGGAGTCGACACGTTCGCTTGATTCTTAAAGGCCCGGATCACTTGTGTAAGTCTTGGTAGGTCCAGGGGCTTCCAATCTGACCTGAGAAGATAGTCAGTGGGTTTTGTTGTCGGTTTGGCTATATTTTTATGATAGCTGTATGAAAATGCAATTGCAACAGAAAAACAAATGCATATTGCAAGAATCCAATGCAACCTTTCATTATCACTCAACAGCATTGTGGAATAATTTTATTTGTTTAAATCTCATTTTACCAGATCCGTGATTAGGAAGTTGATCTGTATACTGTGAAATTATTATTATTATTATTATTATTATTATTATTATTATTATTATATGCAATATCTTATTACATTACTCATATTAGGCAGTTATAGTTTGGCATACACAAGATACAATTAGACATAGTTGAAATTAGCCATCAGTTTCTTGAGAGCTTCCAAGCCACTTCTCTAAAGGATCTTTCCAGTGGAAGACACTTAAAGTAATTTCCATTAATGGTCAGTTTGTTTAGATGTGGCACAACCATCCAACATTATTCCCTGGAAGAGGAGATTGAATATTCGGTGTATGAGTGAGAGCTTTCCATATGTATTCAGTAAGTTATTTTGGAAACAATCAAAATGGTTTGTGATTTTCACCCAGTTTACTTTGGCCAGTGTCTTTTTCTGGTTCTACTATGGTAGACTGTAATGCTCTTTAAAATAATTTGTCAAAGTTTGGTGGAACTGAAATGTAGTCAACAAACCTGGAACAAATTAATAGGTGAACAGTTACAGAAAATTAATCAAACATGGAGCGTCTATCAACCAATCAGAATCAAGAATTCAACAGTACCATGTTGTAACCTGATATATTGATCTCATCTCTTGTAGTTCTGGAAAGTAAGACTCTGCAAGGCCTGAAGGATGAACTCTCCCTGGATAAAACCTGGCAGTATGTGCTGGAGAACACCACTGTTGACTTTCAACAGCTCTCGGATAAGGAGGTCCTGAGAATAACTGGACCACTTGGTGCCGACTTCACTGTCAAAGTGAGATGTGGCCTAATAATTCATACTCAGAATGCTGAAAATAATAGTCTTCTTCTTTGTATTTCAGAGAAGCAATTGTTAGAAGCATACGGGAGTAATTTTGCTTAATACCATTTGCCAGTCGATCTAAATCAGGTTCACTTTCATTTGTATTTAAACTTTCTCTGATCGTGCACATTCCAGGAATCTTCTGTTGATTGTTTATTTACAACATTGTTGAACGTGACTCTGTGTTCTTTATCTTGGAATGCTGATTCTTTCTGTTACATTTTAGTGGGGTTTTGAAGGAGGTTACCAAAGTTTTACACAATGTGCACTTGGATACCAAAGAGTTGTGGCACAGCTTTCATTCTGTGTAAGCCTTACACATTACCTATTATTGGAACTTGGTTAGGCTCAGCATTGCAAGCTTATGAACTTTCAGGAAAATCTATTGCTGGTCTCCCAAGGATTTAACATAGTTTCTAAAATTAATAGGCTACCCAAATATGGAAATGCTGTCATTATTTTCATTATTTAAAAGCATCATAAAAGTAGTCTATATGACTTGTGCTCTATATTACATGTTCTCTGAAGACATACAATAGGTTCCCCGTCTGTCGCTCACTTCGACGTCGTGTCGAAGAAGCGACACTAGGGGTCTCTCTTGAGCGCCGAAAGATACCTCTGATCTATGAAAAAGTCCAATGAGAGTTGGCGAACAGTATTTGCATACTCCGCCTCCGGATACGGATATAAAGGCGAGAGAAATACGCTCGTTCATTCAGTAATTTTCTTCGGAGCCGATGGTCGTGTGAATGCTGTCTGCTGTGCTACACACAACTTACCATGCTTCTGATTCTCTGACGCGCTGCTGCTGTTGGATTTACGCCGCACCTTCAGCGGCTTTTCTCTTCTCTGCAATACACAGTGGTGTTGAACGCCCTTTTCAGGGCGCGTCTTTATAAAGATGCCATTCAAACCCTGTGTAGTTCCTGGATGCGGTAGAGTGCTCTGCGCTTCTCACTCGTGTGTCTGGGCGCCGATCACCCCGAGGCAGCGTTTGTGGACGGCTCATGTTCTCATTGCGAGAATATGACCGTGGCAGCGTTGCGGTCGCGACTCGCTTTCAACAGAAAGCACGCCACTCCTGCCGCCCCCCGTATCGCTCCTTCTTCCCACGGGATTGAGGACGATGCGGTTGGCGCTGGAGGCGATTTGGGGAGGGCAGCGGGTGCAGCTCCGCCGGGTACGCCCCCTCGGACCACCCGCCCCCCGACACGCTCGCTGACCTCCGTCCAGTCTCGAGGTAACGGCGACTCGCCTCCGGGCCGGTTTGCCTATCCTCTAGAGCTCGAAGCCGATGAGCTCGGTGTCTGACACTGACTCCTCCCCTGGGCTGCCGCCTTCGGGACAGCACGCCCAGGTTGAGGCAGATGTGCAGATGTCCGACATGCTTGCCCGGGCCGCCGTTGGGGTGGGGTTGGACTGGAAACCCCCACCCTCCCCACACCCGTCACGGTTGGATGACTGGTTCCTGGGGACTGGGCGCCACTCACAGCCACGCCCCCCCCCCCCCCGGTCCCGAGCTGACATCGTCATGGAGAGCCCCGCTCTCCGTCCGTCAAAAGCCCTGCTCGTCCGCTCTCGCTACCCTCGACGGCGGAGAGGCCCACGGGTACACGGCGATTCCCCAGGTGGATTGGGCGGTTGCGCTCCATCTCTGTCCCGGTGACCCTACCACCTGGCGCGGGCGCCCTGTACACCCTTCCAAGGCCTGTAGGACTGCGTCCTTGTTCAACCACAAAGCCTACAGCGCCGCGGGACAGGCCGCCTCCGCCTTGCACGCCATGGCCCTCCTGCAAGTCCACCAGGCCAAGGCGCTCAGAGACCTGCACGAGGGTAGCCCTGACCCCGATGTGCTGCAGGAACTGCGCTCAGCGACCGACCTCGCCCTCAGAGCCACGAAGGTCACCGCGCAGGCACTCGGGCAGGCGATGGCCACCCTAGTGGTCCAGGAACATCACCTTTGGCTCAACCTGGTCGAGATGCGCGAGGCCGACAAAGTTCGCTTCCTCGACGCCCCTGTCTCCCAGCTTGGCCTCTTCGGCGACACCGTCGAGGACTTCGCCCAGCAGTTCTCCACGGTGAGGAAGCAGACGGAGGCCATATCACACATCCTGCCTCGCCGCAAACCTGCCGCCAAGGCCACTGCCCCGTCTGCTCGCCGAGGGCATCCCCCTGCGGCTAAGAAACCTGCTCTGCCTCAACCCGGGCCCAGCTCTCAGCCCCTGCGTCGAGCACACCTGAGACGGACGACCCAGCGACACAGACGTTAGCTCCGGAGGTGGTAAGACCGCTCCGTCCCCCGGTGGAGGGCCGGGAGGAGAATCTTTTGTTGTTAAACAATTTTATTTGCCGCCCCCCCTTAGATGGGGTTGCGGTACCCACATTCTCAATAACAGAGCTATTTCCTGTGTCTCTGGGTCACCTGGCCCGCAAACGCCGTTCTCACGGCGCTTTGCCCACAGATCTCAACAGTCCTGGCCCCCTGGACACGGACCACCCGTCTTCAGCCCCACGACTGTTCCCCAGCTGGCCGGTTCCGACGAGTCCAGAGGACGCCTACCCAGGACCTCCTCCTCAGTCGCTAACCCGCCCCCTGCCGGGCGTGCGGAGCAAGGTAAGTGCTTTGAGTCTTTTCTCAGCACCTCAGCCGCGGGTCGCCCCGTCGCCGCCCAACGCTGCCCTACCTGCTCCGCCCCGCTGCAAAGCCCCGCCGGGCACGTCAAAATTAATCGTCCCCTTGGTGCCCCTAGCGCAGATGTTGGATGCGTGGCTTTCACTTCCCAACCCGTCTCGCTGGCTGGCCCGGACCATCCGACTCGGTTACGCAATTCAGTTTGCCAGGCCCCCGCCCCCCTTCATGGGCGTCCGCTTCTCCGCAGTACACGGCGAACACGCCCAGTCCCTGCACGCGGAAATCGCGACTCTTCTGGCCAAAGACGCGATAGAGCCTGTCCCTTCAACTGAGATGAAGGAGGGTTTCTACAGCCCGTACTTCATCGTGCCCAAGAAATGCGGCGGCTTACGACCAATCTTGGATCTGCGAGTTCTCAACCAAGCGTTGCACAAACTCCCGTTCAAAATGCTCACGCAGAAGTACATTCTATCCTGCGTCCGGCATCTAGATTGGTTCACAGCGGTAGACCTGAAGGACGCGTACTTTCACGTCTCCATCCTGCCTCGACACCGCCCCTTCCTGCGGTTTGCGTTCGATGGTCAGGCGTATCAGTACAAAGTCCTCCCCTTCGGCCTGTCTCTGTCCCCTCGCGTCTTCACGAAAGTCGCAGAGGCAGCTCTTGCCCCGCTCTGAGTAGCCGGCATCCGCATACTCAACTACCTCGACGACTGGCTCATTCTGACCCACTTGTGAGAATCACTATGCGCTCACAGAGACCAGGTGCTCAGGCACCTCAGCCACTTGGGGCTTCAGGTCAACTGGGAAAAGAGCAAGCTCACTCCAGTTCAGAGTATCTCTTTTCTCGGGATGGAGTTAGACTCGGTCTCAATGACGGTGCGTCTCACCAACGAGCGCGCCCAGTCAGTGTTGAACTGCCTCGCTGCCTTCAGGCCGGGCACAGCGGTCCCTTTCAAACTTTTCCAGAGGCTCCTGGGGCATATGGCATCCTCCGCGGCGGTCGCGCCGCTGGGGTTGATGCATATGAGACCGCTCCAACACTGGCTTCAGACCCGAGTCCCGAGACGAGCATGGCACTATGGCATGCACCGGGTAACGATCACCCCCGCCTGCCGCAAAGCATTCAACCCCTGGACAGACCTCTGTTTCATACGGGCTGGAGTACCCCTACAGCAGGTGTCCAGATGCGTCCTGGTCACGACCAACGCCTCCAGATCGGGTTGGGGCACCATTTGCAACGGGCACGCAGCCTCAGGCCGTTGGAAAAGGGCCCATCTGCGTTGGCACATCAACTGCCTTGAGTTGTTGACCGTCCTTCTAGCCCTGCGGCAGTTTCTCCCGTTAATTCGCGACGAACATGTCCTGGTCAGGTCAGACAGCACCACTGCGGTCGCATACATAAATCGCCAAGGCGGCGTATGCTCCCGCCACATGTCGCAACTCGCCCGTCGTCTCCTCCTTTGGAGCCAGCACCAACTCAGGTCGCTGCGTGCCACTCACATCCCCGGCAACCTCAATGTGATGGCGGACGCGCTGTCACGACAATGCTTGCCTGGAGGAGAGTGGAGGCTTCACCCCCACTCGGTTCAGCTGATTTGGGAACGGTTCGGCAAGGCCCAGGTAGACCTGTTTGCCTCCCGAGAGACCTCCCACTGCCCGCTCTGGTACGCTGCTCAGAGGCTCCCCTAGGGGCAGATGCACTGGCACACAGCTGGCCGGTGGGGCTGCGCAAGTACGCATTCCCCCCAGTAAGCCTTCTTGCACAGGTGCTGTGCAAGGTCAGGGAGGACGAGGAGCAAGTCACTCTTGTGGCTCCTTACTGGCCCACCCGGGCCTGGTTCTCGGACCTCGTACTCCTCGCGACAGCCCCTCCCTGGCGAATTCCCCTGAGGAAGGACCTTCTTTCTCAGGGACAGGGCACGCTCTGGCATCCGCACCCAGACCTCTGGAGCCTCCACGTCTGGCCCCTGGACGGGACGCGGAAGATCTAGCTGGGCTACAACCCACGGTCGTAGCCATGATAAACCAAGCCAGAGCCCCTTCTACCAGGCAACTCTATGCCCTGAAATGGCGTCTGTTCGTGAATTGGTGTTCTTCCCGGGCAGAAGACCCACAGAAGTGCGCAGTTAGGTCTGTGCTCCTGTTCCTACAGGAGAGGTTGGAGGGGAGGCTGTCCCCGTCCACCTTGAAGGTGTATGTTGCCGCTATCGCAGCTCACCACGACCCAGTAGACGGGAAGTCCCTGGGTAAGCACGACTTAATCGTCAGGTTCCTAAGAGGTGCCCGGAGGTTAAATCCCTCCCGGCCAAACCTGTTCCCCTCTTGGGATCTCTCGGTGGTCCTCGCCGGTCTTCAGAGATCCCCTTTCGAGCCGCTAGGATCAGCTGGACTCAGGGCTCTCTCTTTAAAGACGGCCCTGCTGATCACGCTCGCCTCCATCAAGAGGGTCGGGGACCTGCAAGCGTTCGCTACCAATGACACTTGCCTGGAGTTCGGTCCGGCAGACACTCATGTGATCCTAAGACCTCGACCGGGCTATGTGCCCAAGGTTCCTACCACGCCCTTCAGAGATCAGGTAGTGAACCTACAAGCGCTGCCCCGGGAGGAGGCAGACCCAGCCCTCTCACTGCTGTGTCCGGTACATGCCTTGCGTGCCTACCTGGAACGCACCCAGAGCTTTAGGCGCTCTGAGGAGCTCTTTGTCTGCTTTGGAGGACAGCAGAAAGGGAACGCTGTCTCCAAACAGAGGCTGTCTCACTGGGTGGTGGAAGCCATTCAGTTGGCCTATCACACCCAGGCCGTGCCACCCCCTTTGCGGGTTCGAGCCCACTCTACCAGGAGTGTGGCATCCTCATGGGCACTGGCTAGAGGCACCTCGCTAGCAGACATTTGTAGAGCTGTGGCCTGGGCAACACCTAACACCTTTACGAGGTTTTACAATCTCAGGGTTGAGTCAGTCTCGTCCCGTGTTCTCTCAGGTCCGAGCCCGTAGAACTCAGTACACGCTGACGATCTGACCTGGTGAATCGCTTGTTTCCAGCGCCGTTTCCCTCTCCGAGGCAGAACAGTGCACTTCTTTCCCAGAGGGCTTAGGTCCCTGGTTGATTCCTCCCTAGCCCTCTCGGGCCCGCAACAGTTCAGCGGAGGAACTTGCCAGCCCAGTCCACTACGGGTACCTCCGGCTACCCCTACTGGAATAGGTGCTCCACAGATCAGGCCTCCTACGGGACTCCTCCTGTGTGTATTTCCGCGGTACGGTCACCTTGCGAGCTGACCCGTGTCTCCCTTAGGCAGTCCTTCGCTGCCCTCCAGTCGCCGTGTTGTAGCAACTCCCCCCTCCTCGAGGTTGGATCTACCACCGCGCCATTTCTTCCCACATGCCCAAAGTGGCCATGTGATGTATTTTGCCACCTTTACCTCCCCTGCTGGGCAGGTGTGGCCTCCGCAGGGTCTTTTCCCCCTGAAAGAATAGGAATTCGGGTAAGACCCCCTTCCCTCGATGCGGTAAGGGCATGGCGAGTTTTGAAGTGGACCCCTAGTGTCGCTTCTTCGACACGACGTCGAAGTGAGCGACAGACGGGGAACGTCTAGGTTACGTATGTAACCTCCGTTCCCTGATGGAGGGAACGAGACGTCGTGTCTTCCCGGCCATGTCGCTGAGCCGAGCCGCTGAGGTGCCCGGTACACTCCCGGCTCCTCAGAAAATTCCTGAATGAACGTGCGTATTTCTCTCGCCTTTATATCCGTATCCGGAGGCGGAGTATGCAAATACTGTTCGCAAACTCTCATTGGCCTTTTTTCATAAACCAGAGGTATCTTTCGGCGCTCAAGAGAGACCCCTAGTGTCGCTTCTTCGACACAACGTCTCGTTCCCTCCATCAGGGAACGGAGGTTACATACGTAACCTAGACGTTTTTTTGAACCAAAAGTCATGTTTCACTGAAAATCTTCTTTTAGCTGATCACACATCCTTTCTCTTTCTTAAACATACTCCTCCTTCATGCCAGCATTGGGATCATAAGGGTCATAGGAGAGCTGGGGGAAAGAATGGAAACACTATGGATGAAACACTAGAATGCACCTCTTTCAACACTCTGAAGTCCCCTGGAAGCTTCATTTACCTTTATGCATAACTTTTCACCCCATCTTCTAATAGATAACTGGATTCCTGGCTAATATCATTTGACCAACTGATACGCCTATGGTTTCAATACATTGTATGAAGAACCCCTTAGAATAATCAGAGATTTATGGAAACAAGAAAAATGGACAGCCATTCAAACTGAAACTGTCCACATATGGAAAAAGCCAGTGAAAACAAGTCCACCCACAACTCGGAAACATGTCCAAATAACACAGTAAATACAAATGTAGGAGACAGAAATCTGAGAAGTAATAAGTGCCTAATTTTCTAATCTGACACCTGGAAGACAGCAATTTCATAGATCTTTGAGAGGCTCAGAAATATGGAAAACTCGTTAACAATAGGCAAGTCAGTTGTTCCATTGCAAAATAAGGTGTGAATGCATGTTAAAGTAGAGTTTTTTCACCCATTTCTAATATTTGGATGACTAATTGCAAAAACTGATCTTTAAAATCAGTGGAGAATGAATTGCAGCCCGATAAAACTGTTTATTTGCACATGCTGCTGGTCTTATTTTAAGACCCATTTCACTTTAGGAATTATGCAAATCAGTGATCAGTGTCCACAAAATCTGTGCTGAATGCATTTGGCACAATACAATTTCCATATTTTAAATTGGTTCTGAGTTCTATGTTGGGGAGGATGCAGCAGACTACCGCAATTTGGCTTACTTTCCTGTGATGTACATCATTGCTTTAACAGTGTTATTCATAAACGTGAATCAGCTCTTTAGAATGGCAAAGGTGTGTAACTGTGTGAAGCAAATAGCTCTGAGTTTTGTAAATAAGGCGCAATCTATTAATATGGCACAGCCTATTTAAACTGGTTAAACTGAATTGCGGGTGGTTAGTGAAAACTGTGCCGCAAAAGTTTAATAAATTTTCCCCTCAGTGTTTTCTTGCACTGGCATATACAGTACATTAAGAGCTCCTTTCCCCATCAATTTATCTCTGACACTGAATCACTGCTGTGTGTTTGTTGTGTGCGTCAGTGTAATGACTTCAGGTGGATACATCGCAACGGTTCCACCCTTCCAACCAGTGTTTATGCTGTATTAATGGTTCTCGGTTCAGTCAAATTAACTGCAATTGCAAAAGTAATCGGATGCATTAACAGGTTAATTTTGACAGCTTACGCATTTTATGTTAAAATATTGACTGTTTACTATAAGTAATTAAGTGATAGTGTGATGATAATTGTGTCAGGCAAATACAGTAGCATTGAGTTTTGTGAAAAGGCGCAATCTATAATTTAAATACTGGACAGTGCTATTTCAGCGCGTTTAGCACCTACATAAAATTGATTGGGTGCAATAAGTAAATAAGGTGCAGATTTTTGCACTAAAATACTGTGCGCAAAAGTATCACAAATTCTTAATGAATTTAACCCTTCAGTGTCATTAATATTGCTCTTGCATATAAATTTGTTATTTAACAGTGTAGTGAGAATGTCTCTGTTTTATGTTAAAATATTGACTGCTTACTTCTGGATAAGTAATACAGTATTATTTGTCAGTTAAACAAAGCGAAAATAGATTGTTTTTATGTTAAAATATAAAACTATTTACTGTTTAAATTAATTTCCTGGTAAAAATGTGAACAAATAATCAGTCATTTTCAATATACATTCTTTTGTGGCTCGAGACACATAACACATCTGTGTTGCAGCATGCTGTATAATTTTTGGCACTGCACATTTTAACCACATATTGGAAGTACTTTCATAATCCCTCAGATGGATTGAATTTCATTCATTCAGCCCGATGAAGGATTAGGATCCAAAAAACCCTCCAACGGTTTGTCGTACAAACCATCTCAGACTAACAGGGATTAGTTTACTTAGAGAGGCAACGTGTGTTTTTGAGTGCAAGGTTCTGCAAACGTATGTTTTCAATAAATGGCTTTATTAACAGATGAAAGCCTGGAGGTGGTGGGTGTTTCATCCTGCTCCGAGCTTGGCTCAGTAGGGATGCATGGGGAGTGATGTCTTACCATTCTATGAAACATTTTTGTCACAGCCAGGGAATGTGACCAGTTTCCATGTTTATTTGTGTAAGTATCTCTCCTCTTTCAACAAAGCCACTTTTTATAATCTCTCGAAAGAAGGTTGAAAGAAATATGTGGATGTATTAAAGGGATAGTTTAGATACTTTCTTCAGCAGAAAACAAACAAATATTTTTAGAAGAATGTCTCAGCTCTGTCTCTCCTTTAAATGCAAGTGAATGGTGACCAGTAAGTCAAGCTCCAATAAATCCCATAAAGGCAGCATATAAGTAATCCAGACTCCAGTTCTTATATAATACATGTCTTCAGAAGCAATGCAATCACTTTGGGTGAGAAACAGATCAATATGTATTTGTATTTTTTTTTTACAATAAATCTTCACTTTTTCACTTTGAGAATATGAAAGTGCAGATTTATAGTAAAAAAGGACTTAAATATTGATCTGTTTCCCACCCATAACTATCATATCGCCTTTGAAGGCATAGATTTAGCCGCTATAGTCATATGGATTACTTTTCTGCTGCCTTTTTCTGCTTTTTGGAGCTTCAAATTTTTGGTCTTCACTCACTTGCATTGAATGGGCCTACAGAGCTGAGATAATTTTCTAAAAATCTTTGTTTGTGTTCTGCAGAAGAGATAAAGTCGAGGAAACTAAGTAAACTAGTAAACTAAGGGAGAATATTTTTCCATTAAAACTGTTGTGTTTTTTCACTATGGGCAATCAGCAGCACTTCATTTGAGGCATCAAAGGATATGGCAGAATGATGAAGAATGCCTCAATGGCCTTTCACTTTCATTGTATGGAAAAAAGATGCTGTGACAACGAATTGTGAGCGAAACTAACTGTTATGATGGGGAGGCAGACAAGGAGTGAGGATCCAGGTGCAGCTTTATTTAGGTTGGTGCAAGGGGTTAAGCAAACGGTGAAAACAGGAACAAATAAAACATCCACGAGGGGAAAAGAAAGGTACAAATAATAACAGATCTTAAGATTGTTTGGATTTTTGATAGCAGATCTTAAATCAACTCAACCTTGATTTTGAAAGGCTTTTGATTTCAATTTCTAAAACATTTGAAAGCCATGTATAAAGCTTTTATATATAAAAATGTTCATATGAGGAATTTCTTTATTTCTGAACATTTCAGTTACAAAAATTCTACATAAGCCTTGATTACTATAGTATATTCATATCAAACAAAAATTTTGGGGTGGTCCAATCATTTTTAGAAACTTTTATTAAGACCCACATATGATCATATCAATAATCTCTCCCTTGCCATACGTAAAAATAAAAAAACATTTTCCCAAAATGTCCAAATGATGCAGTGAAGATCATGAAAATGTTAAAACTGTTTTAATGATTAGCCTCCGATTAAGTGATTTAAGGGTCTTCATGGGCAGATTTCAGCTGAATTTGAATGCCTGCCATTCATAAATTTCTTCATACCTCCCTGTGTGTAAATATTTTGGCTCATTTGATAAAAATATAATCTATGAAAATTGTGTAGTATTCTCGTTAACACCTTACAAAAAGGTTCCAGTCGTTAACATTAGTTAATGCATTAGGTATCATGTACTAACATTGCGTTAACTAATATAGGGAAGATATGCAACTTTTGATTTAAATATATGTTGAAATTAATATTAACCCAGATTAATAAATGCTGTATAACAGATTAATAAATTCATGTTAACTAATGTTGGTAACTAATATTAAAGGAATGTTCTGGGTTCAAAACAAGTTAAGCAGCTATAACAGTATTTGTGGCATAATATTGATTACCACAAAAATTTATTTTGACTCATCTCTCATCTAAAAAAAGCTAAATTCTTGGTTACAGTGATGTACTTACAATAAAAGTGAATGGGGGCCAATTTTTGAACATTAAAGGTGCATTATGTAAGATTCAGAAACCCTTGTTATTAATGACACCTGTGGACTTTAAGTGAACTGCAGCCAGCTACCTGTTGCTCATGATCGTGCACACACTCCATAGGGACGCGAGCATCGACCAAAACAATGACGTAATGTACAAAGAGACAACGTGATTCACCGTCATCATGCTAACAGATGAGGTAGCTTAATTAAAATTACACAGTTATGACTTATTTACAACAAACTTTGAGACTGTATATTAGATTTGACTCTCTACTGCTGGAACAGGACAGTAGATGTTTATAAAATAGACTGTACATTATAAATATGTTGACACAATTCAGTTTTGATTGAATTCCATCACAACTGTCATTTTGATATATCGATGCGGTACTGTTTTATAATAATAGAATGAATATTTTTTCTTTATAACCAAGTTATGTTACACTAATGAATAGGTCTTTTTGCATTATCTTGAACATTGTCTAGCATTCATTTCATGTTTTATTGTAGTTTAGCAAAAAATTACACGCAGATCAATCCTTATGGCGTTTTATATTCATATGAATCAAATGCCCTCTCTAATTTCCGCTTGACCACAATCACGTTCCCGCTTAGCCAGATGGGATTCAGTAGATAAATGTTTTTTTTGTTTCGTTTTTTTTTTTTTGGCTTACTCTGAGTTTGTGTAGGAGTCGGTGTTGTGCTGGGAGCCGGAAGTTTGCTGAATTCCATCTCTAAGATAACATTACATAGTGTTGCGTTTTTTTGTCGCTGTTGAATTGCGGAAGAGAAGATATACCTGTGGGAGGTAAGGCTCTCGGGAGCACGCATAAACTTCACATCCTTTGGATTTTCCCGGGAAAAGCGACCCACTCCCTTCGCATGAAAATCAGTCTACAGTCTTTAATAGGCAACCTAGGAAGTCCAGGAAGGGTTAATTTTTGAAGTTGCGTTTCAAGCCGTTCACACATTGGCAAAAAAAAAGGGTGAATATTACATGAAAATTGTTACATATGGCACCTTTAAAATTCTCACTGTTTCAAAAGTATAAACACAAGACATAAAGTAAATGCATGTACAAATTATTTTAGTGTGATAAAATCACTTACTAACCTTTTCTGTGTGGAGTTATAGCCAATTTTACAACTTCATTACCATGACGATGTAATTTCAACAAACCCTAAATGACAGAAATATGACAATTTAAACAACTTTATAGCTCACAAAATACACAAGTTTTAACAGAAGAATGAATGTGTGCTTTCATAAAATGATATGCTTCACATTTCTGTTTAAACCCTTTATTCACTTCCATTGTAAATGCCTCAATTAAACCCAGACTTTTTTTTAAAGAAAAAGAGGCACGAGTCGAAATACATTTTTGTGGTAACTTTTTTGAACACAGACCATCCCTTTAACATATGGAACCTTATTGTAAAGTGTTACCATATTCTCAGCTTTGTTTAACACATTTTACCATATTCAAATCCACTCTATAGATTGTTTTTTTTTTTCACAATCAGTACAGAAAGTGTGCAGATTCAATGTGGGACTCTTTATAAGTCAATCATTTACCAGTATGACATAACAAACATAACGTAGCAGACATGTCATTTTATATTTCATAAAGGAAGCTGCCTTGTTTTTGTATCTTTAGGTAAAATACACAAATGGAGCAGACAGCGTGATCCAGTTCATTTTCTACCAGCCCATAGTCCATCGCTGGAGAGAGACTGACTTCTTTCCTTGTTCAGTCACCTGTGGAGGGGGTGAGACACAATCAATAACTTTATAATAACTCAATCATGCATTTTCATCAGTTTTCTCAGCATAAATCATCTCTAATGGAATGACTTATGGAAATTTTGAGTAGGGTAAAGGTTTAAGATCTGAGTTAGGTCAGGTTAAGGGTTAGGTTTCAAGTATCAGGATACCAAGACTCAAATCATTGTTCAAGTGTCACAGCATCACATAGATAACACTTTCAACATGCTTTTTTTTTTGTTACAGGGTATCAGTTGACATCAGCAGAATGTTTTGACCTTCGGAGTAACCATGTGGTGGTAGACCAGTACTGCCACTATTACCCTGAGAATGTTAAACCCAAACCCAAACTACAGGAGTGCAATATGGACCCGTGTCCTGCAATGTGAGTGTCTGTCAGTGCAATACATAAAAGATATGAGAAGGTATGTGAATTACACATTGCTGTAAAAAGTGGTTACATGCTGTTGTGAACTTAAGATGTTGCTTCAACTTGATTTGATTCTTTACCAATTACTTTTGTTGGTTTATTCAGTCGATTTAGATGTAAAACCTGTTTGTTTAGATGTTACCACATGAAGCATATTTTAGGTTACCTGACAATTTTTATTTATAGTGCATATAGTGACCAACATTTTTTTTTTTTATCAATCTGAACATTCTGTCAACCAAGTTCATGGGGTATTCACATTTACATGTATTCATTTGGCAGACTCTTTTATCCAAATTGACTTACAAAAGATGAATGGTGCAAGCGATTCATCTTAAGAAGACAGTAATACGAAAAGTGCTGCATGACAAAGTTTCAATTGAATCAGAAAAATATTATCCAAGATAGATAAGAGTGCAACAGAAATAATGAATATAATTGTTTATATATATATATATATATATATATATATATATATACCTGTATCCACCTGTAATGCTGTTTAAAAAACAGTTGTCTATATTAACTAATTTCAGGCATTTATGCATAAGCCTTTATATCAAATATTTTTTTTATTACTTTGTAATATCTAGCTATATCTAAATGCTTATTTGCATTGTGAACAACGTAACATTTTAAAGTGGTCATGACATGAGGAAACATTTTCCTTGATCTTTGACATATAAGAGGTCATTGTACTATAAAAACATACTGCAAGTTTCAGAACTCTAAACTTCCTCACTTAAAAAGAGCATTTGTTGAAACCAAGCTGCAAAAACGACACATTCTCTACTTCCTCCAAATTGCGATGTCACACTGTGGTAGAAATTTGCATGTGACTGCCTTCACTACAACACATCAATGCCTACTTTACATTTAATCACTTCCATAGCCTTCACTCTATTGGTGAGCAGTGAGATGGCAAGTAGATAAAAAGTTAAAGGTGAAGTGTGTAATTTCAGCACTACTAGTGGCACCAAATGGAATTAAAAATATAAAATATGTTGTCAAACAACTTTAGCCAACACCAGGGGTGGAAAGAGTACTGAAAAATCATAATCAAGTAGAAGTACTGTTACTTCCCAAAAAATTTTGTGTTAGTAGAGTAAATGTAGCTGTCCTAAAAACTACTCAAGTAAGAGTTAAAGAGTAGCTAATTTCAAAGTACTCATGAGTAGTGAGTATTAAGTACCGAGCTGCAAAACCTATGCCCCTTTATAATGAAGACTGTATGCCAACTTTTAAAATACATCTCTTATCTATGATTCCCCGTCTGTCGCTCACTTCGACGTTGTGTCAATAGAAAGCACGCCACTCCAGCCTGCCTATCCTCTAGAGCTCGAGGTGGATGAGGTCGTCGCTGCATCGGAGAGCGCGGCATCTGACGCTGAAGACTTCCCTGGGCTGCTGCCTTCGGGCCAGCGCTCCCAGGCTGAGGGTGATGCGCAGATGACCGACATGCTTTCCCGGGCCACCGCCAGCGTGGGGCTGGACTGGAACCCTCCGTATTCCCCACAGCCATCACGGTTCGATGACTGGTTCATGGGATCTGCGCGAGCTGACGTCTTTGTGGAGTGCACCCCTCTCCACTCGTCACAAAGCCACTCGCTCATCTGCTCTCACTACCCTCGATGCAGAAGATTATCTGGTCTACCACCTGCTGTCATAGCCATGATCATCCAAGCCAGAGCCCCTTCTATCAGGCAACTTTACGCCCTGAAGTGGCGCTTGTTCACAAATTGCTGTTCTTCCCGGGCTGAAGACCCACAGATGTAACTGGAAACTGGGTAAGACCCCCTTCCCTCGATGCGTGTAAGGGTGCCGGTTGTTCTTGCTCTATGCGGAGAAACATAGAGAGAAAAGTCCCCTGTCCCAGGTTGGCAAGCGTTGCCATGTTCCCTTGTCTAGGGTAACCAGAAGGATTCCGACAAATTTTTGGGACATTGGGGAATGGTACACGCAGTCTGACACAGCTGGTCGCTTGTGCACGTAAATTACCTGCCCGCTCCTGTGTCAGCAGTACACTTACATGGCTACATCACTTACATCACCCACACCTGTCATATCAATTCTGAAGTCATGGATTAAACCACTGGAGTTGTTTGTATTACTTTTATGCTGCTTTTATGTGCTTTTTGGTGCGTAAAAATTTTGGCACCCCTTTTTTTGTTTGAATTATTTCTTTAAGTAGCACACTGGGGGGCCACATTGTCCTCCTTTTGAGTTACAATGTTCAGCATTGAATTAGTTCTTGTATCTTTTAAGCCCAGAAATATGTGTTCTCATTCAAATGCATGATGCATAATTTTCTGAATTTTGTGACTGGTGGAATTTTCTGCTGAAGTACTGCTCTGCAAATTTTGATAATTTTCTATCTTTATAAAAGCTAAGCATAATTATAAATTATTTTATCATCTCTACTTTCCTGGTAATTTATTATACCAATTAACACACTCTCTACATCAGGGGTCAGTATTATTATTATTTTCAAAAAATATTATTATTAAAAAATGTCACTATTTTATTCTGTTACATTAATACTTTTAAAGCTACTCAAGTTATTAGTGAGTAGTGAGAAAAGTAGTAAGTGGTTTTCTCGTTTAGTTGTAATTGTTATTTGAATAATAGCTTTTATATGACATAGCCTACTAGACAGTGCTCTATTCGGTTACATGTACATTTCAAGTCCGACATTTTGATGCAAATAAGCTTTTTGTCCCACTGTATAAATTCACTTTAGACATAAATGACTGCGTTTACATTAAATCCTCACCAAGATGGGCATTGGTGGAATTATAAAGTGTATTTGATTGTTTAGTCGTGAACCCGCATTAGCACTCAACAGTAGTGCTCTTCTAGATGTAGAACAAAGGCCTTTTTCACTGCAAAAAGCCCTTTTAAGTGCTGCTGTGATGTTCAGATGTAAACTGTTCTTGAGGCATTCTCCACAGTTGGCGCCAGATCTTCAGCTACCGTTCAATTTTTTAAATGTGATTTGATTTGACGGGAGTCACGAGACTCTCCCTAGCCAGTCATGTTGATAGATACAAATTAAATCAGGACAGGGAAGTAGCGAACACAGATGATGGGAAAATAGCGCCGTAAAAGTATAGTTACTGCACTTAAAATGTACTCAAGTAAAATTAATTTTTAAACTACTTAAAAAAGTACAATTCTTGGGGAAAAGTAGTTAATTACAGTAATGTAATTGTAATTTGTTGCTTTACACCCCTGGCCAACAACCCTTAGACTCATCACGTCCTTTTGCACTCTCTGGGTCACTATGAACAAATAGGCCATACTAAATAAAAGTTGATGAACATTTAATGTCATAATGAACAAGATCACTATAACATTTACACACCAGACTGAAAGTGTGGCAGAGTAATCGGGTCGCCGATGACATTGCCAGATTAAACAACAGCTTGTTGTGTGGGGGATCCAGCACATGAGGTAGGATGGTTCCTCTGGTAACTAGGAAGCATAACAACAGTGCTGTTTCTGACCATTTTGGCGACCTAGGCGAGATCACTGTTATTGATTGCAGGAGGTGACGGTGTATTAGTGACTTGCACAGCAATCTCTTTATTGCCGCTCCCATTTGCCAGAGTGTGTGTGTGTGTGTGTGTGTGTGTGATGCCAATGTTCACTCTGTTTTTATTCCATTCTCACTGTCTCTGTAGGCAATGCTAACTTTCTTTTCCTCTGTACACTTCTGCCATGGTTTTTCATATAAAACTCACAGTGTAGGTTGAGCTAGAAAGGGATGGGTGGAGCTGAGTGGCCTGCTCAAAATATAAACGTGAGTTGTAAGAGTGCCTGGGAGGCTCAGTGTTTATACCTTTTGGAAGGTAAACTCACAAATTACTTACTTATGGCTGTCAATGAACAAAAAACTGGGATATCAGAATTTATTTTGACATGAAAAAACTTCACTTTAAGAGCAGAGAGCCAACCACAACATTGGGCATGTAATGTCAAACACCACAACCAAGTTTTTCTAGTAGAGGGACAGAATGAGGGTGGAAAATTATTATATTTTAGAAATATGTGACTGTTTTTTGTGCAAAAAAACTGTACTAATATTATAAGTGAACATCAAGGAACATAGACTGCCATTTTGTTGTAATAAGTAGATACTTTAGAGCCTATGATTGGATCATTATTGCAGTGATTAATGTATATTCAGATGGCAGCAATTCTTTTAATCTGATGCAGTGTGTAGCTTCTCATTTCTTAAACGACCATGTTGGAAGACATATCCCGTGGTCGTGGAAAAGATGTTACTGTGTTTCAGAAGGGGCAAATAATTGGCCTGCATCAAGCAAAGAAAACAGATTGCTGAAATCACTGGAATTGGGTTAAGAATTGTCCAAAGAAATATTATAAACTGGAAAGATAGTTGTGAACCATCAGCTTCACAGAAGAAATGTGGTTGGAGAAAAATCTTGAATGATAATGATCGGAGATCCCTAAAATGCTGGGTGAAGTCACATCATAAAAAAATCCCTATTTCCCCAGATTTACCCTATTACAAACAATGGGCGCGTCAGTGTAAGACACTATGAAGTAATGCACCCATCATGCATAGTGCCAACTCTACAAGCCTCTGGAGGCAGTGTTATGACCTGGGGTTGCTTCAATTGGTCAGGTCTAGTCTCGGCAAAATTATCCAGCAATAAACTGTCAGCTGAATACCTGAATGTACTGATTGACCAGGTTATACCATCAATGGATTTTTTCTTCCCTGATGGTACGGGCATATTCCAGGACAACAATGCCAAGATTCATATGGCTCAAAGCTAAAGGTGGTCCAATGAAATATTAGAGTATGCAATTTTTTTTTTGGCCAGGCAGTATGTTAAAATATATTTTTTTAAAAAGGCATGTAATTGCCCTTTTAAGATACTTAGCCCTATTAGGTATGCAAATCTTTCACTTTTCTAAATGATCCCTTATTTCATCTTGTGTTACATTATTCTGATATCTTCATATTTCTCTTTTTTCAGTGATGGTTACAAGCAGATCATGCCCTATGACCTTTACCACCCTTTACCACGGTATGTATTTCACCTTTCCTCATATAATATGCTGTAGTTTCTCCTTAGCCTATATCTGATCTCAGAGTCCATTCCAGATTTCCAGTCCACATGAGACTGAGTTTGCAGAGAAACATTACAGGCTTATTTCCTCAAAACACTTAGAGCCAAAGGTCACAGATTCTATTGCAGTGAAGCAAAGTGCGGGACTTCAGCCAGACTGGGAGAAAGTGAAGCTTCTCAGTCCTCAGAGTGAAATACTGGGGCTACATTTATGTCCTTTAAGATTATCATTGACAGAAGAATAAAGTGGTGATGGGTGTATTGTGTGTTTTTTGTGATGTAATGTGGTAAAAACACATCTGCGTAGCTTTAAAACTTGCTTCATTGTTTGCTGTCAAAACAGTTTTTAGTTGTTAGTATCACCTGTGAGAATAATTCTTAGAATGTATGTCTCCACAATACAGATTGTATCGCACATTAGTCAATTCAAAGCCTGTGTGGCTTTGTGGTTACAGTACACTTGTGTATTTTAGGTGGGAGAGCAGCCCCTGGACAACCTGTTCCACATCATGCGGTGGGGGGGTACAGAGCCGCTTGGTCTCCTGTGTGGAAGAAGATATGCAAGGCAACATCAACCCTACAGATGAATGGAAGTGTCTGTATGCACCAAAGACACCAATTCTACAGCCATGCAATGCCTTTG
Source organism: Moxostoma hubbsi (assembly GCA_032164185.1). NCBI lineage: Eukaryota > Metazoa > Chordata > Actinopteri > Cypriniformes > Catostomidae > Moxostoma > Moxostoma hubbsi. The sequence continues at coordinate 8,877,565 of JAVLUX010000003.1, read as the reverse complement.
ACTGTCCAACATGGCTGGCACAAGAGTGGTCACCGGTATTACTATACTTTTTTCCTTTTATACTTTTTAATTTTACTGTTTGTTTGTTAAAATTATTATTATTATTACTATTACTAAGAGCTGCATCAGGCAGCCAGTGAGATGTACAATAGCATGAAGCACCAAAATATCAAAGTTTAAAAATATTATTTGTTTAGACAATATATCTATGTTTTATCATTTGGAACATTTCAAACCATCTCAAACTACTTTTTGGGCAATATGTTGCTTGAGAAGTATGCTTATGCATTTTTTCTTTTAAAAAATTCCACTTGGTTTGATATTTTGTTATTTAATTCTAGGTTTTTTGTATGTGAATAATAAGCTGTGGCACCAAAAGATATAAGGGAATACAATCCCATATATTATTTATATTATTTCTATGGTTACACTGTCCATATGCTGGCAAATAAGAAATATATTCTGGAATAATGGATTTTCTCCTTAAAGGGATGGTTTACCCAAAAACTAAAATGATCATGCCATCCCAGATGTGTATGAAATTCTTTCTTCTGCTGAACACTGTAGATCCATACATTGCAAGTGAATGGTAGAACGAAAAATGCAAATCGTTAAAAAAACAAAAGAAGAAGAATGTGAAAGTGGAGATTTATAGTATTAAAAAAAGGTCTTAAACTTTGACATTCATAATATTGATTCTTCTGAAGATATAGACATAACCACTGGAGTTTTATGGAAAACGTCTCGGGTTACATGTGTAACCCTTGTTCCCTGAAAAAGCGGAACGAGATGCTGCGCTTTGCTAAGCGCTATGGGGAACGATCCTAGTCGAGAAACGTGCTGTGAATATGTGTGTAACACGTCAATGAACATTGACTGGAATTTATTGCCTCGGCTGATGTAGTCATTAGACGCGCCTGTGGCCAGGCTATAAATGGATGCGTCACCAGGTGTCGTCAGATACTTCTTTTTGAAGAGCAGTCCTAGGACGTCCCAGTGCGGCAAAGAAGCGCAGCATCTCGTTCCGCTTTTTTCAGGGAGCAAGGGTTACACATGTAACCCGAGACGTTCCCTTTACAAAAAGCTTCACTGTGATGCTGCGCTTTGCTAAGCGCTATGGGGAATGCAATACCCACGCTGCCGGACTGGGGCTGTCCGGACCCCTACGGTTGTGAAGTGTGCTCACAAAACACGAGAAGTCTCAGACATGAGCTTGAGATGTCGACTCAAGGACGTAAGAGTCCGGAGTAGCATAAACATCTAAACCATAAAATTTGATGAATGTGTGCGGAAAAGGACCAGCCTGCCGCATCACAAACTTGTTCATACATGAGCTTGAGATGTCAACTCAAGGACATAAGAGTCCGGAGTAACAAAGCATCTAACCCATTGTGGCACGGTGGAGGGCGGGACCGGCGCGTGATTACGCACGCCCGGTCCCGTATTAGGCTAATTAAGCCGTCAAGAGGGATAAGGGCCACTTGCAGACGGCGATCGAGAGAGAGAGCTCAATTACGGACATGTCCGTTATCTTATGTGTTTGTCTTTTGAGTTTTACATTAAACCTTTAGTTTATATGTCAAGCCGGTTTCTCGCCTCTTCCTTGCCCGCGAATATGATCTGTTACACCCATAAAGTTCGCATTACGAACTTGATCAGACATGAGCTTGAGATGTCGATCCAAGGACATAAGAGTCCGGGGTAGCAAAACATCCAACCCATGCACGGAGAGGACCAGGCCGCCACATCACAAACTTGTTCAGGCATGAGTTTGAGATGTCGACTCAAGGGCATAAGAGCCCGGAGTAGCATGAACATCCAAACCATAGAGCCTGAAGAATGTGTACGGAAAGGACCAGCCTGCTGCATCACAAACATGCTTAGACATGAGCGTAGATGTCGACCCAAGGGCATAAGAGCCTGGGGTAACATGAACATCTAGTAACATGACCATAAAACCAGATGAATGTGTGCGGAGAGGACCAGCCTGCCGCATCACAAACTTGCTGCAGAGGGAGACCTCTAGCCAAGGCTTTAGAGGAGGAGAGCCCTCTGGTAGAGTGCACCCTAAAACCTACTGGCGAAGCTTGACCGCACGCCTTGTAGGCCCGGGCAATAATGTCTCTCACCCAAAGTGACATAGTCTTCCAGGAGGTGACCACCCCCAAGAGAAGAATTGCTGCCCTGACTTTACGCCACTAGCAAATGCGGTGGACATAAAGAATGCTTTTGGTCATAGCTGTTGCAAACTCTAAACAGGCCGGCAAAAGAGACAGAGTCTGTAGGTGCCCAAGTCTCCTTAGAGACGTAATTGCCATAAGAAAAACCATCTTGAGAGTCAAAAGTCTACCAAACGCTGACTCTAGAGGTCTAAAAAGGGGGTCTTACCCTATGAAGAGGTCCTAGCAAGGATGCCTCTTAGGGGGCACCCCGCCCACCAAGGCGTGGCAAACCGCAGTGGAGGCCACATAGAACCTGGCAGTGGCGAGGCAAGTGCCCGCGGACAGTTCTTTCTACAGAAAATCCAGAACTGAATCAAACTGGCAGTTAGCTGGTTCTGTAATATGAACTTAAGGGGGGAAACTGGGTGACTCGGGGAGAAGTAGAGGAGACATTGCGCTATCAACAGAGGTGAAGAGGTCCTCTTCTGCCCTGTAAAATCTACCCAGATCAGTTCCAAGTGGAGAGAGCCCTAGCACTTGAAAAGGTCTCGATAGCCTCAAGATAAAGCCCTGTGAACCTCAGTTGGTACCCTTAGGGGCCAAGCATGAAAGGTTTCACAATTCGGGCCAGGGATGAGAAGGTCCTCCCTGTTCGGAATCGCCCAAGGCGAGCCGCCGAGGAGAGGTATTCAAGAAACATATCCTGTTCGGCCAGCGCAGCGCCATTAGTAGGAGGCAAGACCCTTGCTGGCGAACCTTGCCAAGACTCCCGGGAGCAGAAAAACCGGGGGACAAAAACGCATACGGTCGCATTCAGGGTCATGTATGTGCCTTTAAGTCCAGACCCAAGGGGGCTGGGTGACTTAGGGAGAAGTAGAAGAGACATTGCGCTATCGTAGAGGCGAAGAGGTCCTCTTCTGCCCTAGATTTGTTCACTACCTCAGAGTAAATCTGCTCCCACACACACGGGCATCCAGGGACGAAACTGTCCTGAGTGACAGGAGCTGCCCTGGGCCCCAAGGAGGATCCAACGTGCCAGAAATTCAGCTGACGTGAACGTGGATCCCCCCCGATGGTTTACGTAAGAGGCTACCACTGTATTGCCCACCCGCACCAAGACATGGCAGCCTCAGGAGGAAGTATTTCAGGGCCAGAAATACGGCCATCAGCTCGAGACAGTTACTGTGACAACCGAACTGACGACCCTCCTATCCCTTTAAGCCGGACGACCACTTAAGGCCGCTACCCAGTCCGTCAGGGAGGCGTCTGTCGTTAGCAGCCTGCGATGACAAGACACACCTAGAGTGGGACCCAAGGTAAGAACCGGGGTCTGAACCACATAGAAAGGGAACAAAGCACGTGGCGCGTAACCCTTATTTGCCTTAGGGGACCGGCCCTCGGATAAAACCCCCTGGCTTCCAGCCACAGCTGAAGCGGTCTCATGTGCAGAAGGTCCGAAGGGATCACCGCGGACACCAATGCCATGAGACCTAGTATTCAATGATACTGACAAGCAGTGCAACCTCGACCTAGCCTGATCTTGCTCAGGGTGTTCTGAATGGAAACAATTCATGTGGGAGACGATTGTGCCTGCATCGAGACCGAATTCCATATAACCCCCAGATGCGTCAAGACGATATCCCTGTGCTGAACTGCCAGTTCTTGGAACTGCGCTAGGATCAGTCAGTCGTCTATAAAATTCAGAATTCGGATGCCCTGGAGTCGCAGAGGAGCCAGTGCTGCATCCATGCATTTCCTGAATGTGCGGGTTAATAGGGCTAGGTCAAATGGAAGAACCCGTTACTGGAAGGCTTCGCCCCCGAAAGTGAACCTCAGGAACTTCCTGTGCTGTGGCTCTATATGAAGATATGCGTCCAAGAGATCGATGGTGACCAGCCAAACGTGATGTTGGGCTTGTGACACGATCGTCTTGATAGTCAGCATCTAGGACTTGAACACCGAGCTGTTCAAGCCTCGAAGATCTAGAATCGGACGCAACCCCCCACCCTTCTTGGGAACCAGGAAGTATCTGCTGTAATAGCCTGACTCTTTCTCTGGAAGGGTAACATGTTCTATGGCCCCTTTAACCAAGAGATTTTGCAGTTATTTCCACAGTAGACATGCCTGTCCCGGTTTCACGGTAGTGGGAACCACGCCATTGAAACAGGGAGGACGGCGAGCAAATTGAATTCTGTAGCCTCTTTCTACTGATTCTAGAACCCACATAGAAATACCAGGCAAAAGTTTCCACGCTGCCAGGTTCTCTGAGATGGGTATTATTTCTGACACTTCCTGTTGAGGGGATGATGAGTGTTTCCGCGTCCTGGATCAAGGCAGGAAGCAACGGTACACCCAACTCTTTGTTGGAAGCCTCTATCACCCGAAACACCAAAGACAGCGGGAGTGAAGAGGTTTCGTGAGGGTATCGGGAGGGCCGAAGTGGGTGATACACGCACCCCATCCTGAGGGGAACTACCCCAACAAGGTTGGGTACAAGACCGTAAGGGTTTCTTTCTCGTAGAAATCATGCCCCTGAGGTCTTGCATTGGGGGCTGCTGAGGGCGACGAACTGGACCCCAGTCTTTACGAGGGGGAGCACGATTCGCCACATTTTGTTTTAGAGCCTCCCATCTAGAAGGACCGGGCGTGGCTGGGTGGCCGACGGCCCATCCCCCTGAGTGAGGTGCACACACTCAGGTCCTTCAACAGATTTAGCCTAGTGCGCTTGTAACACTGCCATAGTGTGCAGGGCAACACCAGCCTGACCTGCTGCCTGATAAGCTTTCCCCACAAGCGTGGAGGTGCTCCTGCACAGCTTTGTGGGGAGAGTAGGTCTCTTTAGCGATGATGCCGAGCCAGGCGAGAGAAAACCCGCAGGTGTCTCTTCTACCGGCGGCATCACCAAATACCCCCGAGCTTCAGCACCCACTAAAGGTGAATACACCAACGTCAAGGGCACGAAGACACGGGAAGTATAAATTTCCTCCATAAAGAAAATACTTGTTATGGAGGTCATAGAAGAAAGGAAGGGACTGATATAGAGTTCTATTCCATCTTTTATTTATTTAATTATTTTGGCCACCAGACAGAAATTTGTCTTCTAGTTTGGAGTGTTTGGGGGAGGGTCTCTTGTTCGCGTGGCCAGTCTAGCTTTAGTCTGGCCACAGCCCGCGTAATCACCTCGAGTAATTTCTCAGCCGCTTTATTATTGTGCGTGAAATGTACAGAGGTTCAGCGCTCCGCCCCCCTCGTGAACCGAAGTGGCGCTGAAGCGTGCTTCGAGATCATGGGAAGGACCAGCTGGGTCTGGGGAGAGATTGAGGGAAAGGGACAAACCCGTCTCTCGCTCCTCAGCCAGATTCATGCGAGAGCCCCACAAATGAAATGTGGTGACTCCCGGAAGTAAGGGAGGCGAGCAGGAAACATTTGGCCCGAAAGCAGATCGCAATGCTCGCATTTGTCTCTTAATTCTGCAGCCACTTTATTATTATGCGCGGGATTTACAGAGATTCCGTGTCCTCGTGAACCGAAGAGGCGCAGAGGCGCGCTTCACGCTTACGAGGATCAGCTGGGTCTGGGGAGAGAGCGAGCGATACCCGTCTCTCGCTCCTCAGCCAGATCCATTTGAGAGCCCCACAAATTAAGTGAGAGTGCTGACTCCCGGAAGCAAGCGAGGCGAGCGCGAAGCACTTTGCCTGAAAGCAAATCACAGTGCTCGCACCCCCACTGCTGCTCTTCCCCCAAACAAACAGAGCAAAACTGATGCGTGTCCTCTTCAGCTATAGAGCGAGAACAGGGGAACACCGTTTACGGCTTTCAGTCATTCTCTCTTTCTTTTAAAAATATATATATTTTCTAGACAGAAGAGAAAGGAGAAAAGGTTCACTTCACACTGCCTCACAAATTCTAATTCCTAGCAGAGGAAAGAAAGTTTTGACAGGGTTTGTGTAATACACACACACAAACAGAATCGCTCTGAAAAAAGAGGATCTGACGACACCTGGTGACGCATCCATTTATAGCCTGGCCACATATGCGTCTAATTTATCAGCCGAGGCTATAAATTCCGGTCAATGTTCATTGAGGTGTTACACACATATTCACAGCTCGTTCACGACTAGGATCGTTCCCCATAGCGCTTAGCAAAGCGCAGCATCATAGTGAAGCTTTTTGTAAAGGGAAAGTTTATGATGATAAACGGTGTGATATTAGGAGATTCAAAGTTCTGGCCACCATTCACTTGCATAGTATGGATCTACAGAGCTTAGATATTCTTTTTTAAAATATTTGTTTGTGTTCATCAAAACAAAGAAAGTTATAAACATCTGGGATGGCATGAGGGTGACATTTGGGTGAACCATTCCTGTAAATTATGATTTCAGTTAGAGAGTCGTTTAAAAGTATGGATTGTTTTATTTTAAAATCCAAGATAATTTTGATAAAATTGTATCTTTATGGTTTGGCTTAAATCAATAGACAAGAGTTTTACATTGTAATGCCCGTTGTGTTATTATTGAACGTCCTCTTTAAGAGAAATTGAATGACATCCCACATGGTAGATCTCCTGCTTGAACTTTGGTTGAACTCCCATTTAAAGCAATTAGCACTATTACAACTGAACCATTTGCAACATGTCAAATGTACAAGTTATAAATGTTTATTGCACCTCTGTCTGGGTGTCTTAATGTAAATAGTATGCATCTCTGTGGGCTCTTTTCACATTTTAAACTCTGGCCTCAGCTTAATGTCTTCTATGAAAATAGAGTAAGCTTCCTAATTATGAGCCAATCTGTACCTTTGACTTAACTGCTTACCCATGGGCATTTCACAGTTTCCTGTTAAACTCCCATAACTCCCCTGGAGCACTTGGCAATGAAGAAATATCCCAGACTTGCAAACTCAGCAATGCAGACCTTTACAAAAAAAAATCAGCATGTTACCCTTTAACCTCATAATAATGTAGCAGTGAGTGGCTCATTAGTTTGTATTATAACTTTGATCCCACACTGCTTTCTGTTTCTAACGATGTGTTTGGTGAAAAGAGGTGAAAAATCTAGCGATCAATTTTCTGCCGGTCTGGTATAAACAGAAGACCTCACCATATGTGCCATTTCTAGAATAGTGGGCTTCGGGCCATGGCTGGAAAAAAAATTAAAAATAATTCTAAACATTATGCTCACAGTAGCACGGTAGACCTCTCATGTCTATGACATCAATGTCAACAAATTACAAAGTCTTCTTGCTGGAAGTAGTACATGAAACCATGCAGAAGTCTTATATATGACCATCTATGAACATATACACTACCGGTCAAAAGTTTAAGGTCACTTACTCATTCTTTATTATTATTATTTTTCACATTTAAGGATAATAGTAAAGTCCTCAAAACTATGGAATAACATAAATGGAACTATAGAAGGAGATCAATACTGGGCAATTATTAGCTGCTTTTCTTTAGTATTCAGTCCAAGTCATCAATTTTTTTTTAATACAATTTTAGTTTTGTAATGAAATAAATGAATATGCTGGCACATTTATATTTTTGTCTACAAAACTAATTCATACATTTAAGCATGCACCTTCAAATCAAAAGGTTTTTAAGATCATGAGATCATGAGAAACATTTCAGTCAAGTGACCCCAAACTTTTGAATGGTATTGTATATGAAATTGTATTTCATTTATTTAGTAATATACAGTATGTAGATATTTCAAGTTCCATTTAGAAGAATTTGTACGTATTTTGAAATATATATAGATATATACATCTTTGTATGTGACTTTTTTTTATATCAGTGAAAACCATAAACAAACATATAATATATTTGTTTCACTTATGTTGCCATATATTTCTGTATGAGTAAATTGAAGAAAAATGTGACTTAGACATGTATTATTTATGAAAATGGCAAGCACAACATTAAACCATTTTAGTTTTGCATCAACATTGGTAAATAAATCAAAATTTATTTTAAAGAGGAAAGTGAATTTTCTTCCAAATGAATGAGAAAGAACTGGGAGGAACAATATTTGTGATTTTAAAAAAAAAATTAATATTTTGAACCTCAAGTTCTGAAGTGAACTTTTCTGAAATGCTTGTCTTGGCAAAGGACACAAAAACCCTCTTCTGGGGCTGCCAAGGATTTTTTGGTGTTCGTTTTTCTTTTTTAATGTGGGAGGTGCAGCTAAAGCTTTCAGAAAGTCAGTGAGGAACTTTGATAATCTTTTTCCTTAAGTTTGCACACCTGCCTGAATGTAGGAGGGATTATTCAAAACCATATATGATATCATATAGAATTTCAGGTATAGATCTTCACTAACAAAAAGTGCCATGGAATTACCATCTGATACAATTACTGTAACATAATTCCGTCACAATATTTGTACCTGCCTTTCACTACAATGTCCTTAAACATTTAATACAATGTACTTATTATGTACATAAGTGCTGGGTCTTTGTACTTACATTTAAAATACCTGCATTTAATTACATCTGTAGTTACACTGTTAACCTTACCCCTAATCCTAAACCTAACTCTACCCCAACCCTTGCCCTAACCCCTACTCCTAAACAAATCAGTATCTCAACCTCAGTAACAACAAATGTAGATTTTGTTAGAATTTTGTTAGAATTTTGCTGAACAATATGTAGTTACACAATAAAGTATTGTATGTATTCTAATGTTAGTACATTGTAGTTAAAGACACCAAATATAAAGTGTGACCCAACATGTTTTGTAAAGCTTGACTCTTCATTTAATAGCAGTAACCCATGAGCCATATTTCAGTGATGAAATCTTAAGAAATGTATGAACATTCCTATTGTTTTGCCAATTATTCACTTGTGTTGTTAGTGCTAGATTCCTCCTATATTCCTTCCCTATTTCGTAGTTTTGTCAGTGACTGTATGTGTGAAATCAATAATTGTGTTACTACCATCCTCTATAGTGCACAGTGACATGTGGACAGGGTCTGCGTTACAGAGTGGTCTTGTGTATAGATCACAGAGGTCTGCATGCTGGAGGCTGCAATCCCACCACTAAACCACACATCAAGGAAGAATGCCTTGTCACAGTGCCTTGCTACAAACCCATTGGTAAAATAATGTACCCTTCTGTTCTAGGTTCATTACTAGTTTTAGATTGCATTGAATGCACCATCTGTTATTGTTTGAATTATTGAAAAGTAGCACGATTGGTAATTCAACTGCATCAATCTTGAAATATTTTTAATGAGGCCTGACTTGCAGTCAGCATTATAATTGGACAAAAAAGATGTTTAGTGAGGTTAAGCTCTGGGTAATTTGTTCTTGTGTTTTTGATTTGTTGTTCACCCAAAGCGATTGTAATGCTTTAGAAGACATGGAATAAACCACTCAAGTCGAATGGATTACTTTTATCGGCATTTATGAGCTTGGAAGTTGTGTACCCCATTGACTTACATTACAAAAAGACATCCTACATCCTTTAAAAAAAAATGTGTTTGTGTTCCACTGAAAAAAGGAAGTCATACGAGTTTGAAAATGATAATTTTAGCTTGAACTGTTCTTTTAAGATTGGAATTGAGTGGCCTAGCCAGCACTGTCCGTTATGTAGAAGAGGGTGTACACTTACATTTGGCCATGTAGCATATTTTAAGACTCCTATAAATGCATTTTCAAAATTTACTGAATCAAATAGATTACAAAAACTACTTTTGAATAGTATTGAAAACTGAATCATGAATCAAATCTATTCATTGTCAACCCGAACATTCACACTCCTATCTACATGCATACATCAGTTGACACACCTTCTTTATCATGTGTATGTTCTAGAGAAACTGCCTGTGGAAGCAAAGCCACCTTGGTTCAAGCAGGCCATAGAGTTGGAAGAAGACACCGCTTTATCTGAAGAACCCATGTAAGTGAACTTAAAAATTATTTCTGGTCACCATCTTATATTGTATGGAATGCTGGTGTGCTTGAGTCCCAACCTGGCTTCTTAACTAGCTTAACCAGCAAGATTGTTTTTCCTAATAATTTCCTCAGTAAAAGAAAAGACCATTCTGGTTGGTGTTTTTCTGGTTAACAGTTTGGCCACGCTAGTCCATCAGCTTGACCAGCACAAAACCAGCCTGGACCAATATGGAAACTCATGCTGGTCTAAGCTGGACCATAAAGTATCATGAAATATTTGTTTGGCTTTTTAATCCCTTTGATTTATGTGATCAAAACATAGAGTGCAGTATGTGGCTTCCAGCTTTTCTCTCTGCACACCTAAAGAATATAACATCAGCAAGACAGGTCTGAACTATTTCCTACGTAACACTGATTTATTAAGGGAAGAATGTCACGAATGCTCTCAAATTGTCTGAATGGAAAGTCTGATCTGAGAGTCTGCCAAAGCTGAGGCTCTTGAGAGATGAGACTGGTACAAACTGTGTAAATTGAAAGGATGTTGCAGGCAGAGGGAGGATAACCCACTGCTCTTCTGTGAGCAGACGCTCTGTTGAAACCATCTCAGATGATGATTTATACAGAAGAATGAGGCAGAGTGACGGATTATACAAATGTGCTGCATGAATGTGGAGATTTATAGGGTAAAATATTACATTTTAAGGTCTAACATAAAAATTGTTGGGAGAGAATGGTGAAAGGATTGCATGAACATTTCAGGTTGTCCACAAGTGCAAAAGGACTGATATGACACATAGAGACAGAATGTGTGGATTGATGCAGCTTTTGCATTGTGTGTTGTAAAATGTGAAAACCACATAAGTTGTTGAACCTGGCAAAGCCTGTGGAGTCCAATGAGCTACAATTATGTTTTATGACAGTTCAAGGAAAGCATAATTTAAATAGTCACCTATATGCCTGCTTTATACAGTATACATGCAATGTAAAATGTCTATATCTTATAAGAATGCATAAGTGATTTGGGAATGAGCTACTTTGGTTTACCCTTTCTGTTATGTTCGGTCAAAAAAGACCCATATAGAGTTCAACAGATTTTCAGCACACTCATCTATAAATTATGAACATGAAAATTGGAATAGGCTTACCTACATGTTTTCACACTGAACACAGGCTTACATAGTATCATTTTAACAAAAAAGTACACCTATATGTCAGTTGTGGTACTACTTGTGTACAGTAGATATACAGAAATCCTTACTGTACTTGAAATAAGCTGATACTTATTTTACTTACAAATTGTATCTATTTGAAAGAAAAACAGAATCATGGTTTATATTTAGCAAATTTACAACCATAGGAATTTTGCAAAAAAAGAGCATTTATTTTACAAAAACTATATTGTCAGCATTGTCAAATCAACATTGTGCAGTCAACTAAAAGTACAGGTTGTGTGTGTGTGTGTGTGTGTGTGTGTGTGTGTGTGTGCGTGTGTGTGTGTGCGTGCGTGTCTGAAAGAGAGAGTGAGAGAGTGATAGTGGCACACTTCACTCAAGAGAAGCTTCACAGCAGCGTTGAAAACCAGTAGTATTTACCCCGGGTCAGATTTGACCCAAACTTAATCTGTGTAGGCGGAGGAGGGGTTCAAAGCCAAAGTCAGCACAGCTTGGACCTTTGAAAAACACTCACCTTATTCAGCCCTGCCCCTTTTCCACACTCCACTCTTCCGAATTTTGTCTTCTAACTTCCTGTTTTTATTGAAGCTACTTAGAAGAGTTGATCAAAATGGATTATGTGTGGGAGCACAAAAAGTATTCTTCACCAAGAGTTGATGGAGTGAGTTTACTTCACCCCTTTTACTACTTGAAAATGCTAGTGGTGTTTTTTCTGTCACTCTAAATGTTTGTTTTTTCTGACACCCAAGGAGGTAAATGGGAGCTGGCAGATCTCATTCAGACATCTATGACACACTGCACTTTTTCATGATACACTGCACTTTTTCATGATACAAGCATTTAATTGTTATACGTGTAATTCTGCTTAATTGTAACTTGGTAATAATTTGTTAAAATGTGTAGTTGATATGAAATTTCCAACAGTGACAACTTGTTCTATTACACATGTAAGTTCAACATTAAAGAAAATTACAATTGTACTTTTTAAAATTAAATTTGTCACCCTACATTTTTTTAGAGGCTTAAATGTGATGAAAACTGTTGTTAACCCTCTGGGGTCGATGGACGCGCCAGCGCATTTTGCTGTATATTTTCATCATTACAGCAGAAACAACTTCAAATACTCTGTCATTTTTGGGTATACGGATAAGTGAAAGACATCATTAGAGACTATAAAGGGTCTACTTTTATTTGTGTACACTCATAATAACAATGAAACATTGTGCTTTTGTAAAATAAAGAAAACAAAAAGGGTGAGCTTTCAGCAGTCTCTGTGTGCACGAGCATATTTCAGAAACACGTCACTAAAATTAACTGAAACTGCAAATATTTATCACACAAACATGAAACATATGTCTAAAGAAAGCTTTAAATTTCTACTTTTTAATAAACCAATTAAAATTTAAAACAAATATTCTCCTGCAATGCAATCTGTTTGAAACAAAGCAATGTACAGTTTTTACTGGTCTATCTAATTATCTGTAATGTGATCCCACCCACCAGCAGAGCGCGCCATTCATACGCTAATGTACTGAGACGATCAACGCAAATGTACACGCCCCCCGAATGTGAGGTGGTAAACACATTTCATTCATTTTTCTGCGCGTTTGCAAAGATACACAGGCGAGAAAGCTCCAGGAATGTAAGGAAGAGTTAACATTTTCCTCAGAAGAAGAGCGGGACTCCGATGAACGTTTGTATTTTGAAGAGAGATTTGATCCAGCCGAGGATACAATTTCGGACGAGTAAGTCAATTAGTTTTAATTAGTTGACATGCTATTTTATATAAACTTGAACATATTTTACTAGTGGGAGTGTTTCTAGACTTGCCAGACTGGATTTCGGAGTATTGAAATTTGAAATATGTCCTAATAAGCAAGTTTTACTTACATTTAAATGCTGTTTCGGCTAAAGCAGGTATTTCAATTGTATGCTGTATGAAATAAATATGATATGTAATATGATATAAAAACAATATGAATGTTTAGATTAGATTTTAATTAGAGGTTATGCTGCCTCATTATCATCAACACAGCTTGTGCTTGCATATGAGTTCAGGTTAAATGAGTAAAATGCACTTTAAATATGCCCATATTAGAAAATCAGCATATTATAATAATTACTGAAGTATCATGTAACACTGAAGACTGCAGTAATGATGCTGAAAATTATGCTTTGATCACAAATTGCATTTTATATTCAAATAGAAAACTGTTCTTTTAAATTGTAAAACAAGTTCAGAATATCAATGTTGTTTCTGTATTTTGGATCAAATAAATGCAGCCTTGGTGAGCAGAAGAGACTTCTTTTAACGGTAGTGTAGGTCTAAAATGAAGTAAAGTCTTTATGTAAAGAAAATATATAGTCAGATGACTTCTTTTAACTTAAAACTTGATTTTGATCATTAAGTCTCCTCATATTCATTCTCTTTCTGTCACATTCCTCATTGATAGGCCCAGGGGATTGGTCTTTTTTCTCTCAGGTGTGAATTGCAATCCATATTCATGATCATTCACGCCTCCTCGCATATTACCTAACGACAACACTAAATTGTCTTACAAAAGTTAAATTACTATATTGTTTTGTATGAATGAGTGATCAGGATGGTTTTCACATCATTTTGTAGCAAAAACTCTAGGTTCTCAAAAGTCTTGTGGATAAATGTTTAGTATGTGTTATATGACCTTATTTTAGTGACTTAAAATTTTAGTTTTTTTCAAAAACCATGCATAAACGTTATTTTCTCAAAAATACAAACATGTACACACATGTTTCTCACATATTATTATTGAATACAGTGTTATCAGTGTGGCAGCGGGGGCGTGGTCAAGCGCCCATCCGGAGAGGGGGAGCGGTAAGGGCGCTTACACCTGAGCTAAAATATGTCTAACACCTGTCTCTAATTTCAGTGAGCACGGGGAGAGCGGCATAAAAGAGCCACAGCACCACCAGTCAGGACGCCAGTCCAGTGTTGGCAGCCCAAGAGTTTAGTTTGAGTTTATGGAAAGCTTTAGTTTGTTGTCAGAAGTTTATGTTTGAATCCCTGTCATTTTACGTTGAACGATTAAAGACCCCTCACCTGTGTGCAGAAGCCTGTCCTCGTGTCCTCCTTTTCCCCGCCCTGTCAAGAGTCTTGTTACACTGGTGCCGAAACCCGGGATCTTCAGATATGGAGGGTCATCCCGTAGAGTCCTCCCAGCTGGCCGAAGTCCTCCAGTCCCTCGCAGCACTACATCAGAGCCACCATCAGTCCCTGCTTGAGCTCCGAGAGGACCAAGATCGGCGTTTCTTTGAGATCATGCGGGCTCAAGCAGAGGACCGGCATGCCATCCGGAGCCTGCTCAGCCAGGAGGTCGCTCCCGCCTCAGCCGCGACCCCGGACCATCGCTCCCCGTTGCCCCCGCCCACGTTACAGAAGATGGGGGCAACGGACGACCCCAAAGCGTTTTTAGACCTCTTCGAGCGGACCGCAGAAATCTGGGGCTGGCCGCGCGATCAGTGGGCAGCCCGCCTTGTCCCTCTTTTGTCCGGGGAAGCCCAACTCGCGGCTCAGCAACTGCCTGCAACGAACCTCCTGGCCTATGCTGATCTGAGAAGAGCGATCATGCAACGGGTTGGTCGGAGTCCCGAAGAGAACCGCCAGCTGTTCCGGGCCATGAAGTTGGAGAAAACCGACCGCCCGTTCGCGTTTGCCCAGCGGCTCCGTGATGCCTGCCGGAAGTGGCTGCTAGTGGGGGACCGCGACGTCGAGGGACTGATCGATCAGGTGGTGCTGGAGCAGTTCACTCAGCGATTGCCCAAGAGAACGGCGGAGTGGGTCCAGTGCCACCGCCCGGCGTCGCTGGAGGCGGCGATCCAGCTAGCGGAGGACCACATGGCGGCAACCCCAAGGGCGGACGAGCCCTCTCTCTCTCTCTCTCCCTCCCCTTCCCCTGTGTTTTTTTCCGCTCTTCCCCATCCCCCTCCACCCTCTCGCTCTGTCTTCCCTCCAGGGTCCGTTCCTGCCCCCCGCAGGCGAGGAGCCTGGCAGAGACCCACGGTGGCAACGCACACCCCCCCGCCACATTCAGCCGCTCTCCCCCTCAGGTGGGGGCGTCCGCCGACGCAGGTACGGGTGTGGCGCCTGGGTCAGCTTGTTGGAGGTGCGGGGACCCGGGCCACTTCCGTGATCAGTGTCCGATGATGGAAGTGGGGACGGTGGTTCGGGTCTCCGATCCCCCGCATGCTGCCCCCGATCGGGCTGGAGCATACCGGATTCCGGTAAGAATCCAGGGGGGTACACACCAAGCATTGCTGGATACCGGTTGCAATCAAACCACCATCCATCAACGCTTGGTTCAACCCGGGGCTTTGGGCACAGCTAGACGGGTGAGGGTGAGGTGTGTGCATGGGGATATTCACAAGTACCCGATGATGACCTTGTTAGTGAAATTCCGGGGAAAAAAGCATAGAGTGGAGGCAGCGGTTAGTCCCCGCCTCACCCATCCTCTGATTTTGGGGACCGATTGGCCAGCGTTTAAAGATGTGCTAGGGGGGGTTTGTATGGATGTGTCCTGCACTAAAGTGGGGAGATGTGCGATGTGCGATGCTTTGACAGGGGAGGCGGAGCCGGGGCCGTCCTCGGCTGCTCCAAATCGGGATGACGAGGAGAGGGGCGAGGCTTCAGCCCCTCCTCTTCGCAGGGAATTCCCTGACGAGGATTTCCCTTTGGAGCAGTCGCGGGACGAAACCCTCAAGCATGCCTTCGATCAGGTAAAAGTGATCGATGGTCAGCGCCTTCAGCCAGACATCGCTCTCGCATACCCCTATTTCTCAATTATAAATGACCGACTGTATAGAGTGACGCAGGACACTCAAACTAAAGAAAATAAGACACAGCTTTTGATTCCACGGAGCCTCCGGGAAATGTTATTCCAGGCGGCTCATTATAATCCCATGGCGGGTCATCTAGGGGAAAGAAAAACACTTCTCCGACTAATAGCCCGTTTTTATTGGCCGGGCATTAGCGGTGACGTCCGCAGATGGTGTGCGGCGTGCTGCGAATGCCAGCTGGTAAACCCACTGGCCACCCCAAAAGCGCCATTGCGCCCTCTTCCGTTGATCGAGGTCCCCTTCGAGAGAGTTGGAATGGACCTCATTGGGCCATTAGAGCGGACAGCACGGGACATCGCTTTGTGTTAGTCCTAGTGGATTACGCAACGCGATATCCGGAAGCAGTGCCTCTAAGCAACATCGCAGCATGTAGTGTTGCTGGGGTGCTCTTCAAAATAATCTCCCGGGTGGGGATTCCAAAAGAAATCCTCACCGATCAAGGCACAGCGTTTATGTCACGCACACTTCGCGAACTTTACGATCTATTGGGCATTAAATCGATTTGCACTAGCGTGTATCATCCGTAGACAGATGGCCTAGTGGAACGTTTTAACAAAACCCTCAAAAACATGATTCGTAAGTTTGTGCACGAGGATGCTAAAAACTGGGACAGATGGCTCGATCCCCTGTTGTTTGCAGTACGAGAGGTCCCGCAAGCCTCAACCGGCTTCTCTCCATTTGAGCTGTTGTACGGGCGACGCCCGCGCAGCATCTTAGATGTTTTACGAGAAGGCTGGGAGGAAGGACCTACAAATAGCAAAAATGAAATTCAATACGTTCTTGACCTCAGAGCAAAGCTCCACACTTTGGGAAAACTAACACAGGAGAATTTGCTCCGGGCCCAAGAACGTCAATGCCGGCTGTATGACAGGGGAACGCGGCTGAGGGAATTTGCACCGGGAGATAAGGTTCTTGTATTGCTTCCCACATCGAGCTCCAAATTACTCGCCAAGTGGCAAGGACCCTTCGAGGTCACACGACGAGTGGGGGATCTCGATTATGAGGTTAAGCGAACCGATAGGGGGAATGCGCCTCAAATTTACCACCTCAACCTCCTTAAATTATGGAGGGAGGCGGTCCCTGTATTGTTGGCTACGGTGGTCCCAGAGAAGGCGGAGCTTGGACCAGAGGTAAGTCCAAAACTAGATCTCAATGCCCCGGTCATTTGTGGAGACCACCTCTCCCCGTGCCAACGAGCAGAGGTTGCCAGGTTGCAGAAGGAATTTGCGGACGTGTTTTCTCCCCTGCCGGGTCGCACAAACCTCATCCAGCACCATATCGAGTCCGAGCCGGGGGTGGTCGTTCGTTGCCGCCCTTATCGCCTCCCCGAGCATAGAAAGAAAATTGTCCGGGACGAATTGGATGCCATGCTTGATATGGGGGTAATAGAAGAATCCCACAGCGACTGGTCCAGCCCGGTCGTTCTTGTTCCCAAGAGTGACGGGTCGGTGCGGTTCTGTGTGGATTACAGAAAGGTCAACGCGGTGTCTAAATTTGACGCGTACCCAATGCCCCGCGTTGACGAACTGCTCGATCGGTTAGGTACTGCTCGTTTTTATTCGACATTGGATTTAACAAAGGGTTATTGGCAGATCCCCTTGACACCAATCTCCCGAGAAAAAACGGCCTTCACGCCGTTCGGATTACACCAATTCGTGACACTTCCGTTCGGTTTGTTCGGGGCCCCAGCCACGTTCCAGCGTTTAATGGACCGTGTCCTCCGGCCGCACTCTGCTTATGCCGCTGCCTACATAGACGACATTATTATTTATAGTAATGACTGGTAGCAGCATATACAACATCTGAGGGCGGTCCTGAAGTCACTGAGGCAGGCGGGGCTCACTGCAAACCCCAAGAAGTGCGCGATTGGGCGTGTGGAGGTGCGGTATCTGGGGTTCCACTTGGGCCATGGCCAGGTACGTCCCCAAATTGATAAAACCGCGGCGATTGCGACTTGCCCTAGGCCCAAGACCAAAAAGGGGGTGAGGCAGTTCCTGGGGCTGGCTGGCTACTACAGAAGGTTTGTACCTAATTATTCGGACGTCACCAGCCCGCTGACTGACCTCACTAAAAAGGGGGCTCCAGATCTGGTCCAATGGTCGGAGCAGTGCCAACAGGCGTTCACACAAATTAAAGCCGCACTCTGTGGGGGGCCACTCTTGTATTCACCTAACTTCTCTCTCCCTTTCTTATTACAGACGGACGCTTCAGACAGGGGGCTGGGGGCCGTACTGTCGCAGGTGGTGGAGGGGGAGGAGCGCCCGGTGCTATACATCAGTAGGAAGCTCTCCTTGAGGGAAACGAAGTATAGCACCATGGAAAAGGAGTGTCTGGCCATCAAGTGGGCGGTCCTCACACTCTGCTACTACCTGCTGGGGCGGGCCTTCACCCTCTGCTCGGATCATGCCCCACTGCAGTGGCTCCACCGCATGAAGGATACTAACGCCCGGATCACCCGTTGGTATCTAGCTCTCCAGCCTTTTAAGTTCGAGGTGATCCACAGACCGGGGGTGCAGATGGCTGTCGCCGACTTCCTTTCCAGAAATGGGGGGGAATGGTAGGCAGGCCGGATGGCGCCCCGGCCTGAGTCGGGCGGTGGGGGTATGTGGCAGCGGGGGCGTGGTCAAGCGCCCGTCCGGAGAGGGGGAGCGGTAAGGGCACTTACACCTGAGCTAAAATATGTCTAACACCTGTCTCTACTTCCGTGAGCACGGGGAGAGCGGCATAAAAGAGCCACAGCACCACCAGTCAGGACGCCAGTCCAGTGTTGGCAGCCCAAGAGTTTAGTTTGAGTTTATGGAAAGCTTTAGTTTGTTGTCAGAAGTTTATGTTTGAATCCCTGTCATTTTACAGTCTTGTTACAATCAGACTTTAGCCATTAATATGTTTTTATAGAGGGTTAACGGAATATAAAATAAAACATATGTGTGTGTGTGTGTGTGTGTGTGTGTGTGTGTGTGTGTGTGTAGTTGCACCCCTCCCCCTTCCCGGATTAACATACAAAAAGATCTGCTCACCCTAACTATGACACGATGGATGAATGACATGAAAAGATGGTCAGAGTTGTCGTGCATAGATATTTTTAATGACTTTGTGTTGTCTCTTGGAGTTTCATGAGCACAATGGCCAATCAGTACATCCACAGCTTGAAGGCAGGATCTTGTGTATGTGAAGTACGCTTGTTTTAAAATCTCCCTGCTCTTCTTCCAGTTGTTATGGCATCCCCTGAACACTAATGATATCTTTTGACAACTCTGTAACCTGTAAATCCACTTTGGTATCTAATTACACTTTGGCATCAACACCATTGATATCTATTGGCACTTTTCAACTGCATATTACTGTTCAACTCAACTGTGCTCGTTTTACTTTTCTGAGCTTTCTTTTCCACTGCAGTTAAGTGCAGCCTCATCGTGGGTGGGATTATAGGCTGATAATCATAGTTACGCCACCTCTAATGCTGTAACATCATCTTAAACGTGACACATAAACAAAGGAGCATTGAATGAATGTGTTCTTGATTCTCGGCACGTGGCTGTTTTTCACAGCAAGACAACAAAAATTTTTTCAAAAGAGGTTGAAGGCAGTAAGACAAAATACCACAAAAAAAACAGGAAAGTTTGGGAAATCATACACCAAGCGCAGACGAGGACATCACTGTGTTAGCTCAAAGACAATGCATGAGGGTAAGCTAACCTAACATCTAGCTTATAGCAATGACGCTGGTAGTGATAATTTTCTCTAACCAATCAGTGATCTGCAGAGTTTTGACGTCACATTTATTATTGGCTTGGCTTTCTTGGAACCTCGACCAAGGTGGTACTAAAAAAAGTACCATGTACCAGGTACTATCCACAGAGTGGACAGTGGAGTGGAGAACCCCCAAATAGTCGAGTCGATCTGTACCGTGCTGTGGAAAAGCCCAATATATTGAACTGATATAACGGAAGTTCAGAGACAATACATTAAAGATGGCTTTGCGATAGTTTCTTGGGTGCATAAGGTGAATTTGGTAACTCCATCAGTATTCAAGTTATAGCCAAGAAATGATATCTTAATCTAAAGCTGGTACACAACTTGGTACACAACTGGTTCTCAATCAGGCATTGGAAGACACTGGGTACATGCTGGACATGACTCTCTGGAGTAGGTGAGTAAATTAGAATACCATCAATGTAAACAATTGCATACTTGTTAATCATGTCCCAGAAGATGTCATTAACAAATGTCTGGAACACTGAAGGTGACTTAGACAAGCCGAAGGGCATGACAAGATATTCATAGTGCCCGTTATGAGTGAGGAATGCCATCTTCCATTCATCGCACTCGCGTATGCTGATCAAGTTGTAGGCGTTTCTTTAAGTCCAGTTTAGTGAAGATTGTAGCTGCATGTAGTTGTTCTAAGGCAGAGGACACACTAGAGGTAGGGGATAATTATACAAAATAACTTGGGGCTTCACTGATATAGTTCTCCATGGCCTGAGTCTCAGTAGCTGATAGTGGGTAAACTTTGCTCTTGGGTGGGGTTGTCCCTGGCAACAGATCAATAGCACAGTCGTATGCTCTATGTGGAGGTAGCTGGGTGGCCCAGAAATTATTTAATGCCTCATGCAAATCAAAGTATTCAGGGGGATTGTTTTACATGTGGTTGGATAGATCCTTCACTACATGGGTGGTTTGGCACAGTACCTCAAGGTCCTTGGCATAAGCACCAAATGTTGACATTGTGGATTTCAACTCCTGATCTGCCCATCACTCCAGGAAATTTCAGGGTTGTGTTTGACCTGTCATAGAAAGCCAAGGATGACAGGATTTTTGGGGGCTGGAAGTTATCATAAACTACCAGGTACCTTTTATTAGGCTAGAAACAAGAGGATGTCCATCTAGCACTGCTACCTGCACGGGTGGAATACATGGAAGGTATGTGAGAGTAATTCTGAAACAATTAAATTTCCAGCTGCACCAGAATAAATTAATGCCCTAATAGTTACTCTTTTGGAGTTTCAAACATTCATAATAGGAACAGTGAATTGTCTGTTTTCTAGACAAGCTCTACCAACTTGCATGGGTTCAGGTTGTGATGTCTCCTGTGAAGTCTCACCAGGAAACAAACGATAGGTGGTGCACTTGTGGACTCGGAGCAGATTGTCAATTTTGATTGAGAGCTGAATGTATTGTTCTTGAGAGGAGTTATCATCTCAGCTTGTTAGCTCAGACTGTAGAGCTTTACTCAAGCCATTATGGTAGATTGCCTTCAGAGGTTTACCAGCCGAACCACAGTGGGCTGCTAGGGTGCTGAAAGTGAGGGCATAATCCGCCACTGGTGAAGTTCCCTGTCTTAGAGTGAGTAGTTGCTCCCCAGCCTCCCTTCCCCAGGCAGGGTGTTCAAAGATATTTTACAGACAAATCTTAAACAGGTCAAGGAGGTTGTGAATCTATACATCTCTCTCCCACACTGCCGTCACCCATTCTAGAGCACATCATGTCAGGAGGGATGTAACTAAAGCCACCTTGGACTCCACTGATGGAAAGTAATATAAATGGTGTTCTGATGTAAAAAGCCACACAATTTGGGGGTGCAATCAAACTTGTCTGGGAGAGCTAAAATACGGTCGCCGGTTGAATCTAAAGCAGCAAGTTAGGTGGAGGTGATGCCATAGACTGTGGTGAAGTTATAGCTTCAAAACACTTCACCAGCTCTTCCATGTGAGTGGTGAGTCTCCCCAGTTGTTCGTAGTGAGCTGCTAACATATCTGCCTGAGTGGCCAAAGTGGCTTGGAGTGGATCATTCCTCCTCTAGATTCTGAAGTGACGAAGCATTCTATAACACAGGAGGTGGAAGAGATTTGTTAGAATCCATATGCAGAGAGATTTATTAGTGCATAAGGATAAAAACACAGATGCAAACACAAATCCAAGACAGAGGAGGGGTTCAAAGACAAAGTCAGTCCAACAAACTAGAAAACAAATCCAAGAGGGCAGGAGTATAAATGTATATCCACAAATACAGGCAAAATGTAAAAGTATAATAGACTAAAATGCTCAGGATTGCAGTCAGGGAACATACAATGCTTTGCAAGGAGTGGTGCAAACCAGCTGGTATTTATGAGTCACAGGTGTAAGCATGCATTCAGAATTCTGGTCAGAGAGACCTCTGGTGATGTAATGTGGCACTGCAGGTGTTACAGAGGGTTAATACATACCTGTCAACACTCCCGTTTTTCCCGGGAGTCTCCTGTATTTCACACCGATTGCCCGCCCCCCCTCCCGTTTTGTTATTTCTCCCTGGTAACTCCCGTAATTTGTTTGGCCCAAACCTCTTTATATGAATAATCACATCAATATATTATTCCAAGGTTGTCCAGTTGCCAGATCTTGTATGAAACGCATCCTACTCACACAATTAACACATCATACAAATTTCAACCCATTTGTGACTTCAACCTGGCAACCTACAACCCAATTGCGCTGTTGATATCTGTGCAGGTAGTAGACGCGGGCAGTTGAATCAAGCATCACTGGCAGATGGGAGGAGAAGATTCAGGTGGTGCTCCGAAAAAATTTAAATTTAACAACAGCTCAACAGAAGAATTTAATTTCATATCTCAAAGCCATATCAACAATGGCCACACCTTTTGCAAAGTGTGTCACACTGATTTTAATTTCGGACACTGTGGGAAAAATTACGTTACTCAGCACATTAAACAACGGCACAATTTGTATGTATTTAACCTGCCTCTGCTAGGGATGGGCGGATCGATACTAAAGTATCTATACTTCCGATACTGTTGTGGTATCAAAATATCATTACTCACTTTAAAATATCAATTCTGAAGGGTTTTTTTTAACTAATGATCTTGTTTTTTAGATAACATGAATATTAATGCATCTCATAAGCTTCGAAGTGGAAAATAATAATTATATGAGCGAATTGTTGCATGGAACCAGAACTAATTTTTCTTCCGCTCATCCTGACGTGCGGAAATGCTAAAATACACTATCAGTCACAGACAGCTCTCACTCATTCAGTCATAGTGCTCGTTCAAAGAGGGAGCAGTGTTTTCCTGAGGTAATGACAGAAAACAGTATCTGGAGTTACTCACACCAAGTAATGACAAACCTAGACATGACATGTATTATAATTTATAATGGGCTTGTGTGACCATTTTTACAGGTTTATTTAAGTTCAGGTGTTAATTTTTAATCCTCGTTAATAAATGATACCCTTATGAAAACTACCCTTGGATTTACTGTAGTAATATTGTATTAACCATGAATAGTAACCACAACTGTAGTAAACATGTTTTTTTTTTTTTTGTGCTTTAAGCAAGGTTTTGATATAATTAACCATGGTTTTACTACAGCATTACTGTAGTATCTATATGGTAACATGGTTTTAGTAATAGTAACCATATAATAATACCTATGTTTAATTTTGTGGATTTATATGTTGCTTATACTTACAAATTTTTAAAAGGTAAACAAAGCAGCCTAATAATTTTCTGCTTAGACCTATAAATATATAAAAAATGTAAGTAATAATTTAAGTTAATAATTAAATAGTTATTGAAAATTTAATTCATTAGAGGTATCAGTATTGGTATCATATTGCCGATTCTGGCCTTAAAATACTTGGTATCGGCTCGCCCATCCCTAGCCTCAGCCATCCACCACCACCCCCAGCTCAGAGGTCTCCCGGATTTTGGTACCCAAATGTTGACAGGTATGGGTTAATAGCAAGTTTTATTTATCTGTTATAAAAAAAATATATGTTTTAAGGATATTGAAATAATAATAATAGATTTACTAAGAATAATGTTTTTTACAAACGTTCTAATGATGCGTTTCATTCAATTCTAAAAGTCGGAATATCCAACTTTCTACTGGTAAGGTCTTGTCCACAATACTCCATTTTCATTTTAAAACTCAGTTTACAGTTTCCTATTGTCAAAAGTTTTCCGATGTTATTATAGTGAGCATTTTTGGAAGTCTCCGTTTTTGGTGGAGGAAAACAGCATTCTAGTTTGGATGAATAAGCATAAATGAGGCAAAATCAATGCACTTTTAAAATGTGTTAGTGTGGATGTGGCCTAAAAGTGCAATGGTACACCACTTAAAGCCAAACTTCCATCTTGGAACTCAGGGTTTGCCAAGATGCAGGTGCAAGACATCATATGAACATGGCAGAATCTAGGGAGATGTTCAAAATGCATGATAAACGGCAACAGTGAATGAGAGTTCATTCATTTTCAGAGATAGGTGTCAGTAGTTGATGAAAAACGTGTCCATGGACTTTTTATTTATTTTTATTTTTTATCGACATTAAGATTTTAGGATAAAATTCATGTTTAATGTGTTAGAGAAAGTGTATATCTTAAATCTTGTAATTGTCACCATTTCCATCAACTTTTTTGCCATTTGTAAACACCATTTTGTCTAGTTTATTTGAAATGGTCCTGTGGTGTGACAAATGAAAAACTACAAATATTCTACATAGTCTCTCAATTAATGTGAGGTCATTAAAGCGGCATATATTATATGTACATGTACATGCAGGACATGTCAAATACACAGATATTTAGCCTGCATTTTATATTAATATTAGAATGTTTTAAGGTCTTGATAAATAGTTAGTTTAGCAATGCTAACATCTTTCCGTTGGTTCTCTAATTGTTTTCCTGAAAGAGTCAGTGATGCAGACCTGTCTAAACCAAATTATTTTGTTCTTTTGTAATAGGCAAAATGCACTTAAATAATGCTGCATAATGTGCTGTCACCCTGAGGCCAACAATATCTGCCTGCCATATGAGTCCAGGGTTACAAATGCAAGAGAAACTAGAAAGGAAATTCCTGTGTTAGACTTATTGCTCCTTCTTTGCCAAGATTTAAGCCTGCCATTTCTGCCGACATGGTCACAACTATTTTAACAATTACTTGAGAAATCATGGGAGAAATATATCACTTAAGTTTAAAGGTTTGACCCTCTGCTTCGACAGTCATGACCAAACAACAAATTTGAGTGCTGTCAAGACACCACGGCATAGCTAAATCCAAACATTATCAACTTCTTTCATATACTGTATTAACACTAGAATCATGGCCCTTTTAAAGTGGCTACATGTTTGGTTCAGGGACAAACCATGCAGGAAAAAAAACATGGGTATGCAGTAGAATATTAATTTCAAGCCTCTGCTGCAAATAGTGGAGTTGTTGATAATTCTTAGATGGTTTGTTGTTGAGACGTTAACCATAGCTTTAGATTTCAATTGCTGGGATGCCATTAAATGACTCCAGGGCTTGTTAAGGGTCAATAGAGCCAGTTATTGGTTTCTATCTGAGTGAGATTGTACAAAGCGGAACTGTGCTTATGCTGTGGTTTCACAGTTCAGTCAACAAAGAAAGCGCAATTTAACCTTTAAGATATAAACAATGACTGAGTCTGGAAGGCATTGGCTAAGGCAACAATAATGGTTTGAAGGTTCCAATTAGGGAATGTTAGAAAACTGATTTAGCTCTCATCTCATTTCACCATAATGTAATCCCATGGGATCACATGTTTCTCGCAGATGGTGGGGAATCTGTGCCATATACCTGAATTTGCAAATGATGGTAAAGGAGCATTCCATTTCCATGTTTGTATTTGGCCATGCCCTCTCTAAATCATTTTTGTTTAGAAAAAAAATATTAATTTTGCTAGGTTTACAACTCTGATACACACTGGAACAGTGTTTTCCTCCACCTGAAATGTTGTTTCGAAATAGTTCTCAATTACTGCATAGAGTGGCAACAAAAAGTGTGTGAACCTTTTGGAATTAGCTGGTTTTCTGCATTGATTTGGTCATAAAATGTGATCGTATCTTCATCAAAGTTACAAGTATAGACGAACACAATGTGCTTAAGCTAACAACACACAAACAATTATAATCTGTCATGTCTTTATTGAACGTATAACATTAAACATTTACAGTGCTGTAGAAAAAGTAAGTGAACTTTGTATTTAAGAAATGGTCAATCCTCCTTTGGCAACAATAACCTCAACCAAGTGTTTCCGGTAGCTGTGTTTTAGACCTGAACAAAATTCAGAAGGAATTTTGGACCATTCTTCTCACAGAACTGCTTCAGCTCAGCTAAATTCTTAGGATGTCTGGTGTGAAAGGATCTCCTGAGGTCATTCCATAGCATCTATATTGGGTTAAGTTCTAGGCTCTGACTGGGCCACTCCAAAAGATGGATTTTCTTTTCTTTATTTTTAGGCCATTCTGTCGTGGATTTACTTCGATCTTTAGGGTCATTGTCCTTCTGACCACCCATTCTTCTACTGAGCATCAGCTGGCACACAGCCACCCTAATGTTATCCTGTAGGATAACTTGATAATTTTTACCTTGATGATGGCAAGTGGTCCAGGCCCAGAAGCAGAAAAGCTGACCCAAATCATGATGCTCCCTCCATCGTTCTTCACTGTTGATGATGTTTTCATAATGGTATGCAGTGCCCTTACCATTGGTAGTGCTACATGTTCTTCTCAAACAGTTCAACCTTCAGTCCACAAACATTTTCCCAGTTGTGTTGTGGAGTGTCAAGGTGGTCTTTGGCAAACTTCAGGTGCACAGCACTGTTATTGTTGGACCACTGCGGCTTCCTTCATGGTGTCCTGCCATGAACACCATGCCTGTTTAATATTTTCCATATAGTAGACTCATGAACATTGATGTTTACCAGTTCCAATGATTCCTTTGAAGTCTTTAGCGGTCACTCTAGGGTTCTTTTTTACCTAATTTTTGCCTTTTGAGTCATCTTGATTGGATGGCCACTTCTAAGTAGAGTAGCCACAATACTAAATCGTCTCCATTTATTAAAAAAAAAAAAACATTCTTACTGTAGACAAATGAATTTCTAAGCTCTTTGTAATCCTCTCCAGCTTTCTGAAAAGCTATGATGTTCATGCAACAAGAATGTTTGAGTCCTTTTTATAAGTCAATGTAGCTCTAACCCACGCCTCCAATCTCATTTCATTAACTGCATGTCAGGTTTGTCAACTCCTGACTTTAATTAGCTTTTGTTGACATTTTTATTTTAGGGGATTCCATATGTTTTCCAGCCTGCACTGTAAATATTTGAATGATATATTAAGTTTTTAAAAGAACAATATAATAATGTGTGCTTTTAGTTCAAACAGATTGTGTTTGTTCGTTATTGCAACTTAGATGAAGATCAAACCAGATTTTATGTTTAAATTTAAAGTTTTTAATTTATACATAAATGCAGGTAATTCCAAAGAGTTTACTGGTACATACTTTTTATTGCCACTGGACTTCAGAAAACGATGAAGTTAGGAAACTAAAAATGGATTAATGTGGAAAGTTTTCCACTGTTATCAGTGAAAGATCCCGACCCTGCTTAACAATCCAACTGTCGAAGCCCATTTTCTATGATTTCTAGCTAATCCAAACTGGTCATTTATTTCCATTAGTTAGTCTATGGTTGTCTAGAAGGTTGATCAGCCAGGTTACTAATTGGTGGATCTTGGTCGAGCTGTTTAAAACTGGTAGACCAGCAAATAAACTAGCTACTGTACACTGTTCCAAAAACCAAAAACTTAAATACATTGTTCACCCAAACATTTAAATTCTATTATCATTTACTCATCCTCATGCCATTCCAGATGTGTATGACATTCTTTCTTCAGCAGTACACAAACAAAATTTTAGAGGAATATCTCAGGTATGTAGGCCCATACAATGCAAGTGAATGGTGACAAAACTTTGAAGCTCCAAAAACCACATAAAGGCAGTATAAAAGCAAACCATATGACTCCAATGGTTTAATCCATGTCTTCTGAAGCGATCCAATCGGTTTTGGGTGAGAAACAGATCAAAATGTAACTCCTTTGGCTCGATTTCACTACCTAGCACCCTCTATCACTCTGCGCATGTGTCAAGCGCTTGGAAGTGTAATCGAGCTTGAAATCATGATAGTGCCTAGAGACTGCAATGGCAAGATGTACTGAGAAAAGGAGCTATATTTTGGTCTGTTCTCACCCAAAATCGATTGGATCTCTTCAGAAGATGTGGATTAAACCAGTGAAGTCCTATGTATTACGTTTATGTGACCTTTATGTGCTTTTTGGGTTTTCAAAGTTTAGGTCACCATTCACTTGCATTGTATGGACCTACAGATCTGAGATATTCCTATAAATCTTTGTTTGAGTACTGTTGAAGACAGAAAGTCATACACATCTGAGATGGCATGAGGATGAGTAAATGATGAGAGAATTAAACATTTTGGGTGAACTATTCTGTTAAAATCCTAGTTTATTTTTTGATGAAATTACATTCAAATCCATACTACAGGGCCAAAAAAAATAAACACACACACAACCAAAGATGGGGCTCTGTATATGATTTGATTCTAATAATTGTCAATTTCTTTCAAAGAAAATGTTCCCATTCTAAAGAAGTGTGGAGAGAAATAGATGTGGAAAACTTGTGACCTTCTCTTGCCCATGAATGAAATTAACATATGTCAGATCATCTTCGCTCACCTATTTATTTCTGGCTATAGGAAAGATTGCCTCATGAAAAAATTTAAAAACCACTGATCTTAGAGTATTTCCACTTCCTCGCTTCAATCTTAACTAGGAAGGAGGACTCATCAAAGCAATTTATTACGCAGAGTTGGGCCCTAATGTCTCACAGCTGTTGAGTAAGCTCCGGGAATGGCTAGGTTTCACAAATACTTTTGCAATTTATGAAGTTAGCTGCAAATGAATTAAATATGTGAGGACAGAACAAATGCCAGAATAGACCTAGTTTTAAGACTTAGGCACTTCTATTAATACTTATGTACAGTATATTGTGAGTTTTTCTTGAAGTCTATAATAAAGCTCTGTGTTTGTGCACGCCAATGTATTCCACAAAGACTATAAGGTTAACCATAGTTTTAGTGAAGAGCTAAATGCATTTGTGTGTGCATAATTGTTCATTTCCCACATTCATTTATGAGTCATGTATCACCTAATCATTTTTATTTGTCTGGTTTTTGCAAAGCTGTTTAAATTAATGATTAAAATGATATGAAATGATATGGTCCATCCTGCTGCATGTTCAGTGACAAGCTGCTCTCAGATTATAGTGAATAGTCTTAACACTTCTTTTTAACAACTATGTAAATAATGAATTTTATGAGTTTAAATTAACATAGTTGGCCACTTTGTCTTCACTTTTTTGAACTATTTTTGTGGTAGTGAAGACGAACACGAAGTTTTGACCTTAGTTCTGCACCTACAGTCAAGAATGCTTCAGTTCCACTCAATAATGAGCAATCTACATGTTGGTTTGGGAAACAGGTATTATTCCATCATTAAGTTACAAATGATATAAGTCTCAAGATTACTGTCCTGTCTGAATGCATCTCTTGAGAAGAGATAATACATTTTATGAGAATGTTTTCTTTGCTAGGCATTTAGGCACAGCATTTGTGTAGCTTATATGTATAGAATACTGTAATGACATATGTTTTTATACTTGTACATAATATGTGCAATAATGTGATGGCCTTCATGAAACTACAACTGGCACCAGTCTGGCCCCCAAATGGTCTAGAAATACCACTGGTTCAGTAGACTTAATGGATTTCTCAGTTATGTTTTTTTAAGAATTTACTGAGTCTCAGATATTTCTCCTTAACCTCCCTTGTGGGGAAAAATAGAAAACAAATGAGACTATTTTTGACATGGTTGAATGTCAGAGTATAATGAGGATATTAAGAGTAAAATTAGGAATTTGATTAGTAATATATTAGATCATATTGAATTTGACTTTTAATTGGCAGGTCTAAGCAAATATTCAGACATTTTTTCGATCTCTTTTGAAACTCTAGAGGAGACACGTGAGATTACTTGGGTCTTTTTCAACAAAAGTCTCCTTTTGCTCTCAGTGTTATCTCATATTTGAAAGATTTGAAATATTAGAGATCTTACTTGGGATTTTTCTTTCCTCTGGTTTTTCTTTCAGGTTCATCAGAGGAGCATGGGGTCTGTGTAGCAGAACGTGTGGTGCTGGTACTCAGAGGAGAACAGTAAAGTGTCAGATGCTGTTGTCCTTCTCACAGACAATCGCAGACCTCCCAGATGATGAGTGTGAGGGCCAGAAACCTCCAGAGACTCAGCCCTGTTACCGAAACCTGTGCCCTGGAGGAAGAGCAGAAGAGGAGGGTGGGATGGAAGTTACTTTCTCCTCAGAGAAAGAGGAACTCCATGACTGGGAGTATGAGGGCTTCACTGAGTGCTCAGAGACTTGTGGCAGTGGTAAGTGGCTCAAGATTCACTGTGAATATGATTGATGAGACTAATTGATTAATGCCAGTCATTACAAATCATTTTCTTTCTATAATATTTTTTTTTATTTTACTAAATGTATAAAAAAAAAACTTTATAATTATTTGATTTAAATAGTTTTATTTATTTAATGTATTAACATAAGTTCTCAAGCTGAATAATTACAGTACATCGGGGATATTGAACCTCATACCCATAAAAATAAACTGCCATAAAATCATAATTACATTTCTAATCCTAATTTCCCTACCCTGTTCACTAGACATGGCTCAGATCCTTCAATGCAAGTTTGTAGTGGATTGCTATTTTAAGTTACTTACCCAACACTAGTTACGAGTTACATTCCAAAGTTTAATACTTAGGGTAGAAGTTTGTTCAGATAAGAGAATTACACATCACATATGGCATTGTCATAGTACATTTCCAAAAATCCATGGCATTAACATGACATATATTATACATTATTCTGGAATATGTTTACCGAGGTTTACCCCTTGACCCCAGTTTAAATACCCCTACTCTGTATTTTAATGAAAATCATGTAATTACCATGTCCAAAATTTTTTTTATTACTTTGGTAGCTTGTCCGAGAACATGGTAATACCATAGTATTTTATTGTTTTAGACTAATTTTATTAGTATTTTCGAAATTAGCTATCTGAAGGGATATATGTGCTGTGCACATGCACCTCTGACTTCCTCTCATACATCTTGCCCAAATGTAGCATTCAGGAAACAGCCCATCTGCCACTTTGTGTCTTTGTTGTGGCTTTTGTCTCATCATTGTCCTTTACCTCCTTCTCTCTCTGTGTATCACATTTATGCAAACACACACACACACTAAAAGACGAGAGTCCTGGCTAACATCACACTAACACAGACTTTGATGTGGGGGCACCACTTTTCTGCCTCATTACTGAATTTTGTAGTTTATGAAAGCCATCAGACGGATGCTCTCATGATGGGCAGGAAGTTTCTTGTGAAATCTCCAAGCATTTCCTTTTCTGGAATAGGCTTAACAGAACCCTGCCTGTTTTTATGTTAATTAAGTCTTATTGGATGTAATCAGGTTTTGTTTAGACAAGAGCTGAGTGTGTTTTAGCTAATGTGGTTTTGTGTATGGTGTGTGTGTGTATGTACATATGCATGTGGGCCATTGTGGGGTTATGTGGTTTACAAGTAAACATTTTTAGTTTACAAACTGGTAATTACAAGGGTATTATGCTATAAATATTTCTAGTGTCCCCATAATTTAAATCACTTAAAAAAAACATGTTAAACGATGTTTTATTGAAAATGTAAAAATGCAGAAAGTGTTATGCGAGGGTTAGGTTTAGGGGTTGTGTTAGGTTTAGGGGATATAATCTATAGTTTGTACAGTATAAAAATCATTAGGTCTTTGGAAAGTCCTCATAATGATAGGTAGACCAACATGTGTGTGTGTGTGTGTGTGTTTGTGTGTGTGTGTGTGTGTGTGTGTGTGTGTGTCTTTTGCACTCTTCAATAGCTAGCATAAATTATGGCACACACTCTTCCACATCTGCAGTCTTTCAAGCTTGAAAAACCTGAAAACTGCCCTGCTCAGCCTTTCTGCCTGACACAAAGAGATATATTCCTGCCTCCATGAGCCTTGTAAACGTCAGACCCATGTCTCCATCTTTTTTAAACATCCAAGTTATGTGAATTGATTGCAAAATCCTTTATAATGAGCTGCCCTTTTTCACAGCTAATTTACTGTCTGTCCATTTATTACCCTTCACTTGCTGTCATTTGCTAAAGGAATAGTTCACCCAGAAATGAATTGTCTGTTTACTCACCCTCATGTTGTTCCAGACCTGTATGACTTTCTGTCTTCTGTGATGTGGAACACAAAATGAGAATCTGTGAAGACTCTGAAATTGTAAAAAAAATAAAAATATTCAAGACATCTGATTTTTTAAATCGACTTTGTCTCATACGTCCACAAGAGGTCACAACAAATCAATATAGATCATTCAGTTCCATGTTACAGCTATTGTTTATTACTTATTAAAGTAATCATGGCTGACTGTGTATACTTAATTTCTACAATGGCATCTGAAACTGAAAACTGTTGATATTAAATGATGCTGCATCCAAGCTGCTAAGTGTCAGTCTAAATCCAAGATAGCACAAAGACAAAGGTTATTGAGTGCACCTTTCAAATTGATTTGTTTTGACAACCTACTTTGCTGGTCACTGTTGTAAAGTAATTCCAATAGAGACTGAATCTTTCAAGCTTGTAAAAGGATGCAAAAGCACTATATGAATACTAAAAAAGGTGGTCCATATGACTCATATGCTATTTTTCAATCTTCTGAAGTTAGACAACAACTTAATATGAGGAAAAGACCAAGTCATTATTCACAGATAATCTTGCCCACCAGTGAGCTGTTAACTGCTACGACTGGATTATTGTGTCGTTAAGTTGAATTTGATTGATTAATGTATGAATTATTCAAAATGGTTTGTGAATTGGATAAACCAATTAATTGAAAAGATTCAATTTAAAATGTGACACAATTCGTTCATAAATCAGAGATCACTACTTTTATTAACTCTCATGAATGTGCTAAGAAGAGCTAGGATGGATATCAAGATTTTAGTGAAAAATCACTTTCATTTAAAAAGTGTGTTCATATGGGTTTGGAACACATGAGGAGTAAATTATGGCAGAATTTAAATTTTTTGGAGAAGAAGTATAACTTTAAGATACCCCTACAGTATTTCCTTCAAAAAGCAAATCGTAGATCCCTTTTACAGTATGGGTCTTTAAAATGGCATATACTCCTTCCCTGGCATGTCCAAAAATCCCTTGATTCCAAAAACTCCCCAAAACTGATGATCTCATAGAGTTAGATTGCAACCTTTCAGATAGCTCTTGATGTGGCAGAATTCTGATCAGCATTCTGTTCTCAATTCTGTTTGTTTCATATCATGAAGCTGCTGTTTAGTCTTGGATTTATATTCTTTCCAAAATCCTTGAGCTCTCCTCTTTCAAAATCTGAGCTTATGTTATCACTGTTCCACTAATAAGTCTACATCATGTCTGGTATTACTGCTCAGTAAATCATTTGTGTTCAGCTCCCTGATGTCCTGCTGGCTTGGTCCAATCAGAGGGGGTAAAATGTATCGTGATACAAATTTAGCTGAAAGAAATTTAGCAGAAATTGTGATGACTGCATTGCTGACATACTGAGAGTATACGGACTGGGTCTGTCTAGAGTCTGGGAGTTTAATATGGGTTAGACATGCACATATCTACCAGTAGTGGCATTTGCTGCCAGGTAGCAGCAAATGACTGAGAGTAATTTGAAAAGTCAGTTGTGTTACTACTCACTTTAATTTGATGCATCCATGCACTAAGCCTTTCTCTGTCAATGATACAGCACTTCAGTGGATATGAGTATAGGATTCCTCGAGTATACTGTACGTTTATTTTTATGTTATTTTTATATTATTATGTTTTTTAAAATACATTTGTAAATCTTTTTGTGAGTAAAAAGACTGAGATCTAAAATTCCTACAAACTAATCCATATTTTCCTTGCTTGCTTCTCAGGAATGCAGGAGGCTGTGGTGATCTGTCTCAATAAGCAAACCAGAGAGACTGCCGATGAGAAACTGTGTGTTAGTGCACGTCGGCCTCTTCAGCTTCTACAGAGCTGCAAAACTGAGCCATGCCCTCCCAGGTGACTCACACAACTCTTTTACTTCATCAGGATTTTTTATTTTTATTTTATATCAAAGTGTCTCAATTTCTTTCTGGTGATTAAGAGCTGAATCAATCCCATATAAACCAAGTGGTTTCTACTGTATTGCATAACCAAATTGGACTTTGTTGAATTTGTTGTGTTGATGTTGTGGACTATAAATCTTCCACAGTGAAATCTCTCCAACATCTTACTGAGATCATTCCTATATACAGTGGCCACCAAAAGTACTTGGCCATGCTTAAAATGTATGAATGATTTTGCATTAGATGGCTAAATACCAAACCATATGGCATTTATTTAACTCACATTTTAAGCAAAAACATAACAAAATCACAAAAAGAAATGTAGAACCCACTTTTATATTTGGTGTTTTTAACTGCTATGTACTTAAGCATTTGACACACAGTAAGTATTATGTTCATATGTGTTTTTGCATTGTGCTTACATTTAAAGGACCTGCAATTCATTAGATCTGTAATGTAACCCTAATCTAAACCCTAATCCTACCACTAATTCAACCTCAGTTGCAGCAAATGTGAATCTTGTGATCATTTTGCAGAACAACATGTATGTATTTTAATGTTAGTAGGCCTACATAGTAGACCCCTAATATAAATGTATTTACATTTCTTTTTATATATGTATATATATATATATATATATATATATACTTAAAATTGTTTGCTGCAAATAGCAATTACAGGGCCAAGCACATATTTAGATTGAATATTGAATTCTGGAGATGATTTTAAACAGCTTGAAACAAAGTATTAGTTTTATTACTTACAGTGTTATGCAACTTTTGACCAATAGGTGGTATGGTATTGGAAGGACTTGCCAAATTGATGTGGTATTGGAAGGACTTGGTCACAATGTAAATCAAGTTTATAAACATAGAAATTTGCAATACACTGACCAAAATGTTGAGAGACAGCTCAGACCCTTATTGGCATCTTGTCATTAAATTTGTTGATGCGTTTGGTAACCAAAAAGCTTTTCCTAACTTTTTGTCATGTGTGTCTCTAGATGATTCATGCAAAAATTTGTGCAAATCAGACTTACACTCTAGGAGGAGTTTGAAAAAGTATGTTTTAATAACATTTAAAATGGCAAACAGAAGAATGGCCACCCAGTCAAACTTGGAATCAACGTACTCGGCATGACCCAAAGAGTTATAACTTAGAGGTTATAAGCATTTCTTAGTGTCTTTTGACCACAAGGCGGTGCTGTCACCAAACTTACACCAATGCGTTTGCAATTTAAGTCAAATTTCAATGGCCGATGCCCAATATGGCTGACACAGGAAAATTGGGTATCATTTGAGTATACCCCAAGGAATCTAAAGAGACCAGTTTCATGATTTTCGGCCAAACTATTCAGAAGTTATAAGCAAAGAGTGGGTGGAGCTTAATAACAATGCAATATTTCCTTCAAGATCATGACCCAAGGAATCAGAGGAAAAATTATTTTGTTTTCTAGGATTTCAAAAGTTATAGGCAGAAACGTAAGTGAAACTTTGAACTGTTGCTGACCCTAGGGGTTTGAGTACGTGACCTCAAATTTGGGTGAGTTACTTTTAAGAGTGTCTTCTATCAGTGTGCCCAAATTCATAACTTTCCTATGTACCATTCTATGGGCTGCATTAGACAATCTGCAGAATAATAATAAGAAGAACACTAACAGATTCAATAGGGGGTTCGCACCTTAAGTTTTTGGCCCATAATTAAAAAAAAGTTCCATGGAAGGAAGAAAAGAATTTGGACACTTTATCGTTATCGTTCAAACATGAAACAGGTCAATGGTTAATGTGACACCTGTAATTAATTTGCTAGGACTCCTGTGTGAACTTGTGGGGAACTGACTTAATACATCCACTAAAAATCACCTTGGGACCACCTGACAAGTAATTGAACATAAGGCGAAAAAAGTTATGTTTTTTTTTTTTTAGAAAGGTGTAGCATCATTTGTTTGCAGATGCCACTTGGATTGACATATTGCATCTAAAGTAATGACATTCAGATATTTTCAAATACATTTTGGAGCCACTGTATATCAGTATTTTTCTGTTAAACCAGCCATAAACCAGCTAAATCAGTTGATTCATCAATCTGTTAAGCGTAAAATTCACTGGCTTCTATGCAAAGCAATAGTTGTTTTAAAATGTTTTCTGCCATATCAGCGATGTGACGTGAAACTGTGTTGTCTGATGATGGCATCCTCTGTATTGGTTTTTTGGCCTTTTCCCCAGTAGTATAACATTTATCATTTTTATTATATATATAACATGGTATGGGCTTGGTCTTGGTGGACTAGATCTGCTCTACACATGTTGCTGCTGCTACTTGACATGAGTACATTTTCTGCTGCTGTTGCACAGAACCCATGCTCTGCTGCTGCTGATGAAAGAGAAGGGTACTGCTTCTACTGAACAAACATAAAATCCCCCAAAACTCTGTTAAAAGAAAATAAATAGACAAGGCAAGACAAGCAAATAAGGTGATCCCTCCCCCCCAACAAGCAGATCTGACCGCCAGACATGTGGACTGCAGTGAGGTGGATTTCAGTCACGTGTAGCTAGCAGTGTGTCCCTAGCATGTGTTAAAAATGTGTTCCCACTGGGATTTGTCTAGTGACTTTATATTTAAAGTCGATTCTAGTGAATAACTTTGTGTGACTAAGGAATCCTTTTTTTGTTTTGATAGCACATTTGCTCTGCTGCAGTGTCGACCCGTAGATGCTGCAGTTGCAGCACCTGGACAGCACATTAGGTTTTTTTTTCTAGACAATATTAGACAATGACTTGCATGATGCAAGCTGACAGCGCACCCTAGCCAGTTTAGGTGACGACTAGCACGGCACAGCTGACAGCATACCCCAGTAACCACCTGAGCAATTGCATGATCAACTGAATCCAGAATACATCACTTGAGTATTCAGAATAAATTGTACTGGTCTAAGACACATGCTGCTGAAAACCAACATTCTATTCTTTTAGATAGCTGACAAAGTAACACTGGGTGCTGGACTGATCTTGCTCTGGCTTTGAAAAGTGCTGGTGTATGCTTCTGCATACAAAGTCCCTTCTAGATACAGAGTCCCTTGAGAAGATATATTTGCTTCACTTCATGCGAACAAAGACTCATTATAGGTTATCTGTCTGCTGTTAGGAAGAGAGGGTCATGCAAGGAGGCAGAGTTCTGGGTCTCAGGTCCAGAGATATGTGGAGAGAGGGCAAAACTGTGTTAGTTTGGGTTAGGCAATAGGTGATTCTTATAAACCCTTATGTGTTGTTTGGGTCAAATTGACCCATTTTAAATTTTTGTCAATGTCCTTGGCTTATTTTCTGTGAAGAACATGTAAAAGAATAAAATTCATTGAGTACACATGCTACAATGCCCCCACACTTTCAAGTCCTTCATATGATGTTCAGGTCAATTTAACCCACATACACACAGAGACACACAGACAGACATACAGAAACATGCACACACACACGCACACACTCACACAGATAGAGAGAGAGAGAGACACACATAAATACACCTGCTACATTGTTACAATCCAAGCACAGAGAAGTCATCTGATTCTGCTTTCCTGCTATATTTACCCTCCATAGTGTGGGAAACTACAGAGACACACAGACAGACACACAGAAAAATTTACACATGCACACTCACTCACGAGACATGTACATTTCCTGAAGAAAATGTGAGTGGTGCTTGCCGTGGCAAAAAACTCACCACGTGTTCTACCTACTGCCCCAAATTGAAAAGGCCACCCACATGACAGTAGGATGTTCTAGTCCAGAGATATTGGTGTTGTTCCATGGTTGCTAGGGTAACCAAATCTGGTTGCTAGGCAGTTATCAGTGTGATACTTATCAAGGCGCCTAGCTATCCTGAGTGAGAAATGTCCACCCCGAAGTCTCAAGATTTTCTAGTGCAAAGAGATATGTTTTGCTATTTGTTTGCTAGGGTAAGCCAATGTGGTTGCTAGGCAGTTGCCAGGGTGATACTAAGAAGGCTGCTTTCTGTCTTGAGTCATACAAGCTAACAATGAAGTCTCTACAACATTCTGATCCTGAGATACACATCTAAGCGATTTGGAATGGAATTCAATGGGGTTTGGTTGCTAGGGTGCTCTAAATGGTTGCTAGGGCATGACTAAGTAGTTTCCATGATGATACTAGAAAACTGATTGCTCACCCAAGTAAAACAAGCCTAGGACATTAGGCTCAGAATGGCTGAGAGGGATATCTTCGGATCAGAATGTCACTAGGACATTGTGATCCGAAGATATCCCTCTCAGCCTTTTTGAATGGATGTTAATGGGGCTGGTTTCTAGGGTGCTATAAATGGTTGCTAGGGAGTCATTAATCATAAAACAGAGTGATTCTTATTGACTGCTTACTAACCTGACACAAAGGCGCTAATCCGCAAGTCTGAAGATATCCAAGTCAATATTTTAGTCGATTTTTTACGTAAATTATAAATTGAAAAAACGAATGACACTTCCATTGTTAAATGTGATCTAGAACAGATTAATTGCAATCATGAATCATATATGTTATCTATATTGTTTGGAATTGTACAGGAGGAGTAAATAAGGTAATAATATATATAATTGTTTATTTATTTATTTTATTTTTTTATCTGCAGATGCTGCAGTTGCACCTGGACAACACATTTCTACTGCTTGCAGTGTCGTAAGGTTTAGTTGCTCGGCCCTAAGATTCCTTGGTTGTGGTGCCTAGACAGCACAATTACACTGCATTGCAGTGGCGTGAGAGGTTTAGTTGCTTGGCCTAAAGACGCTAAGGTCAATGCGCTAAGGCACATTGTGCTCAGCAGGCCAAGTAGATGACAAGCATAATGACTTATGATTGGACATCACTGATTATGAATTAAGAAGTGTAAGCCACAAGGGAATATTCTAATATTTGATATCTCATACTTGAACAGTAGGTGTGATTATGCAATACAGCCTCAGACCCTATTGATATATTGGTATTAATTTGTTGCTGCATTACATGAGTGGTATGTCTTTCAAAGCTATAATGCTTTTCGTGTGTGAGTGACCCTAGATGATAATACCAATTTATGCAAATTGATTGTACGCCTAACAAAAATAATGGACAATAGTATGCTGACCATGCAAATAAAGTCAGTATATTACAGGATCTTTTGACATAACTGGTTGTTTAAAAATGCCAAATCATGCAAATATACTGTACAGCCTTATGTCCAGTTACTGCATGCCTGCTTATTTCGTTTTTATGATTGACTAAAACCATTTATGGAAGGAAGCTTCCATAATACGCGGTCTGATGTTACCGTGAGAGGGTCCGAACAGTATGTCTCTGGAAGATGCCTTAGCAACAAGGGCTTCAGCAAGGGAAGACTCTAGATCGACACTGAAAAGGTGGAATAGAAGCTGCATCTAAAACAGTGGTTCTCAACCAGGGGTGGGGACCCACTAAGGGGCCTCGGCACACTTCCTAGGGGCCTCAATCTCTTTAAATTTATTTTGATAAGGAAGATTATTATGATTTAAATATTTATTACATTATAAAACTTACTGAAAATGCTAAAAAAAAAATGAATACTCCCTTCAACATCTTGCTTTTAATGAAGAATATGCAGTTCTAGATGTTCTAGAGAACAAATTATAATGATTAATAGTTTTAATCTATAGTCGATAGTAGTTTATTTTATTAAAACATGAAAACAGGCTTTGTCATCATTACAGTAGAAATAGAGGAAATATATTATAATAATAAAAAAAAAATCCTACATGGAAGGCCTTCGAATATTTTCTCTAACAGTGGGGGAGCTTGGAGTCAAAGGGTGGAAAACCACTGATTAAAATACATTCAGGTCAATTTTCAAACAGATTAATGTTATTCACTGGGCATACATGCATTTATACATCAATTACATTGCAACAACTGAGATGGCCATTATGCTTTAAAATATCAAATCAAATATGCTTGTATGACAAGTTTAAAGCTGCTCTGATGCTGCCATCATTTATGCAAAACATGCTTACAAAACTTTTGTTTTTCATACAAACTTTTGTTTGAGTTCATACAAGGCGCTGTCACGTGGCACCTGTTACTTGTGAGTTTTTCAGAATGCGCCAATCACAATTTATTGTTACTGGAGGATTTAAAAATATATTTTATAGATACTGCTGTGGCAGATTTAACAAGTATGAATCCTTTCAACTATCAGTTTTAGCAATACAACTATCAGTTTCAGCATTAAAAATGACTCTCCAGAATGAAAAAATTAGATGAGATGCAAAACGTTCTGAGATTTGATTGAAGATCAATGGAGGATTCAGTTTGGTGAGCCCCTTGTGTAAAAGACGGCTTTGTGTCTCACAAAATGTATTATTTACCCGGTCAGTTTGTCTGTGTGTACCGAGTTCTACCGGCACGGACCTGAGAAAACACGTGATGAAACCGACTCAACCCTGAGACTGTAAAATCTCGAAAGGTATTGGGTGTTGCCCAACCTGCTGCTCTGCATATGTCTGCTAGGGAGGTGCCCCTGGCCAGTGTCCACGAGGGTGCCACACTTTTTTTCGATTGTGCTCGGACCCGCAAGGGGCCGGGCATGGCCTGGGTGTGATAAGCCAATGTTATGGCATCAACTACCCAGTGGGAAAGCCTCTGTTTGGAGACAGCGTTCCCTTTCCACAGTCCATCAAAGCAGACAAAGAGCTGCTCAGAATGTCTAAATCTATATATGCGCAAAGCACGTACCAGACACAGCAACAAAGGGGCTGGGTGTGCCTCCTCCCGGGAGTGGCAGCTTTGCTTGCAGGTTCACTACCTGGCCTCTGAAGGGAGTCGTAGGAACCTTGGGCACATAGCCCGGTCGCGGTCTTAGGATAACATGAGTGTCTGCCAGACCGAACTCCAGGCAGGTGTCGCTCATAGATAACGCTTGCAGGTCCCCGACCCTCTTGATGGAGGTGAGCGTGATCAGGAGAGCCATCTTCAGGGAGAGGGCCATGAATTCAACTGATTCTAGCGGCTCGAAGGGGGGGTCTCTGAAGGCCCGAGAGGACCACTGAGAGCTCCCAGGAGGGGAACAGGCTTGGATTCAATCTCCCGGCGCCTCTTAGGAACCTGATAATCAAGTCGCACTTACCCAAAGACTTACCGTCTACTGCGTGAGCCGCGATAGCGGCTACATACACCTTCAAGGTGGAGGGGGACAGCCGCCCCTCCGAACTCTCCTGCAGGGATGAATGTACTGACTGAACTGAACTGAAAAAAGGTCCTTCCTCAGGGGAATTTGCCAGGGAGGGGCTGTCGCGAGGAGCACGAGATCTGAGAACCAAGTCCGAGAGGGCCAATAGGGGGCCACCAGAGTGACTTCCCTGACCTTGCATAGCACTTGTGCAAGAAGGCTCACTGGGGGAAATGCGTACTTGCGCAGCCCCGTGGGCCAGCTGTGTGCCAGCGCATCTGTTAGGGCATACCAGCACGGGCAGTGGGAGGTCTCTCGGGAGGCGAATAGGTCTACCTCTGTCTTGCCGAACCGTTCCCAAATCAGCTGGACCGACTGGGGGTGAAGTCTCCGCTCTCTGCTAGACGAACATTGTCGCAATAACGCATCTGCTATCACATTGAGGTTGCCCGAGATGTGAGTGGCACGCAGCGACTTGAGTCGTTGCTGGCTCCAAAGGAGGAAACAATGGGCGAGTTGTGACATGTGACGGGAGCATACGGCTCCTTGGCGATTTATGTACGCTACCGTGGTGGTGCTGTCTGATCGGATCAAGACGTGCTTGCCCTGAACTAGCAGGAGAAACCTCTGCAGGGCAAGAAGTACAGCCAACACCTCTAGGCAATTGATGCCCCAACCCAGTTTGGAGGTGTCTGTGGTGACCAGGATGCATCGGGACACATGCTGCAAAGGGACTCCTGTCCGTAGAAAGCAGAGGTCTGTCCAGGGTTTGAAAGTTTGGCAGCAGGCGGGGGTGATAAACACATAGGGCGTGCCATGGCACCATGCTCATCTCGTGACTCGAGTCTGGAGCCAGTGCTGAAGCGGTCTCATGTGCATCAACCCCAGCAGCATGACCGTCGATGGTAGTGAGAGCGGAGGAGTGAGGAAGCCGGTTTTGGGCAGTAAAAGGTGCCCTTTACGGCTTCCTCAACTCATCATGCACGTCCGGGAAGAAAGGAACCGGGGGGTGGGGGGGGGGGGGGGGGGGGTGGTGCAGTTGTAAGTGCCGCACAGGCCTGAGGAACCAATCGAGTAGCAGTGAGGGGGGAACGGATGATCTCTTGTCCAGCCTCATGCTCGCGGCGGCCCGGGAAAGTATAGCGGACATCTGTGCATCAGCCTCAGACTGGGCGAGCAGACCCGAAGGTGGCAGCCCAGGCGAGTCATCGGCATCAGACGCGCTGTGACGCTCTCCGATGCAGCAGCGATGTCGTCATCCAATTCTGGGGGCTCAAGGGAGAGTGCCGGCTGACCGCGAGGTCATTTGTAATGGTGAGGTCATGCTCTGCACAGAGTGTTATCAACCTCAGGCCATTCACTTTGACCTGCCCAACACTGTGCCTACCCATTACTCCACTCCATATATCGCTGTTTAGCATTGAAGTCACCCAGAAGAAAAATCATGTTTTCCCTGGGGGTAAGGGTGTAATCTAGTAGCTGGTAGAAGCTATACTTGCACTTGGGGGATACAGAGGGTCATCAGCTTCTCAATTCCTGTAGGTGTTTCAGTGATGTTGGGTAGAAGATTGCCTTGATTGCCAGACCCACACCATGCTGATGTTGGCCACCTTCACCCAGGAACCTTGTCTTGCTAAGAGCAGCGATGTCCATGTTGTAGCGCCTCAGTTCCTCAGCAATTAGCATGTTCCTTCGGTGAGGTCCATTGCCGTTGCTATCCAGGAGAGTTGGCATTCCATA
This sequence comes from Moxostoma hubbsi, assembly GCA_032164185.1. Lineage (NCBI taxonomy): Eukaryota > Metazoa > Chordata > Actinopteri > Cypriniformes > Catostomidae > Moxostoma > Moxostoma hubbsi. The sequence continues at coordinate 8,834,452 of JAVLUX010000003.1, read as the reverse complement.
TGACATTCCATATGGTTGGGGATTGCCCCACTGAAAACTGGTAATTAAGGATATTGACAGCTACAGAACTCTGGTAAGGGAGTCAGAGTCATCAGATAGGTCTTGGCCTTTTATTTGTGCAGTTTTATCCATATACACATATCAAATGTGTGTCTGAGGTAGTGTCTGAAATAAATAGGATAAATATAAATGAATACAGATTCATATTTATATTTCATGCATTCTTCTATAGACATAACTGTAAATTACAACCTCAATAACAACAAATGTGTACAGTACAATGTAGTATAAATGAAAAAAGAAATATAAATAAGACATGAACATTATACTGCATCATTAATACAAAACTGTAATACTAATACTGTCGAATGTATTATTTTACAGAGAAATATTACACTTAAATGGAATAAATGTTGTAAACAGTAAAATATGAGAAGCCGCGCTAGCGGTTATAATCCTCTCATTAAACATGATAAAATAACACTCATACAGATCGCTAATCATCAACAACACGGCAAACACGAAGCAAGAATTAAACATGTTGTGATACATTCAAGCAATCCGAGTTATTAAACACATACAGTCATTAGTTAAACTTGCTTTGTCACAAACTTTATCCTGCACCACGAGCGGTGCATGTGAATGGTAAACACAGAAGCCTGATCACTCTGATAACATACCATAGTGAATACACAATTTACGCTAAGTCCGTACATGCTTTGAAACACCTACTATGCTAGTTATGTAACAAGATATAGCACGTAAATTAGCGACATTCCAAAATAACTTTAAACTGAAAATGTAAAGGGCACAAAACATATTGCCAATTTTAAAGGGATCCTATTCTTATTTTGACCGCAGGGTGGAATTCCCAGTAGGCACGGTAACCTACCCAGGATATGGTAGAGTGTGCAATTTTTGGCCACCTTTTCTAGGCCCTTCCCTGTTGGGGTAGAGTAGTGTTGTCCCTAAATAGGTCTGTTTAGTCACACTGGGGTCTGCCAAAAGCAATTTTCACTCAATCCCAGCTGCTGTCGACCATATATCCTGTGCCTCAGACATGCAGGGTTCTAACTAGGAGCTTCCAGGCCATTCTTCCCTACTCTAGTCGCCAGGCTCCCCATGGCCACCTAATTTCAATCGTATGGTAGATAAGGTTTGATATTGTACACCGTGGTCAGAGGTAGAGACCTATGCAAAGAGGTTTTTTAGAGTGCCATGATGAGGTAAATCCTGGTGGAAAGGGGGAAACCCAGGACAACCAGTTCCCAACATAGCTGCAAGAAGATTCCAGAGCTCCAGTCTGTTGAAGGACCGCCTAACGTGTGCCGCCAACACATTGCTTTTATCTCTGGGTGTGCTCCCCAAGCCTTTCTCTCCATAGACAACAAGGCTGCAGGGCAGGGCAGTTACTGGCCATGAACAACCTCTTGAGACCACTGCAGCTCCGAGTTACCCCACCAAAGTTAGCCTGGGGCCGCAAAGCACCCAGATACTGTGTGTGGAAGTATGCATGCAGCTTCCTTCTAACTACTGCACTGCTGCACTAGACACATCACATCACCATGTGAGCTAAGCACACTCTCTCTCTCACACACACACACACAAACACACACAGCGTGCACATATATAGACACTCACACTGGGCAAATTCACTTGGATTCAAATATAAATCACATATTTTAAATTTGCTGCCCGGTATTAGCGGTGAACTCTGTTTTATTTGTATATACCAAGGGAATTGAAGATCGGATTTATTTCTGTCTGGCGGAGATACATTTATTTGGCCACATGTAAATGGAATCTGCTTATTCAATTGGATATCAATCCGATCTGTACAAATGCATGAAGTGACTAAGTAAATACCCCCCAAAGATATTGTAATACAGTAAAACTAATATGATTTCCATCTTTAAAAATTGTGAGTTTAATATTTTATCCATTATATTAAGAAATGAATGAGGGGGACTTTAAAATGTGCTATATAGTGAGAATGATCCATAACTTCCTGTATGTGTGCCTATGGCCTTTTGTGAATAACAGTTTAACAGTGCATGCTAACCAGTGAATACCATTTGATGGGATATAATTTTTCATGGCTTAAAATACTGTTTTATGCATTTTACAGTTCCCTGCAAAAAAATTTATGAGCCATTGAAGTTCCTGGTGTTAAAAATACCCAAACCATTTTCAGAATGTAAAGTAATAATTGTGGTGGTCTGCCGTTGGAAAATTTACACCTCTCTGTATCCCATGTGTTCTATGCCTCACATCACGGGTATAAAAATGCAGCAGCATTCTATCTTTCCACTGGCTGTTTTTCCAAGTGTTTCATTTATTTTCAAGCACAACAAACTTTGTGTTCACCCTGTTTCCCTTGGCCACCATTGGCACTCTGCTGAGACATAATATCCCATCCTATTTTTGGTTCTCTTCCCTTGTAAGGGAATCCACAGTTTTTTCTTCTTGTCTGAAATGTCATATCACTGGGGGGAGACCCAGACTGACTGCCAAGCAGTGGGGTACTCCAGATGGGCTTGAACTGACTGGGTGGTCCCAGAGATTTAGACAGACTGGCCAGCACCAGCTTCAGCTGTTGCCATGTTCAGGGTTCAAAAGGTGGCTCGTATGTCAAAAGGACCATTGAAACAATATCTGAAGTGTTTGATCACTTTGAAAAGAACTTCATGCTTATGTTCTGTCTTAAACTTCTCAAAGAATATTCACCTTCATTCTGTGCATTTAAAGGTTTATAAGCTTTCATACAGTAAATGGCAAATAAACATTTTATATCTGGAATTTTATGAATAAACTGGAATGGAATGGACAAGTAAAGCAATGAACCACAAAACCTAATTTAAAAGCTTCTTTCTCTAAAAGTTGTTAATTTAGGCATCAGCTATGCAAGAGAATCAACATAACATGACACCATCTTTGCAGGGTTAAGGCAGCTATAAATTGTCAAAAACAATTAAAGACCAATAAAAATTCAGTATGCAAAAATATGCAAGAAAGAAGACTAATCGAAATTCACTCTGTATACCAAGATTACAATAATCATCACTGCCTTTTAGATTTTGAATGCAGAACATTTTGCCAATGGAAGTCAATAGGAGGTCCTCAAAATTGAATCTTGCACTTCTTACAAATTATGAAGATTATAAAAAGCAACAGTAAATAGCTCATATAAAACTAACTACAAAACAATGTTTAAAAGATGTCTGAACATTAAGCCGTTTGAGTTAAATACATTTCAGGAATTTTTAGAGAAGAAAAAGAAGAATAAAATAAATTATTTTTGCTAAATGATTATAGGACCTTTTTCCAGTGCGTGACTGGACTCTATCCATATTTCCTCAGGTGGGAGATGGAGTCTTGGAGCTTCTGTTCGGCCACGTGTGGGGTTGGTCTACAGACACGTGCTGTAACTTGCATTCTAAGAGCAGGATCACACAGCAACCACACAGAGAATGTCAAAGACGAGAACTGTCGGCAGCCCAAGCCCAGCTCAGTCCAGGCCTGCAATCGCTTTGATTGTCCACCCACGTGGGATGTCCAGGATTGGAGTCAGGTGAGATGCAATAGGTCAATTTCTGACGACAAAACACTGAAACCTATTTTGTCAACATTTGGGAATCTTTCCCAGAATTAATTTTGTATTCACTTGACCCATTCAGGGCTCGACTTTACACATTGTCATGTGCTTGTCATTCATTTGTCAGAGTAAAAAAGTAACTTGTCCGGAGAGAAAAAATGGCATTTAAGTTACATGCTCAAGTAACATGCTAAAGTTTATGTTGTATATTTTTCTAAAATTACGATCTAGTAGCCAACCTAGTAGCGTAACTATGCAATCAACTCAATTCAATGTGACAGAAATATAAACTGCACTGGGTAGGGGAGGAGGCCATTGTCATATGGTAATTATTGAATGTCACGTATGGTAGTCAAATAAAGAAAAGCCTCCATCACCACGATTAACAGCAGGGATGCTCATAGTTCTATGGAATGAGATCTACATTTCATCATGTTGTTGCAGCAAGATCTACCATGTACAATATAGGCTATACATTATCACAACACCAAAATTTCTGTAAAATCTCAGGAAGAATGTTATAATTGTTATTATTCAAGTATAGTAAACAATCTGTAATAAAATAGCAATAAAAAACAGCAATTAATAGAAATAGATTAAAAGTAATAGAAAAAAAACATAAATTATTAAAATTCAGTGCTCAGAAGTAGCTATCAAGTATTCAACATTCAGAATGAAATGCAACATAAAACTACTGTTCTTTACTGTATGGTTATAATACTGTACATTAATACTTTTTTAAATCTATTAAAGTTACCCAGTCAAGAGCAGTGAGTGTTTTCTTGTTTTCTTGTTATGGTTGTTTGAATAATATATGACACACATCACAAGACAGCAGTAGGTCTATTAGCTTACATTTACACTTACATATCCAACATTTAATACAAATCTGCTTTTTTCTCCTCTGTTTATGTTCACTTTAGGCATCACTCTCTTTAGGCGCACATTAGTATTCTCGGAACACACGCAGTTCAGCAGACACACATACACCGCCTGTCAATCAAACAGGGTGCAGCTGTTACTAGATCGTTAGTGAATTATAAAGTTACATGCTCGGGATTACTTTCAACATCAGAGTAAGAATACTAACTTTCTAATAAGTTACATGGGTCTAGGCCATCACAAATATAGCTGGACGTTTTATTCAGTCTGCTTGTCCGGTCGGGAAAGTAAAATAATTTTTCACTTGCTACTTCAAAACTGCACTTGTCACGGACGAGCGTTAATGTCAATCCCTGCCATACATAAATACAGTATAAGTAATGTATCGGCCTTATCTAACTAGTATCAGTTTATTTTGTCCTCTGTCCTAATGACTTTATACATCTTCCTCCAATATAAGCCTTTGACAATATGCACGAAGAATGCAAATCACCAAAAATCAAAGAAGAAGAATGTGAAAGTAGAGATTTATTGTAAAAAGGACTTAAAAATGTATCTGTTTCTCACCAACTCCAATCATATTACTTCTGAAGATAAAGATTTATCCAATGTCTTTATCCAGATTCTTATGGATTGCTTTTATGCTGCCTTTACGTCCATTTAGATTTATAAAATTTAAATGGAGCTGTCATTATGCTTACTAGTTACCAGAAGAATCATCCTACCACACCTGCTGGATTTCCTGCAGACCTAGTTGCCGGTTACCAGTTTATTCGGCTATGGTATCGGACGGCCCGATTCCTCTTCCACGCTTTCTGGCCAGTGTGTATGTTATAGTGATCTTGTTCATTACAACGTTAAACATTTCTCACCTTTTATTTAGTATGGCCTATTTGTTCGGAATCATAGAGTGAGAAAATACGTGATGAGTCTAGGGGGTTTTGGAAAAGGTTTGAAAACGTCTCGGTTACGTATGTAACCTCCGTTCCCTGATGGAGGGAACGAGACGTCGTGTCGAAGAAGCGACACTAGGGGTCTCTCTTGAGCGCCGAAAGATACCTCTGATCTATGAAAAAAGGCCAATGAGAGTTGGCGAACAGTATTTGCATACTCCGCCTCCGGATACGGATATAAAGGCGAGAGAAATACGCTCGTTCATTCAGGATTTTTCTGAGGAGCCGGGAGTGTTCCGGGCATCTCAGCGGCTCGGCTCAGCGACGTGGCCGGGAAGACACGACGTCTCGTTCCCTCCATCAGGGAACGGAGGTTACATACGTAACCGAGACGTTCCCCGTCTGTCGCTCACTTCGACATCGTGTCGAAGAAGCGACACTAGGGGTCCACTTCAAAACTCGCCATGCGCTGAGCCGTGTACGTGTACTGCTAACACAGAAGCGGGCAGGTATTTTGCACGTGCACAAGCGACCAACTGTGTTCAGGCTGCACGTACTCTTCCCCAATGCCCCGAAAAAGCGTCAGCACCCTTTTGGTTACCCTAGGGGGGAACAAGGTGACGCTCCCAACTAGGGAACGGGCCAAGCCTGGCTGGGCCTCTTTTCTCTCTATGTTTTCTCGGCATAGAGCAAGAGCAGCCGGGGCCCTTACCGCATCGAGGGAAGGGGGTCTTATTCCGAAGTCCTATTCTTTTAGGGGGAAAAGACCCTGCAGAGGCCACACCCGCCCAGCAGGGAAGGTATAGGTGGCAAAATACACCACATGGCCACTTTGGGCATGTGGGAGGAAATGGCGCGGTGGTAGATCCAGCCTCGAGGAGGGGGGAGTTGCTACAACACGGCGACCGGAAGGCAGCGAAGGGCTGCCTAAGGGAGACGCGGGTCAGCTCGTAAGGTGACCGTACCGCGGAAATACACACAGGAGGAGTCCCGTAGGAGGCCTGATCTGTGGAGCACTTATTCCAGTAGGGGTAGCCGGAGGTACCCGTAGTGGACTGGACCAGCACGTTCCTCTGATGAACTGCTGAGGGTCCGAAGTGCTAGGGAGGAATCAACCAGGGACCTGGGTCCTCTGGGACAAAAAGCGCACTGTTTTGCCTCGGTAGAGGGAAACGGCGCTGGAACAAGCGGATCACCCGGTCAGATCGTCGACGTGTACCGAGTTCTACGGGCTCGGACCTGAGAGAACACGGGACGAAACTGACTCAACCCTGAGATTGTAGAATCTTGTGAAGGTGTTAGGTGCTGCCCAGCCCGCAGCTCTGCAAATGTCTGCTAGGGAGGTGCCCCTTGCCAGTGCCCATGAGGATGCCACGCTCCTAGTGGAGTGGGCCCGCACCCGGAAGGGGGGCGGCACGGCCTGGGTGTGGTAGGCCAACTGAATGGCCTCCACCACCCAGTGAGACAACCTCTGTTTGGAGACAGCGTTCCCTTTCTGCTGTCCTCCAAAGCAGACAAAGAGCTGCTCAGAGCGCCTGAAGCTCTGGGTGCGTTCCAGGTAGGCACGCAAAGCACGTACTGGACACAATAGTGAGAGGGCTGGGTCTGCCTCCTCCCGGGGCAGCGCTTGTAGGTTCACTACCTGATCTCTAAAGGGCGTGGTAGGAACCTTGGGCACATAGCCCGGTCGAGGTCTTAGGATCACATGAGTGTCTGCCGGACCGAACTCCAGGCAAGTGTCGTTAGTAGAGAACGCTTGCAGGTCCCCGACCCTCTTGATGGAGGCGAGCGCGATCAGCAGGGCCGTCTTTAGAGAGAGAGCCCTGAGTCCGGCTGATTCTAGCGGCTCGAAAGGGGATCTCTGAAGACCGGCGAGGACCACCGAGAGATCCCAGGAGGGGAACAGGTTTGGCCGGGAGGGATTTAACCTCCGGGCACCTCTTAGGTACCTGACGATTAAGTCGTGCTTGCCCAGAGACTTGCCGTCTACTGGGTCAAGGTGAGCTGCGATAGCAGCAACATACACCTTTAAGGTGGACGGGGACAGCCTCCCCTCCAACCTCTCCTGTAGAAACAGGAGCACTGACCTAACTGCGCACCTCTGTGGGTCTTCTGCCCGAGAAGAACACCAATTGACGAACAGACGCCACTTTAGGGCGTAGAGTTGCCTGGTAGAAGGGGCTCTGGCTTGGTTGATCGTGGCTACGACCGTGGGTGGTAGGCCAGCTAGATCTTCCGCGTCCCGTCCAGGGACCAGACATGGAGATTCCAGAGGTCTGGGTGCGGATGCCAGAGCGTGCCCCGTCCCTGAGAAAGAAGGTCCTTCCTCAGAGGAATTCGCCAGGGAGGGGCTGTCGCGAGGAGTACGAGGTCCGAGAACCAGGCCCGGGTGGGCCAGTAGGGAGCCACGAGAGTGACTCGCTCCTCATCCTCCCTGACCTTGCACAGCACCTGTGCAAGAAGGCTCACTGGGGGGAATGCGTACTTGCGCAGCCCCACCGGCCAGCTGTGTGCCAGTGCATCTGCCCCGAGGGGAGCCTCTGAACGGGCGTACCAGAGCGGGCAGTGGGAGGTCTCTCGGGAGGCAAACAGGTCTACCTGGGCCTTGCCGAACCGTTCCCAAATCAGCTGAACCGAGTGGGGGTGAAGCCTCCACTCTCCGCCAGGCAAGCGTTGTCGCGACAGCGCGTCCGCTACCACATTGAGGTTGCCGGGGATGTGAGTGGCACGCAGCGACTTGAGTCGGTGCTGGCTCCAAAGGAGGAGACGACGGGCGAGTTGTGACATGTGACGGGAGCGTACGCCGCCTTGGCGATTTATGTACGCGACCGCAGTGGTGCTGTCCGACCTGACTAGGACATGTTCGTCCCGGATTAACGGGAGAAACCTCCGCAGGGAAAAGAGGACGGTCAACAACTCGAGGCAGTTGATGTGCCAACGCAGCTGGGCCCCTTTCCAACGGCCTGAGGCTGCGTGCCCGTTGCAAACGGCGCCCCAACACAATCTGGAGGCGTCGGTTGTGACCAAGACGCGTCTGGACACCTGCTGTAGGGGTACTCCAGCCCGTAAGAAACAGAGGTCTGTCCAGGGGTTGAATGTTTGTCGGCAGGCGGGGGTGATTGTTACCCGGTGCGTGCCGCGGCGCCATGCTCGTCTCGGGACTCGGGTCCGAAGCCAGTGTTGGAGCGGTCTCATATGCATCAAGCCCAGCGGCGCGACCGCCGCGGCGGATGCCATATGCCCCAGGAGCCTCTGGAAAAGTTTTAAGGGGACCGCTGTGCCCGGCCTGAGGGCGGCGAGGCAGTTCAACACTGACTGAGCACGCTCCTTTGTGAGACGTGCGGACATTGAGACCGAGTCTAACTCCATCCCGAGAAAAGAGACGCTCTGAACTGGAGTGAGCTTGCTCTTTTCCCAGTTGACCTGAAGCCCCAGACGGCTGAGGTGCCTGAGCACCTGGTCTCTGTGAGCGCATAGTAACTCTCGCGAGTGGGCTAGGACGAGCCAGTCGTCGAGGTAGTTGAGTATGCGGATGCCGGCTTCTCGGAGCGGGGCAAGAGCTGCCTCTACGACTTTCGTGAAGACGCGAGGGGACAGAGACAGGCCGAAGGGGAGGACTTTGTACTGATACGCCTGGCCCTCGAATGCAAACCGCGGGTAGGGGCGGTGTCGGGGCAGGATAGAGACGTGGAAGTACGCGTCCTTCAGGTCTACCGCTGCGAACCAATCTAGATGCCGGACGCAGGTTAAAATATGCTTCTGCGTGAGCATTTTGAACGGGAGTTTGTGCAACGCTCGGTTGAGAACTCGCAGGTCCAAGATTGGTCGTAAGCCGCCGCTTTTCTTGGGTACGATGAAGTAGGGGCTGTAGAAACCCTTCCTCATCTCGGTTGGAGGGACAGGCTCTATCTCGTCTTTGGCCAGAAGAGTCGCGATTTCCGCGCGCAGAGAGTGGGCGTGTTCGCCGTGTACTGCGGAGAAGCGGACGCCCATGAAGGGGGGCGGGGGCCTGGCAAACTGAATTGCGTAACCGAGTCGGATGGTCCGTGCCAGCCAGCGAGACGGGTTGGGAAGTGAAAGCCACGCATCCAACCTCTGCGCTAGGGGCACTAAAGGGACGATTAATTTTGACGTACCCGGCGGGGCTTCGCAGCGGGGCGGAGCAGGTAGGGCAGCGTTGGGCGGCGACGGGGCGACCCGCGGCTGAGGTGCTGAGAAAAGACTCAAAGCACTTACCTTGCTCCGCACACCCGGCAGGGGGCGGGTTAGCGACTGAGGAGGAGGTCCTGGGTAGGCGTCCTCTAGACTCGTCGGAACCGGCCGGCCGGGGGACAGTCGTGGGGCTGAAGACGGGTGGTCCGTGTCCAGGAGGCCAGGACTGTCGGGATCTAAGGGCAAAGTGCCGTGAGAACGGCATTTGCGGGCCAGGTGACCCAGAGACACAGGAAATAGCTCTTTTACTGAGAATGTGGGTACCGCAACCCCATCTAAGGGGGGGCGGCAAATTAAATTGTTTAGAAACAAAAGATTCTCCTCCCGGCCCTCCACCGGGGGACGGAGTGGTCTTACCACCTCCGGAGCTAACGTCTGCGTCGCTGGGTCGTCCATCTCAGGACCGCCTGGGAGCCTTCCGGGTCCTCGAGGGAGTCCGGGAGACGGGGGGCGTCTGCTTCTTGCGGTGTGCTCGACGCAGGGGCTGAGAGCTGGGCCCGGGTTGAGGCGGAGCAGATTTCTTAGCCGCAGGAGGACGCCCTCGGCGAGCAGACGGGGCAGTGGCCCTGGCGGCAGGTTTGCGGCGAGGCAGGATGTGTGAGATGGCCTCCGTCTGTCTTTTCACCGCGGAGAACTGCTGGGCAAAGTCCTCGACGGTGTCGCCGAAGAGGCCAAGCTGGGAGACAGGGGCGTCGAGGAAGCGAACTTTGTCGGCCTCACGCATCTCGACCAGGTTGAGCCACAGATGACGTTCCTGGACCACTAGGGTGGCCATCGCCTGCCCGAGTGCCTGCGCGGTGACCTTCGTGGCCCTGAGGGCGAGGTCGGTCGCTGAGCGCAGTTCCTGCAACACGTCAGGATCAGGGCTACCCTCGTGCAGATCTCTGAGCGCCTTGGCCTGGTGGACTTGCAGGAGAGCCATGGCGTGCAGGGTGGAGGCGGCCTGTCCCGCGGCGCTGTAGGCTTTGTTGTTGAGGGAGGATGAAGTCCTACAGGCCTTGGAAGGGGGTACAGGGCGCCCGCGCCAGGTGGTAGGGTCACCGGGACAAAGATGGAGCGCAACTGCCCTATCCACCTGGGGAATCGCCGTGTACCCGTGGGCCTCTCCGCCGTGGAGGGTAGCGAGAGCGGACGAGCAGGGCTTTTGACGGACGGAGAGCGGGGCTCTCCATGACGACGTCAGCTCGTCATGCACTTCCGGGAAAAACGGGACCGGGGGGGGGCGTGGCTGTGAGCGGCGCCCAGACCCCAGGAACCAGTCATCCAACCGTGACGGGTGTGGGGAGGGTGGAGGTTTCCAGTCCAACCCCACCCCGACGGCGGCCCGGGCAAGCATGTCGGACATCTGCGCATCCGCCTCAACCTGGGCCTGCTTGCCCGAAGGCGGCAGTCCAGGGGAGGAGTCAGCGTCAGACGCCGCGCTCTCCGATGGAGCGGCGAGCTCATCGGCTTCAGGCTCAAGAGGATAGGCAGACCGGCCCGGAGGCGAGTCGCCGTTACCTCGAGACTGGACGGAGGTAAACGAGCGTGCCGGGGGGCGGGTGGTCCGAGGGGACGTGCCCGGCGGAAGCGCACCCGCTGCCCTCCCCAAATCGCCTCCAGCGCAAACCGCATCGTCCTCAATCCCGTGGGAAGAAGGAGCGATACGGGGGGCGGCTGGAGTGGCGTGCTTTCTATTGAAAGCAAGCCGCGACCGCAACGTTACCATGGTCATGTTCTCGCAGTGAGAACATGAGCCATCCACAAACGCAGCCTCGGTGTGATCGGCGCCCAGACACACGAGACAGCGCCTGTGGCCGTCAGAAGCGGAGAGCACTCTACCGCATCTAGGAACTACACAGGGGTTGAATGGCATCTTTAAAAAGACGCGCCCTGAAAAGGGCGTTCAACACCGCTATGTATTGCTCTTTTAGAGAAATAAACTCTTTATGAGAAATATAACTCTTTATATTGAGAAACTCTTTCAAACTGTGCACTGTCGAAGCGCCCAGGGGCAAACTGCACGCCGGCAGAGAAGAGAAAAACAGCCGCTGTAGTGCGCCGTAAATCCAACAGCAGCAGAGCGTCAGAGGATCAGAAGCAGGATCAGCAGTGTAATACGCAGCAGTCAGCATAAACACGACCTTCGGCTCCGAAGAAAATTACTGAATGAACGAGCGTATTTCTCTCGCCTTTATATCCGTATCCGGAGGCGGAGTATGCAAATACTGTTCGCCAACTCTCATTGGCCTTTTTTCATAGATCAGAGGTATCTTTCGGCGCTCAAGAGAGACCCCTAGTGTCGCTTCTTCGACACGACGTCGAAGTGAGCGACAGACGGGGAACACACTTTATTATTGTAATTCCATTTGGTGCCAATAGTAGCGCAGAAATGACACAATACACATTTAATTTATATAATATATATATACACTGGTGGCCAAACGTTTGGAATAATGTACAGATTTTGCTGGTACTTTAATTCACCAAAGTGGCATTCAACTGATCACAAATTATAGTCAGAACATAACTGACGTAAATAACAGCACCATCACTATTTGAAAAATGTAATTTTTTATCAAATCTAGACAGGCCCCATTTCCAGCAGCAATCAATCCAACACCTTATCCTTGAGTAATCATGCTAAATTGCTAATTTGGTACTAGAAAATCACTTGCCATTATATCAAACACAGTTGAAAGCTATTTGATTCATTAAATGAAGCTTAACATTGTCTTTGTGTTTGTTTTTGAGTTGCCACTGTATGCAGGAGACTGGCATGTCTTAAGGTCAATATAAGGTCAAAAAAGGCAAAAAAGAAACAGCTTTCTCTAGAAACTCATCAGTCAATTGTTGTTTTGAGGAATGAAGGCTATACAAAGCTTGAAATTGCCAAAAAAACTGAAGATTTCATACAAATGTGTATACTAAAGTTTTCAAAGACAAAGGTCAACTGGCTCTAACAAGGACAGAATGAGATGTGGAAGGCCCAGATGTACAACTAAACAAGAGGATAAGTACATCAGAATCTCTAGTTTGAGAAATAGATGCCTCACATGTCCTCAGCTGACAGCTTCATTGAATTAAACCCGCTCAACACCGGTTTCATGTACAAAGGCAAAGAGAAGACTCAGGTGTGCAGACCTTATGGGAAGAATTGCAAAGAAAAAGCCAATTTTGAAACAAAAAAAAAAGAAAAAAAAAAGTAAAGTTTAGAGTGGGCAAAGAAACATAGACATTGGACAACAGATAATTAGAAAATAGTGTTATAGATCTTAAACCCATTGAGCTTTTGTGGGATCAGCTAAACCATAAGGTGTGTGAGAAGTGCCCAACAAGACAGCCACATCTATGGCGAGTGCTACTGGAAGCGTGGGGTGAACTGTCACCTGAGTATCTAGACAAACTGACAGCTAGAATGCCAAGGATCTGCAAAACTGTCATTGCTGCACATAGAGGATGTTTTGATGAGAACTCTTTGAAGTAGTTTAAGAAAATTCAAAAAAAAAAAATCTAATTGTTATAGTAATTTTTCACATTATTAATATCTTGACTATACATTGTGATCAGTTGAATGTCACTTTGGTGAATAAAAGTAACATTTCTTTCCATAAGAGCAAAATCTGTAACTTTTGGCTGCCAGTGTATGTGTAAATATATATTTGTGCTCAGGATGCACCAAAGTACCACGTGCAAAACTGTTTAGTGAATTCACCCATGTCTGATAAAGTGACTAACGATAGAATTTTTCACTTTCAAGTAAATCTGAGTTTTTTGTGCTAACAACAAACAAAGCACAGGACATGGTTTTGGTTTCGGTGGCGTCTCGCCACCTACATTGAAATCTCATTGGTCTAAAATCTTCCTCATAACTGTATATTAATCTTTCAATATGTTCTTGATTGTCTTTGTGACTTCACACAACATTTTTTATTTCAATGTGGACAGTCAAATTTTTACTTGAAAGGACATGGTGTGAGTGAACCACTCGTATGTTGTTTTTTTTTACATTTTGTGAAAAGTACTATTCTCTATTTAAAGCTGAAGTATGTACATTCTGCGACACTAGAGCCACTGAATGGAATTTAAAAAAATAAGCATTGTTTTCAAAACAGCTTTCTGAATATGCTGTCAAACAAAGTGATAATTATGCACCCAACTCACACCATTGGTTTAGTTATGTTGTTGATTCAGGTCTAAGCGGGATGCTCAAAACAAACAGTGTTCAAGAAATTTAATCTAAGAATGGCTTACTTATAGTTGTCAAAGCATATTAAGATGGGATAGAAAAAAGTATTTTAAAATTGAAACAATTACAATTTATGTAATGTAAAAAAAAAATTAATTAGTATACACTTATGGACAGACTTTGATAAATGCTCTTGTCCTAGAACCTGAGAAGCCATATACAGTAAGCTAAGTGTACTGTGAACTCTGATATGTGTGTGCAGTGCTCTCGTAGCTGTGGAAGAGGCAGTCAAAAGAGAGAGGTCGTCTGCAAGCAGCGGATGTCAGACGGAAGCGTACTAGAACTACCTGAAACATTCTGCCCCTCTCCGAGTTTACCCTCCATTCAGCCCTGCGGCAAAGTGGACTGTGCTGCTCAGTGGATCTCCACAAACTGGACTCAGGTCAGACACGTGTTCTCACTTGAAACAACAGTCACTCTCGTGTATGTCTCAACAATCTATCTATCTGTGATTACCACTCTGTATTTTACCATCTGCAGCTACAGAAATCCTACTGTTTTATTGTTTGTTATGTGTACTCTGTAACACTTAAAAGCTCTTGACAAGGCTGTTGTTGAAAGATTTGTTCTGGCTTTAGACTGACCTTACAAGTAAGGTTAAGTAACATCAATAAAGCACTCTTGCCTGTCTAAACATGTCATACATTTCCCTCCCATGGTTTTTCATCACACTCTACTGACAGCATAACATCTGAAGAGCATTACACGATTTTTCTCATTGAGGGGATCTCAGCAGCACCTGTAGTGTTGTTGTGATCTCACTTGTTTAAACGGAGGGAGACACGCCAGCATGCTACTTCCCTGCTGCCTCCTTTGAGACAGATTTGTTCCACTGTTGTATGTTGAACTTCTCTTCATCAGAGTTGAGGAATGCTTACTGTCCTCGGTGAACCAGAGCTAAGTAAACAATGTTGTTAACGTAATAGCTCCTGGCCACTGGCTAGCCCGAGTGTATTTATTAAAAACAGTCACTATGTATTAGTATTGTCACGATATCAACATTTCAGTTGTCGATACCAAAAGTAGAGAAATGTCACAATTCACGAAACAAAGTTACATACCACAACAAAAACTAATATGGTATTGAACACACTCCTTTAACAAAAATTAAATGGTAAAGGAATGTTCAGGGTTCAGTACAAGTTAAGTTCAATTTACAGCATTTGTGGAATAATATTGATTACCACACACACACACACACAAAAATGGACTTGTCCATTTAGTCCCCCTCATGCCATCCAAGATGTGTATGACTTTCTTCTTCTGCTGAACACAAACAAAAATGTTTAGAAGAATATCTCAGCTCTGTTGGTTCTTTAAATCAAGTGAATGGTGACTAGACCTTTCAAGCTCCAAAAATCACATAAAGGCCACATAAAAATAATACACATCTCCAGTGTTTTTGTCACGATTCACTGTTGTCTACCCTGTGATTTGCCTCTGTCATCTGTTCCCCATGGACTACACTTCCCATAATCCCTTGCTCTGATCACCTCCAGCTGTTTCCCATTGTTCCTCACCTGTGTTTCATTTAATCATTAACCTTTGTGTATTTAAACCCTGTTGTTCGATCATTCATGGTCAGTTGTTAGATGTATTCATGTCGTGTTCCAAGCCCTGTTCATGGTTTCCTGTGTTTTTGTCGGTTTTTTTTTTTTTTTTTTTTTTTTTTTTTTTTTTTTTTTTTTTTTTTTTTTTTTCTTTCTCTCTCTCTTTTCTTCTCTCCTCTCTCATTAAAGCTGCATTTAGATCCTCACTACTCGTCTGTCTTGTTATAGAAAAAAAAACACAGGAAACCATGAACAGGGCTTGGAACACGACATGAATACATCTAACAACTGACCACGATTGATCGAACAACAGGGTTTAAATACACAAAGGGTAATGATTAATGAATTATTATTTGAATTGTTATTTTGGTTTGTTTTCATTAAAAAACAATAGGATCTCTTCAGACTACGCTGATGAAACCGATATTTTGACAAATCCAATTTTTTTGTCCCACCTGTCTACGTTCTGTTAAGACACAAATTACTGTTTACATTAATATGATAATGTAAACTGTAAACAATAATGTGTCTGCGTGTGTGTCAACAATTTGAATGTTGACACACACGCAGACACGTTATTGCGAGGCGCATATGAGCTTATCAGTCAGACAGCATGCGTGTAGTGAATTGAGGTGGTACTCGATACAAATAGTACTTTAGAAAGATTGGTATTGTTACAGTTTTAATACCAACTTGGTACAGAAGTACCAGTACTTTTGACATGCCTATCATGTATTGTCACTAACCAGGGTTCTGTATTCTGTCCAGTGTTCTGCTTCTTGTGGAGAAGGAACCCAGAGATTGCTAGTGGTGTGTAAGGCACTGGGAGAAAAAGGACAATACAGAACGATGGTTCCTGATGCTTGTGCCTCTGTTCCAAAACCACCAACTGTCCGATCATGCTTCCTTGGACCTTGTGAAAGTAAGACATGATAGCCTATGAGCCAATGTGATGTTATATATTGCTTGTGTTGAATAGATCTGTATGTCTGAAATTGTTTAATTGACAAACGTGTGACGGGACTAAAACTGTTCTGCACGACACATGTCCTGCGGCAAGACATGATAAACTCCATCTAAAATTACTGTAAACAGCATTTAGCAAATTCTTACAAGCAGCTTTTATGATTGATTATGATTGTATGTATTAATTCTGAGAATTATAGTAAAATTAAATGTGTAATATATGTACTTTTACCATTTAATTTGGCATAATGCAGGACCTTTAAAATGAACGAATGAAGGAAAAAAGGTGATTCAAATTGTGAAAAAATGTATAATAAGGTTCCATTCGTTAACATTAGGTATCATGAAAAATGAACAATATATTTTTTACAGCATTTATTAATCTTAATGTTAGTTAATAAAAATACAATTGTTCATTGTTAGTTCATGTAAGTTAGTGCATTATCTAATGTTAAATAAAACATTTGATTTTAACTATATGTTGAATTTAACATTAACCAAAATGTATAAATGCTTTTAAAGTATTGTTCATGTTAACTAATGATGGTAACCAATGTTAACTTTGAAACCAACTTTCCCTAATACATTCACATACATTTTAACCTAAAACCTTGAAGTTGTTCACAAAAAAGGCCATGGAAACATTATGCATCAACTACCCTCGTACATTTGGATTTGAAAGTAAGGGAGTAGATGAAGTGAAATAGTGAAAGACAAAGTGTTGTCTGATTGAGTAGTGAAGAATTAATCTAAGGGCACTCCGAAGTGAGAGTGATATACTTTTGGAAATTGATATTGTATGATAGCTGTGCCAAATGGGATTTTCTTGAAGAGTAGCAGGCTTTAAAGTCCTCCTCTCTGGTTCCTCATCTCCAGGTTTAATAGCGCAATTGGGAATCCAGCTCTCCACATAGTGACGCATCTTTTGTTACGTAGTAATATGACGTTATTATTTAATTTCAGAGATTTTCAAGCCAGCAGTTGTAAAACCCAAGCCTACCATTCTGGCTCAAAGAAAGGTCTACATTCAGTGGAGAAAAGGCAAGAAGCTACACTTTGTGGTGGGTGGTTATGCCTACTTACTGCCATGGACATCTGTGGTGCTTCGCTGCCCTACCCGTTATTTCCGCAAGGGCCATGTGCACTGGCTGAAAGATGGTAAACCACTTGAAATTATGGGCCATGTATCCATATCATATGTGGGTTACTTAAAGATCCAGCAGCTGCATGCTTCTGATGCTGGGACTTACACTTGTATTGCTGGTCAAGCTCATGAGAACTTTGTCCTGAAGCTTATTGGCAGTAAGCGGAAGCTGTTGGTGCCAGAAGCAGACTTGTGGACCACTGATGGTATAAACACCTCGCCAAAACTTCACCAAACTTCATCTGCTTCTGAAGTCAGAGCGAAAGAGTTATCTTTGAACCATTACGATGCTATCGTTCAGCACTTACTTGACTTGAAGGAATTGCCATTTGAGGGAGTGACTTCCAAGGAATTGCTGGATTCCTCTGAGAAAAATAGTTCCAACCTGGAGGAATACACAATTATGGATTCTTTAAGGCCTCAAATGCTCATTGCATATATGTCCAGGCTTGATGAGGTCACCCGTAATCTGTCTGGAGCATTCCATGAGAGAGATGGGCTTATCACTCAGCTACTAGAAGAACTTACAAAGAGCCACGAGGAGAACAATGAATCCACTCGGCCACCACACGAAAGACCAACGCACTCCTTGCGAAATTTGACTTCTCAGAGAAGAAAACAGAAACAGGCTCCCCATACCAGTAGGCAATGGAGAGGACAGCTCAGAAGCCCATTTATCCTGCAGAAGTCTTCCAGAGACCAAATCAAGAACCCTCAAGAAATCGTGGATTATGTTGGAGGTCTTATTTTAGTTCCAAGACACACTGTCAGATTAAAAATCAAATGTCAAGCACAGGGTAACCCAGAACCAGTGATCATATGGTCTAAGGATGGAAGGGAGCTAAGAAACAGCAGCAGGTAAGAATGAATTTTCTTCTTTCAAAACCTACAGCATCTTTAAAGAGCATATAGCAAATATTGTGTCCCTTTGTCGATGTGCTTCTTTCAATCGTGTTGTTGTCTATGTTGTGGCAGAGTAGGCCTAATGCCAGATGGTTCCCTGCATGTTCATGCGCCAAGTGAGACAGACACTGGACTCTACATCTGCACTGCCTCTAATTACCAGGGCTCCACCTCGTTGTCCTCTCAAGTGCAAATTACAGGTATAACCTACTGGAGTGAGTAAACACACAATGTGTCCAGTTTATGGTTGTTGGAGCATTAGAGAATTCTATCAAAAAATTATTCTCATTTTTTTTTTCTATTAAATTTTATTACAATTTGACAATACATACTGTTCAAATGCAGCCTTCCAAATCCCCCAGTGAGCAAGCCAAAAGCGAAAATGGCAAGGAAAAAGTCCCCAACATGATTAAGTAGATGAGGAAGAAACCTTGGAAAAAAGCCAAGAGGACTTGTTTCAAGTCTGACTAAGTTTAATTGTATATTTATAAGAGCTGTCAAAATTAACACGTTGATGCATTAGGGAACTTGCTTTGATCTAAAAAATAATGCAAGTGTTTTCTGGGCTAGTTCAAACAATTAACATGTTATTTTTTTTCAAATGTGTATACAAAACTGAGTTAATTACTGTTAACGGTGGTGTAGTTTAGTTTGGACTCAAGGTGATTTTTTTGTAGTTGACCTTGTGGCCTTAAACAACTATCCCAAACTACCACAAGAGCTACCCCATTCTTGAGGTCAGCATTTATTAACAATAAGCCTTTACAATTTGTATTGTGAGCTTGACATGCACACATTTTAGAACTGAAGTGTTGATAAGTATCCAAATCCACTTTAAGCAAGGGTCAAGTTGAAGCCAATAAAGTCCTTTTCACTCTATATTCATCATCCAAGGCTGATGTACTGTATTCCTCATTTGATGTTTCTAAAGAGGTCTTTGCCTGGATATTTCAGAAACACATAAAGGGATAGTTTACCTAAAAATGAAAATTCTCATCATTTATTCACCCTCATGCCTTTATTCACTTATCCACAGACTTAGCAGCATTGGTGTCACTGAGCACTCACTGGTTTGGTTTTCAAATTATCTCTCTCACAGGGTTCAACGTGTAAGATTTGAAACTCTTTTCTCCCAGTCACCAGGGGTGTCCCCTCAATTTATATTAATAATATTCCCCAGGCTGTTGGTAATTCACTCATTCATTTATATGCTGATGATACAATCCTTTACGCCATGGGTTCCTCCCACGATGCTGTTCAAGCTACCCTGCAAGATAGCTTTTTCCAACTACAGCAATCCTTTACACAACTCAAACTCACTCTTAATACCTCCAAAACAAAAATCATGTGGTTTTACCGTAAGGGTATTATGCCTCCTCCTGCCCTTGACATCACCACCTGCAATGGGGCTATTTTAGAACAAGTCACTGCATATAAATACTTGGGTATCTGGTTGGAAAGTTCACTTTCATTCTCCATCCACATATCAAAGCTGCAATCTAAGGTTAAGGCCAAGCTTGGTTTCATATACAGAAACCGCTCTTCTTTCACCGTTTCTGCAAAACTTTCTCTTATTCAAATGACCATTCTACCCATGTTAGACTATGGAGACACCATATACAGGGTGGCTTGCAAGTCCATACTATCAAATCTTGACACTCTTTACCATTCCGCTATCAGGTTAGCCATAAATGCTCCTTTCAATACACACCACTGCGCCCTGTATTCATCTGTCAACTGGCACTCCCTTCACAATCGCCGCAAAATTCACTGGTTCACCTTCATTTACAAGACCCTTCTAGGCCACTCACCTCCTTACTTAGGTCAACTGCTACAGCCAAAGTCTGTCACATACAACACCCGGTCTTCACTTCATCTTCAATTAAGTATTCCCAAAACTAACTCTGCCTTTGGTCTTGCTTCTTTTCAATCTGCTGCCGCTCGTGACTGGAACACTCTGCAAAAGACTCTCAAACTGGATACACTAATTTCGATTTCATCCTTCAAAACTATTATATCATTATTGTTCACGGACACTTGCAGTTGCTTCTCTACATAATCATTTTATTTATTTATTTATTTTGTTTTTTGTTCTCTGTATTGTGTTTTAAATTGTATTTTATGTAACTGCTAACCTGTATGTATTACTAATGTTTTGTATTTATTTTAGCCCTATTTCCCTTTCCCTAAGTGGTTTTTCCACTTATCAGGCCGCCATTGTAAATAAGAACTTGTTCTTAATGACTTGCCTGTAAAAATAAAAAATAAAGGTAAATTATGCCATACCAGATGTGTATGACTTTCTTCTCCAGAACACAAAAAATATTTTTAGAAGAATATCTCAGTTCTGTAGGTTTATACAATGCAAGTGAATGGTGGATACAACTTTGAAACTCCAAAAATCATATAAAGGTAGCATAAAAGTAATCAATATGACTTCAGTGGTTAAATCCATAACTTCAGAAGTGATATGATGGGAGAGGGTGAGAAACAGATCAATATTTAAGTTCTTTTTTCACTATCAATCTCCACTCATTTTCTCTTCCACATTCTTCTTTTGTTTTTAGTGATTCACATTCTTTGAAATTAACTACAGAGCAGAGATATTCTTCTAAATATCTTTGTTTGTGTTCAGCAGGGTGAACTATCCTTTTAAGAATCAAATGAGGTAAGGCATTATTAATGCAGAGCTGCTGGTTGTAATACCTCAATATAAATTTAAAAGCTGTTCTGGCCCTCTAGAAACTAGAAGAAACTATAAAAATAAGAAGTGATGATAGCTCCACAAGTCAAGCTGTTTTTAAAGGGGGAAAAAATGCATATATGCTTGCAAAGAAACAAGGGAGATTAAATAATGTCAAAGTTTTTTATTTTTGGGTAAACTGTTCCTTTAATAGCCTAATTTTATTATCCTCTCATTCTTCTCAGAATTACATAAAAGCTTCTTCCAGATATTTTAAACAAATTAAAAGAGATTACGACTTGTTGTACCTTGCAGTTATGTTATTCATTTTACTTTATTATTTTCACATCTTTGTTAAGAGTGTTTTTTTTTTTATTGATTTATGTCATAGGAAGCTGTGTGAGCAGTGTGAGTGAGGGGAATGGTTCTGTGTGCTCAAACACGACCAAGTTGTACAACTTCTGCCATGGACAACAGTGTCCCCACAGGTACAAATGTGGTATTGCAGCAAATTATTTACAGTTGAAGTCAGAAGTTTACATTCACTTAGGTTGAAGTCATTAAAACTCATTTTTTTAATCACTCCACAGATTTTGTATTAGCAAACTATAGTTTTGGCATGTCATTTAGGACATCTACTTTGTGCATGACATGAGTAATTTTTCCATCAATTGTTTACAGACAGATTGTTTGAGTTTTAATTGACTATATCAGAATTCCGGGGGGGGGGGGGGTACTGTGCCTTTAAGCAGCTTGGAAAATTCCAGAAATGTATGTCAAGCCTTTAGGCAATAAGCCAATTAGCTGCTGATACCATGTATCCCATGCAAGTACCATGGGACCACGCACCCATCATACTGCTCAGGAAGGAAATGCATTCTGTCTCCTAGCGATTAATTTAGTGTGAAAAGCTCAAATCAACCCCAGAACAACAGCAAAGGACTGTGTGAAGATGCTGGAGGAAACAGGTAGACAAGTATCTATATCCACAGTAAAACATGTCCTATATTGACATAAACTGAAAGGATGCTCAGCAAGGAAACACCAATGCTCCAAAACCACCATAAAAAGCCTGACTCTTACTTTATGGAGAAATTTCCTCTTGTCTGATTAAACAACAAAAATGTAACTTTTTGACCATAATGACCATCATTATGTTTAGAGGAAAAGGGTGATGCTTGCCAGCCGAAGAACACCATACCAACTGTGAAGCATGGGTGTGGCAGCATTATGGTGCTTTGCTTGACTGGTACACTTCACAAAATAGATGGCATCATGAGGAAGGAAAATTATGTGAATATATTAAAGCGACATCAGCCAGGAAGTTAAAGCTCGGTCGCAAATGGGTCTTCCAAAAGGACTATGACCCCAGCATACCACCAAAGTTGTGGCAAAATGGTTTAAGGACAACAAAGTCAAGGTATTGGAGTGGCCATCACAAAGCCCTGATCTCAATCTGATTTGTGGACAGAACTGAAAAAGCGTGTGTGAGCAAGTAGTCCTACAAACCTGACTCAGTTACACCAGTTCTGTCTGGCAGAATGGGCCAAAATGCCAGCAACTTATGGTGAGAAGCTTGTGGAAGGTCAAGTCAAGTGGTTTTTATTGACCATGATATGGTGACCCAAAATATTTGACCCAAGTTAGATAATTTAAAGGCAATGCTACCAAACACTAACAAAGTGAATGTACTGTAAACTTCTGACCCACTGGGAATGTGATGAAAGAAATAAAAGCGGAAAAAAATCATTATGTCTACTATTATTCTGACATTTTCACATTCCATTCCTAAAATAAAGTAGTTACCCTAACTGACCTAAGACTTTTTCTACTATATGTCAGGAATTGTGAAAAACTGAGTTTGAATGTATTTTGCTAAGGTGTATGTAAACTTCTGACTTCAATTGTAACAGTCCGTTCCACAGGATAAACAAATGCACACCAGTTCCTGATATTAAAGGCAATTCAATTACTTTTTCAGGTGTTTGCAGTAACAAGCTTCCAGTCTTTTCAATTAAAGGAATATTCCAGGTTCAATACGAGTTAAGCTCAATCGACAGTATGTGTGGCATTATGTTGATTACCACAAAAACATTTTCGACCTTTCCCTTCTTTTCTTTAAAAAATGCAAAAATCTGGGTTACAGTGAGGCACTTACAATTGAAGTAATTGGGGCCAATCTGTAAACGTTAAAATACTTGGGTGGGTTGCACCAACAAGGATTAATTGTAAATGTAGATTAAATCAAGGTTTCTTTGATAATTCTGTTGCACCAAATTTAAACATTAATTACAAATAATCAGGATTACATATAAACCATCTTTTTGATCCTGATTTAAATTTCACAGTAAATCTGAATTAACTTTCATCCTGTTGCTCCATTACTTTAAACTCTGATTTAAATCTTAGTTAAGGATTAATTTTAAACTTGCAGCTGGTGGTTTAAATAAAAAACAGGAAAACAAATGTTATGGTTCTTAACACTATGCCACAAATGCTGTCTATTGAGCTAATTGTATTGAACCCAGAATATTCCTTTAATTCATTACATTCCTGTGACAGTATATAAACAGCCTGATTTCAATCTGCTATCACAATTATAGATATATTACCAATAAGAGATTATCTCTTTTTGTAAAGCCGAGTAATGACTAGGAAATCTTAAAATTTTTTTTACTTTTCATCCCTTTGCACACAGGTGGCAGATGTCCACTTGGTCATCCTGCTCTGTGAGTTGTGGAGGAGGGATTCAGAGTCGCAATGTAAGCTGTCAGGAAGCTCCAGGAGGGTCAGAGGCTTGTGCCGGGAGGAAGCCAGCAGTAACCAGGCAATGTAACATTCAACCTTGTGTTGGCTGGACAACCACTCCATGGGGACAGGTAAGTATTAGGTCACTTAGTCCAGTGGTCATTGAACAACCTTGCTAATGATCATTATTATAATATTATGTAATAATCAAGTATATTTTCTGTCCCAAACAAAACTAATGTCTGTATGGGGTTTTCCAGTTTGAGCAGATTTTGAATACATGTTTAATGGCTGTGATGTTGTTCTTAATGTTCTTTCACCTCGAGAAAAATTTGCATTTTCATTGAATACATTTAGATTCCATTATGAGAGTTTCAATTTCAAATTTCCATAACAGTTTTATATTACTATCAAATAATGTCTTAAAGCAGTTACTCATTCTCTTAAAGTATTTTTTTAGGTTTTAAGACAGCAGCACCAAAATGTATACAAATACACCCTTAACTACTTACCGAAAATGTATTTGATTTTTTTTTTCACTTTGATTTTCACATCAGTGCCAAGGTCATTGTGTTGGACTACGCCAAGCCCTTCAGTATAGACACGTGTTCTGCCAAGAAAAGAACAGCACTAGAGTGGCACATCTAATGTGCAGTAGTCAACCAAGGTAAAGTATATGTAAAGTAGGTATACTTGCTCAAACTCAGATAGCCAAAACTTTATAGTAATCAGGGATAAGCAGATGTGAAAAAAAATATTAAAGGGATAGTTCACCTAAAAAATTTAATTACATTCATCGTTTATTAATTCTCATGCTATCCCTGATGTGTATGACTATTCTGAACACAAAGATTTTTTGAATATGTCAGCTCTGTAGGTCCATACAAGGCAAGTGAATGGTGGCTAAAAGCCAGGGGATTTCATCCAAGGGCCAATCCCCTAGGCTGATAAGGGTTACGCGCCGCGTGCTACGTACCCTTTCTATGTGGTTCAGACCCCGGTTCCTCACTTTGGGTCCCACTCTAGGTGCGTCTTGCCGTCGCAGGTTGCTAACGACAGACGTCTCCCTGACGGGCTGGGTAGCGGTCTTAAGTGGTCGTCCAGCTCAAGGGGAATTGGGGGGTCGTCAGCTCAATTGTCACATTAACTGGCTCGAGTTGATGGCTGTATTTCTGGCTCTGAAATACTTCCTCCAGAGGCTGGCATGTCTTGGTTCGGGTGGACAACACAGCGGTAGTCTCTTACATAAACCATCAAGGAGATCTACGTTAACGCCAGCTGAACAGACTGGCACGGCAGATTCTCCTTTGGGCCCAGGGCAAGCACCTGTTAATCAGAGCAGCTTGTATCCCTGGATGCTTGAATGGGAGCAGATTTACTGTCCAGACAGAAAATACCAATGGGGGAGTGGAAACTCCACCCCGAGGTAGTGGAACAAATCTGGGTGAGATTTTACAGGGCAGAAGTGGACCTCTTCGCCTCTTCTCAGACAGCGCAATGTCCCCTCTACTTCTCTCTGAGTCACCTAGCCCCCCTGGGTCTGGACGCAATGGAGCATACATGGCCCAGAAAGCGTCTGTATGCATTTCCCCCAGTTTCTCTGCTCCCGGGAGTCTTGGCCAGAGTTCGCCAGCAAGGGTCTTGCCTCTTACTGAAAGCACCATGCTGGCCAAACAGGGTATGGTTCTCGGAGATAATATCTCTCCTCGACGGCTCACCTTGGGTGATTCCGGACAGGAAGGACCTCCTTTCTCAGGCACAGGGGGCAATAGTTCATCCCCCGGCCCGAATTGTGGAACCTTTCATGTTTGGCCCCTGAAAGGTACCAACTGGGGGACACAGGGTTTTCACCTGAGGTTATCAAGACCATTTTAAGTGCTAGGGCTCCCTCTACTTGGAACAAATCTGGGTGAGAATTTACAGGGCAGAAGAGGACCTCTTTGCCTCAAAAAAAACCTCTACTTCTCTCTGAGTCACCAAGCCCCCCCTGGGGCCAGACGCAATGGCGCATACATGGCCCAGAATGTGCCTGTATGCGTTTCCCTCTACTAGAAGTTATGCCAATAAATGGGGTGTATAAATGGGGTGTCTTGAAAAATGATGCAGTACACATAATGCAGATCCAGTTAACTGCTAGATTGCTTCAGTTCTGGACTTTCTCCAGGAAAAACTGTCAGCAGGCATATGCCCCGCCACTCTCAGGGTCTATGTGGCCGTCATTTCGGCTTGCCACGCCTTGGTGTAGAGACATCCTCTACTCACTCACTTCATTCGTAGAGCCAGGCGACTTAGGCCTCCTGCTAGGTCCAGGACCCCTTCATTGGACTTAGCAATAGTCCTTGTGTGTCTGGTTGAGACCCCCTTTGAACCTCGAGTCAGCGTCTGACAGACTTCTGACTCTCAAGATGGTTTTTCTTATGGCAATTACCTCTCTAAAGAAAATTGGGGATCTACAGGCTCTGTCTGTCTTGCCAGCCTGTTTAGAGTTTGCCCCAGGAATGACCAAAGCAATTTAGGACCCTCATCCTGATTACCTGCTTAAGGTGCCTTTCTCGACCTCAAATCCGGTTACTCTCGAAGCCTTCTGCTCCCCACCGTTTACAACGCTGGAGCAGGAAAGACTTCACAGACTTTGTTCAGTCTGTGCCCTTCAGACTTATGTCCACCGCACTAGCCAGTGGCGTAAGTCAGGGCAACAATTTGTTTGCCATGGGGGCCGCCACCAAGCAGACTATGTCGCATTGGGTGAGGGACTCTATTGCCCTGGCCTACGAGGTTTGCGGTCAAGCTTCGCCAGTAGGCATCAGGGCTCACTCTACCACAGGGGTCGCCTCCTCAGAAGCCTTGGCTAGAGGTGTCCCTCCGCAGCATGTTTGTGATGCGGCAGGCTGGTCCTCTCCGCACACATTCATTAGATTCTATATTTTGGATGTTCACGCCACTCTTATGTCCTTGAGTCGACATCTCAAGCTCATGTCTGAGACCTCTCACGCTTTTGTGAGCACACTACACTACCGTAAGGGGTCTGGACAGCCACAGTGTGGCGGTGTGGGTATTCTCGTTCCCAAAGCGCTTTTCTCAGCGCAGCATCATCAAGTGTAGCTTTTGGAAAGGGAACGTCTCGGGTTACTGAAGTGTAACCCTTGTTCCCTGATAAAAGCGGAACGAGATGCTGCGCTTCACTGCTGCACTGGGATGCCCCAGGACTGCTCTTCAGACAAAATACCTGACGATGCTCCTGTGACGCATCTATTTATAGCCCTGCCCCAGGTGCATCCAATGATTACACCGGCAGAGGCTATAAATTCCGGTCAATGTTCAGTGACGTGTTGCACACATTCACAGCTGGTAACACCTAAAGTTGTTCCCAAAGCACTTTTTTCTCAGCGCAGAATCTCGTTCCGCTTTTATCACACTTAAGTAACCCAAGACGATTTAAACACTGGAGACAAAGGTATTACTTTTATGCTGCCTTCATGTGCTTTTTGGAGCTTCAAATTTCTGGCCACCTTTCACTTGCTTTGAATGGACCAACAGAGCTGAAATATTCTTCTAAAAATATTCTTGCATTCTGCAAAAGAAAGAAAGTCATAAACATCTGGGATGGCATGAGGCTGAGAAAATGATGAGAGAATTAAAACATTTTGTGAACTGTTTGTTTAAGTTTATAAGTCTCAGTCAGCAGTCAAAATTTTCATCACTTGGGTAGGAAAAAAACATTTAAGATATATTCTTTGAAAATAAGTCTTATTTTCTCAATTTTGCTTCTCAAGTAAAGGATGATTTTTTTCACTCAGAAAGAGTAGGAAAATGATTTTTTTGCAGTGAGTCATTACTGTTAAGATTCTTGGTGGAGTACAGAGACCTGTTATTTGGTATTAGTGCTGAGTGTTTTCATCTATTCATCTATGTCCTCTTCAGGCCTGCTTCACAGCGTAACTGCATGACAGAAGCGTGTGCTTTGCAGTGGCGAGTTGGCCCATGGACCCATTGCACTGCCACATGTGGTCGTCATGGATTCCAGTCCCGTCACGTCTCTTGTGCCCACCGGCGAAGTGGGAAGCCAGTGCGTGAGTTCCACTGTGCTTGGAAACCTCGACCATCCAGCTGGCAGCGATGTAACATCCTGTCCTGTGGGAGAGGTAATTGTAATCTGCATGAAATCGGGGGTCCTGAATAGCAGCCTGGATAAGGGGGGTGGTAATTATTTGATTGGTAATTATGGGTAATTATGTTGTATCTAAGTAGGCTAAATACATAGAAATTGTGGCGTTGTGATTTAATGTGCTGAGTAACGGCATTTCGCTGTCCTTTTCTGCATATCGCTGTGCCGTTTTGTGGTCCGTTCTACATAACGCGGTTGCTCATTTTAGCTTATTGCGGCCCATTTGGTAAGTTTTGCGACTGACCCACCTGCCCGCTCGGTTCTCCCGATGGCCTGTCCGCCCCTAATCGGCCCCAAAGTGCACCGGCCCACCGGGAAAATACCCGGTATGGCAGATTACCAGTCCAGCCCTGCCTCCCATCTACCAGTGATGCTTGATTCAACTTCCCGCATCTACTACCTGTGCAGATATCAACAGCGCAACTGGGTTGTTGTAGGTTGCCATGTTGAGGTCACAAATAGGTTGAAATTTGTATGATAATGTGAGTAGGATGCGTTTCATACAAGATCTGGCAACTGGACAACCTTGCAATAATATATTGATGTAATTATTCATATTACGAGGTTTGGACCATACAAATTACGGGAGTTTCCCGGGAAAAATAACAAAACGGGAGGGGGTCGGGAGATGGGTGTGAAATACAGGAGACTCAGGGAAAAACGAGAGTGTTGACAGGTATGATGCAATGATGCTTACCATCCTGTTGTCATCAGTCACATGATCCTGGAGAAATGGCTACAAGAATAGCAATGACTATGACTCATAGTAATTGGAAAGTGTATATAATTTTAAAGGGATAGTTTACCCATAAATGAAAATTCTGTCATTTACTCACCCTCATGTAGTTTCAAACCTATATTTAATTTTTGAGTGAACTATTCCTTTAACCATACATACGCTATGTATCAATGCCTATTTCTCAGTGCAAGCCATTTTCATCCAGATCAATGTTGAACAACAATCCTGGTGAAATTAACACTAGAGGTGTGTGTTTTTTGTACAACAGATGATTATGACTTTATAAACATGTATTTTTTGCTCTGTTACTCGCACACTGTCATGCTATGATATCGAAACACTTTTATTCTAATGCATTATTTGAAAAACGATACAATTTAAGGCTTCTATAACACGTACATTTACACACTTATTCAAGTGTGATTAACTTCTACTGTAGTTCACCTACAGTTGGGTTTGAACCCAACTAAGCACTAAAGTTCAAACGTGAGATAAAAAGGGTCATAGAAGCAACACAAAAAGACATGGTTGCTTCAGAAAATGTGCTTTTTATGTCACATTTGCGACAAGAACACTATTGGTTAGGATTAGGTGTTGGTTTAGGGTAAGGATTTCTGTATTATTTACCTGTTGTTTATATTTCAGGACACTATTGGTCAGGTTTAGGCAAAAGTTTTAGGTTATGAAAGTGCACCTTTAAAACCTCGTACAACATAATTTCACCCGCTTTTAGCGCCCCCACTGGACATTTCACTGGGAAACTGCAGCCAAATGTGTATTACAGCATGTAATTTTGGTTTGCAAAAATATTGCAATGGTCACGTATATTTTATGAGATCAGGCTGCTGTTGAAGCTTAAACGTACAAAAGGCGTTGTCATGTGGTACATTAATTTTACTTTTCTCAGTGCTGTTAGGGATTGACCAATTAGTTTGTCATGGTGCATTTTTCTTTAATTATTAGATAAAGATTGCAGGGATTAGACTTAAAATTGTATCTCGGGTACCAATACTTAAAATTTATTGATTTAATGAGACAAAAAACAACTTTCTCTGAGAGGATAAAAAAAAGCTTTTGAGGCTGGTAAAGGAAAGGAAGACACACAAAAAAATGTCTCGGGTTTACGTATGTAACCCTTGTTCCCTGAAAAAAGCGGAATGAGATGCTGTGCTGAAGAGCGCTTTGGGAACACGTCTCAGTTGTTACCAGCTGTGAATATGTATGCAACACGTCAATGAACATTGACCGGAGTTTATAGCCTCTGCCGATGTAATCATTGGATGCACCTGGCGCAGTGGCTATAAATAAATGCGTCACCGGTGCATCATCAGGTATTTCGTCTGAAGTGCAGTCCCGGGGCATCCCAGTGCGGCAGAAAAGCGCAGCATCTCGTTCCGCTTTTTCAGGGAACAATGGTTACATAGGTAACCCGAGACGTTCCCTTTACAAAAAGCTTCACTATGATGCTGCGCTGAAGAGCGCTTTGGGAACGACAATACCCACACCACCGCACTGGCTGTCCGGACCCCCCACAGTTGTGCAGTGTGCTCACAAAAGCGTAAGAGGGCTCAGACATGGGCTTGAGATGTCGACTCAAGGACATAAGAGGACTACTCAAGGACTACTGCTAAGTCCCAAGAAGGGGTCCTGGTCCTAGCAGGCGGCCTCAGTCGCCTGGCTCCACGAATGAAACGGGTGAGTAGAGGATGTCTCCCCAGAGGCGCCCCGTCAATCAGGGCGTGGCAAGCCGAAACGGCGGCCACATAATCCCTGAGAGTGGCGGGGCAAATGCCTGCTGAAAGTGGCATGAACATCCAAGCTGTAGAATCTAATGAATGTGTGCAGAGAGGACCAGCCTGCTGCATCACAAACATGCTGCAGAGGGACCTCTCTGGCCAAGGCTCGAGAGGAGGCAACCCCTCTGGTAGAGTGAGCCCTGATGCCTACAGGCGAAGCTAGACCACGCGCCTTGTAGGCCAGGGCAATAGCATCCCTCACCCAATGCGACATAGTCTGCTTGGTGGCAGCTGCCCCCTTGTTGCGGCCCCCATGACAAACGAATAATTGCCCTGACTTACACCACTGGCTAGTGTGGTGGACATAGGTCTGAAGGGCACAGACTGGACAAAGTCCGTGAAGTCTTTCCTGCTCCGGCGTAGAGAATGGCGGGGAGCAGAAGGCTTCAAGAGTGACCGGGTTTAAGGTCGAGAAAGGCACCTTAGGCAGGTAATCGGGATGAGGGTGCAAAATTGCTTTGGTCATTCCTGGGGCAAACTCTAAACAGGCTGGCAAAACAGACAGAGCCTGTAGGTCCCCAATTCTCTTTAGAAAGGTAATAGCCATAAGAAAAACCATCTTGAGAGTCAGAAGTCTGTCAGACGCAGACTTTAGAGGTTCAAAGGGGGTCTCGACCAGGCCCTCAAGGACTACTGCAAAGTCCCAAGAAGGGGTCCTGGTCCTAGCAGGCGGCCTCAGTCGCCTGGCTCCATGAATGAAACGGGCGAGTAGAGGATGTCTCCCCAGAGGAGCCCCGTCAATCAGGGCGTGGCAAGCCGAAATGGCGGCCACATGAACCCTGAGAGTGGCAGGGCAAATGCCTGCTGACAGTTTTTCCTGCAGAAAGTCCAGAACTGAAGTAATCTGGCAGTTAACTGGATCTGCATTATGTGTTCTGCACCATTTTTCAAAGACACCCCATTTATTGGCATAGATCCTTCTGGTAGAGTGAGCCCTAGCACTTAAAATGGTCTCTATAACCTCAGGTGACAGCCCTGTGTCCCTCAGTTGGTACCCTTCAGGGGCCAAACATGAAGGTTCCACAGCTCGGGCGGGGATGAAATATAGTCCCCTGTGCCTGAGACAGAAGGTCCCTCCTGTTCGGAATCGCCCAAGGTGAGCCGTCGAGCAGAGATATTAACTCCGAGAACCATACCCTGTTCAGCTAGCCCGGCGCTATCAGTAAGAGGCAAGGCCCTTGCTGGCGAACTCTGGCCAAGTCTCCCGGGAGCAGAGAAACCAGGGGAAATGCATACAGGCGCATTCTGGGCCATGTATGCGTCGGTAGCTGATGTCTGGATAGTAAATCTGCTCCCATATTCAGGCATCCAGGGATATAAACTGCCCTGAGTGACAGGAATTTGCCCTGGGCCCAAAGGAGAATCCATCGTGCCAGGGAATTCAGCTGGCGTGAACGTAGACCTCCATGATGATTTATGTAGGAGACTGCTGTTGTGTTGTCTACCCACACCAAGACATGGCAGCCTCTCAGATGCTGGAGGAAGTATTTCAGGGCAAGAAATACCGCCATCAACTCGAAACACTTGATGTGCCAATCGAGCTGATGACCCTCCCATTCCCCTTGAGCTGGACGACCACTTAAGACCGCTCCCCAGCCCTACAGGGAGGCGTCTGTCGTAAGCAGTCTGCGACGACAAGACCCACCTAGAGTGGGACCCAAGGTAAGGAACCGGGGTCTGAACCACATAGAAAGGGAACGAAGCCTGCGGCGCATAACCCTTATTTGCCTTAGTGGGCTGGCCCTTGGATGAAGTCCCCTGGCTTTTAGCCACAGCTGAAACGGTCTCATATGCAGAAGGCCCAAAGGGATCACCATGGACGCAGATGCCATGAGACCTAGAATGCGTTGATACTGAAGAACAGTGCAAACTTGACCTAGCCTGACTTCGCTCAGGGTGTCTTGAATGGAAAAGATCCGAGCGGGAGACAATTGTGCCCGCATCGTCATCGAATTCCATATAACTCCCAGATAAGTGATTTCCTGGGTAGGAGAGAGAACGCTCTTTTTGACGTTGAGTCTCAGACCCAGAGAAACCAGGTGAGCTAAGATGATATCCTTGTGTTGGACTGCCAGTTCTTGAGACTGTGCCAATATCAGCCAATTGTCAATGTAATTCAGAATGCGAATGCCCTGGAGTCACAAAGGAGCCAGTGCAGCATCCATGCATTTCGTGAATGTGCGGGGTGATCGATCATGACCAGCCAATCATAGCATTGGAATTGTGACATGACCGTCTAGACAGTTAGCAACTTGAGCACCCTGACTGAGCGGTTCCAGCCTCGAAGATCTAAGATCGGATGCAACCCCCCCACCCTTCTTGGGGACCAGGAAGTATCTGCTGTAATAGCCTGACTCGTTCTCTGGAAGGGGAACATGTTCTATGGCCCCCTTGACCATGAGATTTTGCAGTTCTTTCCACAGTAGACATGCCTGCTCCAGTTTCACGGAAGTGGCGACCACGCTGTTGAAACGCGGAGGATGGCGAGAGAATTGAATTCTGTAGCCTCTTTCTACTGTTCTTAGAGCCCACATAGAAATACTGGGCAGATGTTTCCACGCTGCCAGGTTTTCTGAAATATGTACTAATTTTGACACTTCCTGTTGAGGGGATGTCAGGTGTTCCGCATCCTGGAATAAGGCAGGAAACAGCGGTACACCCAACTTTTTGCTGGAAACCTCTTCCTCCCAAAACACCAGAGGTGGAGGGAAAGGAGAGGATTCGTGAGGGTACCGGGAGGGGCGAAGTGGATGGTACAAGCGCCCCATCCTGAGGGGAGCTACCCTCACTGAGCTGAGTGCAAGACCGAGCTGAGTGCAAGACCGTCAGGGTTTTTTCCTTTTTGAAATTACTGCCCTGAGGTCTTGCTTTGGAGGCTGTCGGGGGCGACAAGCCTGTCCCCAGTCGCTACGTGGGGGAGCACGACTTGCCACGCTCTGTTTCTGGGCCTCCCTTCTAGCAGGACCGGGGCAGGACTGGGTGGCGGACGGCCCCCGCCCCCTGAGTGCAGTGAGGAAAGAATTGCCCGAATGCTTCCTCATGGCTTTTTGCCTCCTGGAACCTGGAGATAACCGTAGTCATGGCGTCTCCGAAAAGTCCAGAAGGCGAAACCGGGGCATCAAGGAGGAAAGCTTTATCTTTGTCCTTGATGCCCGATAGAGTGAGCCACAGGTGTCTCTCCGTGCTGAACAAAGCAGACATAGACCGGCCAATAGCACGGGCTGTCTGTTTGGTCACACAAAGAGATAGGTCCTTGGCTCAACGAAGCTCAGAAGCCTGCACTCAGGTCCTTAAGCAGATCAGCCTGGTATGCCTGCAGAACTGCCATAGTGTGCAGAGCAGCACCAGCCTGACCCGCCGCTTGATACGCCTTCCCCACTAGCGTTGAGGTGGTCCTGCACGGCTTTGTGGGGAGGGAGGGTCTTTTCAGCGATGATGCCGAGCCCGGTGAGAGATAACCCGCAAGTGTCTCCTCAACCGGCGGCATCATCGAATACCCCCGTGCCTCAGCACCCGCAATAGTCGAATATATCGACATCGAGGGCACGTGGACACGGGAAGTAAAAGGTTTCCTCCATGAACGAGAAACTCGTCATGGAGGTCATCAAAGAAGGGAAGGGACTGATGAGGTGTTTCCTTCCCCCGGCCTCCATACAGAAATCTATCCTCCAATTTGGAGCGTTTGGGCTTTTCTTGTTGGCGTGGCCATTATATCTTAAGCCTGGCCACGGCATGAGTAACCACGTCGAGTAATTCCTCTGCTGATTTATTAACAAACCCGGAATGCTCGGAGGTGGATAACTCGAAATCAGCTGAAACGAGAGATTCACGGTCCCCCTTATGAACCAAAGAGGTGCCAGAGCGCGCTTCGAGATCACGGAAAGGACCAGCTGGCTTTGGGGAGAGACCGAGCAAAAGGGATGAACCCGTCTCTCGCTCCTCAGCCAGATCCATGCGAGAGCCCCACGAGTGAAGTGTGGGCACTGACTCCCAGAAGTAAGCGAGGCGAGCGCGAAGCATTTTGCACAAAAGCAGATCACAATGCTCGCACCCGCATGCTGCGAGAGCAGCATGCTCTTCCCCCAAACAAACAAAACAAAACTGATGTGTGCCCCTCTCGGCCATAGAGCGGAGACAGGGGAACACGCACCGTTTGCCTTGACTTTCAGTCATTTAGACAGATAGATTTATTTTTCCTTTTTTTTCAGAGGAAACAGAAAGGAGAAAAGATTCACTGCGCACTGCCTAACAGAATCTAACTTCTAACAGAGGAAAGAAAGTTTGACAGGTTTGTGATGCACACAGCACAGAATGGCTCTGAAGACGAAAAATCTGATGATGCACCAGTGACGCATCTATTTATAGCCACTGCGCCAGGTGCGTCCAATGATTACATCGGCAGAGGCTATAAATTCCGGTCAATGTTCATTGACGTGTTGCATACATATTCACAGCTGGTAACAACTGAGACGTGTTCCCAAAGCGTTCTTCAGCACAGCATCATAGTGAAGCTTTTTGTAAAGGGAACTATTATTTGCTGACAGCATTTTCACCAAATGGGGTTAGTTACAAAAACTGTGTAGAATGTGCACTGTCAAAGTCCCTTTCAAGGCAAGCCTGTCCACCCTGCAGTCATCTTGGGAATGCTCTAGGGCAGCTATTTTCTATGGATATAAGCGGCATGAAAGTACAGCTACTATCTATTTGAATGGGAAAAGACCGAAATCTACAAAACGACTGGTCAATATTACGATCAAAGAAATTTAAATTGAAATAAAATGCTGTTTTTCAGGCTTGTCCAGCTAATGTGCATGCACGTTCCCAAGTTGATTGACAGGCAATGTCTGTATTTAAAAGGTGATTGGCTCTTTTATCTGTAACTTCTGTTTCTACATCTGCCATGCTGGATGTTCCAATTTCTCAAATTAATTTTAATACAAGTGCTCTGTCTTGGGCTAAATAGTCTCTGATTATGTTCTCTACTGTATTCTGCATACTAAGTAACAATGGTAAGGGTGAGAACAGATGTATTTTGAGTATACAAAGAGAGTAACATCCTAGCCTCTTGTACATCAGTGGATATTTTACTGGATGAATATTTAAATATTAATGACTAGTATTATTAAAAGAGATTATGCACATTAATACTATAATATACAAAACATATTCCTGTGTAAGATGTTACATAAGTTATTTGTAATATGTGCATGATTGAGACAAATAAAATTAATAAATCATCAAAAGGACTAAGGATTTTACAAAAGTTCGGTAGCATAAAAGGGATAGTTCACTCAAAAGTGAAAATTATCTCATCTTTTTCACACCCTTATGGCATCCAAGATGTGTATGCCTTTCTTTCTTCTGTTGAACAAAAACAAAGCTTTTTAGAAGAATGTTTCAGCTATATATGTCCTCACAATGCAAGTGAATGGGTACCAACAATTCTAAGCTCCAAAAAGTACATAAAGGCAGCATAACATTAATCCATAAAACTGAAATTACTTTATAGGTGTGGGTGATTAAAAAAAAAAAAATACTTAAGTCCTTTTTTTTTACTATAAATTCTCCCTGCCCAATAGGTGGAGATATGCATGAAGAATGTGAATCACCAAAAACAAAAGAAAAAGAATGTGAAATTGGAGATTTATAGTGACAAAAAAATAAAATGTTTATCTGTTTCTCACCCACACCTATCATATCACTTCAAAAGACATAGATTTAAGCACAGGATTCTTATGGATTACTTTAATGCTTTTGGAGCTTCAATGTTTTGGTACCCATTTGCTTGCATTGTATGGACCAACAGAGCTGAGAAATTCTTCTAAAAAAACTTTTGCGTGTGTGTTCAGCAGAAGATAGAAAGTCACAGTCATCTGTTAAGGCATGAGGGTGAGTAAATGAGAGAATTTTCATTTGGCTGCCGTATTTATTTATGGGTATATTGTCATGAAAAGTATACAATCCACAGAATGGTTATTGTATTCTAAATTTTGTTGTGTGATTACAGGTGAATGTCAGGACAGCACTAGGTATTGTGAAAAGGTTCGACAGCTAGAGCTTTGCCCACTGCCCCAGTTTAAGTCACGCTGCTGCCAATCTTGCAAAGACACCTGAGGCTAACCATGGATGGAAGTACAGAGAAGGGCAGAGAACATTTATAAAACAAGGAGATGACCCTAGTGCCCACTAAGCAACCCAACACAGACCCTCAAGGACCAGGGGTTTGTGCTGTGTTATATTAACTGGGATTGGTGGATTCTAGAGAAAACAGCTCCCACAAGCAACCCTGTAAAGAATATAAATAGGAATTGAACACACAAATATATTATTAATAAGACTATGACCTTATTTTGACTTCAGTGAAGGTTTCGAATAGATTTCATCTGTTTTATGTGAGTATTATGGTCTGCTGATATGTGACTTTTGTTAGTGTTCACTGGACGTTTATGACTCTGCTCCTGCAAAGACACTGTCAGATATTGTAAAGATCTATAAACTGGAGTTTCTGCATTTTATATGCTTAAACTACACCACTGGGAACATTTTGGAAGACTGTCATTATGATATCTACCATGCTCTCACTTTTCAATATTATTTGGAAACCAATTTTATTTACTTCACCCCCAAAACCATGTCAAATGGAATCGTTGAACATTTTGTTTAAATCAGCCTCTTATCCAGATGGTTTTTAAGGATGGGTATCCGTGATAAAGTGCTAAAAATGTAGCATTATCTTTGAGAATGTGTAATTTTATTCTAATTTAAAGACTCTTTGACACAGAGCCAACAACAATGGCTAATATTATGCATACCCTTCATGCAAAGTGTATAGAGGTACAACAGTTTGTTTCTGGCATTCAATATATTTTATTTTTATGTAGCACTACATCTTTGCCAAGTTCTGGTTGACTCTTAAAGGGATAGTTCACCCAAAAATGAAAATTCTCTCATTATTTAATCACATGACTCCAGTGGTTTAATATATATAAGATGGGTCTTTAAAGCTATATGATAGGTGTGTAAGAAACAGATCAATGTTTTAAGTCCTTTTTTACTATAAATCTCCACTTTCACATTCTTTCACATGTTGAAAGTGAAGATTTACGGTAAAAAATGTGGCCTTTGTGTTTTTTGGAGCTTGAAAGGTCTGTTCACCATTCACTTGCATTGTAAGGAACAACAGAGCTGAGGTCTTCTAAAATTCTTTGTTTGTGTTCTACAGAAGAAAGAAAGATATACACATCTGGCATGGCATGAGGGTAATAAAATGATGTAAGAGTTTTCATTTTTGGGTAAACTACACGTTAAACCTTACTAACACAAGATGTTTTGAAGGTTCACAAAATTCCAGACTTGTGCTATCACATTTTTAAAGTTTACAGTTGAACATGGCAACACTAATGTTAATTGCATGTTCAATTAACCTAATCCTTGTGATCCAGAAAGCTAATATTCAAAATCAAAACTACATACTGCAGCTCAATCATACACTGATCAGCCACAACATTAAAAATCACCTGCCTAATATTGTGTAGGTCTCCCTCATGCCACCAAAACAGCACCAACCCGCATCTCAGAATACCATTCTGATATGATATTCATCCTCACCACAATTGTGCAGAGCGGTTATCTGAGTTACCATAGACTTTATCAGTTCGAACCGGTCTGGCAATTTTCTGTTGACCTCTCACATCAACAAGGCATTTTCACCTGCAGAACTGCCGCTTGCTGGATGTTTTTTGTTTTTCACACCATTTTGTGTAAACACTCTAGAGACTTGTGGATAAAAATCCCAGGAGATCAGCAGTTACATAAATATTATAACCAGCCCATCTGGTACCAACAATCATACCACAATAAAAATCACTGAGATCACAATTTTCCCCATTCTGATGGTTGATGTAAATATTAACTGAAGCTGAAACCCATACCTGTATCATTTTATGCACTGCACTGCTGCCACACAATTGGCTGATTAGATAATCACATGAATAAGTA
Source organism: Moxostoma hubbsi (assembly GCA_032164185.1). Taxonomy (NCBI): domain Eukaryota; kingdom Metazoa; phylum Chordata; class Actinopteri; order Cypriniformes; family Catostomidae; genus Moxostoma; species Moxostoma hubbsi. The sequence continues at coordinate 8,795,950 of JAVLUX010000003.1, read as the reverse complement.
GGTGTACAGGTGTACCTAATAAAGTGGCCAGTGAGTGTATATGTATTATATAAATGTAAGTATGTGAATGCACCAGAAATATAATTCATATTTTTGCATTAAATGTTTTTTCTATTTTTTTTTTTTTTTGTAATGTTTTTACAAAAATAAACTAGCTTTGCTAGAACATAATGTCATTCGATGTGAACATTACTGATAACTTTGAGGCTTCCAAAAACCATTCTACACTGTCTCTGACTATCACTCTCAGTTATACTCTCTGTCCATTTTTTGACAAACCCCTGCCCTGCCTTTACTGACAGAAGTACTATGCTGCTCTTCGGCTGAAATACCTACATGCTGAACATTTAAATTAACTGCAAATATTCATAAGTAACATGATTATTGTTGCCAGATGGGCTGCAACTGCTGATCTCCTGGGATTTTTCAACAGTCTCTAGAATTGAATGGTGCCAAAAACCAAAAAATTCAGTGAGGGGCAGTTCTGCAGGTGGAAATGCCTTGTTGATGAGAGAGATCAACAGAGAATAGCCAGACTGGTTCGAACTGACGAAGTCAACGTTAAATCAGATAACTGCTCTGTACAATTGTGGTGAGAAGAATATCACATCAGAATGCTGTTTTGGCAGCACGAGTGGGACCTACACAATATTAGGCAGGTGGTTTTAATGTTGTGACTGATCTGACTGTATATATTGTTCCTTTGAATCACAATCCAAAATTTGCTAAACATGCCAGGTCCATATTAATACAACAGTTATAATTTACATCAAATAATAAAAGTGAGCTTATGTCATTTTGTTATGATCCCAGCAATGTTTACAAACACTATACTTTAGTTTCAAGTGGGGTTGTATAATTATAGATGACAATATCTCTCAAACCCTCCAAAGTCACATCAGCAGCTGGTTTCAGTGTCTTACATTATGATTATGCTTTTGTTTTACAATAGCAGACTATTGTATCATGTCCCAGAAGTCATTAGATTTCATGGGAATGGGAATCCTGGGAATCCTAAACATTTTGCACTTGATATTAAGTCCATGTTAAAAACTGAGACTTGATTGTCCTTTTTTCACCTTCTAAAACTTTTGTTTTCTGTCATTGGGTTATTTGATGATGAAGATTTAACCACTGTCAGATGTGCATGTTTTTGTAAATACTTGTCTAAAACAGAATTACAATAGTTGCAAATACATTAGCAAAACATGGTTTATATTCTTCTCTACAGAAACCAAATGATCCTACACAAAGAAAATAAATGGGAAATGTTTGGACATGATTAAGTGTTGCCACTTACTCAGCATACTCTGTAACTACTAAATGAATCCTTTTAAACCATGGGATTTGTTTATTTAGGCAATTATTCGAGTCTTAAAAATATGATTGTCTTTTTTATTTTATTTTATTTTGAAACACGAGTAGTGAGCTGTCTTCATTTAGTATTTATTATTTTGTGTTAGTGCAATTACTTGTCAATGAAAACATGTTTGGATGTAGTTTTTATTAATATAAATTTTGTTCAAATCAATGCATGCAGCAGTGTCCCTATAAGTTTTTGTTCTGGTTGTCATTGTTAATAATTGGTCATCTTGTAACTAATAAATTAAATTAGATTCCATACATCTGGTCGGTGCACTGTTGATGTTATACACATATTTATGGGTAGGCTGACACTTCATTTTCTTGATTGCAATCCAAATCATTATTGGAGGAAAGTACTGCTAAATTACTGCTCATCGTAAATAACTTTTACTGTATAAATCACAGGTTGTAGAGGTTTATTTTCATTCCCTGAGTATAAATGTGCTGCAAATTTTAGTCACTGAATTTACAGAGCTCCATAAGAATGTTTAAGCAGAGTAATTTAATAAAAGCATTTTTCACAATTGTGCTTCACTTTACACAATCGATTTTTTCCTTAATTGAAATGTATTTCAAACATCCAAGAGTGGCATCCATAAATAGCCTTTTGACACAGCCAGGATGCAGTGGAAAATTCTGCACATTATTGCCTATACAACAAAACAAAACAAAAAATAAGTGCAAGAACTTTGAGGCTCCAGCATTTCTACATTAATGTATATTTTATAAAATAATTAAATATTTGCTTGTGAACAATACAAATCCAATTGGCCTATCATGGTTGTTTGTTGTTTGAAAGCATTTCCATTATGTAATTATTAGCTATACCATCACAATTAGCTATTATATTGTGCCTTTCTATATATATATATATATATATACAGTACTGTGCAAAAGTCTTAGGCACGTAAAATGTTTCACAAAAGCATTTGTCTTAAGATATCTTCAGCTTTAGTGTGTCAATAGGAAATATAAATGTTTGACTCCCAAACATTAATTTTGCAACTAGAAAAGATTAAAATAAAAGAATAGGGAGCCCTGCAACAGATGTCATGGCCCCCAAAAGCCCCCCACTGAACATCATGTCAGTCTGTGATTATAAAGAGACAGAAGCAATTGAGACAGCCTAAATAGAAGAACTGTGGCAATTCTTCAAGAAGCTTGGAGCATCCTATCTGCCAACAATCAAGAAAAACTGTGTACGGGTATACCTAGGAGAATTGATTCTGTTTTAAACAAAAGTTTTTTTAAGTTTACTGGACTTTGTATGACATTAAGTGATAAATTAAAACTATTTATGTCATTATTATTGTTGTAGACATCCTCACTATGCAACATTTAAGTGCCTAAAACATTTCAACATTACTTTGCGTGTGCGCGTGTGTGTGTTCACATTGGATAAAAGCGTCTGCCAAATGAATAAATGTGTGTGTGAGAGAGAGAGAGAAAGAACCATTAATAGTGCATACACTGTATTTGTGGATGCAAATACATTAAACATAATAAAATAAACATTAAAGTGAAAAAACAATGGGTATCTCAAATACCTTTCAGAAAATTTTACTTTCACTTTTTGCACACCCTCATTAAATATCCCGGCGAAACTCTACGTCATCTCTGTGCGACATGAAGTAAAAGAACTTTGTTTGAGAAAATGCACTACCATTAAATGTATTGTTTACTACCATAATATTGATCATAAGGCAATCATTGGAATACAGTTCACAACAATCCATTTCACAAGTGAATTTGTCAATCAGTTGGAGATTTATTATGAGGGCTTGTTTAAGGGCCTGTCAATTTACACTTATGTCAGACGTCTCGGGTGTGTTGCATCATAAACATAAAATGTTTAGGTCACTGTGTCAAGTTAAATATAGTTTAATACTCAATCTTTAAACACATCTTGATATCCCTTAGTGCGCATTTGCGCTCCTTCGAGTGTTTTGAACGCAAGAACGTAACGCATTTGTGTAGTTCTGTCTACTGGTGTGTTTACTTCACTGTATAAACGGCATGTTGCTAATACAGCTTGTGGTACTACAAGCTTACATTTCTCAGGAATCTTCCTTATTATGGTCCGTGGGCATGCGATTAATTGCCTTAATTTTTTTAACGCATTATTTTTTGTAAAATTAATCGCACTGAATTAACTCGTTAAATCGACATCCCTAATTTTACAAAATATAACGCGTTAAAAAAAATTAACGCATTTAATCGCATGCCCACGGACCATAATAATGAAGATTCCTGGGAAATGCAAGCTTGTAGTCCTACCTGTTTACTTCAGAGGGCAGTAACTGAAATATCAGCTGTACGAGCAATGCTCAGTTTATACAGTGAAGAAAACTCTTCAGTTGGCAGTGTCACTACTCGATCCACAAACGTCTAGGTTACATATGTAACCTCCGTTCCCTGATGGAGGGAACGAGACGTCGTGTCGAAGAAGCGACACTAGGGGTCTCTCTTGAGCACCGAAAGATACCTCTGATCTATGAAAAAAGGCCAATGAGAGTTGGCGAACAGTATTTGCATACTCCGCCTCCGGATACGGATATAAAGGCGAGAGAAATACGCTCGTTCATTCAGGATTTTTCTGAGGAGCCGGGAGTGTACCGGGCACCTCAGCGGCTCTGCTCAGCGACATGGCCGGGAAGACACGACGTCTCGTTCCCTCCATCAGGGAACGGAGGTTACATACGTAACCTAGACGTTCCCCGTCTGTCGCTCACTTCGACGTCGTGTCGAAGAAGCGACACTAGGGGTCCACTTCAAAACTCTCCATGCGCTGAGCCGTGTACGTGTACTGCTTACACAGAAGCGGGCAGGTATTTCTACGTGCACAGCGACCAACTGTGTTCAGACTGCACGTACTCTTCCCCAATGCCCTGAAAGAGTCGTCAGAATCCTTTTGGTCACCCTAGGGGGGAACAAGGTGACGCTCCCAACTAGGGAACGGGCCAAGCCTGGCTGGGCCTCTTTTCTCTCTATGTTTTCTCGGCATAGAGCAAGAGCAGCCGGGGCCCTTACCGCATCGAGGGAAGGGGGTCTTACCCGAATTCCTATTCTTTCAGGGGGAAAAGACCCTGCGGAGGCCACACCCGCCCAGCAGGGGAGGTAAAGGTGGCAAAATACATCACATGGCCACTTTGGGCATGTGGGAGGAAATGGCGCGGTGATAGATCCAACCTCGAGGAGGGGGGAGTTGCTACAACACGGCGACCGGAGGGCAGCGAAGGGCTGCCTAAGGGAGACGCGGGTCAGCTCGCAAGGTGACCGTACCACGGAAATACACACAGGAGGAGTCCCGTAGGAGGCCTGATCTGTGGAGCACCTATTCCAGTAGGGGTAGCCGGAGGTACCCGTAGTGGACTGGGCCGGCAAGTTCCTCCGCTGAACTGTTGCGGGCCCGAGAGGGCTAGGGAGAAATCAACCAGGGACCTAAGCCCTCTGGGAAAGAAGCGCACTGTTTTGCCTCGGAGAGGGAAACGGCGCTGGAAACAAGCGATTCACCCGGTCAGATCGTCAGCGTGTACCGAGTTCTACGGGCTCGGACCTGAGAGAACACGGGACGAGACTGACTCAACCCTGAGATTGTAAAACCTTGTAAAGGTGTTAGGTGTTGCCCAGCCCGCAGCTCTACAGATGTCTGCTAGCGAGGTGCCTCTAGCCAGTGCCCATGAGGATGCCACACTCCTGGTAGAGTGGGCTCGAACCCGCAAAGGGGGTGGCACGGCCTGGGTGTGATAGGCCAACTGAATGGCCTCCACCACCTAGTGAGACAGCCTCTGTTTGGAAACAGCATTCCCTTTCTGCTGTCCTCCAAAGCAGACAAAGAGCTGCTCAGAGCGCCTAAAGCTCTGGGTGCGTTCCAGGTAGGCAAGCAAGGCACGTACCGGACACAGCAGTGAGAGGGCTGGGTCTGCCTCCTCCCGGGGTAGCGCTTGTAGGTTCACTACCTGATCTCTGAAGGGCATGGTAGGAACCTTGGGCACATAGCCTGGTCGAGGTCTTAGGATCACATGAGTGTCTGCCGGACTGAACTCCAGGCAAGTGTCATTGGTAGAGAACACTTGCAGGTCCCCGACCCTCTTGATGGAGGCGAGTGCGATCAGCAGGGCCGTCTTTAAAGAGAGAGCCCTGAGTCTAGCTGATCCTAGCGGCTCGAAAGGGGATCTCTGAAGACCGGCGAGGACCACCGAGAGATCCCAGGAGGGGAACAGGTTTGGCCGGGAGGGATTTAACCTCCGGGCACCTCTTAGGAACCTGACGATTAAGTCGTGCTTACCCAGGGACTTCCCGTCTACTGGGTTGTGGTGAGCTGCGATAGCGGCAACATACACCTTCAAGGTGGACGGGGACAGCCTCCCCTCCAACCTCTCCTGTAGGAACAGGAGCACAGAACTAACTGCGCACCTGTGCAAGAAGGCTCACTGGGGGGAATGCATACTTGCGCAGCCCCACCGGCCAGCTGTGTGCCAGTGCATCTGCCCCTAGGGGAGCCTCTGAGCGGGCGTACCAGAGCGGGCAGTGGGAGGTCTCTCGGGAGGCAAACAGGTCTACCTGGGCCTTGCCGAACCGTTCCCAAATCAGCTGAACCGAGTGGGGGTGAAGCCTCCACTCTCCTCCAGGCAAGCGTTGTCGTGACAGCGCGTCCGCCATCACATTGAGGTTGCCGGGGATGTGAGTGGCATGCAGCGACCTGAGTCGGTGCTGGCTCCAAAGGAGGAGACGACGGGCGAGTTGCGACATGTGGCGGGAGCGTACGCAGCCTTGGCGATTTATGTATGCGACCGCAGTGGTGCTGTCCGACCTGACCAGGACATGTTCGTCCCGAATTAACGGGAGAAACTGCCGCAGGGCTAGAAGGACGTCAACAACTCGAGGCAGTTGATGTGCCAACGCAGCTGGGCCCTTTTCCAATGGCCTGAGGCTGCGTGCCCATTGCAGATGGCGCCCCAACCCGATCTGGAGGCGTCGGTCGTGACCAGGACGCATCTGGACACCTGCTGTAGGGGTACTCCAGCCCATAAGAAACAGAGGTCTGTCCAGGGGTTGAATGCTTTGCGGCAGGCAGGGGTGATCATTACCCGGTGCGTGCCGCAGCGCCATGCTCGTCTCGGGACTCGGGTCTGAAGCCAGTGTTGGAGCGGTCTCATATGCATCAACTCCAGCGGCGCGACCGCCGCGGAGGATGCCATATGCCCCAGGAGCCTCTGGAAAAGTTTTAAAGGGACCGCTGTGCCCAGCCTGAAGGCGGCGAGGCAGTTCAACACTGACTGGGCGCGCTCGTTGGTGAGACGCGCCGTCATTGAGACCGAGTCTAACTCCATCCCGAGAAAAGAGATGCCCTGAACTGGAGTGAGCTTGCTCTTTTCCCAGTTGACCTGAAGCCCCAAGCGGCTGAGGTGCCTGAGCACCTGGTCTCTGTGAGCGCATAGTGATTCTCGTGAGTGGGCCAGAATGAGCCAGTCGTCGAGGTAGTTGAGTATGCGGATGCCGGCTACTCGGAGCGGGGCAAGAGCTGCCTCTGCGACTTTCGTGAAGACGCGAGGGGACAGAGACAGGCCGAAGGGGAGGACTTTGTACTGATATGCCTGACCATCGAACGCAAACCGCAGGAAGGGGCGGTGTCGAGGCAGGATGGAGACGTGAAAGTACGCGTCCTTCAGGTCTACCGCTGCGAACTAGATGCCGGACGCAGGTTAGAATGTACTTCTGCGTGAGCATTTTGAACAGGAGTTTGTGCAACGCTTGGTTGAGAACTCGCAGATCCAAGATTGGTCGTAAGCCGCCGCCTTTCTTGGGCACAATGAAGTACGGGCTGTAGAAACCCTCCTTCATCTCGGTTGGAGGGACAGGCTCTATCGCGTCTTTGGCCAGAAGAGTCGCGATTTCCGCGCGCTTAGACTGGGCGTGTTCGCCGTGTACTGCGGAGAAGCGGATGCCCATGAAGGGGGGCGGGGGCCTGGCAAACTGAATTGCGTAACCGAGTCGGATGGTCCGGGCCAGCCAGCGAGACGGGTTGGGAAGTGAAAGCCACGCATCCAACATCTGCGCTAGGGGCACCAAGGGGACGATTAATTTTGACGTGCCCGGCGGGGCTTTGCAGCGGGGCGGAGCAGGTAGGGCAGCGTTGGGCGGCGACAGGGCGACCCGCGGCTGAGGTGCTGAGAAAAGACTCAAAGCACTTACCTTGCTCCGTACGCCCGGCAGGGGGCGGGTTAGCGACTGAGGAGGAGGTCCTGGGTAGGCGTCCTCTGGACTCGTCGGAACCGGCCGGCCGGGGAACAGTCGTGGGGCTGAAGACGGGTGGTCCGTGTCCAGGGAGCCAGGACTGTTGAGATCTGTGGGCAGAGCGCCATGAGAACGGCGTTTGCGGGCCAGGTGACCCAGAGACACAGGAAATAGCTCTGTTATTGAGAATGTGGGTACTGCAACCCCATCTAAGGGGGGGGTGGCAAATAAAATTGTTTAACAACAAAAGATTCTCCTCCCGGCCCTCCACCAGGGGACGGAGCGGTCTTACCACCTCCGGAGCTAACGTCTGTGTCGCTGGGTCGTCTGTCTCAGGACCGCCTGGGAGCCTTCTGGGTCCTCGAGGGAGTCCGAGAGACGGGGGGCGTCAGCTTCCTGCGGTGTGCTCGACGCAGGGGCTGAGAGCTGGGCCCAGGTTGAGGCGGAGCAGGTTTCTTAGCCGCAGGGGGACGCCCTCGGCGAGCAGACGGGGCAGTGGCCTTGGCGGCAGGTTTGCGGCGAGGCAGGATGTGTGATATGGCCTCCGTCTGCTTCCTCACCGTGGAGAACTGCTGGGCGAAGTCCTCGACGGTGTCGCCGAAGAGGCCAAGCTGGGAGACAGGGGCGTCGAGGAAGCGAACTTTGTCGGCCTCGCGCATCTCGACCAGGTTGAGCCAAAGGTGACGTTCCTGGACCACTAGGGTGGCCATCGCCTGCCCGAGTGCCTGCGCGGTGACCTTCGTGGCTCTGAGGGCGAGGTCGGTCGCTGAGCGCAGTTCCTGCAGCACATCGTGGTCAGGGCTACCCTCGTGCAGATTTCTGAGCGCCTTGGCCTGGTGGACTTGCAGGAGGGCCATGGCGTGCAAGGCGGAGGCGGCCTGTCCCGCGGCGCTGTAGGCTTTGTGGTTGAACAAGGACGCAGTCCTACAGGCCTTGGAAGGGGGTACAGGGTGCCCGCACCAGGTGGTAGGGTCACCGGGACAGAGATGGATCGCAACCGCCCTATCCACCTGGGGAATCGCCGTGTACCCATGGGCCTCTCCGCCGTCGAGGGTAGCGAGAGCGGACGAGCAGGGCTTTTGACGGACGGAGCTCTCCATGACAACGTCAGCTCGTCATGCACCTCCGGGAAAAACGGGACCGGGGGGGGGGCGTGGCTGTGAGCGGCGCCCAGACCCCAGGAACCAGTCGTCCAACCGTGACGGGTGTGGGGAGGGTGGAGGTTTCCAGTCCAACCCCACCCCGATGGCAGCCCGGGCAAGCATAACGGACATCTGCGCATCCGCCTCAACCTGGGCGTGCTGGCCCGAAGGCGGCAGCCCAGGGGAGGAGTCAGCGTCAGACACCGCGCTCTCCGATGGGGCGGCGAGCTCATCGGCTTCGAGCTCTAGAGGATAGGCAAACCGGCCCGGAGGTGAGTCGCCGTTACCTCGAGATTGAACGGAGGTCAGCGAGCGTGTCGGGTGGTCCGAGGGGGCGTACCCGGCGGAGCTGCACCCGCTGCCCTCCCCAAATCGCCTCCAGTGCCAACCGCATCGTCCTCAATCCCGTGGGAAGAAGGAGCGATACGGGGGGCGGCAGGAGTGGCGTGCTTTCTGTTGAAAGCGAGCCGCGACCGCAATGCTGCCACGGTCATATTCTCGCAATGAGAACATGAACCGTCCATAAACGCTAACTCGGTGTGATCGGCGCCCAGACACACGAGACAGCGCCTGTGGCCGTCAGAAGCGGAGAGCACTCTACCGCATCCAGGAACTACACAGGGTTTGAATGGCATCTTTATAAAAACGCGCCCTGAAAAGGGCGTTCAACACCACTGTGTATTGCTCTTTTAGAGAAATAAACTCTTTACGAGAAAATTGCTCTTTATAAACTCTTTTAGACACTGCGCTGTCGAAGCGCTCAGGGGCAAACTGCATGCCGGCAGAGAAGAGAAAAGCCGCTGAATGTGCGCTGTAAATCCAACAGCAGCAGCGCGTCAGAGGATCAGAAGCAGGGTAAGTTGTGTGTAGCACAGCAGACAGCATTCACACGACCATCGGCTCCGAAGAAAATTACTGAATGAACGAGCGTATTTCTCTCGCCTTTATATCCGTATCCGGAGGCGGAGTATGCAAATACTGTTCGCCAACTCTCATTGGCCTTTTTTCATAGATCAGAGGTATCTTTCGGCGCTCAAGAGAGACCCCTAGTGTCGCTTCTTCGACACGACGTCGAAGTGAGCGACAGACGGGGAACATGAGTTATGTTCTTGAGTTCAAAACACTCGAAGGAGCGCAATTGCGATCTTATGGATCTCAGAATGTTTAAAGATTGAGTATTAATCTATATTTAATTTGACACAGTGACCTAAACATTTTATGTTTATGACGCAACACACCCGAGACGTCTGACATAGGTGTAAATTGACGGGCCCTTAAACAAGCCCTCATAATAAATCTCCAACTGATTGACAAATTGACTTGTGAAATGGATTGCTGTGAACTGTATGCCAATAATTGACTTATGATCAATAATATGGTAGTAAACAATATACATTGTATTCTAAAGCCGCTTTTTGTATGGCCTTTTTGTACTCTTCTGCTACAGAAATGTAAAGCATTTTAATTATCTGAATATTTGTATATATTTGTGTATATATATATATATATATATATATATATATATATATATATATATATATAGTGCTTAGTACTTAAGTCTAGGTCTTGTAACCTCCATTCCCTGATGGAGGGAACGAGACGTTGTGTCCCCTAGTGTTGCTTCTTCATCACAACTTCTCTTTCCCTCCATCAGGGAACGAAGGTTACAACAGTAACCTAGACGTTCTGGTTTTTGGGCTGGGGTACAGCGGTGGTTGCCCCGCTGTCCCAAACTCTGTTTTCTGTTTGATGTGCAAGATGCATTTTAAAGACCTTATTCAGAGTAGCCATAAAAACCAATTCTATATTTGTTTTTTTCTGGAAATTAAAACAAAGCTGTAAGGTCTCTTGAAATCTCTTAAGTGTTAAGAGTTTTTACATCTGTCTGCTTTTTTACCCTGGTTTCCCACAAAATCTGAATGGGTGGTCCAGAAAGCTGCAATGTCATCCTCAAGAGGTTTGTAAACCTTTGCAATGCTTTTTGAGAGTAATAGATCAGGTCATGTAGTGATCAGAGAACTTGATGCTTCCTTGAAAGCTGTTATGATTCCACCCTATAAAATAAAAAAAATAAAAAACATGTCTGTTGCAATGTGAATTTAAAGGGATAGTTCACCCTGAAATTAAATGACCTCATCATTTACTCACCCTCATGCCATCCCAGATGTGTATGACTTACCTTCTGCTGAACACAAAAAAGAAGAAAATTTTAGCTCTGTAGGTCCTCACAATGCAAGTGAAAAGGCAAAACAAGCAAGAATAAAAGTAATCCATAAGACTCCAGTGGTTAAATCATTATCTTCAGAACTGATATGATAGGTGTTAATAAAAAATTGTTTTTTTAAATAAATTCTCCCCCCTTCCCAGTAGGTGGCGATATATGCACAAAGAATGCAAATCGCCAAAAACAAGAGGAAAGTGAAGATTGATAGTAAAAAAAAGGACTTAAATAGTTCTGTTTCTCACCCATGCATATAATATCACTTCAGAAGACTTTAATTTAACCACTGGAGTCTTATAATTACTTGTATGCTACATTTATGTGCTTTTGGAGCTTTAAAGTTTTAGGACCCATTCACTTACATAGAATGTGCCAACAGAGCTTAGAAAAACTTCTAAAAATCTTTGTGTTCAGCAGAAAGAATGTCATACACACTTGGGATGGTATGAGGGTGAGTAAATTATGAGAATTTTTGGGGTGAACTATTCCATTAAGCAAAGCCCCTACCTTGTTGAAATCTTCACAAACAATTAAAAGGCTAACTTTTTAGCTATTTTAGTGGCATACTTTGTACATCCCTCCCTATTAACTATCCATCTAAGTTTGGTCCTTTAAGATAAACACATTACGATAAGTGAAAAGAGCTGCTGCCCAGAAATGTAGTCTGTCAATAGTTATTTTTGTTATATGTTTAGTTGTACTTACAGTTTTGGGTAGTTGACAACCTGTAATGTCTGTAAACTTCTTTAATTCAGTATCAAGATTTTAGGTTTAAATTTAAACTGTTCATTTAGGTGTGTAAATGTTTTTGCTTTTTTTTTTTTTTACCATTTCTTACCGCCTTTTATCTCCTCTGTTTTGAAGTGGTCCTGCCATGTGACATTAATTTTTAAAAGTACAAATAATCCATGTCTCAACTATTATGAGGTCAATATTTTGTTTAGAATAGTTTTAGATGAAGTATAGCATGCCACTATCATCAGAGGAGCCAATATCTCTTTAATACTTGTCAATATGCTGTAGAGGCACATGCACACATAGACATCAAAGGGGGCTTGAGCACCTGCCCTTTTTCTTCCTCGAGAGAAAGTGCCCTTTTTTCTGAGGTGCTTTTTAAAAAAATATATATTTATATATAAATATATATTTATTCCTGTTTGCACACAGCTTCCTTTTCAAACAAATATATTTATTGGATAAAAAAATCTAAATATCAGGTCGGGAGATGAGACTTTGTGGAGTTCTGGTGCCCTCCCTCCCTCTGTGTCTCCGTGCAGCAGTGCAGCACACATCAGCACATGAGACACAAAGACAGGCAGGCAGCAGCCCCTCCCAGCTCCTATCCCAGTTGTGTTTTTCTTGGCTTGTGTGGAGGTGAGTGGTGATGAACAAAAGACTAAGCTACCAGTGCCTCGACTTTACAGCTAATTAGCCAAAAGCCAAATATAGGTAACTTGTGTCTTGCTAACATGCATGACTCATGAGCTAATAGCTAATGTAATAAGTTAGCAAAAGTTTTTCATGGCCATAAAGGCTAATGTACTGTACTTAATGGTGACACTACAGGTGAATACCGTAATATTTGTGTCAAACAACGTCATCACTGTCACCACATTAATAGGCAAATTAGGAGTTAACTAATTAAAATGTGCTAATTTGCATGCATTTTACAAGGCACTGCGGGTGAATAGGACAAAACAAAATAAAGCATATAACCCATAACACATTTGGTGTATTCCAATAACGCCAAAAGAATTAAAACGATTTATTGCCTTGTGCAAAATAAGCAAATTATATGTGAAACTATTTCCCTCTCCTTGGTGCAGTGAATTATTCAAACTATATACTTGAATCTAGTACCAAAGCAAACATGCACATTGTGGGATAGTTTCCTTTGCTGTTGCCTGCAATTGTGATAAACCTATTGAATACTTATGAAGACCATGGTCTCTGTGTGAACTGATTATTTTGTAGAAATCTGTTGAGTATAAAATAATTGCGTGAGTGTGAGGGAATTAAAATAAATTGGTTAGGAAGTCAGATTTTTGTTAATATATTTCAATAATTACATGAAGTGCCCTTTTTTTCCACTTGAGTCCCATCCCCCAACAAAGCCCAGCCCCCCCCCCCCCCCCCCCCCCCCTCCTCATGCATGTCCCTGATGCTGTATGTTTAGTGTGTTGAACTTATTCAATAATATAATGTTTACTAATGTGTGAGACATGCTTTATTATTAATTACCTTGATTAAAATTGAACAGTTCTTAGGTACAATATTTTTGTTAGCTTGTTAGTGTAACATCAGGTCATGTGAGAACATTGAACCATATTGACTGCAGAAATGTAACTGTGCGATTTTACACCATGCTAATAGCTCCAAAGCAAATATTTACACAAAACTGGATTACAACATGACATTATCAAATGTGACCACACAAGTAGCCTGTGAAGATCCCCTCAAACACAATTATTGCACACAATTATTACTTTGAGTCTAGATTAAATTGCTTTGATCTGTTGATATAATTAGCTGATTATTTCTGTTGTACAATTCATTATATAACATCATATGGGGTGTTATTCCCTTGTACTTAGTTCTCTTCCATCTCATCACATTGTCACCTCAAATTGATGAACCAATAACGTGTATTAGATCACGGATCATAATCCATATACTCCTTATATTAACTATTTATTATATGGTTTTATAGCTGGGTTCCTGATATTTATTTTTATGATGTGTGAACTTTCACCTAGATTGCTAGTAGGTCAAAAAAAAAGGGAAGTTACTCCACCATAACACATTAGTGTACAATACGTCAAACCAGCTTTTTGCGCAAGAAATCCCCTTCATCGCGCGCCTGACCTTTGGACTACATCCCTCCTCGTTTCGTCATCAACAGTCCTTTAGGAGTCCCTATAAAACCCGTAACAGTCGCTCATTTTTCATCAGAGCGGTTGTGCGTGAATTCCTTAATTTTGCCCTAAACACCATACGACAAAAACAAAAGGTAAATGATGTTTTATTTTTTCTTGTTGATATTCAATCATCTTTTTGTGTGTAGCTTCCCGTCAAATCGTTAAAGAATGTTTAGGTTAACGCTTACTTTCTCTCTGGAAAAACCATTATATAGACTGTTGAACACATTTTTAATTCTCTCTTGTTGGTGTAATTATTTATGTTACATATTTATTCTGCCTATTACAGCGTCATGGCTTCTATGGAAGTTATTACAAACCAGGTGTGTTTGAATCTTCGTTCTTAAAATGCACTCCTGTTTCCAATTACAAGGCTACTCTTCATTATTCCTATGTAATAATATGATTTACATTATATATATATATATATATATATATATATAGAGAGAGAGAGAGAGAGAGAGAGAGAGAGAGAGAGAGAGAGAGAGAGAGAGAGAGAGAGAGAGAGAGAGAGAGAGAGAGATATTGTGGCAGCGGGGGCGTGGTCAAGCGTTTGTCCGGGGGGGAAAGCAGTAAGGGCGCTTGCACCTGAGCCAAATTATGTATAACACCTGTCTCTGATTTCAGTGAGCATGGGGAGAGCGGCATAAAAGCGGCCACAGTATTGCACACAATTTCCTCCTTAACAAAACTTTCTAAACACAATAAATGGTTCTTCTGTATGACAGCACACGTCAACACTGGACTGACGTATGTGTGTAGCTCTCTCTGCCAACTGGAGGTTCTGTGGCTGCTTTTATGCCGCTCTCCCCATGCTCACTGAAATCAGAGACAGGTGTTAGACATAATTTGGCTCAGGTGCAAGCGCCCTTACCGCTTTCTCCCCCGGACGGATGCTTGACCACGCCCCCGCTGCCACACACACACACACACACACACACACACACACATATATATATACATATATATATATATATATATATATATATATATATATATATATTTCAGTTGTTGACTAGTCTGCTACATGATTTGATCAATTTTAATCTTTGTCATTTATTTCTAGAATGTGGTTGCCAGAATGGCTCATTTTCCCTTGGTGATTTCCACCTATGACATCGTGTCAAATGTGTTCTGCAACACCAAAGATAATTATCCATACTTTAAGTTTGTCTGTGAGGCGGCTGAGAATGGTGTGAAGACCGTAACCTCAGCTGCTTTAAACAGTGCATTACCATTCATTGAGAAACTCGAGCCTCAGTGTATGTTGTTTTTTGTTTGACACCTGAAATTAGGGCAGATTACAATATGAATAAGTATAGTTTAAAGTTATTGTTTTCCTTTTTAGTCTCTTTGGCAAATACCCTGGCATGTAAAGGACTGGATAAGATAGAGAAGACTTTGCCTATCCTATACAAGCCCTCTGATCAGGTATTTAGTTAACTTTAAACACTGTTACACCACGGGGGCTCTTTTGGCTATAGGTGGCACTTCATTACAGAAACATAATGTACACAACAGATTACAGCTTAGTTAGGAAATGTTTTCAGTTGCTATAGTTCACTCTGCTTGCCCTGTAATGTTAAGTTGCTATGGTTACAAACAGCGCATTAATATCTAATGGTGATTTAAACTGATCAGAACTACTTGTGCATTGAACGGTTTGAACTGCATACATCCAGCCAATCAGAATCGAGTATTAGAACAGACCATGGTATAATGAAAAATAATGCACACCTCAGGTGGTAATTATGGTTTGTTGTCAATTATTCCTTACATATCCTATTATTTAAAGGGATAGTTAACCCAAAAATGAAAATACTATAATCGCTTATTCTCCCTTGTATTGTTCCAAATAGGGATGTGCCTGAAGCTGAATAACCTATTTGGAAAGGCACGAATAATGACTTCAAAACGAAAAACGGATTCATCTGAATAATATTAAAAAAAGTATTTGTTTGATTGATTATCCAAGAAGCACAAGATCAAAGCAATATTTTAAATAAACATCCAAAATGACAACTAATTTATAAATCTGTGCAGCCAATATTTCTGAAGTGTAATGAATGGAAATACACATGGTGTGATTTTAGATCGGATGGGCGCGGTCTGGAGCTTGTCAATTGTAACATTAACTAAGATACGACATCATATACACTTTCCACTTCTTGAAATGTCTATGTTAATATACAGTATCACACGATTTCCATGTGATTCCCATATATTAATTTATTGCCTAGACCTGAGCACCTAATTCGTGGCCTGAAGTGATGATTTCTCATCGGAGCTCGTCTATCCATATCTTAAAGTTGAACACATTTATATCCACATCAGTGATTAGGGTAATTATCTGATTAAGAAAATGTAAAATGCTCCATAAAGGTTTAAGTGCTTCATCTATTCTGAATATTCCAGCTTATGTAAAACGAAAAAACTGAAACATCCTCCATCATTTTTTTCTTCTTTAAACAGTGCTAAATTTTAGAATGTTAAGTATCCTTGAGCTCTGAAAAGGCGCTATATAAATGTAACATTATTATTATTATTATTATTATTGTATAACTAAATAATGGTGTCCAGTCATAAAAAATCAGCCTGGTCTCATGGTACCAGGTTGTGAAAATGCCTTAGACTCACAGGAATTTCACCTGTTAGTAGGCTATATTGATTTATTTTTATTTATTGTAATGTTTGAATTTGTATTTATTATGCTCTGAAAATGTGTGCTTGAAATGTAAAATTTTGCTTGACACTTCCTGCCTCCAGAATAATTTTGTTAAACATTCAGAGACTAATTAAATTTCTATTTATAAATATAAGAAATACCAGGAGAAACCACAGTTAATATGGCCTACAAATTCAGTTTCATCTGTTAAGATTTTTTTTTTTTTAAATAATTATAATAATTGTTATTATTATTATTATTATTATTAGGCTTTTATTATGAAAAGGCACATACAAGGAATATTTTATTAATAGAAACTATAAATGTAAGAGTAACACTTAAAAATGTGAAGCACTTCCGGTTTAAGCCCGCCCACACCCAGTTCTGTCCGAATACAGACAGATCATTTTGTCATATGAACAAGTACAGATACAGATCATTTCTTTTCTGCACAACCATAGTTCTAAACCCCTTTGATTTCCTTCCTTGAAACACAAATGGAAATGCAAAATGACAGAACCATTCACTTTTATTGTATGGAAAAAAAATACAATGAAAGTGAATTGTGACTGAAGCTACAATTCTACTTAACAACTCCTTTTGTGTTCCAACCAAGAAAGAAAGTCATATGGGTCTAAAACAAGATGAGGCTGAGTAAATGTTCACATAATTTACATTTTTGAGTGAACAATCCATTTAAATACAGTCTAAACGCTAAACAGTAGTTTCTCTTTCCTCCTTAAAGACACTCGTAATCTCTCGTCACCTATAATGTTGGCTTTCATGCTTGTGTATTTTAGTACAACTAGATTATTTTAATCTTATTACTTCTCTTTCAGATTGTCACCAATGCCAGAGAGGCAGTGACAGGAGCTAAGGAAGCTGTCACAGGGACCATGAATGGTGCCAAGGAAACTGTCTCCCACACCCTTAGTGGAGTGATGGACAAAACCCATGGAGCAGTGCAGGACAGCATGGGAAAGACCAAGACAGTGGTCAGTGGTGGAGTCCAAACCGTGATGGAGAGCAGGATGTTGAAACTGGTCAGCAGTGGAGTGGACATAGCACTGAGCACGTCTGAGATTCTGGTGGAGCAGTACTTACCAGGAACTGAAGAGGAAAAAGGTGAGACTGTGATGGGATGGACATTTCCTAATGTTAGGAAGTTTTCAGGAAATGCATTTAGCATGCCATCCCAGATGTGTATGACTTACTTTCTTCTGCTGAACACAAATTAAGATTGTTAGAGGAATACCTCAGGTCTGTACAGTACATCCACAAAATGCAATTAAGTGGGTTCCAATGTTTCAAAGCTCCAAAATGCACATTCAGGCAGCATAAAAGTAATCCACAAGACTCCAGTGGTTAAATCCATATCTTCAGAAGCGATTTGATAGGTGTGGGTAAGAAAAAGATAAATATTTAAAGGTGCACCAACTAATTGTTTCCTCGTTAAAAAGTTGAACTCCTAAAGATCTTCAGAAGCGATTTGATAGGTGTGGGTAAGAAAAAGATAAATATTTAAAGGTGCACCAACTAATTGTTTCCTCGTTAAAAAGAACTCCAAAAGATATGAATTGTAATTATGCAATATATGTAGGAAATCATGAACACTCACATCAAAATGAAGACTCCAGTCATATCAGTAACATTATAAGAGCTGTTTTCATTTACATGGATAGGGTCCGCACATGGGGCAGCCATGTTAGAATCACATGGCCAGCTGAATACTACTCACGTAATTTCAGTAACCATCCTGTTATTTGACACTTTCACTCATTGATTAAAGTAATCATGGCTGACTGTGTATACTGACTGTGAATACTAATAATATTAATGGCATCTGAAACTGAAAGCTATTGATTTAAAATGATGCTGCATCCAAGCCACTAGGTGTCAATGTAAGTCTAAGATGACACAAAGACAAAAGTTGCTGAGTGCACCTTTAAATCCTTTTTTACTATAAATTCTCCTCCCTGCCCGGTAGGTGGTGATATGCACAAAGAAAACAAAAACAAAAGAAGAAAAATGTGAAAGTGGACATTTATAGTGAAAAAGGACTTCAATATTGATCTGTTTCCCACACTTATCATATCGCTTCCAAAAATTTGTATTTAACTACTTGAGTATTATGGATGACTTTTCCTCTGCCTTTATGTCCTTTTTGAGCTTAAAAATTGTAATATTCATTTACTTGCACTTTATGAACCTACAGAGCTGAAATATTCTTCTAAAAATCTTTGTTTGTGTTCAGAAGATAAAAGACAGTCACACATTTGGGATGGCATGAGGGTGAGTAAATGATGAGACAATTTTTTTTTTTTTTGGTGAACTATCTATTTAAAGGGCTAGTTCACAAAAAAATTAATTCAGCTCATATGCCTTCTGTGCTTTGAAAATTGCATACAGTATGTATATTTAAGATTTTCCTTGTGATGGTCTTATGATGTGATGTCATGTGACTAATTTTAATTTTAAATTAGTTTTTAAAAAACATTGAAACGGCAACAACTCTGTTCTATAATTAGACTATATGTTTTTTATTTATTTGTTTATTTGTTCAGTGACAGTTCACAATATATTTTTATATTGTATAAGTATTAGCTTAAAGCTAAATTTTAACCCTTGGCGGCAGTTAGAATACTGCCCTGGAAAGCAGTTTGTTCACAATTGAACATTAAAAATAATAATATTAATAATAATAATTACTCTACACTATATTAAACATTCTAAATAATACCACATATACACACAGCATCTACAACATAATTCAATCCATGATCAACAGCCACTTTTTATACAACTAATTTAAACATTTTTATTGTAATGCACTCTCTGATTGTTCTCAGCAGGGAATTCCAATAATCCAATCTTTAACTTAAAAAAGCCTGAACTACCAAATTTTGTTGATCTATATTTAATTTAACAGTCACCTCTAGAGGAGGAAATTTTTGCAGTAGTGTTATGTTTTCTAAATTGTTTTAGATGTGGTGGGGAAAAACCATGTAAAATCAATAACAATGATACGTTAAAAAAATTACAATCAAAAAATTGTCAAAAGTCTGAATTTATGCTTTTTTAATAATGTTACAATTGTGGTATGAATACATTTCTAGTACTGTTTTGAGCACATAATATTTCATAAGATTGCATTTAGAGTCCTGGGGAATTGGCCTACTAATCCGATTCATTTGTGGAACATCAACATCTCAAAGAGATCCTTTATTAGGAATCTAAAGTTCATTTGTTTCCAGAGACACACACATTTTTGTTTAGATCAGTGGTTCTCAATTACCAAAAATTGGGTCACAGGTCTGTTCTCAGAAGGCGTGCACGGAAAATACAATGCTTAATGTGAACAATAAAATGCAACTATCCATATAACCATGCAGAGTTAGGATAGCAAAATAAATAGGCTTATCAACTTTCAAAAAGAAGAAAACATACCCTTGACTTTTGTTGTTGATGTCAAAGTCTCTGCATTCAAACTCAACAGTATTTTTGTGCAAATGAATCTGTCACTTGGTAATATGGCTAATGCTTATCCACTATTTGTCCCATTTCATTTGTTAGGCTTGTACATTTTCTATTTAGCCTATGATCATGTTAATAATCCTGCATATTGTTGGGCCTATGCAGTTTTATTAAATTAAATGAATGCAAATAAGTTAAATCAGTTACTGATTTAATCAATTTGATTTTAAAAAATTTTATAATTTTTTTTATACTTAACAATTTTGATACTGTAGGTAACCACAAGATGTACAATGTAAAATCTGGTTCCTGAAGTAAAATTAGATGAAATCTGTTTAGATTATAAATTGTAGATTATGCCTGTGGAAATTCCATAATCTAACAACTGTTTCTTTGTCCCATTTCTCTGTTTGTTTGTCCTTCTTTTACATTCTTTTAGAATGTGGAGTGAAGACAGCAATAGGATTTGACAACGACCTAGATGCACCTAGTTACTATGTGCGGCTGGGGTCTCTCTCCAGCAAAGTGAGGGACAGGGCTTACCAAAGAGCTGTGGCCAAGGTCCATAATGCCATGCAATGCAGCCAAGAGTCCATATCCCAGCTAAACCATACCATGGATCTGGTAGGTTGACCTGAGCTAAACTCAATTTGCATTTCCTGTGGGAAAGACGAGCACAGCAAAATAATTGTTTTAACCCTTTAAGGGTGTTTTTAAAGATTTCCTGTTTCAGTGGCATACCCAGATTTAAAGGCTTATAACACTAAAATAAAACTTGAGCCAAAAATGTACTTTGTTTCTTTTCTTTTTTTTTTTTTTTTTGACATAATATATCTTGGGGTGTAAATAACGTAGCTCTGAAAAAACCAAACATTTTCCCAAAATGTCACCTGTAAAATTTGTGTTTATACAACAAAGAAATCAAAAGTTATAGCATTACAAAAAAATATTATTCTAGTGTCCAAAAGCCTCCAAACAAATAAAGCAATAATTGTACATAAGAACAGTGACTAAAAGTATGCTCTCTCTCTCTCTCCAAAGCACACAAGCATGAGTAACAAGATCTCATTCAGTTCCACTCTGTGTCATTTGAGCCATAATTTAATCAGTGTCATGTTCTTGGCTCCATCTCCTGGTGAGCATACTGTATGTAATTAGAATTAACGATCCTCTCTGCCCACATTTATCTAAATGTGGGCAGAGAGGATCGTTAATTCTAATTACATCTGACTTCCACCTCTGGTTGCAGTGATCTCAATCCTAATACGATTAGTTTAGCGTTCTATGATGCTGATCAACATACTACATCATTTCTGATGAAGTCATCTGATCCAGACATCTAATGTAGTTGTTTCGTGTTGATTATCTTATGATCTATGCATACATTTATGTTGTGTGTGTGTGCTTGTTTTAAAGATAATCACCTCATCTAAGTAATGGTATGTGATATTTTGTTCCGTTTATTTTCTGTGAAGAAAATATGCAAAAAATACTGCATATAAGCAACCCCTGTTTACATGTAACATGTATGTCAAATACAAATGCTTAGCTATTACTTGTTATATTTTTATCTGCGAGTAAAAAAAATAGGCTGGTTGTATTCTACTGTACTCTTTGAGAGCTTTCCAGCAACATATTACACATGGCTATTTGATTAGTTTAATGTATCTTCAAATAATGTTTACCACAGACCTTATATCATAAATGGAAAAATCCCATTATAAAAACCCATAGGAAATTCCAGAGGGAAACCATGGTGAATTAGGCTTCTGGGTTTGCCTACAAATTGACATCATGGCTGAACAGCTCTATAGATGGCTAAATAGATGTAAGAAAGAAAAAATCAATCACAATAAAGAGTGCAAATGAACACAAGAAAAATGGCCAATCACAATTCTGTATTGGATTTTGAAATGCAAGCATTCTATAAATGTACGTCAATGGGTGAAGTCTTAAAATGTATCAAATTTAAAAAATCTTGCAGTCAAGAAGAGAATGATAGGTTCATAGACAATGAAGTTGAGGTTACCAAGATATCTCTATTTTGCACAATATCTCAAATATAACCGGAAGTTCAGGAAACTGTGCCCTTTTGAATGTATTGGTCTAGGACTAAAATAAAGTATTGGGAATAGTTAGTATAAATGTTATTGGGGGTGTTATTTAAAAATGCGCTAATTAAAGGCTAAATATTTTCTAATATCCTAGGTTATTGTGCAGAGACAACTAGTAAGTAAGCAAATTGTAGGCTGAATCCCCAAAAAGCATAAACATTGGCTTTGTGGCACTTTTAAAAACTAGTACGAGCATCCATACACGACAGAGCAACAATGGCTGAACCAATGCTTTTGATGACAAATGGAAGACATTAGAGGTTGGAGGTTTCAGGGAGAAGCACTAAATCTTTTTGCAATTAATTTTGGTGATTTTTGTTGCACAGAAAATACACACTTCACCTTTAACCTTGGGCAGCAACTACGAAAACTATTTTTTAGTCACATTATTTTAATTTATTTAAAATAATGTGATTAAAATCATTTATTTATATAGTACAACCCCAATTCTGAAAAAGTTGGGACAGTATGAAACATGCTAATAAAAACAAAAAGGAGTGATTTCTAAATTATATTCACCCTTTGCTATATTGAAAGCACATCAACTAATAATTTTATGATGATTTTTTTGTTTGTTTTTTTTAATGTATAGTAATTTCAAATCAGATGATTGCAACACTCCAAAAAGTTGGGACAGGGGCAATTTAAGACTAATATCAATTTGACAAGTTAAAATAAGAAGGCAGTGTGAAACAGGAGATATTAAAGAGGTGAAGAAATTGTGTCATAATATATAGGGAGCCTCCAAAAACAGCCTAGTCCTTCAAGAGCAAGGATCATTCGAGACTTGTCAATTTGCCAATAGATGCTTCAGCAAATAATCCAGCACTTTGAGAACAATGTTCCCCAAATAAAATGGAAGGATTTTGGGCATTGCACCCTCTACAGTACAGTGCACAATATAGTTAAAAGATTCAAAATCTGTTCAAATCTCGGTGTGAAAAGGGCAAGGCGAAAACCACTTCTGCTTTATCTCTGATCCCTCAGACATCACTATCTTAAAAAACATAATTTATCTGTAATGATATCATGAACATGGGTTTGGGATTATTTTAGTAAACCTTTGTTTACCACACACCATTCGCCACTGAATCCACAGATGCAAGTAAAGACTTTACTATGTAAAGCAGAAGCCATGCATCAACACTAGGGCTGAAATGATTAGTTGACGTTATCGACCAAAAAAAATTGTCGACACAAAATGTAATTGTTGAATAGTCGTTTGATCTCATTTAACGTAACATAAGATCACATTAAACTGTAATGATGACTCGTGAGTGCAGAATTGCAGCTTATTGAGTGACTTATTGAAGCATATTATATGTCATTGTGCATTTCTTAACGTGAAGAAAATTGGCGACATGCAGCTTTATTAATAATAGAGTTTTATTTAATTTATTTGTTTAGTTAAAGCTGGATTGAAGTGAGGAAGTGAGTGAAGGTGAGAGAGGAAGACTTTGCCCCATTATACACTACAACAAAATATATTTATGATTTGTTTTGTTTTGTTTTTCAATAAAAATATCTAAAATTAATTTAAAATAATGTACATTTACTTTAGGAACTATACTGCAGAAGAAAAAATTGTTATCTGAGAATGTTGAATATAATATTAAAAATATAAATATTTTAAAATATCTAAAAATCCTTGAAAAAAAGATGCATTCACCTCTGAAGCAGCATATAAGATATTTAGACTTGCTCTTAGAGAATAGACCTTGAATATAAGTATATTTTGTCTTTACTGCACTTGAAGTATAACCAAGTGAAAAATACACATATACAAAATACACTTATATTTAAGATACATTCTCTTAAAGCAAGTCTAAATATATTATATGTTAAATGTATCTTGTTTTATGAATTTTTAGACTATTTTAAATGGAAAACAAGTCAAAACCACTTGATAACAATAGTTAGTTTTTTTTTTTTTGTTGTTGTTTTTTTTCAGTGAATTTCTTTACTGAATTAAACTTAATAAAAAGTATTTTTTCTCTTGAATTCGTGGAATAATCATTCTAATAATCGTTAGATTAATAGATTACAAAATAATCGTTAGTCGCAGCCCTAATCAACACTGTCCAGAAGCGCTGCCAACTTCTCTGTGCTCGGTCTCATCTTCGATAGAAAGTAGAACAGTGGAACATTGTTTTTTGTTCCGATGAGTCCACATTTCAAATAGTTTTTGAAAAATACAGCTGTTGTGTTCTCCAGGCCAAAGAGAAAAAGGAACATCCAAACTGTTATTAGCCTCGGGTCCAAAAGCCAGTGTCTGTATGGGCCAGGGGTGTGTCAGTGCCCATGGCATGGGTAACTCACACATCTGTGAGGGTACCATTAATGCAGACAGATATGTTAACATTTTGTAGCAGCATATACTGCCATCCAGCACTGTCTTTTCCAGGGACTTCCTGACATTTTCAGCAGGACAACTTCTAATCACATACTACCCGAATAAGCAGAGAGTGTGGGTGCTAGATTGGCCTGATTTTTCGTTATTGGGGTTGTGCATACTATTAACTTTATTGTCTGTTTTACAAATCTTTTTCACCAGCAAATCGAATCCTGCACCTTGACCATTGCCTATAAATTCAGCCAGCAGCTTCAGACCACATGTCTGGTCTTAGTGTCCAGCTTCAAAGGTCTCCCTCAGCACATCCAGTTCCAGGCTCTCTCTGTCAGCCAGTCGGCCATGGCGATCTACAGAAGCTTCAGTAAGGCTGCTGTCTTGGGAGATCTCTCCGATACAGTCCTCGCCACTAGTCAATCTCAGCTCAACAGAATAAGGGATTCCATGGATAACGTCATGGACTACCTAATCAACAATACCCCACTTAATTGGTTGGTAGGTCCATTTTACCCACGCATGGAACATGCAACTGCAAGCAGCCCTAAAACCGGTATATCAAGGAGCTCTCAGCCTGAAGTGGAGATGCAGTCAATGGAATAAAGAAAATTAACCATTTGTACCTATCTAACATACATGATTACAGACATGCATCGCTGCTAGTAAAATCTGGCTATACTTGCAAAAATTATATAGTCATCAAATAATATGCTTGTGCTTTACTGAATGGTATTTGGTGAAGTTTCTCAACTTTAGGCCTACTAATCTAAATGGCATACAACTTAATCCTTCTTGTCTCTTTTTTTTTTTTTTTTTTTTTTTGCATTTGTACATTTCTAATAAAATAATACACTTAAAATATGTATTTTAGCTGTGTGTCTTGTTTGGGGGGAGGATGTTTGACCTCACTGACAAAGGTAATTTATGTATTAAAATCTTGAAAACTGGAAAAACCAGTGTCTTTATTTTTCTACACTAAGATAGAAATAGGGCCAGTAAGTATCTTCATATTCTGTATACCTACAGGTACATTTGATCTTTATTTATTTATTTATTTTATATAGCAACAAATACATATATAAGTAAATAAGAAATAAATCTGATTAAAGAATAAAAATAATGTAAATAATAAAATCTATTATAAAAATGAGTACAACTTTTAGCCTCACTGTTTCTGTTTGTAATTCTCAGTCTGTCTCCTACATTGATATGGATACATTTACAGAACACATTTCCTTGGGGTTAAGATTTGTGATCTCCTGGGATTTTCACACACACAACAGTCTCTAGAATTTACCAAAAAAAATCCAGTGAGCAGCAGTTCTGTGGTCAGAACGTAGACAGGACTTGTCGATGAGAGAGGGCAACAGAGAATTCTACAGTTACATGCATCAAGTTCAAGATTACTTCATTTAGTTTCATAGATTCCAGAGAACAGCAAACTTTTAAACTACAGTTAATAAAACTTCTCACAATTTTTTTTCATCAAAACACTATAATAACTTAATAACAAAATATATAATCCCATTACAGACTAAGATTGTTAAAAATACAATGAAAAGGAGACGACTTTCTGTTTCCTCTCAATTGAATTGAAGCTTTAAATAAAAAGTGAGGGAAAAAAATATGAGTCTTACGGGAGGCATATTCACTGTAGCTTTACCTAGAATGAGTGAGAGTATGGGGGAAAACACAAACACACACACAAAACAGTCAGAGCTGAAGAGATGCTGCAAGAAACCAGTTAAAAATACCATGTTACAAGCTGAATGTTTGCTTCAAAATGTATTCAGTTGCTAGGTAATGCCTCTCTTTACTGATGTACCTTTGCAACCTCTATTTGGATGTAGCTTACCTAATGGACTCTGAATTTTCAGGACATTTGCTTCCCTGGATAGCATAGGTTCTGAAATTGAGGAAAAAATATTGAGACTAAAAGAGTCTTTGATCTTGATGCCTTGAATGACATTTATCTATTACTGAAATGAATTGTTTACTCAAAATGAAAATTCTGTAATAATGTATTATTCGGTTGTACCCTGTGGAAAACAAAACAAGATGTTAGGTGGAATGTTAGCTTCACCTACAATTCACTCTTGTCTAACATTCTGCCTAACATTTCCTTTTGTGTTCCACAGATGATAAAACAGGTTTGGAACAACAAGAGGGTAACAAGAGTAAATGATGAGAGAATTACAATTTTTGGGTGAAATATCCCTTTAAAATAAGATTATATTCCAATAACCTGTGCAACTGGCCATCACATTTAAACAATATATGCCAAAAATAACGTTTTAGCTTTACTTTTAAGAACAAATCTCCATCAAATTAAATTAATGAAACTAAATTTTATAGATAGATAGATAGATAGATAGATAGATAGATAGATAGATAGATAGATAGATAGATAGATAGATAGATAGATAGATAGATTACCCAATTCAATTGTGAAATGTGTACATTTTAAAATAATTTTTTGAGTGTAAATTCAACAAGTTATACCTCTGACTGAGACCTTCACTGTGCTGAGTGCCAATCCCTGCGAGTCTAACACTTTATATGTGCCGGCAGTGCTGGCCGTAACCCTCCTGATTATCAAACTGTCATCTTTCTCTCTCAGATGGCCTTTACTGTTTGTGACTCCGCCTCTTTCCCACAGGACTGTCCACCTGGTGTCATTACTGCTCTGAAAAATTACTTGTTCTGCTTGATGTGTGTACAAGTCTAGTATCAGCTCTCCCCCAATTTCCACAGACTTGATGCTCTTGTGATCTACAGTGGAAAAAGAGCAGAAGTCAGATGGCTGTAGAGGGGTGAAACCATTCCATTGATCTAGACAATGGCAACATCAGTCAAAAATAAATGAATAATACAGCAAATTTGTAATACAGTAAATATTTATTTACAATTAATGGGTAACAGCCCTGTTATCGGATACTTCCACTCCTGAAATAAATTAATCATCTGCCGCATGCGCGCTGCATGCAATGCCCTTACCACGATCCTGAGGTACATTCACCTTCATCAGTGTAGAGGTATGTTATTAACTGTATTCACACAGTGTGTTATTATTTGACTTAATATCAAATAAAAAAGTAAGTGAAGTTTTAATGAATCTCATCTGTATCTTCAATACAAGTTATTATTAACAGTTCTATATTAATATAGTATGATTATAGTAAGTTAATAAAACAATTTAAACACTGCCTGAATGTATTAAAAATACACTTATATAAAAAAAATATATTAAGAAGGAAATAACAATACTCACATTTCTTGATGTATTTATTTTAATTGTATTTTAACAACAGGCTAGGTGGCTGTTTCATGTTTTTTTTCTCCAATGCAATGTTGACGTTTTTAAGTTTGCTTTAAAACGGTCGGTAAGTTAAAAATCAAACACTGCATTAAGAAATCTTTAATTGAAGAACAATGTGTGTCTTGTATTTTTTGAGTTTCAAGCCATTCACCACTTACAGAATATTATTGTTATTGTTAAAGGTGCCATATGTAAACATTTTCATGTAATATTTCCCCTTTTTTGGCCAATGTGTGAATGGCTTGTAACGCAACATAAAAAATGAGCCCTTCCCAGACTTCCTAGGTTGCCTATTAAAGCCTGTAGACTGATTTTCATGCAAAGGGAGCGGGCCGCTTTGACCATTAGACAGAATTTGCATGTCCCGCCCCCTGACAAACGGGTATAAAGGGAGGGAAATGCATCTGTCCATTCAGGTTTTTGCCCTTAGGAGCCGAGAACGAGGTTCGGCCATAACAGTGGCTCGGTTCATCATTATGGCCGGGAGGACACAACGTCTCATTCCTTCCATCAGGAACGGAGGTTACAATAGTAACCTAGACATTCCCCGTCTGTCGCTCACTTCGACGTTGTGTCGAAGAAGCGACACTAAGGGTCCATATTTAATCACGCCATGCACTGAACCGTGTACGTGCGCTGTTGGTGTGGGCAGGCAGTTGCGTGCCAAAGCGGCAGGCCGCGTCAGACAGCACACGTCATAAACCTTTTAGGTTCCCGGCACCCAGAAGGGGGGAACAAGGCGACATGCCAAGCATGGGAGCAGGCCGCGCCAGCCATGCCTTTTCTCCCTCTATGTTTCTTGCATAGAGTCAAAGTGGCTGGGGCCATCTTAACACCATCACACGCATCGGGGAAGGCGTTCTTCTCCAACTCCTATTCTTTCAGGGGGAAAAGACCCCGTGGAGACCACCACCTGCCCAGGCTGGGGGGAGGTAAAGAGTGGCGGAATACATCACATGTGTTTTCAGGTCACATGTGGAAATGGCGCGGTGGTAGATCATACCTGCTGCGAGGGAGGAGTTGCTACAAACACGGTGACTGCCCAAGGGAGACTCGGGTCCGCCCGTAGGGGGACCGTACCGCAGAAAATACACACAAGGGGATTAATCCAAACAGTGCCCCATTCTTTGGAGCACCTATTCCAGTACAGAGTAGTTTCAGTACCCATAGTTTGTCTGGTAGGGGAATTCCTCCGCTGAATTCGCGGACCAGAGGGCTAGGGAGGAGTCATCCAGGGAGCCGAGTTAGTGGGATCTCCTCGGATAACAGTGCACGTGATCGCCTCAGTGGAGGGGAAAGGCGCTAGGTGCAAGCGGTACACCAGGTCAGTTGTTCTGCGTTACCAAGTCCTGCTGGCTCGGACCTGAGAAAACACAGGACTAGATCGACTCGGCCCTGAGATTGTAATATCTCATAAAGGTATTGGGTGTTGCCAAGCCCACTGCTCTGCATATATCTGCTAGAACAACATGAGGCTGAATAAATTAAGACAGAATTGTCATGGGTGAACTGTCCCTTTAAATGTGAAACAAAAATATGTATATTTATCCTCACCAATAACTGTGAGTTGGACGCTCTGAATTAAAATTCTACTCTTGATACTTGATTCACCGACCACCAGGTAACTCTCATAAATGCCTGTGTCACTGAATCTGACATCCCGCAGGAACAGAGAGCAGTTTCCTCTTACGAGCATCGCCTCTGGGACATCCACACGGTCCTTATAAGCCTCTCCTTGAAACATCTCCTCTCCCATTCGCTCAAACACAGAATCACTTATGGTCTGCCATTGAATGTGAGGTGTATAAGCGGATTCCAGGAGCGATGTCACAGTGCACGGCAGAACAGCTGAGAGTCCTACTCTTGTGGAGATGTGGATCACTGATGAGAGGTGAAAGGAGCCTATGGGAGGGGGAGGGGCAAGATTCCATCTGTTAATAAAATACATTTTAATTAAATGTTTATTAATTATGCTGTAATCTTATCATTGTCTACTTACTGACACAAATTGCATGCCATAGCATTAGATAGAGCGAGATCCTGAAAAGAGATGTTCATTATATAGAGAGTATAAAATTCCCTTAAAACCCACACATAAAGAATAGGCTATTATTAAGAATCTGACAGTCACTACAACTGAACGGGTTAGGTTTCAGATTGCAGGTGTTTTGGTGCTGCTAGTTGAAACAAAAATATTATTTCTAGCAGTTTTGTTATGATGAGAGCTGTTAAAAGTATAATAACTCCTCTGTCTGAATGCAACTGATTTATATCGAGGATGAATCTTTGGATACTACGAAAAATTATGTTGTCATGCCTGCTGAAAAAACAAACAAACAAAAAAACAGCTAAAACCAGTCAAACTCTCATAAATTCCTGCGTCACTGAATCTGACGTACCGCAGATATTTGGCTGGTTTAAAGGTACTCTGTACGCTTTGTGTCAGCTTGAGTCAAATGTAATGGGTTAACAACAAACAGTATGTTTGACAGTGGCTTTATTTATTTTGAAAATTTCCCATTGACATCTTAAAAAATAATAATAATTCTGGAAACATCCAAAAGTAGAAATAATTTTATTTATAATATGACCTAACCTTTTACTCTAGCTTCTTATATTTCTAACTAACTAACTAACTAACTATATTTTAAAAAGTCTTACCAGTAAATCTTGTCCATTTTTCATTTGTGTCAGTTCCACTGTCTTTCATGGAGTAATTGTTCTGGAGTGGAATATCTACTCTCACACACAATTTCTCAAAAACGAAACTTAACTTATAGGTATTTAAGAGAAAGGAGAACATAAAACGACAGTCAGTGTGTTCAGTGCTTTGCTAAACATATTTGAAACCGCGTAATGATAGCAAACAGAGGTGCAGGATTTATAGATAAAATAACATATAAATACAAACTCTGTGATCGGACACAAAACGTTGTTTTGTTATCAAACATATAGCGACAGATTTGACATATCTTTTTCATAATGGTTGACTGCTTTTACTTTTAGGTTTTCAAATACATTCAGGCACGTTTTATTGGATTCTCCAGTCACTGACTGCCATGCACCTCCAGATAACCTTTTTAGTTTCGTTTCTCTGAACGGCGTCTAAATAAGCGAAGCTGAAATCGACACTCGTGGTGGAATTGAAACTGAATTCTGTTATTAGTCTGTAATTAAGATAACATGAATCCCAAATGATTGCGGTGCAAAGGCATGACTGACTCTTGACAACAAAAGGCTAGTATTTCACTTTACCAGTTAACCAACCAACCATATATTTTCTTGTTATTGCATTTCGGGAGAGTGCGGTAAAGTTAGTTTTATATTTGACATTAGTTTGACATTCACGACAATACCCATTAAACTCTCCGTTTCAATTAAACCAACTTGGAAATTAATGAATAGGTTTTATTTGCCTAGCACAAAGCTGAATTTTAAAAAGGATTTGTTTTCATATAAAATTTGATTAGCCCTATAAATCAATTAAACAATTTAACTATTTTATATTATGACATCACAACAAATATGAAATGTTCTTAAAAATATCCCTTTCATGACACAAGGATCTGTTTGTGGAATTTACATTCTACATATTTTCAAATAAATATAGTAATGTAAATGTTTGTAATATTCTAATTCCATTAAACTCAATGACCGTTGGACCTAGAGACATAAAACCAACTGTAAAACACTCAGAATATTATTCTTTTTATATCACAAGACTTGTTTTTGGAAGTAAATGTTAAGTACTTTTCATATAGATTCAATTACCCCAATATATCTATTAAACTCAATGACTATAGAATTATAATGTCTGTATAAAAATGACTGAGCTGTGGGAACCCCGAGGTAAGGGCATGTACATGGTTTTTGGGCAAACGCCCATTCAAATATATTACCATTGAGCGCATACATGGTGCGATGGATCGTATCATGATTTTGGTCCCATTTGCCTAGTAGCTATATGACGAACTGGACGCTTTCAACTTACCGGAGTTAAGTCGAGGCCCAAACTCTCTGTGGCCATGAACATGGGAAGAGACCTGGAAACGACCTCTGTGGTTGTGTATATGGGAAGACACTACGGAATTACCTCAGTTGTCGTGAACATGGGCAAAGACGGAAACCTCTCGATGTCTCTGGTGGACCCCCAGGCCGGCACGGTAATGCGTCAGCAAAAATTGCCTTGGTGGCGCTGCGCAACGTCCAACATTAACATGGGCAAAGACTTGGAAATTACCTCCGTGGTCGTGAACATGGGAAGAGACTTGGAAACGACCTCCATGGTTGTGTACATGGGAAGAGACTTGGAAACGACCTCCGTGGTTGTGTACAAGAGAAGAGAATTGGAAACGACCTCCATGGTCGTGTACACGGGAAGAGACATGGGAGTAGAAGCCTCCGGATGACCAATATTGGCAACGCTTTGGGATTTACGAGGCTGGCAATACTGGCTCTGGGATGGATGAGCTTCCAGGCGTGGGCTCGTTGGCCATGGCAGGCGTGGGCACTGACAATTTGTGAGGAAGGGTCTTCATGGCCCTATGCACCGACATCAGTGGTGGATCATTCATCTTGGAGACAGGGACCGTGGAAGGCTTCGAGAAAGGGGTCTCAGGCGGCTTGGAGACAGGGGCCTCGGGCGGCTTGGAGACAGGGGCCCCGGGCGGCTTGGAGACAGGGGCCCCGGGCGGCTTGGAGACAGACTCAGGCTTGGAAGGCTCGGAAGACAGGACTGGGATAGAGAGAGGAGGATCCTTTGAAGCGAGAGTTTCTAATATTAGCTTCACGCATTCCTCCCGTGTGTAATCTCCGTTCTCCAGCAATTCCATCCACTGGCAAGCTGTGAGTCTGATCCGGTATATGGATTTCAAGGTGGAATCATC
This sequence comes from Moxostoma hubbsi, assembly GCA_032164185.1. Lineage (NCBI taxonomy): Eukaryota > Metazoa > Chordata > Actinopteri > Cypriniformes > Catostomidae > Moxostoma > Moxostoma hubbsi. Next base: position 8,763,262 of record JAVLUX010000003.1, on the reverse strand, counting down.
AATTCCTATGTGGCAGGCTACAGTGCTGGATAAATGGGAGTATTCACTTAGCAATAAGTCCGCCTGGCTCAGTTGCACAAAGTATGCTGCAAGATCCATTTTGTGTAACATTTGGAAGGAAGTCATGAGAGCTGGATCTAGATGAGGCTATCAAAAGTTTAATAAAGAAATGAAGTAAGGTACATAATAACATGGAAAACACTGGAACTAGCTAGAACTAAGAAATAAAAACAAACATTACATTACATTACATTACATTACATTACATTCATGCTGGGACCTGATATGGGAATAAGAGGAAAAACACAACAACTCACAAAGAAATCAGGGCATTATATACACAGGGGTAAATGAGGAAATGAAACACAGGTGAGGCCAATAGAGAACAACTGGCAGTGATGAGGGCAGGGAATTATGGGAAGTGTAGTCTGGGTGAAACAGATGACAGGGGCAAAACACAAGGCAAAACAACAGTGAATTATGACAGTGTCGTTACATGTCGCTGAGTGATAATCACAAAATGCAACCAGTGCTAGCCAGACATCACTTCAGACTTTTACGATGGACTTCAGAGGATGAACTGATGCCAACTCCAACTGTAACTCGGGGTTGGAAGGGTTACTTTTGAAATGTGTTCCACTACAGATTACAGAATACATGCTGTAAAATGTAATTTGTAATGTATTCAGTTAGATTACTCAAGGTCAGTATTGTTTTTCTAAATAATATGGATTACTTCTTCAGCACTGGTAGATTTTTTCACTTGTTTTGACTATAAAAACTCTGCCAGTACAGTGAGACAAAATACACATGCTAAAAATGCATTCTCTGAAAAACCTAAATATCTTATGCAGCGTTGTTTCTAAAACAAGATGAATCTAATTTATTTTTTTAATCAAGAAAATTCACGTTGTATCATAATTCATTTTGTTTGCCTTAATATCTTACTAGAAAAAAATGAATTATGATACAACATGAATTTTCTTGATAAAAAAAAATGACCTGCGGGTTGAATTGTGATGCACCTCATTGATCTCTGCCTTCTTCACCTTTGACTATTGATGAACTACACTCTTAAAAAGGAATACTTACACTAGCATTTAATTGCCAACAAAAGCCTTCATCAGCCAACTAGCAAAGGACAATGGCATCTATGTGAACTTCTGCAGTAAATCTAGGATGGACTTCAAAGACTTTAGTCATTAATCTTACAGTTCACAATTTTTTTTTGTTTGTTTTGTTTTTGTTTAAACACTGGACTTACACTTACTAATCATCATGATTTACTAATCATAAACCATGACCTGCACTGCACATAAATAACTAAAATTGTCATTATTTTCATGCTGTTTAGAGGGAAACTGGCCCCCACAGTGAACCTGGTTTCTCACAAGGTTATTTTTCTCCATTAACCAACATCTTATGGAGTTTTGTGTTCCTTGCCACAGTCGCCTTCAGCTTGCTCACAGGGGTTCTAAATACAATTATTATTTAATTTTTATATACAATTTACAACTATTTTTAAACAAACTATACAATAATCAAGATTTTATAGATATTACAATTTTCTGTAAAGCTGCTTTGAACTGATGTGTGTTGTGAAAGCATTATACAAATAAAAATAACTTGACATTTTAAGTTGTTATTTTCAAAGAGTGTGGAAATGATCTTATCTGAACTGAGGCACTGAGACTGAGGTGAAGACAAATAACTGTTTTATGTAGGACATTGTAGATTAACCTTAAATAAAATGTAAAAAAAAGAAAAAAAGAATTAAATAAAAATCTAAATTATTATCTGCATTTTTTTTCGAGCGCTTTTGACCAGCAGATGTCCTCAGCATACGGTGTTTTGAGGTCCTCAAATCGGTGAGTATAAATTATTTTGTGACACAACTGATTAAATTTATTTGAACATTTCTTTTCTTCCATAACTACATCGGTGCCCATATTGTGCCTTTTGACACATTTTGTGGCAGTTGTTGATTGTGAGTGTTTTGATGTTTTCACTTTGGTTGCTTATTCTGCACATTGCTGTATGATACTTTGCCATTGTGTAGAAGTAGTTACTAGTACTAATCAATACACAAAATGTTTTGGTGTAAATTTAGTTCAATTGCCCTACATACATAATCCAACCTTGTTGCAAATAACATATTAAAGCTGAAATATTTTTTTCAGAGACTGTAATGACATGATGGAGGTGTCCAGCATCTCACTTGTGTTAAAAGGAGTATTCCTGGCTCTATATGTTCAATAAATTGAGCTCATTCGACAGCATTTGTGGCATTATGTTGATTACCACAAAAAAATATTTTGACTCGTCCCTCCTTTTCGTTCTCTAAAAAAAGAAGCACAAATCAAGGTTAAAGTGAGGCACTTACAGTGGAAGTCAGTGAGGCCAATTTTTGGAGGGTTTGAAGGTGAAATGTGAAGTATATAATTTTATAAAAGCACTTACATTAATTGTTCTGTTTAAACTGGTTTAAAATTTGAGCTGTAAAGTTGCTTAAAGTGCCATTTTTATGGTCGTTTTTTTTTTTTTTTTTTTTACAGCGTTACATCATCTTGGCAATGAAGTTGTAAAATTGGATATAACTTTACACAGAAGAGGTAAGTAAGTGTCTGATATGTATTCTATTTTACTGTATAGATTTCCAGTAAGCAAAGTGCAGCCAATGTCTTATTCTGTGAGGTAATGCTGTATTCTTGTCATGTATTCCCTGTTCCCTTTACAAAAAGCTACACTAGGATGCTGCGCTGAAGAGTGCTATGGGGACAATCCTAATTGTGACCGAGAAACCAGGGGAAACCAAGAACACCCGGGGAAACAATCAGGGAACAAGGAACACCTAGGGAAACAATCAGGGTGAACCAATCATGAAATAAAACTAAAAAGGAATAAAAAACTAGCACAGGAAACAGGAACGGGGAACTATACAAGAATTTCAACATAAAAGTCTAGACAAAAACGTCTCGGGTTACGTATGTAACCCTTGTTCCCTGAAAAAAGCAGAACAAGATGCTGTGCTGAAGCGCGCTATGGGGACAATCCTAATTGTGACCGAGCTGTGAATATGTGTGTAACACGTCAATGAACATTGACCGGAATTTATAGCCTCGGCTGATGAAATCATTAGATGCACCTGTGGCCAGGCTATAAATGGATATGTCACCAGGTGTCGTCAGATCCTCTTTTCTCAGAGTGATTCTGTGTGTTTCACAAGCCTGTCAAAACTTTCTTTCCTCTGCTAGGAGTTAGAATTTGGTTAAGCAGTGTGCAGTGAACCTTTTCTCCTTTCCTCTATTCTAAAAAAATAAATAAAAAAAAAACAGTTTTGCTCTATTTGTTTGGGGGAAGAGCACGCTGCTCTCACGTTGGAGCGAGGCGGGTGTGAGCATTGCGATCTGCTTTTGGGCAAAATGCTTCGCGCTCGCCTCGCTTACTTCCGGGAGTCAGCGCCCACATTTCATTCGTGGGGCTCTCACATGGATCTGACTGAGGAACGAGAGATGGGTTCGTCCCTTTCCCTCGCTCTCTCCCCAGACCCAGCTGGTCCTTCCCGTGATCTCGAAGCGCGCTTCGGGGCCTCTTCGGTTCACGAGGGGGGCGGGGCGCTGAACAGTCCATGCACAATAATAAAGCAGCTGAGAAATTATTCGAGGTGATTACATGGGCTGCGGCCAGACTACAGCTAGACTGGCCACGCGAACAAGAGACCCTCCCCCAAACGCTCCAAACTAGAAGACAAATTTCTGTCTGTCTCAAAATAATTAAATAAATAAAAGAGGGAAGGGAACTCTATATCAGTCCCTTCCATTCTTCTATGACCTCCATAACAAGTATTTTCTTTATGGAGGAAACTTTATACTTCCCGTGTCTTTGTGCCTTCGATGTTGGTGTATTCAACTATCGTGGGTGCTGAAGCTCAGGGGTATTCGGTGATGCCGCCGGTAGAAGAGACACCTGCGTGTTTTCTCTCACCTGGCTCAGCATCATCGCTAAAGAGACCTACTCTCACAACAAACCTGTACAGGACCACCTCCACGCTTGTGGGGAAAGCTTATCAGGCAGCAGATCAGGCTGGTGTTGCCCTGCACACTATGGCACTGTTACAAGCGCACTAGGCTAAATCTGTAGAAGGACCTGAGTGTGGGCACCTCACTCAGGGGGAGGGGCCATCGGCCATCTATCCCCGCCCGGTCCTTCTAGACGGGAGGCTCTAAAACAAAAGGTGGCGAATCATGCTCCCCCTCGTAAAGACTGGGGTCCAGTTCATCACCCTCAGCAGCCCCCAATGCAAGACCTCAGGGGCATGATTTCTAAGAGAAAGAAACCCTTACGGTTTTGTACCCAGCCTTGTGGGGGTAGTTCCCCTCAGAACGGTGCGCGTATATCATCCACTTCAGCCCTCCCGATACCCTCACAAAACCTCTCCATTCACGCCGCCTTCGGTGTTTCGGGTGGTAGAGGCTCCCATCAAATAGTTGGGTGTTCTGCTGCTCCCTGCATTTTTCCAGGACGCGAAACACTCGACACCCCCTCAACACGAAGTGTTAAAGATTAAAACCCATCTTAAAGAACCTGGCAGCGTAGAAACTTCTGCCAGATATATATTTCTCTGTGGGTCCTAAGAACAGTAGGAAAGGGCAACAACAGCAATTCTTCCCTTGGAAGCCGTGACCAGGTGGCAGTCACCTCCTGGCAGACTATGTCACTTTGGGTGAGGGGCATTACTGCCCGGGCCTACGAGACACGCGGTCAAGCTTCGCCAGTAGGTTTTAGGCTGCACTCTACCAGAGGACTCTCCTCCTTTAAAGCCTTGGCTAGAGGTCTCCCTCTGCAGTTGGTTTGTGATGTGGTAGGTTGGTCCTCTCCGCACACATTCGTTAGATTCTTATAAGTTTGGATGTTCTTGCCACTCCGGGCTCTTATGTCCTTGAGTCAGTATCTCAAGCTCATGTCTGAGGCCTCTCACGCTCTTTTGAGCACACTACACAACCGTAAGGGGTCCGGACAACCACAGTGCGGCGGCATGGGTATTCTCGTCCCCATAGCGCTCTTCAGCGCAGCATCCTATTGTAGCTTTTTGTAAAGGGAATGTCTTGGGTTACGTAAGTAACCCTTATTCCCTGAAAAAAGTGGAAGGAGATGACACCTGGTGACGCATCCATTTATAGCCTGGCCACAGGTGCATCTAATGATTTCATCAGCCGAGGCTATAAATTCCGGTCAATGTTCATTGACGTGTTACACACATATTCACAGCTCGGTCACAATTAGGATTGTCCCCATAGCGCTCTTCAGCACAGCATCTTGTTCTGCTTTTTTCAGGGAACAAGGGTTACATACGTAACCCGAGACGTTTTTGTCTAGACTTTTATGTTGAAATTCTTGTATAGTTCCCCGTTCCTGTGCTAGTTTTGTATTCCTTTTTAGTTTTATTTCATGATTGGCTCACCCTGATTGTTTCCCTAGGTGTTCCTTGTTCCCTGATTGTTTCCCCGGGTGTTCTTGGTTTCCCCTGATTTCTTTGTCAGTCTTCATATGTGTTGTCATGTTCTGTGCCTGGTTCGCTGTTTTTTTTTTTTTTATTCATTCTGAAATCTTTGTTTATCTTTTGTTTCATTAAAAGCTGATTTAGATCCTTATTCCTTGCCTGCCTCAATAACAGAAAGGAGTCTAGTGGCTGTCAGAATTTTGCTTCTAAAGCAAGGGGGACATTTGAAGATCACATCCGTGAGTTTTCAGAGCTAGCAATTTCAGTGCACTATCCGTACCACTCTCTGGTGGTTTTCTTCCTGACCAGTCTTTATAGTGCACTGAAGGATCTGATGCCTCCAGCTGATCCTCACTGGACGCTCTGTGAATATGTGGAGAAGGCTTTGGAACTTTGCAGATCCCTTTTGACACATTTCGGGGGCCAGAGCGTCTGACATCAAATCAAATTTACAAGAGTTGGCTAATGCTAAACATAGTTTTTTTTTTTTATTGTTATCCATGTCGCCACTAACGATGTCCGGCTTCGCCAGTCGGAGATCACTAAAGATAATGTTAAAGAGGTGTGTGAATTTGCAAATTCGATGTCAGACAATGAAATATGCTCTGGTCCTCTCACTGCTCGACATGGTGATGAGGTTTATAGTAGATTAGTGTCACTGAATGGCTGGATGTCTGAGTGGTATCTGAAGAATAAAATAGATATATAGACAGTTGGAAGAGTTTTTGGGGTAGACCTGACCTGCTAAAGAGAGATGGACTCCATCCCTCCAGGGAAGGTGACGCTCTCCTCTCTAGTAATTTGGCTCATAGTCTTAATAATGATAGTATTTGTCTAACTGGGGCTTAGGTCAGGAAGCAGACAAATTGGTTAATCCAAATGTCTGCTAGCTGCCTTGAGACGTCACACAGGTCACATAAACTAAAACACATAGAGACAGTATCTCCTAGATATCTCATAGAGACTGTGTCTGTTCCCCGAACTACTAAACACAATACCCTCACTAAATCATTTAGAAAACATTTGATTAAGGTCAAACTTGAATAAAACAAACAAATTAAAAATACACATCATATAAAAATAGGGCTACTAAACATTAGATCTATTTCTACCAAAGCACTAATTGTTAATGAAATGATTACATATCATAGATTGTAATCCAGTTTAGATCATGACATTCTCTTTGAATAGGCTAGAGAATTATGTTGGCATTTGTGGAGTTGCATATTGCTACCACTTTGTCTATGTAAATGAGGAATTGTCAAACCAAACAAAAGTAAAATATGGAGTGACACAGGGATCAGTTTTAGGGCCTCTGCTTTTCTTCTTGTATATGCTTCCCCTGGGAGATATAATCAGAAATCTGGTAATAAGTTTCCACTGCTATGCCAACGATACACAACTTTATATTTCGTCAAAACCTGATGAGATTTTACAATTCTCCAAATTATCAGAGTGTATCAATGAAATAAAAGATTGGATGGCCAGAAACTTCCTTCTACCCAATTCTGACAAAACAGAGGTACTAATTATTGGACCAAAAAACTCTAAAAATAAGTCACTACAATATAATTTGACTCTCGATGGATGTTCTGTTACATCATCTTCAACAGCTAAGAACTTAGGTGTTAAATTTGACACCAATCTGTCCTTTGAAAATCAAATTACCAATGTTTGTAGAATAGCATTCTTCCATCTAAGAAATATTGCTAAATTAAGGCACATGCTCTCTGTTGCTGATGCCGAAAAACTAATTAATGCGTTCATGACCTCAAGACTAGATTATTGTAATGCATTACTGGGAGGATGTACAGAAAGATCAATAAATAAACTTCAATTGGTTCAAAATGCAGCAGCCAGAGTGCTAAGAGAACCAAGAAATATGCCACAGTCGCCTTCAGCTTGCTCACTGGGGTTATTAATACAATTATTATTTAATTATATTTAAACACGATTAACAATCGTATTTTTTCTAATTACACAATGATGATTCATCGACATTATAGGCATTTCAGTTTTATCGTCTGTTAATGCCTGATCTTCTGTAAAGCTGCTTTGAAAAGATGTGTGCTGTGAAAGGCACTATACAAATAAAATAGCCTTGACTTGACTTTACACAGTGGATTATGCCGGGAACCCCAGGCCAAAACCTGCATCTTCTGCTCCCTCATCCACGCCTGCCACGGCCCCTTGCCCCACACCTGTCACTGCTCCTTTCCCCACACCTGCCACGTCCAGCAGGCCGGCACCTACACCCTCCATGGCCAGCAGGCCAGCACCTATGCCTGTGGCCTCATACACTACCGTGACTATGCTCCTAGCTGTCCGAAAAAGAAGGAAAAGGACACCTTCTCCTCAGTCGCTGCCGGGGCTCAAGACCATGGAGGCCATTTCCCCAGTCGCTGCCAGTGCTCATGACCACGGAGGTTGTTCCCAAGTCTGATCTGCTCTGGTCTCTTTGGTCCCCAGCTCCACCTGTGCCCTCTGAATCTCTGGCTCCTGCTTGGTCCTCCGAGCCTACAGCGTTGCCCTCACTCTCCATCCCTCTGGCTCCGCCTTGGTCTCAAGCCTCCCTGAATTTGCCTTGTTCCTCTGCTCCCCTTGCCCTATGTGCCCCCTGAAACTGCCTGTTTCTCCCTTCCCCTCACATCCCATGAACACACTTTTTTTATTTTTGTGACGTGTCTGGAATCCACTCCTTAAAGGTGGGCTCTGTCATGTATTCCCAGTTTTTGTCTAGACTTAAGTAAATTCTTGTTTAGTTCCTGTTTCCTGTGTTAGTTTTGTAGTCCTTTTGTAGATTTATTTAATGATTGGATCACCCTGATTGTTTCCCCAGGTGTTCCTTGTTTTCCTTTGTGTATTTAAGCCCTTGTATCCACTGGTTTCTTTGTCAGTCTTCACATGTGTTGTCATGTTCTGTGTCCTTTTGTTTCATTAAAAGCTGCATTTAGATCCTCCATTCCTCGCCTGCCTCGTCACAATTCTGGAATGGTCTACTGGGAAATGGTTCAGCATGTACACATTACTGCAAATAAGTATAGTTTATAGATTTACCTAACGCAATTAATTTTAATGCCATCCAAGGACAAATTACCATAGTTATGGCCATTTACATTTAACATGAAATGGATTTTGTTGTCTTTATAGTTATTTTTATTTGAGAAATTGCACTGAACGTGATTTGAATGGCTTGTCAGCTCTTTAAGACAAACCACTTCATTTGTTTACATTTAAGGAAAGATTTTAAGTTTCTATTAACTGTACTTTGTGCATTTTATCTGTCTTATATTTTTTTTAAATAAATAAAAAACATATATATATATATATATATATATATATATATATATGTATATATGGTAAAATTGCCCATTCATTAGTCACTCTGTCTGATTGGTGAAAAAGTTAATTTCCTATCCTAATTGTAAGACATTTGCTATATTGATGTTACCTTTGTATTCTAGCTGGTGCAGTTAGTTAGTAGTAGTTTTGCTGAAATGCCATTGAAAGACATGGGACTGGGCTTTATACAAATTAAAATATTTGTACACTTTAACTGCTTTAAAATCCATCATTTTAATTACATATCAATGTCTTTTAACTGTTTTAAGAATATGGGTTCTCTCTCTCTGGCAGATCAAAGAACTGAAAAAGAATGAGGAACTGAAAGAATGTTAAAGATTTGGCATTTAGAAAGGATCCTTTATTTCAGCAAATGTTAGGAAACTTAATGTTCAAACACCTAGGAATATCAACCCAACAGGTTACAGTAAACAGTTAAATCAATGTGATGGTTTGTTTAATGAGAAAAAAGGATGACATTCATCCACTTATTCAAAAGGGCATTTGACCCATCAATGTCCATAAAAGGTGTGCTCCATAACTTTTGTCTTGTGTCTTCTTGGACTTACACTGACACCTAGCGTCTTGAATGTAGCATCATATAAAATCAATAGTTTTACATTTTAGATGCCATTGTAGAAATTAAGTATTCACAGTCAGCCATGGTGACTTTAAGTGAAAGTGTCAAATAGCAGGACATTTACTGAGATTAAGCAAGTAGTATTCGGCTGGTCCATGTAGAATAAAACAGCTTTTATAAGGTTTCTGATTTGACTGGAGTCTTAATTTTAATGTGAGTAATCATGATTTCCTACATATATTGGAAAAGTACATGTCTTAAGGAGTTTTCAATGACGAAAAGATTACTGAGTGCACCTTTAACAATATATCAATTTATTAGAGGTTTTTCTAGTTACAGGGTTTACAAAGGGGTTTATTACGCGACAATAACCAACTAACATCTTACTTGGCTACTTGAAAAATAAAACAATGAACAAGAAATATTGATTTGACTTGAAAATATTTTATTATATTAGAAGACAGAGACTGCAAAGTAATTCGAGAAACATGAAATGATGTCGAAAATTGATCGCCGTAACATTTCAAATATATTTCACCACAAAATGCTGCGATTTTAAAAATCACAATGAAGTATTCCAGAGAACTGTGTAATTGTAACTCAGGTCAACTGTATAGATCATGTGGTACACTATCACACTGTACTCTTAATCTGAAAAAAAAAAAAAAAGTTTATTACATTAAAGTCATCAGAAATGCAGTAATAATAATCAGAGTGGGGGAAAAACAGAATAATTATCGCACCGCAAGACTGAAACTGAAGTCTTAAGGCAGTCGCACACCGCACAGTTCAAAAGCAACAATATTATGCATGCATCCATTGCTATAAGATAGTAATCAGATATTAGTTTAGTCATAACTACAGCAATCTTCCCTTAAATGTAATAATAAAATGTAGTTTATTCATTTTATTTACATGATCAAACAATGATAAAACATTAGCGCTCTGGAACCCAATCTCCACCAATGGTTTAATTTTACCACTAAGATTCTCATCTGACAGTAACTAGTCAGTATTAAACAAACCAAAATACATTTATATTGAAATGATACCTACCAGACAAGATAGCAGCCACTATTTCTTTGATGCCATTCATATAATTCTACTCAGCAGCTGAGGCAGCAGCAAAAAATAGAGGGTAAGAAACATCAACAAATCAGTTTAGTTATTAATGCTATCATCCAACACAAATTATTCTCAAGTGGCCATAACAATATCAGATCACATTTTTTGCTAGTGCACATACATATCTGTCACTGATAAGATGTTCCAGTCTTTTCAAATGTATTCATAGCTGATAACGTGCACAAATTATTTAGTTTATTTATTTATTTATTTTACCATGGAAGAGAAAATAATGTGCCACACACCATGGTCTTAACAGGATACTGGTTAGAAAAATTATTTCCTGTTCCTCAGAAACATCTCCATATCAGTAGAATCAAAAGCAAACATCCTGCTAATACTGTGAAAGAGATAACTGTATCTAAAAACAGGAAGATTATGTAATGATTAAGTGATCTAATCTAAAAATTTAAGTGATCTACTCAGAACTTGGTGTTGGTGTGGCGGTTTCTGGGTGACTGTGGTTGCATTCAGTTTGTTTAGGTTTATCTAACAATAGAACGAACATAAAAGAGTAGATAACTCATCACAATCATCCACATACTCATCTCAGTTCATCATAAACATTTTAAAGATGAAGTATGTAACTTTTTCTGTGTTAAAATACTTTTCCCTTCTCAACTTAATATGCAGAGACAACTAAGCCTTTCATAGGTTAATTTTCTCCAAAACTGTAAGCACTGTGTTTCTGTGGTGCTGTTGAAATTGCTTTGTTTGATTTGAGAGACCTGTTTAGTCCCACCTTAACAATATTATTCAACCAATGGCGTGAATTTGAGGTGGGACTAGTCTTTGTTTGGCCAATGGTAGGTGGGGGGGCGTGTTCAGAAAGATGTTTTGAAAACAACGTTTATTTTTTGTAATTCCATTTAGTGGCACAGAAATTATGTTCTTCATTAATTAGGCCTATAAGCAGGGTTGGGAGGGTTTCTTTTGAAAAGCATTCAACTACAAATTACAGAATACATGCTGTAAAATGTATTTGTAACGTATTCCGTTACATTACTCAAGGTCAGTAATGTATTCTAAATACTTTGGATTGCTTCTTCAGCTCTGGTAATTATTTTCACTTGTTTTGACTAGAAAAACTATGTGTATTTTGTCAGTAAGATACATACTCTGTAAAATTACATACTCCTAAATATCTTATGCAGTGTTGTTTCTAAAACAAGATAAATCAAATTGATCTTTTTTATAAGGATTTTTAGATACAGGGAAACAATACAAATATTATTAACGATTATCCGAATTGTACCCTAATATCAAAGATCTTACTAGAAAAAAAGATCCAACGTGAATTTTCTTATAAATAAATATGATCGTGCCTTGTAACATGTGCATGTAAAATGGCTAGAAATAGCATTTTAGTTTAGTGTAAAGCTGACAATTTGCACAAGAGATTTATTTCTAATTTTTTCTGCTCCAAACTTACTTCAAACTTAATTCTCTGTCTGCTCATATGAATGTAACATATCATAAGAAAGTGTTTTACAGCTGTTCAAATGCTCTTTGGATTGCATCATTTATATCTATAAATGTTTTCCATCTGAAAGGACTAAATATTAAATTAAATTAAATACAATACAAAGTAATCTCTTCAGTAATCAAAATACTTTTTTAACGTAACTGTATTCTAATTATCAATTATTTAAATTGTAACTGTAGTGGAATACAGTTACTTATATTTTGTATTTTAAATAAGTATTCCCGTTACATGTATACCGTTACTCCCTAACACTGCCTATAAGATGAACAAGCCATTGCTCAAAGGCCTGATTATGATATCAGTTTGCTGCTTCCTGTTCCTGTTGCTGCTGGCGCCTAGCTCTGTTTGTAGCCTACTAGTCTTTTTAGCATTGCTTATCTTTCTGTTATCAGTGTTTAATCTTTAATCTCTGCCATTCTTCAGCGCGCATGCATTTTACTGCACGTACCCATTTTTTCCTCTGTGCTTACACAGATTATTGAATCGATCTCAAAGCACAGCTGCCCAAGAAGCACCACCACAACAAACAATTGCGGTAAGTCATGCATCAGCACACGTTATTTCTTCTTGCACTGCATACCACATGTTTACGATAGCTTCATCCGTCTGCAGTGAATCATTTACATGTGATAAATGTAAAGAATTAGTCTGGCTGATGGAGAAGATTGATATGTTAGAGACACGCATCCGAATGCTAGAGGAGGTCAGTGAGAAAGAGAAGCCTGTAGATATTGTTTCGGATGCGGGTAGTACTGAGAGCAACACACACACTTTGATCCGGCTGTAGAACCCTTCAGCAGGGAGTTTGGGTGACGTATCGGCAGCATACTCGTAGGGTGAAGCGATAATTCTCTTCTGTTCCTGTTAGGATTTTTTATAGATTCTACCCACTCAGTAATGCACCCACTGAGAATCCTGTTGGAAACACCATGATTATAGGTGATTCTGTTAAATGTAACATGGAAATAAAGACTCCAACAACCACAGATAGCCATTTAGAAAAAAATTATTGATATCAAACTTGAAAATAACTAAAAAATTGAGGATAAACTATAACTATAAGCACTAATTGTATATGAAATTCTTACAGATCATAGTTAAGAATCGCTCTGTATGACTGATACCTGACTTAAGCTGGATGAATATATTACTTTAAATGAGTCTAATCCTCAAGGTTATTGTTATAAACATGAGCCTCGCCTGAAAGGTTGAAGACGGGGTGTTTCTAAAATTTACATTGATGTTTTTGGTGTTACTCAAAGTGGTTATCGTTTCAACCACTAAAGATTTGTTTCAAATACTCATTAAATGAAACATTTGGAATAACTTGATGTAATCAAAGAAAATATAGATACAGTCTTCTCTAGTACTCTTGATAGTGTCGCTCCAAATTAAAGAGAAAAGCCCCACATCATGAGAGAGAGCAGCTCCAAAAATGGAGCACAAGGGAAAGAGTCCAAAATTAGAGGTCTTTCGTTGCATGGAATGATAGTGTGTGAAAGGCTCTAAAAGCTGCAAGGTCTGTATATTTAGCAAACTCATGGAAAATATCTACAATAATCCTAGGTGTTTATTCAGTACTATGGAGAAATTAGTATGTAATAAAGCTTCGGCTGAACCAGATATTCCATCGCAGCACAGTAGTAATAAAATTGAAATAATCTGAAAAAAAATTGGAATTATGCAACCGTCTGCAGTAGCACATCTGAAAACAGTGTCTCATATATTCTCCACAAGCAACTTCAATCCATTGCTGTCATAGGACAGGAAAAGCTAAACAAACTTATCAAAACATCAAAATCAAAAACAAAAATTAAAGATTGCCGTTATTAAACCGCTTATCAAAAAACACTGCTTGATCCTGGAGATTTGGCTAATTATAGACACTTATCAGAGTTACAAATTACTTCCTCTTATCATCTGATCAAGGCTGTTGTTCTCTTCTAGTTCTTTTAGATGTTAGTGTTGGCTTTGACACCATAGATCACAAAATTGTCTTGGAGAGGCTGCCAAACCAAAAATCCATAGAGCTGAAACACCTGACAAAAAGCGCAACATAAACATACCCTCTTGGAAGGAAGTCCAAGAGGTGGTGAAGAAGGCTAGAACAGGATCTTCCCCTGGCCCAAGCGGCATACCATATAAAGTATATAAGAAATGCCCGATGCTCCTTCAGAGGCTGTGGAAGCTGTTCCGGAGGATCTGGAAAAAGGGCCGCGTTCCGGCATGCTGGAAGAAGGCGGAAGGCTGCTTTGTGCCAAAGGAAGAGAATGCATCAACCATCAGCCAATTTAGAATTATCTCACTTCTATGTGTAGAAGGCAAAAATCTTCTTTTCAGTGCTGGATAAAAGGTTGACTTTGTACATGACATAGAACAGATACATCGACACCTCTATCCAGAAAGGTGGCATCCCAGGGTTCTCTGGGTGTCTTGAACATACCAGAGTTCTCAGTCAGATGATCCAGGAGGCTAAAGCAAACAAAGGCGACCTGACAGTGGTCTGGTTAGATTTGGCCAACGCATATGGATCAATCCCTCATGCCCTAATTTATGCAGCATTGGACCATTACCACATCCCTCTTCTCATCAAGGGAATGATCTCCAGTTACTTCAGAGGCATCCAGTTATGGTTCAAAACAGCCCAGTTTACAACTCAGTGGCACAATCTCCCCCATCCTCTTTATTAGGGGAATGAACCTCCTTGTAACAGCTGCTGGGAAAGAAACCCGAGGACCAAGAATGGAATCGGGCATCCAACAACCCCCAATAAGAGGTTTCATGGATGATCTCACTGTAACAATCACAACCCATGTGGAGGCGGTGCTAACAGTGCTTGACCGCAAGGCAACGTGGGCCAGAATGAAGTTTAAGCCAAAGAAATCCAGGAGTATGGTGATCAGAAAAGGCAAACTGATAAATAGGTTTAAGCTGCATGCGCAGGGAGAGGATATTCCATTGATAGAGGAGAATCCAATCAAATGCCTCTGAAAGTGGTTTGATGACTCACATCAAACAACTCTGAAAAGCAGTCAGATGAATGGTTGAGGAGGATTAAAAAATCAGGACTCTGCCGAGACTGATGTGGCTGCTGACAGTGTATGAAATTCTTATGACCAGTGTGGAAGGAGTGGAGAGGAAGTTTCTCTGAAGGTGGCTGGGAATCCCTCCAAGCTTCACTTTAATAGGCTTATACATAAGAGAAGAACAGCTCCAACTTCCTCTGTCATCCGTGGTGGAGGAATTCAAGGTGGCAAAGTGTAGAGTGGTAATGACATACAGAGAATCCCAGGATGAACAAGTCAGACATGTAGGTGTTACTACAAGATCAAGACACAAGTGGGTAGCCGACACCTCTGTCACACAAGCTGAAAGTATGCTGAAGCTACGTGACATTATTGGAATGCCATGCACAGGGAGACAGGGCCTCGGAACTTCCCATTTCCAACAATGGTGGAGGATGGATACCAAGGAGAGAAGAGCCATGATCCAAGAAGAAGTACGGTACCTGGAGGAGGAAGGACGAAGATCAAGGGATTTGGAGCTAGCATCCCAGGGAGCTTGGACCAAATGGGACCTTCCCAGGAGGAAAATAACATGGGCGGATCTATGGAAACTGGAGTCTTTCCGCATATCCTTCCTGCTGTGATCGGTGTATGACACGCTCCCAACTCCAACAAACTTGCACAAGTGGGGTATGAGACAGGACCCACTATGCAAGCTTTGTGGGGAGAGGGGCACCTTGGTGCACATCTTGTCAGGGTGTAAAACAGCACTCACCCAGGGAATATATAGGCATCTCACAGTACGGACATTGCAATTCATTGCCCTGGCCAAATCTACAGTCCTCAAGGCACATTCATGCAGATGAGCAGGGACCCTGGGCATCTTTCTTTTTGGTGTTTTTCAGAGTCAGTAGAAAGGTCTCTTTAGTGTCCTAAGTTTTTATAATTGTGACTGTAATTGCATCATCTGTAAGCTGTTAGTGTCTTAACGACCTGTAAAGGGATATAAGGGAAAGGAGGAGGTGAGAACCGGCTGGACAATATAAATCAAATTTTAATGAAATTCTTAAAGAAGACACAAACACACACATGCCCATAAATGATCGCTCTCTTTCTCGCACCACCATCTGCAGTTGGCCTTTATCCCTCTCAGATGCTTAATTAGCCTGATATGGGTCCGGGTGTGTATAATCACGACACGGCCACACCCTATGCACTGTCACATTCCTCCCTCGTTCTCTCAGGCTGGGGAGCCCCCGGCAAGACTTACACCCCCCCCCCCCCCCCCCCTTTCCCTTGGGTAGGTCGTGCCCTAAGCCCCGTCTGCCGGCAGGTCATCCCTGCCTTCCTTAATCTGGGAGGGTACAGGTTGAGGGACACAAAAATAATTAAAATATGGGGGGGTACTTCCTGTAACAGTGTAGTACCCCCCCCCAAAAAACACTGTAAAATTTAAAAGAGAGGGAAAAGGCCAACGCTAAGTGTCAGTGGGAGAGAGAGAGGAGAGAGAGATGGGGAACAGAAGGGGTTTCCCCCATCCCTGGCAGCGGTTCTACCACTCCAGGCGGTCGGCAGCGAGCCCCTCCCCACTCACGATCGGTGGTCTCAGACCCCGCCACTTTTCAGTGGCTGGTAGGGGACTCCTCCGCCCCTGTCAGTGGCCCCGACAGCTCCAGGCAGTCGGTTAGGAGCCCCTTTTCCCCTCATGGTCAGCGGCCATTCCTCCGCTTCCAGCTGGCCGGCTCCTCCATCCCCCAGCAGACGGCCACATCTGCTTCGTTAGGGTGGATGGTAGTGGCGAGAACTCTACTACAGCAAATCTCTCCTTCCCGGTTTTCAGCACCAGTGTAAAGGGATATAAGGGAAAGGAGGAGGCGAGAACTGGCTTGACAATATAAATAATATTTTAATGAAAAACTTAAACAAAAAACACAAACACACACATGACGGTCAGCTGCCCATAAACGATCTCTCTACCTCGCACCACCATCTAGCCTTTATCCCTCTCGGATGCTTAATTAGCCTGATAAGGGACCGGGTGTGTATAATCAACCGCCCTCCACCCTGTCATACAACTGTACCACAGGTTCATGTTCATTAATTGTTTATGGGTCATCTAACAAGTATGGAAGACATTGTTTTAAACCTTTACAATAAAGATCTGTAAAGTTATTTTGATTTTTACAAAATTATTTTTAAAATACAGTGTCCTAAAAAAGGGGCATTTCTTTTATTGCTGAGTTTATATACAATTGAAGTCAGAAATTTACATACAGCTTAGCCAATACATTTAAACTCAGTTTTAAATGTATGATCAACAGGGAATACCAGTTTTTCAAGGAATACTGTTCCATTATGAAGCCTTTCACAGTTGCACTGAACATCTTACATGGTGAGGACACTTGTTTTTATGGAATTTTAAAAGCAATAAAAACTTGATTTGCCTCAACAATTGACTCCAAGGATGCGCTACTGGCTGCCGGCTCACTGCCCATGGTCAAGCTGCACTGGCTAAAAGAAGAAGCCAGAAGAGACCACATGTTCCTCCTCATGACGGAGTGCCGCTCCCTAACGACAGAAGAGCCTGCAGCCCTGATGCCTGATGCCCCTCAACCTGCTGCTGTCACCTCCAGCGAGGTGGTCTTTATCTCTTTTGATGCACTGCCTAATGCCACAGCTGATGTGCCAATGTCAGTGGAAACAGAGGTAATGTCTTATTTCAATTCAGCCCAGTTTCCAAGAATTAAAAAAAAAAAAAAAAAAAAAAAAAAAAAAAAAAAAAAATCGCACTCCGCTATAACGCCCCAACACCATCCAGTGCACCAGTAGAAAGACTTTTCAGTCTCTGGAGTCTTGTGCTCACCCCAAAACGCACCATCTTTGATTATGGGCACTTTCAGCACCTTTTCCTGATGCGCTTAATAGGCAATGGCTGTGTGCTTAGGGTCATTGTCCTGTTGGAAGATAAAACTTCGCCCCAGTCTGAGGTCCAGAGCGCTCTGGAGCAGGTTTTCATCGAGGATGCCTCTACATTGCTGCATTCATCTTTCCCTCGATCCTGACTAGTCTCCCAGTTCCTGCCGCTGAAAAACCTCCCCACAGCATGATGCTGCCACCACCATGCTTCACTGTAGGGATGGTATTGGCCAAGTGATGAGGTTTCCTCCAGACATGACACTTGCCATTCAGGCCAAAGAGATCAATCTTTGTTTCTCATGGTCTAAGAGTCCTTCAGGTGCCTTTTGGCAAACTCCAGGCAGGCTGTTTTGTGCCTTTTACTGAGGAATGTCTTCTGTCTGGCCACTCTACCATACAGGCCTGATTGGTGTAGTGCTGCAGAGATGGTTGTTCTTCTTGAAGTTTCTCCTCTCTCCACAGAGAAATGCTGGAGCTCTGTCAGAGTGACCATCGGGTTCTTGGTCACCTCCATGACTAAGGCCCTTCTCCACTGATCGCTCAGTTTGGCCAGCTCTAGGAAGAGTCCTGGTGGTTCCAAACTTCTTCCATTTACAGACGATGGAGGCCACTGTGCTCATTGGGTACCCTTCACCAGATCTGTGCCTCGATACGATCCTGTCTCTGCGGTCTACAGACAATTCCTTGGACTTCATGGCTTGGTTTGTGCTCTGACATGCACTGTTAACTGTGGGACCTTATATAGACAGGTGTGTGCCTTTCCAAATCATGTCCAATCAACTGAATTTACCACAGGTGGACTCAAATCAAGTTGTAGAAACATCTCAAGGATTATCTGTGGAAACAGGATGCACCTGAGCTCAATTTTGAGTGACATGGCAAAGGCTGTGAATTCTTAAGTACAAGGTTATATTTGCAAAGATTTCAAACAAACTTCTTTCAAGTTGTCATTATAGGGTATTGTTTATAGAATTTTGAGGAAAATAATGAATATAATCCATTTTGGAATAAGGCTGTAACATAACAAAATGTGGAAAAAGTGAAGCGCTGTGAATACTTTCCGGATGCACTCTAGGTCTATGCCATAAGTACCTTCATAGTTCTATTTATTTTACCAGCCTTGTTTGGCTGCATGTTTCCTCTGTTGTGACAGGTTTCCTGTTTATTTTTTATTTTCAATTTTCCTGTGTGTGTGTGTGTGTGTGTGTTTAGCCAACCTTACAATTTTTTTGTGAAGTTGGACTGAAATGACTGAACTGTATCTCCTATGAGGTGTAATAGGCCCAAGCACTTTTACTTTATTTTTTGTATTCTTGCAAAATGTGGCTAGCCCCACAGAGCCATTAGCTATAGGTCTAGCTATAAGTGATTTAAATTTTACCAGCCTTTATTTGGTAGCCTATGTTTTAGCCTCTGTTTGGCCTGCATTTTATTTCAATTGTAGGCTGTGTTTAGACTTTTCAGCTTCATTTTGTAATGTCTAGATGTATTTTTGTTCATGTTTTGTGTTAATATCTTTTATTTTTAAAAGTAGTTCCATGTCATGTGATTTCCTGTTTCCCATTCGTTCATAGTCTTGTTATTGATTCTATCATGACATTGGTTTATGCTCATTGTCTTGTTATCTTGTTTAGAGTTCTGTTTGTTGATTGGTTATGTTTCCCATGACCAAGTATTTAAGTCTCATGTTTCCATTGTATTAGTGTCAGGTATTGTTTGTTGTAACATTGTTTGGAATTCAATTCATCCATCATCAACCGCTTATCCTGTACAGGGTCACGGGGTGCTGGAGCCTATCCCAGCTAACATTGGGCGAAAGGCGGGGTACACCCTGGACAGGTCGCCAGTCCATCGCAGGGCCACACATATACAGACAACCACTCACACTCACATCCACACCTAGGGCAATTTTTTGGGAGACATCAATTAACCTAGCCTGCATGTCTTTGGATGGTGGGAGGAAGCCAGAGAGAACCCACACAGACACGGGGAGAACATGCAAACTCCACACAGAAAGGCAACCGGGGTTTGAACCCACGACCTTCTTGCTGTGAGGCGACAGTGCTAACCGCTGCACCACCCAGCATCATTACACATTTTCTGCTACAGCATAATTTTCTGTAAAGCTGCTTTAAAACTATACGTGTTGTGAAGAGCGCAATACAAATAAAAATGACTTGACTTGAGTGTTACAGCTGTCCAGGGGTATTACCACAGTGCCCAGCATGAGCATGAGATTATTATGTGCTACTTTTGTTTCTTCTTACATGAGAACTTACTGACAGAGCATCTGATGTTTTTATCTGTGGAATCACATATATGCAAATAATAAAAGTAAAAACCATTAAATAGAAAATAATAAAATGCATCTTCATATACAGTAACTTTAGGGCAAATTCACCATTTTGACATTGACTTTGACTGTTTCTAATTTACTTTCTCTAGTGGTAACTACATTAGTCTGTGTGTAATATAAATAAAACATGCAGCATGCACAAAGACTCAGATGTGCAACAATGTGGAAATGAAAAAGTTAAAAATGTATAGGTACAGTATTTGTGCATATCAAAGCAGAGTGGCCCAGCCACATTTTTGAGAGCCATGTTTTGTGGTGGCAAGTGATTAGTGTATTTTCAAGATTCTTTACACTAGCTTACAATGTTTCTGTAATGATGTTGCAAGGACATACTGTTAAGGTCTGTGTGATGAGTTTTAGTAATAAATATAATATATATGGGTACTGGGTAGCTCAGCAATTAAAGACGCTGACTACGAAACCTGGACTTGCAAGTACAATCCAGGGCGTGCTGAGTGATTCCAGTCAGGCTCCTAAGCAAACAATTGGCCCGGTTGCTAGGGTGGGTAGAGTCACATTGGGTTAACCTCCTCGTAGTCACCATAATGTGGTTCTCGCTCTCGGTGGGGCACGTGGTGAGTTGTGCATAGATGCCGCAGAGAATAGTTCGAAGCCTCCACACTCGCATGGTCTCCACAGTAACGCGCTCAACAAGCCACTTGATAAGATGCTTGGATTGATTGTCTCAAACACGGAGGCAACTGAGATTTGTCCTTCACCACCCGGATTTAGGCAAGTCACTATGCCACCACGAGGACCTAGAGCACATTGGGAATTGGGCATGCCAAACTGGGGAGAAAAGGGGAGAAAATATCAAATAAATTAAATATATATATATATATATATATACAGTCTAACAAACAGCACTGCCCAGAGATTATTTGTTGTACCATCGAAAACTTAGGACAGAACACATTTACATTGTTATATGAAATAAAACTCAAACCAACTTTTTTGTTTTTAGGGAGTGTGGGCATAAGCTGATCTTGACTGAGGTGTTTTTTTTTTTATTACTTTCTGTTTTGCTTGATGTTTGATATGGCAGACACAAAATAATTTGCCTTCATAAACTGATATGCTAAATAATCTAAAGAAAAAGGCAGGATTTTATTTATTCTTTTTTCTTCCTTGAAAATAATTGTTTGGAGATGACCAACTATTAACAAGAAAATGTGATAAGCTGCTGATAAAAATGTGATTGGAGGACATCCTTATTACTTATGCTGAAAATATGAAAGACTTAAAAGTTTAAACACACACTGTAAACATCTTAACAGTAACAAAAGTCAATAGACACATGCCTCAAGACTAAAGCTGACACCATGATTGTGGTGTTGACACTTCTCATACTGGCAAAACCAGAAGAACATTCTACTTCCTATGCTGGACTTCTAAAAAGAAAAATATAGACTGTGGGTTTAAAAATAACACACTAAAGTTCCAGTTTTGTTTTTCACATCACAAATGCGATTAAAATTGCTATTGTTATAGTTAGGTGGCTAACAAACGACTACAAAACTACACTGGTGTTCAGGGACAGGCATTAAGCTGGTTTAGATCGTACTTATCAGACCGTTACCATTTTGTCTGTTTAAATGGGGAAAAATCAAAAATAACGTCAGTAGACTATGGAGTGCCACAAGGATCTGTGTTAGGCCCTCTATTATTCTCAATATATATGCTACCACTTGGTAAAATTATAAGAAAACATGGAATTAATTTCCACTGTTATGCTGATGACACTCAATTATATATCTCATCACGACCAGATGAAAACATTAACTTATCTAACTTGACAGAGTGTCTTAAAGATATAAAATGTTGGATGACGCGTAATTTCCTGTTATTAAATTCCGATAAAACGGAGGTATTACTTATTGGTCCAAAAAACTACCCACAAAATCCCTTACAATACAACTTTAATTTAGAAGGATGTCCTGTTACATTATCCACTACAGTAAAAGACCTGGGTGTTATACTAGACCGCAACTTGACTTTCGAAAATCATATTTCATCTGTTACGAGAACAGCCTTTTGCCACCTTAGAAACATTGCTAAGCTACGTAACATGCTATCTGTTTCTGATGCAGAAAAGTTAGTTCATGCATTCATGACCTCGAGACTAGATTACTGTAATGCTTTATTAGCTGGTTGCCCTGCATCCTCAACAAACAAGCTACAGTTAGTCCAAAATGCAGCCGCTAGAGTTCTTACTAGGTCAAGAAAATATGATCACATAACACCGATTTTATCATCTCTACACTGGCTACCAATTAAGTTCCGTATTAATTACAAAGTATTACTACTGACCTATAAAGCCCTAAATGGTTTATCTCCTGTGTATTTAACGGATCTTCTATCGCCATACAATCCATCGCGCTCTTTAAGATCACTAAATTCGAGGCTTCTGGTCATACCTAGGATATCTAAGTCCACTAATGGAGGGAGGGCGTTCTCACATTTAGCTCCTAAACTCTGGAATAGCCTTCCCGATATTGTTCGAGGCTCAGACTCGCTGTCCCAGTTTAAAACTAGATTAAAGACACATCTCTTTAACCAAGCATTCACATAATGCAAACTTTTTATACTACTGCTGAATCAGTTATAATGCATTAATATTATGAACATCAGCTATGCTAATTATTTCCCATCTGCTTTTCTGCTGTTATCTCGGGACGCCAGTCCCGAGGTAAATAGCGTTCGTCAGCTCCAGTTTGTATCCAGCCTCTCACGGAGACTTCAGATGCCCCATCACCATGGACAAGGATCTTAAAATGGGATACATAGACTAATTATTGCCAACAAAAGCCTTCATCAGCCAAACAAGGACAATTGCATCTAAGTGAACTTCTGGAATTTAATCAAGGATGGACTTCAAAGACACTGGTCACTAATCTTGCAGTTCAAACACATTCACTGTCTAAATACTGACCCTTAGCACTTAATAAGTTTAATAATTTTTTAAATCATGTTTTTTGACTATAAATAATTCTTATTTACATTATTCATGATGTTAGCCAGAGGGGAACTGGCCCCCACAGTGAGTCTGGTTTCTCCCAAGGTTATTTTTCTCCATTAACAATCATCTTTTGGAGTTTTGTGTTCCTTGCCACAGTCGCCTTCGGCTTGCTCACTGGGGTTATTAATACAATTATTATTTAATTATTTTTAAACACGATAAAGAATCATATCTTATCTAATTCCACAACAGGGCTCCAAACAAAAAAAAAAAAAAAAAATCAATTAAGGAGCCAATGGCTCCTACAGGGGGAAAAACAGGCGCCAAATATTTTAAATTTTTTAACTCCATCCATTCCTTTTCGTCCCGCAGCTCGCTAACAGTGTAGTCTGTGGAGCATTCTTCGCAATTATGTGATCACGTGCATTTTTATGCTTGTTACTGTCACCGTGTTTTCTAACAGTCTCTTTTTTGAAATTGTTAGTTCCTGCAATGAACTCCGTTTTCCCCGCTATTTCTTTGATATAAACTTATGTTATGTATCTCGGGAAATGTAATGCAAATTTTAAAATCAAAAGGGAGTAAACTTTTACTGTCGCCAATGGCGACCTTGACAGAAATTACACTCACAAATAAATTTATTTGGTCACAAATGCGACCATTTTTAGTCGCAGTTTGGAGCCCTGCACAAGGATGATGATTTATCGACTTTATAGACATTACATTTTTATCGTCTGTTAATGCTGAACTTCTGTAAAGCTGCTTTGAAACGATGTGTGTTGTGAAAGGCGCTATACAAATAAAATTGACTTGACTTGACTTAACATGCTATAACTTAAGCAAGACAACAAATTTTGAACAGATTCAGGAAGTCTTGCTAGAAGATTTTTGAAAATGTCTGTTGACTTTTACTTTCCCCATCACTTCATTTTAAAGTAAAATTTAACAGGCAATGCATTTCTCCGGACCAGAGGCATCATGCCAATTTGATTCAGACTGAAGGAGCAAGTGCCACCTTAGATTTTTTGAGACAAGAGGATTTTGAATGGATTATTTGAAATTCCAAAAGTGTATTTGTAACTTCGATGATTAAAGTAAATGATTATTGCATGTAAAAAATAATATCTGTGGCAGAAATCTTTTTTCAAATTCACAATCAAGTACATGCTCCAACTTTAAGCTGCGTTCACACTGCTGGTGACACACAGCTACAAAACAACCACATCTCATTAATTTTCAATTAATGCAATAGCCTACTGCTAATATGATGTATGATGTCCTATTTATTTATTATAAATACATTTTATTATCAATTCACGAGCGACTGCGACCGTTGGTGACCGGATGTGGCCGTGTCCAGCGACGCAACAAAGTTTAGAAATGTTTAACTATATGCAAATGAAAAGCGACATTTGGGAGTGACAGCCAATACGAGAGAAGACGGTAGAGCTCACGTGATCCTAATATTTTTTATAATAATATTAATTGTAAAGAAACCATGCTGTTTAGACTCTCCATACACACCACTAGTGACCTGGCGACATGCAGCGACAAAGTAGCTGGCAATGTGAATGCAGCTTTTGGCGGCATCCTGTGGCTGCTTCCGAGATCGCGCTCACGGTGAAGGTCCATCTCCAAAGGAAAATGCAGTGTTATGATTATATAAACAAATTAATTGCATTAACTTCATTGCAGTTAATATTTGCCAACTACATCTTATCTCTGTGGAACATTCAATATGTTTTTTTTTTTTTCATAGTCTAATATAAGTTATGTCTATGTTGTTTAAACATTCACTGATAATTTCCTTTGGTGCTAAAATGTATTTGACAGGTTTTTCAGAATATATACACTCTCTTTTCTTCATGTTTAAAGAAAGTGGCTTAATATCTTATTTCAGTGTGAATCCTCTTCTTTCAAGTAATTCTAAAAACTTTAAGTTTTAAGTAACTTTAAGTAACTTTGGTTACTCAGTCCCTGTGGGTTCTGTATATTCAATGGAAGAAAGGTGGCAGCAGCGCATAATTCAAAGTAAAATGCCAAAGTCAGGCTTATTGTAATTTTTAACACACTGCAGGCCAATGGAGAAAAACAAAATATTGTTCCTTCAGGAACTACAGTTCATACATATAACAAACATTAGGCAAGCATTAAGTAATTAAACACTGTGCTACTGTAAACAATAAATACAGGCAAGAAGTCGGACAGTGTAACAGGATGGGACAATGACATCATAACTCATATTAGCAGTAGACTGTTGCACATATTATGGCAGTCATTGCACATGCTAATCAATGATAGTAATTGCACATAATACTTATTCCACATATTGTGTGTGTGTGTGTGTGTGTGTGTGTGTGTGTGTGTGTGTGTGTGTGTGTGTGTGTGTGTGTGTGTGTTGTGAGACAATCTCTGGTGGTGTGAAGGGTTAAAGTGACAAAAGCGTGGTCAGATGGGTGGAGTGCAGTCAGTGCATAAAAGCCTCTGGTAAGAAACTATTTCGAAATATTGTCATCCTGTTCTGATTACTCCTAAGCCTCTTACCAGACAGAAGTGGTTAAACCAGAAGTGATACACCTCACTGTGTAAATGCCCTCAATTGTAGGAAGGTTAGCACCAGTGATTTGCTGTGCCATCTTCACTACCTGTTGCAGGGCTTTCCTATCAAATGCTGAGCAGTTTCCATAGCAGGGCCCTGCATTGTGTGGCAGTCACTATATAGTGAATTGTGAATGAGTCCGATTTTACATTTAGGCTGAGTTCTATTCATGGTTCAACTTTTTTATGGAGAAATAGGAGCCATTTATTTTTATTTTGTTCTATGTCACTTACACAACATATAATACAATATTTACTCTTAATTGCCTCATTCAGATGTTTTCACTCTTTATTGAGGTGAAGCAATTGTAGTAGGCATCATTTTGTCTTTGCCACCTCCTTTTGCATCACCTCTTGTGTCGTGTATGGAAAATCGCCAAAAAGTGACTTAAAACAGCTTGAAGATGTCAAGACACATTGCTCAAAAAATTTTACCAAAAGAGAACCATTACTGAATCTGATACACATTTACAAACAGACAAAAATGTAATTGTATTATATATATATATATACAATTTGGAATACCTAATTCCCACTACTTTATAGGTCTTCGTGGTGGTGCGGTTACTCAACTCAATCTGGGTGGTGGAGGACAAGTCTTAGTTGCTTCTGAGACTGTCAATCCCCGCATCTTATCACATGGCACATTGTGCATGACACCGCGGAGACTCTCGTTCCACGCACAACTTGCCACGCACCCCATTGAGAGTGTGAACCACTAATCGCAACCACTAGGAGGTTACCCCATGTGACTCTACCCTCCCTTGCAACCGGGCCAATTTGGTTGCTTAGGAGAACTGGTTTGAGTCACTCAGCATACCAGGGGGTGGTAGAATGTAATTGTTTTATTAAAACAGTGTGATACTGTTTTTGTGCCCCCCTCAAAAAAATAAAATAAAAATAGGTGCATGACGCCCCTTCTCCAGACCCTTTCACACATTTGTGACTGAACCACAAAAAATAACACTGCAAATGTAAAGTGCATAAGAGTTGGTGTAAGTTATGTCATCTTTCCTCTTCACAAATTCATTGTTTGAGTAAAATCTTTTGATCCATTTTGATGATTTTAAACCATTAAATTGGTTCAAAAAGTGGTCTGAATGATTTGTGTCATGAATCACGAATTTACTGTAAATTATCAAAAACATAACCTCGCTGACACAACTGTTATAGCAAATAAAGTATGGCTGAACATATTACAGATATGTTTTTCACTGTGTAAGGCCTCACATTATCTTTCTCTCTTTATAGGCAGCTGTGGTGTTGTAAGGTATTTTCTGATGTCTCTCTACTGTTGATTTTTCATTAGTAAAGAATTATTCTGTTTGACATTGCAAATTGATAGGGATTTCTTGAAGTACAGGGATGGGAGTTTAATTATCTTTTTATAACTCCTCAACACATACTTGGAACGAAGCAATAATCACATTAAACTTATTACAGATCAAAGTAAATAAAAAAAAAACTCAAAGTAAAGTTTTTTTTATTTTATATATATACATTATTAAAAATCAAAGCCATAAACAACAAATATTGTCATCATAGTACAGTATTCTTATCATACTTTCATAATCTATCTATCAGTAGATTCAATCTCAGATTACTCTGTCTCTTTTCTCAAAGTTCATAGATGGTTCCAATATCCACTTAGAATTATTTGATTGTAGAGTACAAGGGCTCATCCTGTCCTTGGTCTGAAAAAAAGTGAAAAACAGTAATCTATCAGTATAATAAATAATGTATGTATAAAGTTTTAGAGTTGGAGAACATTGTTAGGATAAAGCACATAACTGTTAATCAGAAAGTCGCTGGTTCGATCCCCACAGCCACCACCATTGTGTCCTTGAGCAAGGCACTTAACTCAACACTTGAACAGGTTGCTCTGGGGGGATTGTCCCTGTAATAAGTGCACTGTAATTCGCTTTGGACAAAAGCGTCTGCCAAATGCAGAAATGTAAATGTAATATAAATGTAAATGAAAAATCTGTCATCTTTTAATCACTCATGTTGTTACAAGTCCATGTGACTTTCTTCTGTGGTATACAAATTGAGATGGCATGTTTGTCTCAGATAACATTCAATAAAATTGAATGGCGACTGAGGTAGTCAGTCCCTAACATTCTGCCTAACATCGCTTTTACTGTTCCACAGAGAAGAGAAATGACCCTTTTTTCATTTTTGGGTGAAATATTTCTTTTAAATCCCTATACTTTCAATATAGTTCCTTCTACATCTCCTTAAAATAAAAATCTCAAAAGGGATTTTCTCTTTACCAGCAAGATTCTCCTTTGACTCTGATATCAAAGTAGATGTGTGATCAGCAATCTCCTTGCACTGACCTGAAGTATTGATGAAAATCAAAGATATTTTATTATTTGCTATCCATTTACCCATACTAATGTACCTGCAAGGAAATATCACATCCTGTAAACAGTGTAAATGATTGTATTACCAAGATTTACTATATTCGTATCTCCAGCCAAGTAATATATGGTGTCATTTGGCTTTTGTGGGTGAACTGCAGTGAGACGTGGAGGACCAGTTGGTCAATGATAAAGACTGTTGTTGTTGTTATTTATATAAGGCAATAAATGAACAGAATATTGTGAAAACATTTACCAGGTTGTACTGTACAGTCAGTGTATTGTACGGTCTCATATATATTCACCTTCTACTTTTTGTTAGAAATGGCAGCTGAAAAACCCAGGGACACAAGGAAATTGTTATAGAATACACTGTAAAAAATCTTGTTATATTTATGGTAAAAACCTGGCTGGTGTGGTTGCAGAAATTCACCGTAAAAAATACGGTAACCACGTTTCAGGCTTTACGGGATGTAATTTTGCTGCCTGTATATTATATGGTCCATTACCGTAGTTTATCTTATTAAATAATAAACATCATATAGTAACCTTCTGAAAATGCAAAAATGTATTGTTAAGCACTGTAGTAATTACCAAAGGGCACATGATGACATGAAGTTCATCAACAGAGGCCCTTTCAGGAGCAATGACCAATAAACTTGTAGAGTTTACAGTGCTCAGTGTCACTCACACAAACATTAAACACCATCAGGGTAACACATGTGAAATAAAAATAATGTAATAAACATTAACTAAACTATATAAAATATAACACAGAACACCCCAACGTACATGACTTACTTTAAAAATAAGAAGAAACGTAACTATTATCCTAAAATATAATGAAATGAACTGGTTCACACAGGGAATTCTGGGAACGCCCGCTTATTGTTTTTACCGTAATTTTAACAATAATTTACCGTAAAAAGTACATGCCCTCTCTTGTTAAACATAATATACATTTTTATTGTTAATTATAAAGAAAATCGTACGTTTTACATTAAAAAAATATTTGTATAACATTTTACTGTAAAACTACATGTATTGCCTTTTTTAATATATTTAAAAATTTTACCATATATTTTAAGGCAACTTAAATAACTTAAATGTATAATTTTTGCAGTGTTTTACCATTAAAATTAAGAAAATTGTATTCAGTGTATGATTGTCATTTAAATGTCGATTAATATGCTAGTAAAAGTTCTAGTCTGTAAGATTAGAGATCTATTAGAGCTCTTTTCTATGAAGGTATAGAGTTACAGTTATTAGTTTGAAGAGAGAGACAATAATCAAAATGATCACATGCACATAATTTTTGGATAAAACTACATTCTCACCTTTCCTTTTGATACATGCCCATAATAAGAGAATCAGCACCACAAACACATCTCCACAGGAGACTGCAATGGTAATCCTAGTGGAATCTAGAAAAGCGTATTTGTATATAAGCGTATGTTTTTTGTTTTTCGTTTTTTTTTTTTTTTTTTAGAGAGAGAGAGAGAGAGAGAGAGAGAGAGAGAGAGAGAGAGAGATTAAATGTAAATCAGTGTTGTTAAAATAGAACACACATTATCAGGACAAAATTACACCTTTAAATATCCTCAGTCCTATGATTACATTGTGCAAAACAGACCTTTAAAACTGTCAGAGAGAACATTTTTAGAAACCAGATGATTTAACTAGAGGATTCAACTATGTATGACATACATGTTTTCCTTTGCTCAAGCAAAGACTCTGACTTTGCTAGTTAATGTAATTAAAAACAGCAATATTTTAATGAACCTGGGTTATATGTTGGTTAGCAAAGTCTCTACTTTTGATTTTCAGCCCATCAAAAAACACTTTATGAGCTAGAGGCACAAGCCAATGCTCACAGACCTGTTGGATTTTTATGCTCCTACCTGTATTGTAAGGTATCTTTTTAATTGGGGTTGTCCTGGCCTCTGTGGCAAATTAAGAAATAGATAGCAATGTTTAATGAGTAAAACCTTATCCTAGTTTAGGTAATTATGTGAGTGTTAAAATTAAAAGTGTTTTAAAAGTAATCAATTAAATATTCCACATTAATCAAGCTTTTAACTCTATACTGTATATGCCTATGTTTCCATCATAATTGTAGACCGTAACAGCAAAAAGCCCAAGAGAACTATCTTCTAATCTAATTAGAATTGGAACAAAAAGTTAAATGTACCTGGTGTTGAGGTGAATTGTGGGTAGATGTTAGATTGAGTACTCTTGGATTCATTCACACTGCTACTTTGTGAACTCAGTGTAGCTAAGGGGGTCACTAGAAGAAGACAAATCAAGAATTATATCATCATATATTTTGTGATTTAAAATATTAATGGACAAATAGACAAATAAAACATCTCTACAATCTATCTTCCATGTTTACAACCAAAAATTATTTCTCACAAAGTAAAAGGAGAATATGGTAAGTTTATTATGTCTTGAACGTAATGTTTTGAAAACAGGTGTTGAGGTGCATTCCAGATGGTAGATTGTGTTTAGTGATGGAGATCACAGAAAGAGGACAAAAGAAGAATAACAACATAATCACTGCATTTTCAATTATTTGAAAACAAATACGTAAACGTACGGCACAATTTTCCATATTAATTTAACTTAGCAACTCATCATGGAATCTGGCATAGAAGCTAAGAACTACTTTTGAAGATTGTATTTGGGTTGGTTTTGACTGTTATTTGTTGTTGTTATGGTGTGATTCTACTTCTCTTGTTTTGGACCGGAAATAATACTGGACAGAAAAGTGTCACAGGAATAAATATATAGTGAACACAAGCTAACATTTATGACCCTTTATTACATTTACTTTTGCTTATATCACTTTTAGTAAAATTGTTTAATTACAAATAATATTAATAATTTAAATTAGCAAAGGGTTTAGTTAGATTAAGTAATTGTTTAAATTTATGTTAAATAATGTTTAATCATTATGTGTAGCTCAAGATGTATGAGATAGACAGACCAATGCTCATTGACATTTGTTTGCAATTTCTGTCCTTTTCAGTCAGGACCATGTCCTTCAAATGAATAACTTTTATTGACAATCTGGAGCAGTCTGTTGGTGATGGTACAGTTCTGTTCTGGGCAAAATTGTGAATCACTCAACTCACCCATATATTGTCCCAAACCCATTTTACTCTCTTCTGCAGAACGCAAAAGGAGATATTTTATGGAATGTCGTGCTTGCTGATTTCAGTATAGCATCTATTCACTGTTATTGGTTTTGTATTGTGGTCTACATTGTTGCCTGCTGCAACATAACTTTTTCAGTTTGAGACCAATCTGTTTATATTTCCTTATAGGAAGTCCTTATCAATTAACACGTAAGTACAGTGGAACAATGTGGAAAAAGCTAGATTGACTTTCATCTATCCAGCTTTCCACTGATTTTTCTGCATATGTTTGTTTTTTATTTCCCTTATTCTGGCATATTTATGTGAATAGCTTTTTGAAGCTTTTCCTTTGAGATTGTAGATGTACAACTTATGGATGAATTTCAGCATTTAAACACTCACCTAATGCGGTTACTGTCAGCTTGACAGTTGGAATTGTATTACAGTATTTCATCCCAGAGTCTGAGAATGAAACACTCTTTATGTGAAGTGATAAA
This sequence comes from Moxostoma hubbsi, assembly GCA_032164185.1. Lineage (NCBI taxonomy): Eukaryota > Metazoa > Chordata > Actinopteri > Cypriniformes > Catostomidae > Moxostoma > Moxostoma hubbsi. Next base: position 8,731,395 of record JAVLUX010000003.1, on the reverse strand, counting down.
TCACTCAATATATTATAATGGTTGTGTATCAACAATATATTTATTTTTGTCTCCATTTTGTTCACTGAGAATTTCCTGTCTTTGTCCATCTCTGTCTTTACTGTAAACATGATGGGAAAGCTTTTTGGAGTAAAGGAAGACATTAGTGCTTCCCTCAGTGACATTCTGATTGAGTATTTCTGTCAAACAAACAAAATTAAACAGAGCTGAAATGCTGGTTATACATCACAGATCTCTGACTAAGAAATATTTTCCTGCAAAATTTGTTCACTTCAGTTGAAGAAAAACAGAAAAGGATATAAAAACTCGAGAACAGTCAATAATTTTTTTCTCTTTCTTTTACAAATACTGTAAGTTATATAATTATAATTCATAAAGGGAACATAAATTACTATTAAACCATTCATGTAATTATGATGACAAATGTAACAACATTTTACACAAATAATAACAGGTTGAATCGGTCAGTGTCTGCAGTCATACAATACCATTCACACTTAAAAATGCCACTCTAGACAAAGATAATGATACTTACCACTGAGTTGTGTGTATGTTCCTGCAGAGCAAGAGGCACATGAAGACAAGATGCTTAATTTGTTCTCAGTCATCATCTCTGCTGATGAGCCCTTTAGTTTAAGTTTTAAGATTTCACTTTGTGTGGCCTTTGTGGTGATTCTATGAAATAAAATTTGCCACAGACAAATTTTTCTTGTACAGCTCAAGTTCAGCTGTTTCTGATCTAAGATGAAACAGGAAGAGAAGTGTTTGGTTCATGGTTTCTGATTCATCTGGATCTGAGTGTGTGTCAGACTCAAGTGCAAGTGACATTAATGCTGCAGAAACATTATCAGATTGTGCATGTCAATGGGATAATGAAGGCATCAGAGTGAAACACAACACTCCACAAACCTTTAGTTACATTTGAACTGTTGTATACAATTAAAGCTGCAGATTAAGAAAAAAGGTACTTACTTTGACACATTTTCATTCGCATTTAGTATGATGACGGTTGAAGTTATGTTGATTGGTATAGAGCTATCATGAGATCCACAAGAGCAGCTGATCATTGCTTTGCTCATTCATGATGAATAATCTTACATTTTGATCATGAAATGTAAGCGTAATATAACTTGAAAAGACTTAAGAGGTATAAGACTTGCAAAACCTCCAAAGCTGAGCACACCTGAAACAAGATTTTCAGTGATTCTATAAAGTCCCATGAATGCCATCTAGTGACTGACCGAAGACATAATGGATACATCTTGGTAGTTAAAGGGCTAGATCACCCATGAATGAAAATTTCCTCATTGTCTCACCTTCATGCTATCACAGATGTGGATGACTATATTTCTGCAGCAGAACACAAAGATTTTTAGAATCAGCTTTATTGCCAGGTATGCTTACACATACAAGGAATTTGTCTTGGTGACTGGAGCTTCCAGTGCACAACAATACAAACAGCAACAAGACATAGACAATAACAAAAAATTATTACAAATTGAATAAAAACAAATATAAATTTAATATAAAGAATATATAGGATACACAATAAGACATTATATATACATACACAAACGTAGTGCAAAACTAAATACAAATGTATATACTGTTATATACAGTGCAAGGGAATGTAATGGCAGAAGTTGTTGGATGTGTTGGATAAATATTAGGGCTGTCAATCAGGTAAAGTTTTTTATTGAATTAATTACATGGTGTCCCGATTAATTAATCACGATTAATCACATTTAAATTACATATACAATTATTTGCTGAAAAAGCCCCTCATATAACAATAATTCAATATATAATTATACATAGTTATCTTTAAAATAAAAAAAATTCAGATAATTAAAATGCCATTATATTCTTGTAGCAGAAGAGTTAATCATTGATAAGACAATACAAAAAGTGGCTTTAGAATACAATGTATTGTTTACTACCATATTATTGATCATTAGTCAATCATTGGCATACAGTTCACAGCAATCCATTTCACAAGTGAATTTGTCAATCAGTTGATTTATGAGGGCTTGTTTAAGAACCCGTCAATTTAAACCAGCGACAGACATGCTTGACTCCGGTGCGTTGAGTCATCAACAAAATGTTTAGATCACTGTGTCAAGTTACATATAGTTTAATACTCACATCTTGAGATCCCTTAGTTCACATTTGCGCTCCAAGTGTTTTGAAAGCAAGAACATAATGCATATTTGTGTTGTTCTGCCTACAGAAGTGTTTTCTTCACTGTATAAACTGGGCATTGCTCATACAGCTGAAGTTTCACTTACTGCTCTATGGAGTAAACAGGTGGTACTACAAGCTTGCGTTTCTTAGGAATCTTCCTTATTATCGTCCTGGGGCATTGCAATTAATTGCAAAAATCTTTAAAGCGTTTTTTCCCCCCAAATTAATCGCACTGAATTAACGTGTTAAATCGGCAGCTCTAATAAATATAAAGAGACTATACTGTGAATTGCACATAATTATTGCTCAATGGGGCACAGTGTTTCCCCTGCCATTATATTAGGGGGGCGCCCCGCCCCCCCCTTGAAGGTAAAGATAATTTTATTTTCTATATAGCGCCAGATCACAACAGAAGTAATTTAAGGTTACCTTTCCAATAGAACAGGTCTATACCTTGTTCTTTTAATAAAGAAACTAAATAGCCCTTACGTTATTTATCTTATTTACACGACGGCATGTAATTTCTGTCTCTACATGGTCGCAGGTTTCCTATTCTCCTCAGCTCTCTGTATCGCGCACGGCGGCGCCCCTATGCGCACACACACACACACGCCTGCACGCGCACACACACGTTCGGTTTTCTGGTACGGAGGTATGCATAATTACAAACTAGAGTCACTATGACTGTTATCTATTTCTAAAGAGATAAGCTACAAGCTACGTGTAGGATAAATACAAAGTTTCTACGACAGCTCTCTGGCATGGTGTAATATGCCGCAGATACACTACACTTTAGGTGTGTTCGACATCGGCTGCGGCTGGATGCATCCGATCGGCGAGAGTTGCCGCGTGCAGGCGGGGAGGAGCTGCAAACGGAGATATAAAGCCGGACAAGTTGTGGCTCCCGTAGTTTGCTGCAATTACGTCTGTCATGGCAGATCACGTGGCGTTTGCTTGCTTTTTATTTATTGCAATATTAACAAACAGAACAAGTCGGTACATACAAGAAATATAAACAATCTTTCATAACCAAAGATAAATTATAATTGCGTTTGCTTGCTTTATCGCAGACGAGCTGGAAGCGATTGAAATTCCATTCTTTTTGCATGACATTGAGCACAATGAGCAACGAAGGTGAGTAAAGGTTAAATGTAAGAAGTATCTTTTTAAACAAATTATAGACACATTATCAATTTAGTTTTAAAGTTAATATACCTAGAATCTGAAAATTATATGTTGAATAAAAATACTGTATCGAAAGTCTAAAGTCTTTGCAATGTATTACTAATGTAATGGGTGGCTTTTGTAATCAATAGCTACTGTTGCTTGCCTTTTAAAAATAATAAATAGAGAATTACTCATTCTGACAAAGAAATAAAGGAGTTTAACTCCAATTTCAACACTTCTGTATACACTAATTATTTGAGTAAAATCCCAATTCAACATAAAACACTGATAATAAATGTTTGACTACATGTGTGTTCAGTTAGGCTACATGTATATAGTGAGTACAATTCCTCTTGTTCTTATATTTTGTGGAGGATGTTGTCCCTCTCTACAGTCCCTCAGAATTTAGAGGTCATTTCTGGCTTTCCAAAGAACAAGTGGAGGTTTGTACTGGTTAATATTAAATTTATCGAACTATTACAAGTGTTAGCATGTTGTCTTGATAACCTATTTTACTACCTTTGCAGGATGTCATTACTACCCTTGGTCCTGTTTATATGAATTTACAACAGACCAAACTGCCACTCACAAACAGTGTTATTGCCTGCCTTTGGACATTGGCGAATCAGGAGTCGTGGGGTGGCAGATAGATTCAACATGTCAAAATCCACACTTGCCAAGCATCTCCATAAGTTTTGTTGCAATGTGAACACATACATGGCCCACTACATTTCCTGGCCCAGAGGTCAAAGGCTGGAGATGTAAAAGTTAGGGTTTGACGCAGCAGGTTTCCCCAACACTGTATGTGCAGTGGATGGGTGTCACATTCCTATAATGAGACCCCACTGTGATAATCCCCTAGCATACATGAATAGGAAACAGTTTTAATCTGTAAATTTAACTGGGTTTTGTGACAGTCAGAGGTGCTTCTGTCACATCAGTGTGGGTCACACTGGGAGTTGGCATGATGCCAGAGCATTTCGCTTCACAGAAGTTTGTCATGTTCTTGAAGAAGATCCTCATTCCCTTGTTCCACAGGGAATGAACATAATTGGAGATTCTGCCTACCCTTTGTTGCCTCAATTTATGAGGCCTTATAGAGACAATGGCCACTTGTCTGCTAGGCAAAGATACTTTAACAGAAAGCTCAATGCAGCTCGCGTGGTCATTGAGTGTGCATTCGGCATTCTAAAATCTAAGTTTAGGAGGCTCCATTGCCTGCAAATGAGAAGCATTTCCAATATCAGTTCAGCAGTCTTAGTCTGTTGCATTTTGCATAATCTTTGTTTAGAGCCCAGTGATCAAGTTGTTGTGGTAGATGATGGTGTTGATGAACCACACCCCCAGCAACCCCACAACACTAATGCATGTCATTATAGAGATCAGATTTGTGGCCAGATCTAATACAAAAAACAAAAAACTGAAAAGTAAAGATTTGAATGTACAGAAATATTCAACAAATGATAAAAACCAGATTTTGTGTTGAAATAAAGAAATTAATTTTATTGAACAAAATGAGTGTCATTAGAAATTGTGTTCTTTGGGAACATAAAAAAAAAATACATAGTGGACATTTTGGGGAAAGGTGTAAATCAAAAGAGAAAACATCTTTACATTATAATTTTATTGAGGTTCATGTGGGTTCTGTAATAATTCATAATTTTCTCTTGTCTTTTTCCCCATTTACTTCAGCTCCTCCACAATTGTTCCCAAGCTGGTCACCATCTTTTTTTTCGAAGGACCTTCTCCGCCTCTCCTTCAGTCGCTGCCATAGAGGAAGGGGGTCTTCCAAAACAAGATAACATATTGGATATATACTTTAGCAGTTTGACATGTTTCTGCTAATACAAAATGATAAAAGCAACCTTTAAAAAAAAAAAAACACAATTCACTGGTGGGTGTGTGTTTTTCTTTAAGAAGGTTTCAGCAACAGGATTTACAGTACCCTCCAACTGAGCTCTTTTTAACATTTGAGACAAAACACCATTCATTTTCATATACAGGAAAATAATGTATTATGCATCATTTGTATAGGAGCTTACATTTATGATCACATTAGATTGTATGTTTTTAAGATGAACATTTGAGTTATTAAAAATGCTCATTTGAATAGTTTATGCAGCTGAATACTGTAAAAGGTCTGTATGAAAAATAAAGTCATGCAAAATAAACATACACAAACCCTATATTAACAATAAAGTAAATACAGTAAAACAATATTTAATCAATATGATGTACAAGATGAAAACCACATAAAAACGTACTGAACTGTTTTAAAAGTCCATATATGAGAATTTCTGGAACTGAAGTCGTCGCAATAAACTTGAAACGCACGTCATCGGTGTCGTCAGTGAATTCGGCCAATCGTGGATCAGTTGTGTCGTCATCAGAGCTCATGCATCCGTTCCACCTGCACGATCCGTTCTACGCATGCGCGTAATTACGTAGTAGAAAACGTCACGGTTTTGGCACAACTTGCGGCATATTTGTGTAACGTTAGTTGTATTGTGTTTACCATGTCACAGCGTTGATGATTTTAAATGTAGCTTACGCTATGCATTACGATGCGTTTACGTGGTTGCAATCCACAATAATAAAGGAGTTGTGAGTTGTTACATGAACATACATGATCAGTTTCCTCCATACTCCTTTGCGATTCATTGCTCTATGGTATTAACTTACTTAACTAACCGTGTTTTGGTCTGAGGTCAAAGATGGTTTGTGTCGTTTTTTCTTTTAATTAAAAGCTGCTAATATTAGTTAACTTGAGAAATTTTGTATTAGTATGGGTCTATATAGGCTAATATATATAAATATATATACATATAAATAATCTAAATGGAGGAAAATAATCCCTTCAAATGTTGTTTACAGAAGACAACAAGGAACATAATATGCATTTCTGCACTAGTCTGGGGAAACGTTATTTATTTAGAGTATTTCAAACTGACAATGGAAATGACTTGAAAGAAGCATGAGACCGGTGGTGGACAGTAGTGAAGTTTACTTTTTGAGTATCTTTATTTAGGAGTAAAAAAACTCACTCACTTACAGTGTGGGGTGCACAGTGACCCAGATACACTAACAAAATGTATATGGGTGACTGTGCAACCCAACTCCAGCATTTACTCTCAGGTTGAGGGTGTCTTTGCAAATAATCATGAAGTTTTCCATGTCCTGGATGTTTTCAAAAATGAACGTGAAAGGCTCCATGGCATAGCACTCCATCGACTCCATCAGCACCTTCCACGCTTTCATTTGGTCATCATGATCCATCAACATGTACGATGGTTCTTGCACATGGCCAGTGAAAAGACCAAGACTGTTCCTCACAATGTACTCTGCCTGGTACATATGTTTCAATGTGAGGGGCAGCTCCTCCACTTCTACCTGTTCCTCCTATGATAAAGTAAAATGCCATAAATTAAGAATACACTACAACATAAGATGTTTTGGGTCTTTCAAAAGGGGCCTAAAGACATCTTTTTAGCATAAATTAAATAGTTATGAGTTAAACCCACTTGACTTGAACTGTTTGTTACGATCTTCTATTTTTTAATATATCACGTGACGTAACATGTTGTATAAATCTATATAATGTATCAGTTTCAAGTTTTACATTTAATTCAGTAATTCACACACTTTTCCACAATATTCAATTTTTTTGAGACCTACCTGTATAGAATGCATACGTGAAAATGGTTGTCTGGTTAGTTTGGCCATACCTTGACTATTTGGGGTCGAGAAATCCTATAAATAGGTGGTAGGGTGCCTGCCATCAGCTGTTCTGCCTCCTCTGTCCAGAAGGCAAAGCGCTGCCCGAAGTTCTGCCCATGCCTATTCAAAAGTATGGTACTTTTAATGTAGCATAATTGTAAAGCAGACCAATGTTTTACTGCTTGAAATGTGTCCTACCTTGCGATGGAGAATCTCTCCAGAATCTGGAGACACCACCACTTCCGAATAGATGGTATGTCAGTCTGTAATACACATGTAATATTGGAGTCTTGCATTGTTTGTTTTTTTAACATTCTTGGATACATATAGTATATGTGATATATGATATACATTCCATGAATTACAACTTACATCCAAAAACTGAAACATGGCACCAGTACAGATGCAGAGGGCATACTGTTAAAGAGAAAAATAATGATTACGGAGATTTAGGACAAACAGGAAAAATTGAGTAGAAATTGTATAAGTTTACCATAAGCATGAATATCCCACAGCTCTGTCCATCTGACTGAACTGGAAATGGCTGAAAAGTAATATACGGTTACTCAGATGTGATGTTGACAACCATATATAGTGTCCGCTGTGCAAAATGAAATGGCGAAATTACATAGTAAGCAAAGTTACTTCAAAATCTTTGCCCGTCTTCTCCACCCACGGTCCATTTTCTTTCGCTGTGAGTAAATACAAGTCTCGCGGTACAAATATGCGCATGCGTAGAACGGATCGTGCAGGTGGAACGGATCGTGTACCCACAAGCTGCTCTTGAGAATCTGCGCTGGCTGAGTCCTGCGGCTGCTCTCGAATCGCTCTCGCGCTACTTTAATGGCATACGTCACAGTCATGTGGAGTCGGCGCTGCATCAAGTTCAAGTCGGACAAAATTTCTAACCGGCATGCACTGCTTCAAGTCAGCCACCGATCGGTCTGCACAGAGCTGCATGAAGTCGAACACACCTTTTGAGACTACGGTCGTGATATGACGTCACATTAATTCAACATAACAAATAGTAATACACTCAATGTAAAAAAAATACAATCTACTCGACTTTACAGCAAAAATATAATTTTTATAGGGATTAGACAATCACAAGTGAGTGATTTCGGACACAGTAACAGAGTCGACACCAAGAGTCGATTCCTGTGATGAGTCGACCCCGAGTCTGGGGCTATTCAGAGTCGAGGAATCGACTCTTGAGTCGACTCCCCATCACACACTCCCACCAGCGGACAGAAAGCGTGCGTCGGAAATATGTTGCGTCAATCACCTGAAAAGACAAAAATGTGTGTTTTTTTAAACGCTCCCAGGGTGGTGAAGACGGCAACACTCGCTCTCCTGCAAGTAGTAGCGCTACTGCTCCGAGTCCAGAAAAGAGCCCAAGTGCTGCACGCCCTTTCCCTGACAAGTAGCAAAAGTCCAGTCACTAGTGATGGCTTTTAGAGCCGACTCTTGTAGGTGAACGTTGGGAGCCGGCTCGCATATCAGGATCTATTAATAAAAATATTTTTTTTTTTTTAAAAAAATTGATATAAGATTTAAAATTAATTCAAAGAACGAAAAAATAAAATATAGGCCTTAATGCTCAATCACACATTTGTTGCTCAGACGAAGTTTACACTGAAAATGCAACAAAAAGAGTGTACTACGAGTTCCCTGATGAAGCGCTCTCAACCATCAAAACGGAGTGTGGAATGTAACGTTGATTTGCCGTACATGGCGGAAGGGGCAGGGTTACCAACAGCGATGGTGTTCTGGCAAAATAATTGTAAATGAGAAAAACAACTAGCTAGACTTCTGTGAAGACAGCACCTTATAAAAGGTGAACAATTTACCATCATACCATGCTGTGTGAATATGTATATTGAGATAAGTGTTGAACTGGAGGGCGGATAGCGCACCAAAGCTAGTGGCAACACAGTGCCACCAGCTGTTAAAACGGCAAACGCTTCAGTGTTGTAAAAAAAAAAAAAATTAAGTGTTCCATTTGGGAACATCCTACACATTGAAAATTCGTACACTACATGGCTGAGTGCATAGTACATTTTGTAAGTACACAGTGTCATTGGGACACAGATCATGTCTTAAAGTGATATGAAAAGAGTGAAAGAATTTATAGTACGTTACATCTCTCTCCCCATCTAGGATTGGGAGGAGGTAACGAGGTAAAAATAAATAAACACACACACACACACACACACACACACACACACACACACACCTTCAAAAGGCTTCAAGAGGGGACCAGGCCAAAACAAATATACATTTCTTCTGACTAGTTTGTTTTGAGTACTTTCTAACCTTTACAACAACAAAAAATTAAAAACCCCCTTCCCTTATTCTCTAAACCAAAAACAGGAGAAAACACGATCAATAACAAAAAATGGCATCCTCCTCCCTACAGCTTCCAAAAAGAACCAAAAATAAACAATGAACTTAAGATTCTCTAGGAGTATCAATATCTTAAAATATGAAGTGAATTAACACTTACCACCATTACTTCAATAAGCAACAGGTTGTACAATAATAAATGGTTACAACTACAACAAGTTGAGGAAACACTTATGACACCACAACAATAGCACAATTGCTAATTGTCTGGGGTAGAAGAAAACCATCTCAGCAGCCTGGAGACAAAAAAAAAAAAAAAAAAAAAAAAAAAAAAGCCTCCCTCAAGTGAGTTCACACTCCAGCTTTATCTTCAAGCTGTCCATCCAGCAACCAATTAGAACCAGGCAGCAATCAAAAGGTAACCATTGTTGGCTGGTGTCTATTAAACTTTGCAATGAGGAGAGATTGAGAAGGATAGAGAAAGAGAGCAAACAGCACAAAACACTGCCACAATACAGACAATACCTACACAGGAAGCAATACAATTATCACTGCCCATGTATCACATAAATAATTATGCCCTGGGATGTAACAAGTAATAAAAAAGATTGAAATACAGATCTGTTTCTCACCCAAAGTGATTGCATAACTGCAGAAGACATATTGAAAAGCTGGAGTTGCATGGATTACTGTTATGCTGCCTTTATGTAATTTTTGGAGTTTGAAATGTCTGGTCACAATTCACTTGAATTGTATGGACCTACAGAGTGGAGATATTCTTCTAAAAAAAATCTTAATTTGTATTAAGCAGAAGAAAGAAAGTCCTGTCTGAGGGCATGAAAGGGAATAAATGATGAGAATTTTCATTTTTAGGTAAACTTTCCCTTCATCATCAGTGACTTGAAGTGTAAAATTATATTTAAAACCATTAAAAAAAATCTAATTATTTAATTGGAAATATTATTTGACAGACTGCATAAAAAATAATTGGCCACAGAGCAGGGCTATTTAAGTGAACTGCAAATAAAGATTACAGCAAATGAATAATACATTTTTTTTATTTTTATTTTTTTATTTTTAAATAAAACATTATAGTTATATTACCATTATAAACAGTTACAGCATGTAAATGATGCATTCCTCCTTTTACATTCATATACATTTTTTATTTAATATCTTGTTTAAACAATGTATCCATATTGAAAAATACATTATTAGTAGATCTCTCAAACTGCAAACAATTAAAAAAATATATATAAAAAGTGTATGCATGTAGTGTGTAACAATATAGGAAGGGTACACTACAGCTAGTGGGGTGCAAGTCAAATATAGCATATTCATGAAAAACATTGATTTTTTTTTTTTTTTTTTTGCTTTCTTATAAAAATTTTCAAAATAGATGCTGTATTCTTTGATTTCATGGAGTATGTGTATGAAACTTAGCCAGGAGCCAAAACATTCCTTCTTAAAGGGTTAGTTCGCCATGGATATTTTTAAATGTAACTCTTATTGTGTTTGTCTGAAAGAAGAAAGTCAAATACACCTAGGATGGCTTGAGGGTGAGTAAATTATGGGATCATTTACATTTTTGGCGTGAACTAACCCTTTAAGAATATGAACATTTCCCATAATATTAAAAAGTAGCTACTAACTAACTCACTCACTCACTCACTCACTCACTCAGCATTGTCTTTATTGTCCTATACCTAAATGTCAAAATCACAAAACCTAGAATCACTGAAGGTCAGTAATGTTATAAATAAAAGCTTTATTTGAACATTCAGTTTACAGTGTGGTACAACAAAATTAGTACACAACAATAAGTATTAAGAATAACAGCAATATAGTTAAATAGTTAAAGAAAACACTTAAATGTGTTCTTATCGCTTTCCGTAGGAAGAACTGCAACGTCACAGAGGCGGGACGCCCAAATTCAATGGTCGTTTTTCAATACACGAAATGCTCTTGCGCCCTTGTCCACATGGCACATGTGAACGCTGATCAATAAAGAGACTGAACGGGCTGAATGTACTGAATGCGCCAATCAGAATGTAGTTGACGCCATCTTGCTTCAGCCAATCAGTTTTGTATAGATGTCATGAATCATCTAGGGAACGAGACTGTAGTGCCTGAGTTCTAAAGCGCCCAGACGGATCATCGGATGCTGTAAACACCCTCAAATAATTTGGCGGTTAGACGGAAGTTGCTTCGTTGTTGAATATATGTGACATTTTATTTAGCGTGTATTTATTGAGTTGGCATCGCCGAGGCGTAATAACGCATATTATGGAATAAATGGGTTATAATTGTTGGTTCGCAAACTGTTTGTCCACTAAATCCGTAAAGCATAAATCGTATGATTCCCCTGCCAGTTAGCCTACTACTGTGAAAGGCGAGATGTCTAAACCGCACAAAACAAACGGTAAATATTTATGGTGGTGCCTCATGAGCCTCGAATTCAGACCGGATACCGCTGCAAAAAACATCAAACATCTAAATCTGGGAATGTAAGTCAATAATCTATCGGTTTTCTTCATAACTGAGTAGTTATATCAATTAGCTTGTAAAGTACAATTTGGATATGTACATAAATATGTAAATGGTATGTTTCAACAGTAAAATACCACATCTTTTGTTTTGTTTTTTATTTTACTATCAACCAGTAATTTGATGAATGATGTTTAGTAATTTTTACATTAATATTTGTATTTGTAGTATAATAGACTTTTATATATAGTAATTTCCCCTCTCTTGAGTACTCTTAATTGTTTTGTTTTTTATTTGACAGGAACATGTTTGACAAGCCAAACAAAGATGGATTCTACATTGTCAGTCACTTTTTATTCGAGAAACTCAATCCCACTCATGCGCAAGAAGTCTTCAGGTAGTACTACTATACAACACTGTTTTGCTACCATGTCTTGCTTGTATTACTGAGATTTTTTTTGTTTTATAGACATTGCTGGCCAGTTTGGGATCACAAATGTGATGCTGAGTTTCGTAAAGTGACATTGGGTTGGCTCCAAGAAATAGCGGTATGTGTATTTAGTGTGCTGTTAAGAGTTTTCTGTTAGTTTTCTGTCTTTTGTATGGGTTGAAACAATTTAGGGACAAAAACTCTAGAAGGATTTGCATGGGATTAGATATTAGACATCAGAGCTGTTGGCACAACGCACTAGCCTAAGTCGTGTCCCAATGCTAATCCCCCTCTCTTACCCCTTCTTTCCTGTCTGCACTCTGCTTTCCTATAAATAAAAGCAAAAATGCCAAATAAAAAGACCTCAAAAGGTATCAGCAGTTGTTTCTGGCAAATGCAATTAAAATATTAAATGCTTTGCTAACCTGATTGATTGAGCCTTTATAGCCTCTGTTATTGTGTCCAACAATTTTTTTTAAATAAATACAATACACTTATTGTTATTGTTTTATACTTTTGTTAATATACAGACTGAAAGTGTAGCATGTAAAACCATGTTGTTATGTTTGTCTTGTTCATAATGCATGTTAATTGTAGCAAAGAAAAAGGCTCATTGCAGAAACGCTAAACTAAAGAGAACGCACAGCCTTTGACTTCATATACTGTACTGAAATTACATTATCTCTGCATTTCTAGAATGAGGAAGGTAGCTCTTTTCCCAAGGTGGCTGCATCACATTTGCTTTCCCCTTCTGGACCAAAATTTATCAACCTGATGCTCCACTTGGCCAAACATGTTATGATGAAAACATTGAAGACATATACCACAGGTATATTATTGATAATGTTATTTTTATTATCCAAGAATCAAATTGTGACGCTCATGTTGTGTTTTCAGATTTTGTATGATCATGTTCTACATTTTGACACATCTACTAATAGATGATACATGGACTCCAGAGGCTGCTGTAGTTCCAGCAGGTTCACAGGCGTTGGAAATGAAAAGATTTCAGGTGGTGAAGAGACAATTCCAGAGAGTGACTGTAGGGCAGGACCGTCTCATTCAGGACTATCAGAGAAGAGCTAAGTGAGTGGCATTTGTTCCTTTTTTTCTTTTTCTATTTTTTTTATCCGAATGCTTTGTGTATAGTGACTATGAAATTGCTTACTTTAATGGAAACTTTGTTTTTCTATTGTGGATCAGTTTCCACAACTCTGGTCATTGAAAAGTCCAAATTGGTCAACCACTAGCAAGAATATACAAAACATGTATGAACATTATGACATTTGAGGTTTTCATACAGTTTAAAGTTGCACTCAGTAAGTTTTTGGCTCTTATTTGTTCCAATAGTACCAGTGGTTTTGTACTTTACACTGACACCTATCATCATGGATTCACAAAGTTTGTATACTAACTTCTGTCGCTTCACCCCAAGATGTTTATGTTTTGTTAATTTTAGTTTGTGTTTTTATTAGGGCTGTCAATCGATTAAAATATTTAATCGCGATTAATCGCATGATTGTCATGAGTTAACTCGCGATTAATCGCACATTTTTATCAGTTCTAAATGTACCTTAAATTAATACTTTTCAAGTTTTGAATACATTAATCAACATGGGTGTGGACAAATATGGATGCTTTATGCAAATGCATGTTTATTATTAGTGAAACCATACTCAACATAGCATGAAGTCTAGACATCTATCAAAGGTCATATATGTTTTTCAAAGAACTTTGTTCATGTCTATTAAACACATGGGGAAAAGAATATAGAAAAACCACAGGTTCCCATTATTTCTCTTTCTTTGCACTGAGCCAGTTGCTCAAACAGACGAGCCTGTTTACATTTTCAGATGACAGGGCAGCTCGCTTTTTCTGAACAATATTTTAAACTTGACGTGCTGCGGTGATAACTTAATTCACATCGACAATAAATGCAGACAACATTTGTCTTGTCGACAGAACCATCAGACATCGTTTTGTATATGAATTTTCCGTTCAGAAGACCCAATTTTCTTTCTCCATTTCTGTTTGCTGCGGAATTCTTTACATCTATCACTTTACGTGCATCTCTAACTCTCCAACTACGGGCTAGGCCACGGGTCAAACAGATATTGCGCGTTGCGTTAATCGCGCGTTAAAAAAATTAGTGCCGTTAAAATGAATTTTAGTTAATGCGTTATTAACGCGCTAATTTTGACAGCCCTAGTTTTTATACATCTCATAATACACACATGCGTAGGGTTCCAACGGTATGAGATTTTCACGATATGATAACCGTCTCAGAAAATATCACGGTATACGGTATTACACAATTAGTATTATCAGTGAAAACTTCTAAAAATATATATATAAAATTGTATTTATTTATTTTTGAGCAAACACTTTATTATAATTGAAACTTGAAACCATTTAAGTATGTGTAAAAAAAAATTCTCCCTTTTGAAAATAAATAAATAATATAATATTAACTGTCTGTAGCTTTAACTCAGTGCTTCTCAACTGGATTTGAAGTAATGTCCTCTGATTATTAACAGTTAACATATACTGTAGGTGCACGACAGTGAGGCCAGAGTGCTCTTGTCTGTCCCTTTAACAGTGGTTCTTAACTGGTTTTGCTTCAGAACAGATTTTACATTGGACATCAAGTGTCGACCTGCCATAGATTAAACATAACCTGTATTTAATGTATAGTTTTGTTCATGGTTTTCCAGTACAAGGACATGCATCAAGTGACATTATTTTTGTTGTTTATGTCAAAATCTACAGGAAGTTTTTTCTCCACCTTTTAAAATTTTGAAGAACATATTTGCATATATGAGCCCATTATTATCCCGTTTGTTACCTAATATTACATATTTATACACATATTACACAGGAGGAAAGGCTCCTCAAATTTGTTCAAAGGGGAAAGCCAGATAGAAATAGCGCACTTGCGTGCATGGTTGCCAGATTGCACAACATAAGTATTACATTAGGCGGAATATTTCCAATTTGCGCTAGTATAAATCTCATACTGGGGGTGTTTCGTCTCTTATCTGGCAACTCTGAGCAAGTTAAATGCGTGTGGAGGCGCGTTAGGTCCCAATGCAAGTTAACTGAAATATCCAATGAAAAATAAAAACGCTTTTACGACAAATGAGCCGCGGGCTGTATGTTGCCCATGTCTGCTTTAGCTGTTAACGTCGGCAGTCTTAAATAGTCGATCACTTGGGCGGCCGCCGAAATATCTTCAATGGGAGATCCATGGCATTGTTGTTTCCCTGCTGTCCGCGATCCAGTCCAAATAGACCAGTTGAGAAACACTGCTTTATCTCACACGCAAACTCATGTCAGACCCCCTTACCTCGCTTCTCTCTGACATTTTCTCCGCTGCACGCGCGTGTGTTGACGAGTCTGACAGGCAGACAAGGAGGAAAGGAGATGCGCATGTGAGATTCTCCGTCCAGTTGCATTTTTTCTCAATACCGTAGATAAGCAAATGTACATGGTATGATAACCGTCAAATTTCAAACCGTGGTATACCGTGAAACCGGTATACCGTTGCAACCCTACACATGCGTATAATGGACATTCTTGGATTCAATCCAAACATTTTCCTACGTTTGTAGCACAATGGACTGCGACCATACTGCCGCGACTCACAAGCTCATGTGATAGCTTGACACTTGATGTCCTTCCGTTCATCCATGATCTGAGCCATGAGATCTGAAAGTTGTGGTTTGTTTCATCACCCCAGGAGGGAACTTTTTTTTAAAATTTTTATCAGGGACATTTTATCTTTCCACTTGCTCTCATTCTTTTTGGCCTGTCTGGTGGATCACAGTCCTGCTGATCAATATCATCAATCTGGACAATACTGTTGACTTGGGTTCCATTGTTGTCTGTAATATGGATATTGTTTGGTTTGCTTGTTTTGTTTACATGCACTTATGTTTGAGCATTGGCTGAAAGCGCTATATAAATTAAACATGTTATTATTGTCACCATTAGTTAGTGTTAGTAACTCACTCAATTGCATGACACAGTCAACTGCATGTATAAATCTTTTTTTTAACTAGATAAAACTTGTATACATTACTAGTTGTACTCTTGTCTAATATTGAGGAATAAACAGAATATTAAATTGACTTACAATTTGCTTTTGTTTCAGAGGTTTGGAGAAGTCTTTGAGGGACCTTGATGAAGAAGATGCCACATATGATAATAAGCTTATGTAAATCTGCTTTAAAAATATTTTACTTGGCTTAACTTTGTTGAAATAAATTAAAATTGCACAGATGGGGAGCCTGGGTAGCTCAGCGAGTAAAGATGCTGACTACCACCCCTGGAGTCACCGGTTGGAATCCAGGCATGCTGAATGACTCCAGTCAGGACTCCTAAGCAACCAAATTGGCCCGGTTGCTAGGGATGGTAGAGTCACATGGGGTAACCACCTCGTGGCATTCCAAATTGGGGAGAAAATAAAAATAGAAAAGTTGCACAGATGATGTTTTATAATTTTTACTTTATTTAAAGCAACATGTTTCTTGTTTGTAGAGAACACAACAGTAATGCAGATTTGCAGGGAGACATTCTTGCAAAAAGTCAAAAGGTTTGCACAAAATGTCATTGCTCACTTCTCATTTTCTTTATTAATAACAGCTTGATAATTGTATTAATAATATTGCTCCAATTTGACATTCTAATTTCTCCAGTACCACTCCTTACATTTTTTTGGTTTATATTGGCTTTTTTTTGTGGTGGTTAATTTTCTCAGGTGCGAGGACTTTGGGCTGAGACAGACAGAGTCTTATCTACCCTTGAAGGAGAGCGAGCAGTAGTGGAGAGTGTGATCCGTGGACAGGTAGACCAGTATACCTTGGATGGGAAGAACCTGAATGTAAAGATATCTACAGTTCTACATGATAGAATGGAGCGGCTATCACACCAGGTGAGTGCTACAAAAAAGGCAAAGAAACATTTTTTAATATAGATAAGCATGAATCATTCTAAAAAAAATGAGAAATGACACAAGTGATTTCTTTCTTAATTGGTCATTATTTGTATTTTGGTGTTTAATGAAACTTGATGATGTCTCTGTCTGTGTCATTAGTCCAGTGTCGGGAGCTTGTTTGAAGGAGGACAGCCTGTGCTTGTGCGTTTGCTGGAACTTCTAAATGAAGGATTGGGAATTCTCAGTGAAGAGAGGAAAAGGATTATAAGACCCACTACACAACTCAGTCACCAGGCCCTCCAGGAATATGCTGTGCTGTTCAGTCGCTCCAGAGAGAATCTCAAGTTTATAAGGTACCAGAAAAATACTTTAAATGCTTATGTATTTACTGTCTCCTTTTCTTTTTAAACATTTAGGATTAAGCATTTAAATTATTACTCATAGTATCAGATAAACTTGGGATTTTTAATGCAGGACAACATGCTGATAACTATAAAAACTCACTCATTTTAAAAACCTAACAACGCTGGAAATGCGTTTGAGTTTTTGACATCAAAACATTAATAGACATACACAAAAGACATGGAAACATTGAATAAGTCACCAGTAAAAAAAATTTGCATAGGGAGATCAGGGTAATGGGCAAAAATGTAGGTGTCTCGATTATTTTTTTTCTTAAACTGTTTACAACCCAATTAAAGAACACCGTTTAAAGCGTTTATGTGACCTCATGTTGTTGGGTTATTAAGCATAATCAGTGTAAGATTGTGCATGTAAATGCGCTTATTGGGCCTTATTCATGAAACATGAGCAAAACAGGTTTGTGTGCAAATGCATTTTCATGCAAATTATCCCATTGAATTGAATAATTAAGCCCCAGTGTCACCTTAAAAGGGATAGTTCAACTAAAAATTAAAATTCTCTCATCATTTACTCGTGCTATCCCAGATGTGTATGACTTTTTTCTGCTGAACAAATACAAAGATATTTAGAAAAATATCTCCGCTCTGTAGGTCCATGTATTATGTGAATGGTGGACAAAATTTTTAAGCTCTGAAAAGCACATAAATGCTGTATAAAGTTAATCCATAAAACTCCAGTGTTGTAATACATCCTCTGAAGCGATCCAATTGGTTTTGGGTAAGAAACAGATTAAAATGTAACTCCTTTTTCACTATAAGTCTTGACATCAGCAGTCTCTTTGCCAATTGTGATTTCAAGCTCAGTTTCACTACCTAGCACCATCTATCACTCTGCGCATGCGTCAAGTACTAGAAAGTGTAATCGAGCTTGAAATCATGATTGTGCCTTGAGACTGCAATGGCAAGATGCACAGTGAAAAGGGAGTTCTTTTTTGGTCTGTTCTCACCCAAAATCTATTAGATCACTTCAGAAAACATGAATTAAACCACTGGAGTCATATGGATTTCCTTTATGCGCTTTTTGGAGCTTAAAAAAGTTTTGGTCAATATACACTTGCATTATATGGGCCCATAAAACTGATATTCTTCTAATAATCTTTGTTTTTGTTCAGCAGAAGAAAGTCTTACACGTCTAGCATGGCGTGAGGGTGATTAAATAGTGATAGAATTTTCATTTTTGGGTCAACAATCCCTTTAAAGTTTGACTGTGATCACAGGCTTCTGATTTGATTCACGTGTTGGCAATTAAAATATGTGACCACACCCTCTGGGTCCACACCTGAAATATAAAGCCGTTAAAAACTGTGAAGGGATAGAATCAAGTCAAGTCAAGTCAATTTTATTTGTATAGCGCCTTTCACAACACACATCGTTTCAAAGCAGCTTTACAGAAGTTCAGCATTAACAGACGATAAAAAATGTAATGTCTATAAAGTCGATAAATCATCATCCTTGTGCAGGGCTCCAAACTGCGACTAAAAATGGTCGCATTTATGACCAAATAAATTTATTTGCGAGTGTAATTTCTGTCAAGGTCGCCATTGGCGACAGTAAAAATTTACTCCCTTTGATTTTAAAATTTGCATTACATTTCCCGAGATACATAACAAAAGTTTATATCAAAAGAAATAGCGGGGAAAACGGAGTTCATTGCAGGAACTAACCATTTCAAAAAAAAAAAAAAGAGACTGTGAGAAAACACGGTGACAGTAACGAGCATAAAAAATGCACGTGATCACATAATTGCGAAGAATGCTCCACAGACTACATTGTTAGCACGTGCAGTTTTTCTTGCATGTGAGCTGCGGGACGAAAAGGAATGTAAGGAGTTAAAAATGAAAATATTTGGCGCCTGTTTTTCCCCCTATAGGAGCCAATGGCTCCTTAATTGATTTTTTTTGTTTGGAGCCCTGTTGTGGAATTAGATAAGATATGATTCTTTATCGTGTTTAAAAATAATTAAATAATAATTGTATTAATAACCCCAGTGAGCAAGCCGAAGGCGACTGTGGCAAGGAACACAAAACTCCAAAAGATGATGGTTAATGGAGAAAAATAACCTTGGGAGAAACCAGACTCACTGTGGGGGGCCAGTTCCCCTCTGGCTAACATCATGAATAATGTAAATAAGAATTATTTATAGTTAAAAAACATGATTTAAAAAATTATTAAACTTATTAAGTGCTAAGGGTCAGTATTTAGACAGTGATTGTGTTTGAACTGCAAGATTAGTGACCAGTGTCTTTGAAGTCCATCCTTGATTAAATTCCAGAAGTTCACTTAGATGCAATTGTCCTTGTTTGGCTGATGAAGGCTTTTGTTGGCAATAATTAGTCTATGTATCCCATTTCAAGATCGTAGTCCATGGTGATGGGGCATCTGAAGTCTCCGTGAGAGGCTGGATACAAACTGGAGCTGACGAACGCTATTTACCTCGGGACTGGCGTCCCGAGATAACAGCAGAAAAGCAGATGGGAAATAATTAGCATAGCTGATGTTCATAATATTAATGCATTATAACTGATTCAGCAGTATTATAAAAAGTAAGCATTATGTGAATGCTTGGTTAAAGAGATGTGTCTTTAATCTAGTTTTAAACTGGGACAGCGAGTCTGAGCCTCGAACAATATCAGGAAGGCTAGTCCAGAGTTTAGGAGCTAAATGTGAGAACGCCCTCCCTCCATTAGTGGACTTAGATATCCTAGGTATGACCAGAAGCCTCGAATTTAGTGATCTTAAAGAGCGCGAAGGATTGTATGGCGATAGAAGATCCGTCAAATACACCGGAGCTAAACCATTTAGGGCTTTATAGGTCAGTAGTAATACTTTGTAATTGATTCGGTACTTAATTGGTAGCCAGTGTAGAGATGTTAAAATCGGTGTTATATGATCATATTTTCTTGACCTAGTAAGAACTCTAGCGGCGGCATTTTGGACTAACTGTATCTTGTTTATTGAGGATGCAGGGCAACCAGCTAATAAAACATTACAGTAATCTAGTCTCGAGGTCATGAATGCATGAACTAACTTTTCTGCATCAGAAACAGATAGCATGTTACGTAGCTTAGCAATGTTTCTAAGGTGGAAAAAGGCTGTTCTCGTAACAGATGAAATATGATTTTCGAAAGTCAAGTTGCGGTCTAGTATAACACCCAGGTCTTTTACTGTAGTGGATAAAGTAACAGGACATCCTTCTAAATTAAAGTTGTATTGTAAGGGATTTTGTGGGTAGTTTTTTGGACCAATAAGTAATACCTCCGTTTTATCGGAATTTAATAACAGGAAATTACGCGTCATCCAGCATTTTATATCTTTAAGACACTCTGTCAAGTTAGATAAGTTAGTGCTTTCATCTGGTCGTGATGAGATATATAATTGAGTGTCATCAGCATAACAGTGGAAATGAATTCCATGTTTTCTTATAATTTTACCAAGTGGCAGCATATATATTGAGAATAATAGAGGGCCTAACACAGATCCTTGTGGCACTCCATAGTCTACTGACGTTATCTTCGATTTTTTTCCCCATTTAAACAGACAAAATGGTAACGGTCTGATAAGTACGATCTAAACCAGCTTAATGCCTGTCCCTGAACACCAGTGTAGTTTTGTAGTCGATCCAAGAGTATTTTATGATCTATAGTGTCGAACGCAGCGCTAAGATCGAGTAGAACTAATATTGAGATGCAGCCTTGGTCAGAAGCTAAAAGTAAATCATTTGTAATTTTAACTAGCGCAGTTTCTGTGCTATGATGCGGTCTGAATCCTGACTGAAATTTTTCATAGATATCATTTTCTTGCAAGAAAGAGCACAATTGAGCGGACACAACTTTTTCTAATATTTTAGACATAAATGGAAGATTTGAGATGGGTCTGTAATTTGCTAGGTTATTTGGATCTAATTGTGGTTTCTTAATGAGAGGTTTTATAACTGCCAGCTTAAATATTCTTGGAACATGACCTAAAAATAAAGACGAGTTAATAATATTGAGAAGAGGCTCTTCCACTACAGGTAACACTTCTTTCAGTAGTTTAGTGGGTATTGGATCTAGTAAACATGTTGTTGTTTTAGATGCAATGATAAGTTTATTTAGCTCTTCCTGTCCTATAGTTGTAAAGCGGTGTAGTTGTTCTTGAGGGGCGATAATTGAGGCTGAATCATAAGACACCATAAAAGATTGTACATTTACAATTGTGTTTCTGATGTTTTCTATTTTCTCAGTGAAGAAATTCATAAAATCATTACTACTAAACTGTAACGGAATATTTTGCTCAGGTGATCTCTGTTTATTTGTTAGTCTAGCCACGGTGTTAAATAAGAACCTTGGATTATTTTGGTTATTTTCTATTAGTTTGCGGAGGTGCTCAGCCCTGGCTGTTTTTAGAGCCTTTTTGTAACGTGACATACTGTCTTTCCATGCGATTCTAACGACCTCTAAATTAGTTTGTTTCCATTTATGCTCCAAGTTACGAGTTTCTCTCTTGATAGCATGCGTAGCACTGTTGTACCATGGTGCTCTAGTTTTTTCTCTAAACTTTTTTAATCTAATTGGTGCAACAATTTCTAATGTACCAGAGAAAATGGTGCTCAAACTGCTAGTCATTTCCTCTAGTTCATCTGTTTGTTTGGGTTCACTGAGCAGCTGAGATAGATCAGGTAAGCTATTTGAGAATCTATCTATTGTGGTTGGAAGGATTGTTCTGCTTGGTCGATAACGTGGCGCAATATGACAGATTTCAGTGGTACGTAGTATGCAAGTTACCATGTAATGATCAGTGACATCATCATTTTGCGGTATAATATCTATATCGGTTGGATTGGTTCCATATGATATAATTAAATCTAGTGTATGATTTAGGCGATGAGTGGGACCACTGACGTTTTGCGTGACCCCGAAGGAGTTTAACAAATCTGTAAACGCAGCCCCTAACGCATCATTTGTGTTATCTACGTGTATGTTAAAATCTCCAACAATTATTGCTTTATCGACATTGACCAATAGATCTGATAGAAAGTCTGCAAACTCTTTTAGGAAATCAGCGTAAGGCCCTGGAGGTCTATATACGGTAAGGCTAGAGATAATAGGGATTTTTTTTCTTACATCTGAGAGTGTAACATTTAGTACTTCAAACGAATTAAACCTGTGACCTATTTTCTGAGTAACATTAAGAATATCTCTATAGATTGTTGCAACACCGCCGCCACGACCAATCAGACGGGGCTCATGCTTATAACAGTATCCTGGCGGAGTAGACTCATTTAGACCGAAATAATCATTTGGTTTAAGCCAGGTTTCAGTAAGGCAAAATACATCAAAGCTATTATCTGAGACCATTTCATTTACAATAACCGCCTTAGGTGTGAGCGATCTAATGTTTAGAAGACCTAGCTTTAGAAATTGTTTTTGTTCACTGATATTGAGATTTTCTGGTTTAATTACAATTAGATTTTTCCTAGATCCTACAGTAGATGTATTGTTTGGCTTTACTAAACGAGGAATAGACACAGTTTCTATATAATGTTCTACATTGGTACTTATATCAATTAAGTTGGGACAGCAAATACTGTGATTTGGACTTTGACTTACTAGTCATATGGTGTGTAGCGTCTTGGAGATGTTGTCCGACAGAACAGCCGCTCCGACTTTTGAATGACTTTTGACTTGAAGCTTTTACCAGTTATTCAGCTTCATTAGACAATAATCGTTATGTTTCAGTTTGTCATTTGATGAAGTTTTAGTGTCTGGAAGGTAAAACTTATGACCATCGTCTTAACTCATTCATTTTAGGACTCCAGTTTACATTTTCTTTGAGATATTTTCACACATTCCTAGGTTGGTTTTATTAGCTTTATCATTCTCTTCCAGGCGTAAACTGATCAAAGAGGATGCACCAGAAATCAAGAGCTCCATTAAGAGGCTGGAAGAGGACTGGGAGAGGAAGTGGGCAGAGTGTTTGATAAAAACACCTCTCACCCCTTTTCTAAAAGAGAAACCTGTAAGCCTCCTTTTTGTTTAGCATTATGATTTTAAATCTTGGCTGTGAATCACTGTTTGCTTTTATTTCTGGCCATAGAGTTTACTTCATGTTTCTGAAGCACTTTGCTCTGACCAAATTACAAAGCAGTACTCGCACACACTTTAAGCATTTACGTTGGTTTGGTGCATTTTAATAATTCTCTTACTCTGAAAGACTTACTTGCTGGTTTCTCACTTGTCTCTGTAATTGTAACAGGTTCTTGACTTTGTCTCCCCTATGGCCCCACTCTCATTTGAGCCAGCTTCTGAGGCTAGCTTTAAGGCTAGTGTCCTCTCCCAATATTCCAGTATGCCAACTGGTAAGTTAAAAATTTGGGATTGTATTTTGTATCTATTTTTTATATCTCTAGTGCAAATGTCATGGTTTTTCTCTTTCAGAACTGCTAGAGCAGACTTCTAAAAGAAAACCAGAGGTGACTGAGAAAACAGAAGTCCACCTGAAGCCTGAAGTGAAGAAGTAACAGAGCTCTTCTCTTTTTGAACATTTGGAAAGAAAAGAGGAGAAAAATGACTAATCTTTTGCATCTTTCTATAGAAATACTCTTACTGTAACCTTCCCTTCCAATTTCTCAACAGCACTTCATTGCCAACTGAAGATAATGGAGTCCTGCTTTTCTCTGACTGCTGCTTTTCTCCCAAACAAGCAACTTGTGATGCTCCACTGTGTGAAACTTCCATGATCAAATGTCAGTCTGTTGTCCAGACACCCAGTCCCGTACAGGTATTTTTTTTCTGGTTCAGATCTGTACTTTTTGATCCTTATTCTAATTTATTAATCACTGAAAATAAATGTAAACTGGCAGCAACATCAAAATTGTGTGCACATAATACAAGGGTTCTGTAAAAATCAGTTTGTGCTCCTTTTTTTTTAATGTCTCTTAACAGAAGCATTTTTCTGGATCTCAAAAACTATTTAGAATTAAAAACGTAAGTCCGGTAAATCAATTGCCACAATGGACATTGTTAAATTGTCTATTCCACATAGTTTGAGAAATATTCTGGGTTCAATAAAAGTTAATGGAGATTATTAGAAAAGATTAGCAGAGATGGGCCACTTCTATTAAAAGTAATGGGAGAAATTGGAATGCTCAACCATGGAGCTCTGAACACCCAATGGTCAATGGATGTAGAAAGGAAGTCTCGCCTTACAGTTAAAAGTGTAATCACCAATCACCTTTTAGATACAGACTTCACCTATTAATCAACTCTAGAACTCGCATGCGCATTAGCTATAAAAGCCAGGAAAATCGTCTTTTAATGTAATATGAGGTAAAGGATCACAATTTATTGTTATTGCCAGTATTGTTAGATTTTAATCTTGACCAACCGTTTTTGAGATTTTTGGTCTTTGTCGATTCAAGTAGATAGGAGCTGCGCTGGCATGACTGGAAATAGCCTCCCGAGAGCATTCCAAAGATGGCTGACAGTAGGCCGACTTGCTAGAAAGACTTTGAAATTGAGCTCAATCGACAGCATTTGTGGCATAATATTGATTACAACAAAACAATATTTTGATTTGTCTTTAAAAACAAGCAAAAATCAAGGTTACAGTGAGGCACTTACAATGGAAGTGAATAGGGCACATTTTTTAAGGGTTTAAAGACAGAAATGTGAAGCTTATAATTTTATAAAAGTACTACATTTAATTCTTCTGTGAAAACACATGCATTATGAGCAGTAAAGTTGTTTAAATTGTAATTTCTACAGTCATTTTAGGATTTGTTGACTTTACATCATCATGGCAACAAAGTTGTAAAATTGGCTTTACACAGAAAAGGTTAGCAAGCGATTTGATCACTAAAATCCTAGTTACTTACATATTGTTTGTCTTATGGCTAACCCTATTTTTGAAATGTGAGTATTTTAATGTTTATGAATTGGCCCCATTCCCTTTCCATTGTAATTGCCTCACTGGAAACTAGATTTTTACTTTTTTTAAAGAAAAGGAGGGGCAAGCCGAAATTATTTTTTGTGGTTAACAATATTATGCCACAAATGCTGTCGATTGAGCTTAACTTGTATTGAACCTGGAATATTCCTTTTTAATGTTCTTTAACATGTTATAATTTGCATTTTTCTCCCATAGGCTAGCCACAGGAAAACTCTGCTCTCAAAGACAAAGACCTCTGTCATGAAGAATAAGGCACAAATTCTAGATTTGGAATGTGACAACTTGGCAAGTCAAGTACGTGTATGATGAGTTTCAAGTGCACTGGGAAAACCTGGGTGAACCTAGAACACATTGCACAGGGATTCTATTGATTCACTCATAAGAGTGTAGATGTGAAATATGCCACATTACATTTATGCATTTGGCAGACACTTTTATCCAAAGCGACTTACAGTGCACTTATTACAGGGACAATTCCCCTGGAGCAACCTGGATTTAAGTGCCTTGCTCAAGGACACAATGGTGGTGGCTGTGGGGATCGAACCAGCGACCTTCTGCTTACCAGCTCAGTGCTTTAGCCCATTACGCCACCACCACTCCGAATATGCCACATACCAAAGATTAGGGCTGGGAACAAATATTTTTTGAAAATAAACCTCTTTATAATACAATCCTGATATTTGATCTTTTACTTTATAGTTTACTTGAGTTTTGGTTGTTGATTTATTAAAACTGCTAGATAAATAGCTTTTGAACTGCATTGCTTGATCCCTGTGGTTAAGTTTTTATATTTTCATAATGGGTGACTAGAGGGTTACCTGTATAATTTACAGCATTAGCTAAGAGAGAATTGCTTTCATTTGTAAATAAAATGGACACAACTTGTATACCAAAATAATCCGAATTTATTTGGGAATGTAATCCGATTACCACAGATAGTTGAAAACTTGCTGTTACTGATGATGATAATAATAATTAGTGTGTTGTAGGTTTTGCTCTGGGAAACTGATACATGGGCAATCTGAGCAGTGCTTTGCCCATCACAAGTTTTCCCTATATCAAACCTGCTCTCTGATGACCGGTGCGAATTGAGGGAAATCGCCACGGACAGATACGGGGCAGACATTCCTTTGCATGGATTATCCAAGCAATGAAAAAACGAATGGAAAATAAGGATACATTTTCATTGCCTTGTTTGGTTGTTAGTTTGCAGAGGCTGTGATCATGAGTCCAGTAAATGAAAGGAGGGATGTGGACCTGGGGCAGTTACTGAATTCCATATCTGACCCCTTTTCGACAAGGAAGCAGCTGTGCCGTACACCTGAAAGTCTAAGTAAGTTTTCTCCTTAAAGGAATACTTCAACCAACATTACAATTCTCTCATCATTCACTCACCCTCATGTCGTTCCAAATCAGTATGACTTTCTTCTGCAGAAAACAAATGAAGATATTTAAAAAAAAAAATAATTAGGTACTTTTATCCATATAATGCAAGGTAATGGGGATCAAAACTTTAAAAATCCAAAAATCCTGTAAAGGTAGCATAAAATACATCCAATTGGATTGTTATATTCCATGTCTGTGTGTGAGAAACAGACTGAAATTTAAGTCTTTACATCCGACCCAATTAGAAAATAGTGCAGGTTTCAAGGTGGTAATGTTTTGATGCTGCATGGGATTTCCAGTTACTCAAACACAGTATCATTACACATCAAAAATATTTTTTTTTGTTGTGTAATGTTTATTGACTGTTTGATTATCAGTTTGCAGAGGCTGTAAACATGTACAGCATGAACTAACCTTTTAAAGGGTAGAGTGATCATACATGGTATTTTCCCAGAGATGTCCTGAAAAAAAGCATCCGGCCGGGATTCCAAAAAATCGGCTTAATCTGCATATTGTGCTCTCTCCATTTTGGACTATCATACATTTGTGTATCTGATGCCGCAAAATCACGTTTTATGTGTTCACGTGTCCTCATGATTTATTCTGGCTGAAACAGCAGAGCATGCACTATTTCAAAGCACTTTTTTTCTACACATACACTATCTTGCCCGCTCTGTTTCTCTGCGCACGCCAGAGTACTCTGCTGCTCTCAAAATAAATATTGTAAGTACACTTAAAGTACATTCTCCAACTCTGCGAATAATTAAATACACCTGTTTCATCAGACTCACACTTGCCACCCATTGCTATTTTTACATCAACCATTAGAATGGGGAAAACATTTTATCTCAGTGATTTAGACCGTGGCATGATTGTTAATGCCAGACAGGCTGATTTGAGTATTTCTTTAACAGCTGATCTCCTGGGAAGTTCACGCACAGTCACAGCCATCTATATTGCGAGTAAATCACTTGCATATGCAAATACATTTTGCACTGTGACCAAACAACATCTGTTATTAGCCACTGGCAAGTACATATTAACATTCCACTCACCAGTGATCAAGTTGTGTTGAGTCGAAGCACCGAGGCCCTTTTACTGAATGAAAAGCTGTTGATTTAAGAAGCTGGATTCAGCCTTGTCTTTCCCTGCATGCTGCGTGCAGAAAAAAGCACTTGTGTTTCATTCAGTTGAACTCCGAGCATCTCAGGGAACCGCACCGCATATGTCACGAGCAGCTTTCGAGAGCGTGTGAAGATGAACTACTTCTCAAGCACTCTGTGCACGCCATCTACAGAGGCTTGCGCCAAACTCCCGCGGAAATATAACAAGGTATAAACTTATTAATTTTGTGAAAGCAAAGCACTCATTTCACTTAACGGCCATGTAATGGCAAATGTCTGTGGTCATTGTGGGTTTATTCACGCAGTGTTAATATCACGCAGTGAGGAGATGCCCTGCTCTGTTTCTGTGGAGATGATAAAATGCAAGAAACAGAATCTCAAAAGTCTTCAGTCACGAGAAATGAGGGCTTGTGTGATAATCGGATAATCGTTAAAATAATGTGTGAAAGTGAAGAAATTAAGGCAGAAATATTTTACTATAATATAATAGCTATACAGGTTGGCTGGGTTTCAAATGAAAACAAAACATTTGAAAGTCCAGTGGATCAAAAGTAAATAAGACAAATAAGAGATTTATTTTAGTTTAGACATATTTTTGATAATTAAATATTATGTTAATTATTTAACATTTGATACTTTTATATTTGACTCATATGTTTTTGAAGCCTGAATAGGAAATCATTTACTCTTATTTAATTATTTGACCTAAGCTAAATTTGTATAAATGACGTTGTGTGCATAAAGCACACACAGTGAGTTTAGTTTGTATGGTAATTAATCGTCATATGAACGATTATTAAATGCCTAAAACAGGCAATTAATTGTCATAATTGCAATTATTTGTTTCAAAATCGTGACCCCTAATTTACATTATTTAGGTTGCTACCTTGTGAATTGTTTTGTTAAAAATGTGCAAAAAATTTCAAACCATGACCGCTTGTATCATTATTAAAAAATGTGATTTCATGACATCATAGATAGAATGTGAAATTTGTACTTTTTTTTTTTTTTAAAGCTAAAATGTGATTAAAAAAAATTACTATATTGTGTGATTTATATATGAAGAGGCCCCCTTTTTCAGTTTGCTTAATATATTTTTTTAGTTACATTATGCTTGCATGTTGTCAATAGTCTGGCGAGTAAAAACAAAAATTTACTATGACAATTCTTTCACCAACATGATCGTAGAGGGTTGCAACAGGATGTTTACAACAGTGTAAAGAGAATGGTGCGAAAAATATAACATCCAATGAGTGGCAGTTCTGTGGGCAGTAATGGCTTGTTAATGACAGAGGTCAGAGGAAAATGGCCAGACTAGTCAAAGCTGACAGGAAGGTAACCGTAACAAAAAATAAACACGTTACAAATGCTATGCATAAAAGCATTTCTGAGCGTATAACACATTGAGGCAGATGGGCTACAGCAGCAGAGGACCCCTCCAGGTACCACTACTGTCAGCTTAGAACAGGAAACTGTGGCTGCAGTGAGCATAGGCTAACCAAAACTGGACCGTAGATGGTTGGATAAAACATCGCCTGGTCTGACAAATCTGGATTTCTGCTGAGGTACACAAATTGTAGGCCCACTGCAACCTCATTTTGCTGCTCTTGGCTGACAAAAGTGAAACCCAACGTGGTCTTCTGCTTTTGTTGCCCATCCGCCTCAATGTTTGACATGTTGTGCATTCTGAGATTCTATTCTTCTCACTACAATCGTGCAGGGGTGTTATCTGAGTTACTGTAGCTTTTCTGTCAGCTCGAACCAGTCTGACCATTCTCCATGACCTCTCATCAACAAGGCGTTTTCAGCCACAGAACTGCCGCTCATTGGTGGTTTTGTTTTTCGCACCATTATCTTTATACACTAAAGACTGTTGCATGTGAAAATCCCAGGAGATCAGCAGTTACAGAAATACTCAAACACACCCTTTGGCACCAACAATCATGCCACAGTCTTACTTACTGAGATCACATTTTTCCCCCATTCTGATGGTTGATGTGAACATTAGCTGATGCTGCTGACCCATATCTGCATAATTTTATACATTAAACTGCTGCCACATGATTGGCTGATTAGATAATCATCTGAATATGTAGATGCACAGGTGTACCTGATAAAGTGGCCGGTGAGTGTATATCGAGACATCAAATATACTATGAATCAGGTTAATTTTATCTATGATGGATAAAAATAGACAATGATGGAAATGGAAACTTAATCCATTAGTTATTTGTAGCGCAACTGCTGTAAGTGATCTGTACGCTGGCAGTTGTGTCAATTAATTCAGAAAATACAATGAAAATGAACACCGTTTAGGCAGTGTGAGGGGAGACCCAAGCCCTGTGTCTCCATTCACATACTATCCATACTAAATATGTGATAAGCACAAAATGCCAGCCGAAGGAGAGTTTGTCATAATGGGATCTTCAGGTGAGTTCAGGAGGACTGAAAATTGTTACTTGTAGTAGTATAAACATTACTTTTTTTTATGTGTGTGTGTTTGTTTTCCTCTCTCTCTCCATAAGTTAAGGATGTGAGAAGTTCATGGAGAAAAGCAGTTGAGGAAGGCACAGTTGAGAAAAAACAAGCATTCTGGAATCGACATGACAGCCTCTCTTGGCTCAAGACTTCCCCAACCAAAGAAGAGCTGAACAGCCCTTTCCACAAACAAAGTCCGGAGCCTTCTCTCGTATTTGACTCTACAGCTACCATTCCCCAGTGCACTTCTCCTCCTGTCCAACAGGGAGCTTCTCTCCACTCAACTGTGTCATGGGATGCCTCACAGCTGGAGGCTCTTGACAGCCAAAGCTCAAGTGATGTTATTAAATTTGGCATTGCTCAAGAAGAGCTCCCAGAACTTTTTGACGCTGATGTGTCTTTCAACAGCGATGGATCGGCTGAGATCCACATCGACAATGAAGGCGATCAAGAACTTGTCCTGCCACCGATTGCATCACATTCTCCTCTTGGAGAATTTCCCCTGCATATGGCTCCGATGTGCTTGGAGGCCACCTTAGATAAAGCCTCTTTCAAGGACATCAGCTTTGAGAAGTCTGATTTCAGGTCCCCGGTACATTCAGGGAATAGCCCAGGTTTGAACCACTGGGCTCGAGATGAGAGGCTATTCTCTCTTGATTTGGATAAGCTTGAGAGTATTTCCCCTCCTCCGTCAGAGAAACTCGCCCTGCCCAGTTTGGTGAACTTAACAATAGATGAATACTAATGTATATTTAAAGTTATATCCTGGGTTTATTACAAGTTAAGCTCAATCAACAGCATTTGTGGCTTAATGTTATTACCACAAAAATAAATTTGGGCTTTTGAATCCCTCCTTTTTTAATAAAAGCAAAAATCGGGGTTACGGTGAGGCACTTACAAAAGAAGTGAATGGGGTCAATCCATAAATGTGCATTGTTCCTGTTTCAAAAGAATAGCCACAAGAAGTAAACAAATTGTGTTAACTATTTTAGTGTGAATCACTTTCTAAGTTATAAAATTGTATAACTGTTGCCAAGAAGACCTAATGCTGAAACAAACATAAAAAAATAAGAATTTAACTTCACAGCTCAAACAATACAGAAGTTTTAACAGAAGAATTGATGCTAGTGCTTTAAACAAAATGTATAAGTTTCAAATGTATGCCTTTTTAAACTCTCCAAAAATGTGCCCTGTTCACATCCATTGTAAGTGCCTCACTGTTTTTTTTTGTTTTGTTTTTAAGAAAAGGTGGACAAGTTTTTTTTTTTTTTTTTTATGGTGATCTACATAATGCTACAAATGCTGCCTTGTGACCTTAACTTGTATTGAACCAGTAATTTTCGTTTAATTAAACAACTGTAATTGTTTACATACTAGGATTGATACAATAGTATCTGTCAAAATGAATTTAATCTTTCTTAATGTACTTGACTTAGACTTTTTAGTCTTAAGTCTTAGATTTACTTGGCCTAATCATAAGGACTTGTTGATCATATGTGAATACTTGTGAAATGTATACTAAAAACATTTAGTACGTACAAACTAATTCAATTGTGCACTAATGTAAGTTAAATATTGACTAAATGTTTGTATTGCATCTTTTGTAATATTTTTTTTTTTGCAAACGATCTTTTTACATTTGTGTGTTGTGGTTCGTCGAATTTATTAGCTGTAAGAAACTAGAAGCATAAGGATATTGACCAGAACGTTTTCTGTGCTGTAAAGTGGGTATATCCGTATTAAGCCATCTGTTACTCATGGCGCGCACTTGTCTCTAGCTAGGGGGCATAAGCAGGCAGTGCAGAGCGGAAGGCAGCGAGATAGAGTAAAGTATGTGGAGCAGCGAGTCACTCATGGTATGGGCGGGTCCATGCGCCTCCAGCAGTCAGACCGAGAGCGCACCAAAGTAACAAAACAAACATGGCGCCTACTTGCTGCGATAAACACTGACGCTGGAGAGCAACAAAGTTTCCAGGAATAAACTAAGTGCACTCGTAGCGTACACTGCGGGACGCTTTATTTGCACTTGAGACGGAGTGGACGGGCTGAAAGCTGCAACTTGCCTACATGTCAACGCGTTTTCCTGTAGAGATCTAAACAGCTGGTATGTATTGTTGGGTCTGGCGAAGTTGTTTAATTTACACCAGCTGGTCGTTTTGGAAGTGACACAATGCAATGGTTTCGCAGTGGTGTGTTTTTTTTAAATAGCAAATCGTGTCCATTTCCATAAGCCGGTCGACATTTGCGTTTAAACGGTGGCTGTCGTTTGTGTGCCTCGCTTAATGAATGAAGCTATAGAAAGTGAGTCTGTCCGAGTTGTGGGTGAAGTTCGTGAAGATGCAACAGTTGGACGCACCGGAGCTCGTTCAAAGGCCTCGTTAGGAGAGAAGTATTGCCTTTGATCCAAAACATTGTGAGCTGCCTATCTAGATAGCATTAGAGGGTATCATTATTATTACCGTGCGTGTGTGTGCCCAGCTGACCCAGAACGAGAGGGTGATTCTCACGAAACCGGTCAAGAAAATGTTCTGGTCAGTCTACTCCTAAATCGAAGGAAACGATATGCTTTGCGTAAATTAAACATTTTAGACCATTTAGATTTTTTGATTATTTTACATCGTTACATTAATTTGCACGACACCCCCCCCCCCCCCCCCCACCACACACAACTATCATTACCGAAATGTGAAGATAAATTATATTTTGAATTAAAAAAGTGTAGCATTTCCTTGGTAGACTACCACTTTTACGTTTGTGCTCATTTTAAAAATCATAAAAATTATTGTACATAACTTTTGTTTACTACAATACAAATTACTTATGTTATGGTACGCTTTAAGGTAATCAGAATCGGGGAATTTAAAAAATCTCATTACCGCAATATGTAAATGATGTTTTATTTTTTAAAAAATATTTCATCAAAGTAGTACTCCCTTGATATTGCCTTTCATTTTTGCTTTATGGTACTGATAATTGGTAATAGAACTGATCATATTTTTTTAATTGATTTGGGTTTAAATTTATCCAGGACGTTTTTTTTAAATGTCCCTGTCAAATGACAGTTTTTGTGAGAATCACCCAGTGATGAGGTAGCTGACCAAGTTTTGAAAACACAACTGCAGTGTCTTGGTGACATAAGTGTGCAGGTGCTTTAGGGTGTGTCAGCATGCATGTAAAGTGAACAGCAATATAAGTCACATCCGCCTCTTTCTGAAGCCCAGGAAGTTATGAAAAGCCAGCTCACTCCAGTCTTTTATTGTGTACATATGAGAGTAACCTCTTGTATTGATCCTTTATCATTTCTATATGTATAGATGATCCAATATTCAGGTCAGTTGGCCCACATATGGTGCTTCTCCAATAATGTGTCAAAGTTTTTATTACTTTATAAAAATGTTTTTTTGTTTTAAAGCAGTCCTCACGTGGTTGTCATTCAATCCTCTGTAGCAGTAGCCTGCAATGTGTGCTGCCAATGTGTAAAAAAATGTGTAATGTGTAAAAAAAGGCGCAAAAAGCTTAACAATAAATGCAAATGTTAATAGTAATTTAATTTTAAAACCAAGATGGATGGAAATAAATTAATTAATTTGGTGTTTAGAGATTAAAATTGTATTATTTCAAACAGCAATGTCCTGCAGTATGTCATGCTACACTTCTAAAACGTTTTAAACAACTTTATTTTTTTCAAATGTATAGTTATCATGCATGCAGTTTTTATGAGAGACAAGGTACTTAAAAATCACTTCTGAAAAAAATCTGCACTGAAAACACTAATACATTTTCTCATTTGATTGAGTAAATTCATTCCCTAAATTGAAGTGAGTAATGGCATCTCCAAAACTTGTGTATTGAAGTTTGCTTAACTTGGTGTTTATATAGAATGAACTTAAATATATAAGTCAAGGTAGCAAGAAGCAAGTAGACTTAACTCAGATTTGCTATTTAAAGTTATTGTTGCAACAATGCAATTTAATAATTTTAATTGAATGGAATCAAATTACGGTAATGCACATCTTAAAGAAGGTTATTCTAGATCAATCGTTAAATACATTTATTTCTCCACAGAAATGCATATATGCCTGTGCTTCAGTTGGACATGCATAAGGAGAACTGAGATTCTTGAGACAGTGTTAAAAAAAAAAAAATCCAACTTGACCAAAGGGATCATGACATCACATAAAACAACTATTTGCATCAAAACAACATACTACAAAAGAGTTAAACTTTTATACATATTTAATAAGAACTATTTATATGTCCCCGTATGTTCCCTTTGACAATGGAAACTTAATTAAATCATTCAAGCACAAGGCAATGTGGGTTTTCCCCATGGCCTAAATTTTGTACTCAATAGTTTGTTTAATTAACACACAAAATCTTAAGTCTATGGATGCTTAAGAAAAATAAGTTCAAGGAACTTAGACATTTGAGTTATGAGCCCAAAGCTTGACATTTCAAGTAATTTTTAATTAAGATAACTTAATTTATCCAGTAATGACAACGCTTTGTATTTTTCAATTTTAGCCCATTTTAGCCCCAATTTTGGAATGCCCAATTCCCACTACTTACTAGGTCCTCGTGGTGGCGCAGTTACTCACCTCAATCCGGGCTTCACGTCTTATCACGTGGCTCGCTGTGCATGACACTGCTGAGACTCACAGCATGTGGAGGCTCATGCTACTCTCCGTGATCCAGGCACAACATACCACACGCCCCATTGAGAGTGAGAACCACTTTATCCCTAGCAACGCTCCCTAGCAACCGGGCCAATATGGTTGCTTAGGAGACCTGGCTGGAGTCACTCAGCACACACTGGATTCAAACTCGCGACTCCAGGCCCTGGTAATGACAACATTAGTATTTACAGGTGATTAAAATAGTTATATTTGTTGACCAGAAACATCTGAAATATCTAAATATACACTTTCCCTTATATAATTTAACCTAAAATCTTGATGTTAAAAAAAGAGTGCATATTGTTGTTTTTGTCATCTACCTACTAATTCCAAGATGTTTGTTGTTGTCAATTTGCCAACTTTAGTATTTGCAGTGGAAGAGGGAGAGAGATTATTGTTAGGCTGCTTGTATATAAAGTTTGTGAAGGCAATATGTCTCTGACTGCTTCAAATTTTGGTGTTTGATCAATAGCTCATTTGACCTTGACATTGTCTCGATTTACCTTGTGTCTGTGAAGTGGGCCCCTGTGCATTATACTGCCAATTGTTGGTTGAGATCTCTAGGTTGAAGGTTTTGTGTGCGCCTCAATGTTTGTGTGCTTGTACGCTGACCTTGTGTCTCATTGCATTCACTCTGCTGCACTTCAAGGTTGCATCAGGTGACTGTGGAATCATTAAAAGAACAATCCTCATGAGTGGCTGACAGAGGTAAAAGCAAGGTGTTGTGGGTATGATAAAAGGCAGAACATGTGGCAAAAGGGCAGGGCTGCTCAAGTGAAAGAGAAATGCGAAACCACATGATAATACTGGTGGTGTGTGTTCAATGACTAGCTTGGAAACATAATCTTTGAGACAAGTGGAATAAATAATGTTTAAACTTGAATTATGATTTGAAGAAATATATAGGCAATTATTATATTTTTTTTTTTACCTAAAGTCAAAATAAAAAATAAGAAATTATACTTTGCATAAAGACAAAAAAAAAGTGTTTTAGGATGATTCAGTTTTTGCATCGTGAAATTTTTATTACAGTTAAGAATATTTCCCTCCTAAATTCTTATTAACATTATGCAAAACAAAAATACATATAGTATATTTAGCATTAAGACCTTTAGTACACAGATTTGGTATTGTCCTTTTTGATACTTGCTACTTTTCACACTATTTGTAAATGTAAGGTTAAATCTGAATGAGAAGGATAATGATAAAAGGGTAAAATGTGACGGATCTAGTATCACTGGTAAGTCACAACCTTTTTCTATCAAACTGACACTTACAGCATTCTAAGCTGTGTTACTTCCTGCAAATGGTGAGATAAAAATGACTGATTAACAAGTTGTTTGGCAGCTTGAAAAGAAAGTTTAGCCACTTATTGTTGTTCAACAAGTATGTGTGATCTTTATTGATGTTGACAGGTGGGGTTCTCATCCACCCACATAAGTTCAAACATATGTGTTGATTTGTCTGGTAACATTAAAAGTAACAACAGGTTGCAGATACACATGGATCTTTTGCAGCATTTGACCTGGTGCTGGTGGATTTTAGCAGAACACATTTTTGGCTGCGTAAATAATACATAACCACTGACATGGCATTGGAAGCTTTAGAGGGAGGCTTGATGTTTTTGAGGTTTAATGATTTAATAACATTTACATTTACATGATAAGGTATGTTTGATCATCATTATTGTAATTATTTTACTGGAGACATTTTTTACATTGTCTGATATTTTTACATTGATGTAAAGATGGCTGCAGTGAGCCATTTTGGCCTTGAGAGAAGCGAGCAGGTGTTATGTGTTTATAATGAAAACAGATGAAAGCATTCACTGACAGAAGTTTGACCTAAAGCTCTTCAGAAACCTTAAAAGGGAATTCCACTCTTTCACTGGCAATTAAATGCCAATCCATGTCAAGCAAACTCAACTTAACCCAGAGTTGTCAGTGAAATTATTCATATGGTGAGTTGAACTGATGTGTAAAAAGACCATCATATGCTTTTTGTTTAGGTGGAAAACATTTGAGTGACTTTCTCTTTGATTCAGCTCCAAATAGTTTTGACGGAACCGATGAAAATTACTGCCATTCAAAACCAGATTTATCGCTTAGGTAGTCACTGTGTTTAATGGCAGTGTGTGTTTTAGCTTATGGTACTTGTTAGGCAAGCATCATTATTACTATTGCCCATGTTTAGGATTAAGGATTTGAATGAACCCTTAACCTTAAAGGTGCTGTAAGCTATTTTTTTCATGGGAAGGTATGCACAAAATGTTCCTACTTCCTGAAATATATTAATGAAATAAGTGTTGTGAGATATCTCACCTGTCTCTGCGACCACTCTAGACTCTGTAAACAGCAAACAAAAATATGTCCGAGTCTCTGACGCTTTTTGCCTGTCAGTAATTTTGTGTTCTCTCATCGTATTATAATTGCAGTCAATTATTGAAGCTTAATGCAATTTGTATGCCACTTTAGTCATTTGGTGTACTTGGAGCACAGTGTTTTGGAAAGTGGGGCTTGACAAATCCAATTTTTCATCTTGTCTTTTGGAAATTCTAAAAAGGCTGAAATGACTTACAACACCTTTAATTATTGAACTTTGGAACGCAACTTATCCTGCACATTTTATACTACAAACAGATTTGCATTTTTTGTCTGTTGTATGATAAAACAGGCAAAAAAATTATATAAAATCAATATATATATATATATATATATATATATATATATATATATATATATATATATATGTGTGTGTGTGTGTGTGTGTGTGTGTGTTCTGAAAATGTTTAAATCAGGTTTTGACAATGTGTTTCAGTGTCTCAATTGTTGACAGTTCTTAAGCACCACATGCTAGGGGTGGGAACCAAGAACTGGTGTTTATTCGGAAACCACTTCCAATTAAAAAAAAATAAAAAAATACCAGAACAGGATAATATTCATGCATTTAACAACGTTTGTTTTCACTCTTGTTGAGTGTTGTTTTTATCTGAAGGTTTGTTTACATTCTGTTATGTGTACTTGGTTTATTGCTACAGTACTTTAAAATTTTAAAACACTTTTTTTTGCATTAAATACCAAATTCAGTAGTTCAATATGAGAGGAGTTTTACAGCATATAAAAAACTGTAATGCTGCTGCATTTTAAGATTATTGTCATTGCACTACTTTAAGTAAACAAAATGTTACTCCATCATACATTTGCACTCTATGAACATTTTGGTTTTATAATATTTGATGGAACATATGAGAGGTTAGAGTCTTTGTTTCCAGTTTGAGTACGTAAGCTTCCTGTTAAATTACTTGATTGACTGAATTTGACTCACTTTTAGATCTTATTAACATCAGAGTTGAGTACAACATACAAGAGTCTTGGTGTAAGATCTGGAAGTAAAATTAAAATGTATAAGTTCAAATAAAAAATGCAAAGTTGAGATGGCTTGAATTAAGGCAACCAGCTGCAAAGCTTTTTTGAGTTTACTGAACTTCAGGGCCACAAAGTTGTGGCAGCATATTTTTTAAAGTTGTACTGTTAGTTCACTCAACCTACTATCAAAGTTTTAACAAACTCAATGATTAGTTGGATGTACTTACTGAGGAAGATTGAGTAAACTCAAAATTGCTTTGCAGTTTACTTTTTATTTTTTACAGTGTGACTTTCCGTTCTGTTAACAGTTCCTAAAATAATCTCACTGTAAACCCTAATGCTCAAAATATTTAATTGTTTTGAGTAGGGAAAATGTGAAAAATGTAATTATTCAAATAAGTTTAAATAAATTAACCTTCATGAGTATTTAGAAATGTATCTTTCTTTTGAGTTCACGAATCTGACACCTTTTAAATAACCTGAATTTTTTTTATTGTTTTGAGTTTAATGAACTTGTCTCTAAATTTAAAGGAACTTAAATTTAACTGAAACTGGGCAGAGATTTCCCAGCATGCCATGGAATTCGACAGGGAGAGTAAACGTTCAAATCAAGTGGTATATAATAATGTGTCTTTGTGCAAGATATATGTAAAGGGGTGACTTGTTAATGTTTAGTGGTTTGTTGTGTTTTTTTTATGTTAAATTGTTTGGGTGGTTACCATTTTGGTGAATAGCAGAGCTTGAGCTGAGTTTGACAGGTACAATTTAAGATTGTTCTGCAGTATATTGTTACTCATTGAGCAATTGTTATACTAATCAAAGGATAGTGTTTGAAATCAGCATGAAGTCACCATGCTAGCTAGTTCTAGTACTAGCTGTTCTAGCTCTCTACTTCTAAGTTGAGCTTACATGATAATTTTAAGTTCAGCCAAAGAGTTGCATTTAAAGTTCCATTAATCTTATGAGTTATCTTATATAATATTTCAAGTTAAGAGCAATTAACATACATGTGTAGATCAAAATCTGAAATGTCTATTTACTTCAACTTGGGAGTTAATTAACTTAAAGTTGTTTCAAAAAACTAGTTTAAAAAAACTAAACCGTATATGTGTAGGACGATTCCCAAATATATTACTTTTATGAGCCGGTTCTTTTGAATCTAAAGCATGAAACACAGCTTGACCAATGTAGTCCGGTACCTGAATAAATGACTCTTTATGAGCCGGTTCTTTTATTGTGAATCAAAAACTCATCACTTGTAGAAATTACTGAATGAATCTGAATTACTAAATTTTATACTTAACAAAGTTACTGAATTAATTACTGTCCTGGAAGGTTACGACATCTGTTATGTCCAATTCTAACTGAACCAAAATCTGTTACTGTGTTATGTAATTTTGAACTTAAGGCTCCTGAGAATTCAGTCTGGCAGTGCAGTTACTGATTGGTTGTTCATTTCACAATATGTAGTTAAAAATAGGCTTACACATTACACTATGCTGTAAAATTAGTTTTGATAAAAAAAAACAATCAATGAATGAATGAATGCAATATGTTAGCACATTTTTTGTTTGTTTAGAATTTCAATTTAAAATATATGACCAGTTATTGCATTTATTATTTTTGGACAAATAATCATTAAGAAGCACAAGTGAATTTTTAATGTTATTTAATTTCTGAGCCATTTATATAAATTTCCATTCTCTCCAACCCATGATATAAAACTATCTGGAATAGTTCTGATAGTATTTGCATTTTTAGCCAAAATGAGAACCTACACCATATCTAGTACTGTTAAAGTACTTGTGTTTAATGTGATGTTTTTTTTGCTGTACCTCAGTACTTTTCCACTGGTTATTTGCTGACTGACACCTCAAGCCCTCGGGTGGACAGATCTTTCACTGAACCAGTAATCTGGCTCCACAAGCTGTTAATCAGTAGGAATCTAAATTGAATTTTTCTGCTCTGTCTCTCAAGCACTTCTGGTTAGAAAGTGCTTATTAAAATGCATAGAAATCCTGCATAACTGTGTGGAGCAACACGGGCAATCAGAAGTCGAAGGCTTACTTGCTCTCTGGTGGTGCCACAGCTTGGCTTGCTCATTTTATGTTGAATATGGGGGGCAATTATTTCATACATTCCTGCTAATTTAGAGATTCATTAAGACTAGGTGATGCTTTCTTTCACTCTACTGAGTATTGAATTTTTGCATTGCAATGCTGTTTTGGACATTCACATGTATCTCCTTTCTGAAGGTATAGCCTTTTTTTTTCTCTTATAAGAAATAGTTTTCCTCTTTTCGAGATACATTTTATGCATAATTCTTAGAGGTGGGAACTAGTAGGCACTAGGGGATGAAAGCGAATTGATTCGATTCAGGATTCATAGGGTTTTGATTATATAAAAAAAATGATTTGGGAAAGATTCAATTTGATTGAATACATAATGAAATTTGAATTGATTAATGATTTGATACTATATATTTTTTCAATGTATTTATAGTATTCTTTAAATAATTTACTTAATCTGTCTAATAGAAAGACAAACTACTCAAACTACTAG
This sequence comes from Moxostoma hubbsi, assembly GCA_032164185.1. Lineage (NCBI taxonomy): Eukaryota > Metazoa > Chordata > Actinopteri > Cypriniformes > Catostomidae > Moxostoma > Moxostoma hubbsi. Next base: position 8,690,186 of record JAVLUX010000003.1, on the reverse strand, counting down.
ATTGTTTATTGAACCAGAATTAACTTGAAAGAAAACACATTAAATATTTGTACATACAGGCTTCTTGGAATACAATGCAGAGCATAACTACAAAAGTATTCCATGTTCCATATTTCACTATTAATTTTTAAAAATGTATTTGCATGACATTCTCAGGCCTAGAAATCACACAAAAAATTATATTAATATTGATGCAGTATTGTGAGGCAAAATCTAATAAATATTAATCTGATAAAATATCATGATATTTTATAAATGTTTCCCCTCGTATCTAATAATGCTTGCATGCACCAGTTTATTTGTTAGTTGAAGATATACTGAGCTGCACCTTATCAGCTAATTTGACCCACCTATCTGAGCACATGTACTGAAATTGTTTCACATGTGTATAGTAGAAAGGTGATGTCTGTAAGTCAGACAGTGTGGTTCTTTACACTATTACACATTTTTCTTATATTAGCAAGAGCATGTGGGTGGATCCCATGGAAAGCCCTGTTTCAGAAGTCTGAATCTGATGTCTTGCAAATAGCCATATACCCAGTCTAGCCACAAAACAAGATTTTGGAACTGCGTAAAAGGTGTTGCCTTACTGAAATCAGCAGTATAGAATGTTAAACCTGACATTTTTTCCCCTGTCATCGTGAATTGACCACAAGGAAGTTATCCAAGAGATTTTGCCTTAATGTAAGTTTCTTACTAACTGTTATAACAGGTGTTACTCATAAAATGCAAAACATGTTCTTCTTGCCATTCTTCTGTACAAACAATAGTATGCGAGTTTAAACACCATGGGACGCAATCATCATACCACTCAGGTAGGAGACACGTTCTGTCTCCTAGAAATGAATGTAATTTAGTGTAAAAAGTGCAAATCAACCCCAGAACAATGGCAAAGTACCTTGTGAAGATGCTGGAGAAAATAGGTATACAACTATCTATATCCACATCATGAAAGGTTTCTAAGCAAGGAAGAAGCAACTGCTCCAAAACTGCCATAAAAAAAGCCAGACTACAGTTTACAAGTGCACATGGGGAAAAATATTGTACTTTTTTTGCTTTTTTCGGGGGGGTTCCCCTTTTTTTCTCCCAATTTTTGGAATGCCCAATTCCCAATGTGCTCCAAGTCCTCTTGGTGGCGTAGTGACTCGCCTCAATCTGGGTGGCGGAGAACAAATCTCAGTTGTCTCCGTATCTGAGAACATCAACCCACACATCTTATCACGTGGCTTGTTGAGCACGTTACCGTGGAGATATATTGCGTGTGGAGGCTTCACGCCATCCACCGCGGCATCCACGCACAACTCACCATGCGCCCCACCGAGAGCAAACCACATTATAGCGACCACAAGGAGGTTACCCCGTGTGACTGTACCCTCCTTAGCAACCAATTTGGTTTCTTAGGAGACCCTGCTGGAGTCACTCAGCATGCCCTGGGATTCGAACTCTGGGATGGTAGCCAGCGTCTTTACCACTGAGCTACCCAGGCCCCCAAATATCTTTCTGGATAAATGTATTCTGGTCTGATGAAACAAAAATGTAACTGTATGGCCATGATGACCACCGTTATGTTTGAAGGAATAAGGGTGAGGCTTGCAAGCCAAAGAACACCATAATAACCTTGAGGCATGGGGGTGGCAGCATCTTTTTGTGGGGGTTTTTTACTGCAGGAGGGACTGGTGCACTTCACAAAATAGATGGCATCATGAGGAAGGAAACTTATGTGGATATATTGAAACAACATCTCAAGACATCAGCCAGGGAGTTGAAGCTCGGTCGCAAATGGGTCTTCAAATGGACAATGCATACCTCCAAAGTTGTGGCAAAAGGGCTCAAGGGCAACAAAGTCAAGGTATTGGACTGGCCATCACAAAGCCCTGACCTCAATATGATAGGAAATTTGTGGGCTGAACTGAAAAAGCATGTGTGAGCAAGGAGGCCTACAAACCTGACTCAGTTACACCAGTTCTGTCTGGAGGAATGGGCCAAAATTCCAGCAACTTATAATGAGAAGCTTGTGGAAGGCTACCCAAAACTTTTGACCCAAGTTAAACTATTTAAAGGCAATGCTACCAAATACTAACAAAGTGTATGTAAACATCTGACTCACTGGGAATGTGATGAAAGAAATAAAAGCTGAAATATATAATTCTCTCTACTATTATTATTTCACGTAATGACAGGAATTGTGAAAACATTTATTTGGCTAAGGCGTATGAAAACTTCTGACTTCAAATATATATATATATATATATATATATATATATATATATATATATATATATATTACACACTGGCAGCCAAAAATTGGAATAATGTACAGATTTAGCTCTTTCAGAAGGAAATTGGTACTTAAATTCACCAAAGTGGCATTCAACTGATCACAAATTATTGTCAGGATACTGATGTAAAAAACAGCACATCACTATTTTAGAGTCATTTTTAATCAAATGTAGACAGGCCCCATTTCCAGCAGCCATCATTCCAACACCTTATCCTTCAGCAATCATGCTAAATTGCTAATTTGGTACTAGAAAATCACTTGCCATTATATCAAGCACAGCTGAAAGCTGTTTGGGTCATTAAATGAAGCTTAACATTGTCTTTGTGTTTGGCTTTGAGTTGCATCATTATGCAATAGACTGGCATGTCTTAAGGTTAATATTACATAAAAATGGCAAAAAATAAACAGCTTTCTAAACAGTCAGTTATTGTTTTGAGGAATGAAGATTTCATACAAGGTGTACACTACAGTCTTCAAAGACTAAGGACAACTGGCAATCGAACAAGGACAGAAAGAGAAACCGAGTCTCTAGTTTGAGAAATAGAGGCTTCACATGACCTCAGCTGACAGCTTCATTGAATTCTAATCGCTCAACACCAGTTTCATGTACTACACTAAAGAGAAAATTCAGGGGTGCAGGCCTTATGGGAAGAATTGAAAAGAACAAGCCATATTTTAAAACAGAAATCAAAAAGATAATGGTTAGAGTGGGCAAAGAAAAAGACATTTGACAACAGATAGTTGGAAAAGAGTGTTATGGATCTTAACCCCATTGAGCATTTGTGGGATCAGCTAGAGAGTTAGGTGCATGAGAAGTGCCCGACAAGACAGCCACATCTATGGCAAGTGCTACAGGAAGCTTGGGGTGAAATGTCACCTGAATATCTGGACAAACTGACAGCTGGAATGCCAAGGATCTGCAAAGCTTTCATTGCTGCACTTGAGAACACTGAAGTAGTTTAAGTAGTTTACATTTTTTTTTTTCTAATTGTAATTTTTCACATTGTTAATGTCCCGACTATACATTGTGATTAGTTCAATGCCATTTTGGTGAATAAAAGTTACAATTTCTTTCCATTAGAGCAAAATCTGGACATTATTCCAAACTATTAACTAACCTGAATGTGTTTACGTGTATATGTAAACTATTATTTATAACTATTATTATATAATTGTGGATGAAAATAATAAATAATATATATATATATATATAACTATAATTATAATAGTAACACTAATTATAATTATAATAATGATAATTATAATTTACTAAACAAAAACTATATAGTTTTATATTATACTAAACTCTTATTTAAAATGATGTATTTTTAATAATAATTGTTATAGTAAAATAATAGAATTACCATTACTTTTATGAATGCTTCTAATTTAATTAAGTTTAAAATTTAAAAATATATTGTTTTCTCTCTTTTCCTGAAAACTTAACCATCTCTCCCACACCTGGCTCACCTCTTGCGGGTGAAGTCTCCTTTCTCTGTACAGTATATCCGCTCTCGTGTTTAGTTGGTTGCCTTTTAACTCAGAAAAAAAATTACAATTATTGCAGTGTATTAAAAACTGGCCAGCCCTTATTTAAATCCATTTGGATTTTTTTTTTAGTATCATGATTTTTACTAAATTGCATATATATTTTATCACCAGAGGTTCAATAGATGGTTATAATCTAAGCTCTTCAAAATGCCTCATTGTCTTTATTCCCTTCTCAGTCAGCCTTGTACGTGCCAGTCTATGACACATCCTCATTATTGCTGCTAATGGTGAAAGTGCTGCAACATTGTGTGGTGCTGTTTTTTCGTGGATGTGTGTTACTCATTGCAATTCCCCTCCGGCCTGGCCACCCCGAACCGAGTTGCTTTATTGTGAGGGCTCCCAGAGGCTCATCCAAGTGAATTGAGACAGACAGTGCATGACACAAGGCTGCCGGTCATCTGTCCACCCCTCCCCCTCTGCCCCACAGCCAGTGTCGTGTCCCTCCAGCACAAAGTGCTCGGTCCTTTGTGCTCGGATGAGATACTATGGGGGTCACCATGGGGACCTGTAACAGAGTTAAGGGTGTCTGTTTACACAGTGTGTCGTGCATTAGAAATAATTCTATCTAAAGGGACAGTGCACCCAAAATAAAATGATGTCATCATTTACTTGTTCTCATGTCGTTCCAAACCATATTTTTTTCTTCAGTGGAATAAGAAAAAATTTAGCAAAATGTCCAAGCTATCTCTCTCTCTCTCTCTCATTTATTTATATATATATATATATATATATATATATATATATATATATATATATATAAATAAATATAAATATAAATAAGAGAGAGATATTTAAAAAAAATTATTGGGACTGGGGCTGTCAAGGTCCAAAAATAACCAAAGGCATGATTAAAGTACAATAAAATTAGTCCAAGCGACTTCTTTGCTATATTATAAGTCTTCTGAACTCATACAATACACTATAAAAAACAAAAAATTAAAATAAAATATCCTTATTCAAATAAAGTGCAAAAACACAAAATTTACAGACATCTTCATTAAAGGCGTTACAGAGAAACACCATTATTTTACAGGTATTTCCTGATTTATTATGATAAAACGCATTCAGTTAAGTCAATAAAAGTTTTACAGAGAAACACCGTTATTTTACAGGTATTTCTTGATTTATTATGATCAAACACCATCAATTAAGTGAAGTCACTAAAAGTTTTACAGAGAAACTGTTATTTTACAGGTATTTCCTGATTTATTATGATCAAACACCTTCAATTTAGAGTTAGAACATGCTAAAGATTGTAAAATACCAGTTTTATTTTGGAAGGCATAATAAACAGTCTCTAAAAATACTGTGTAAACAGATTAAAATCATCTCAAATTTGACTGGCAGTGTTTGTGTTTAGATTAAAACCTGTAAAAGTACAATCTAAATACAATATTTAATGATTCCGTTTTTATAGAATTACAGTACAAACCTTAAATGAAATTCAACATTTAATGTTTCATTTATTTTACTGATTAACAGTAGAAATGTTTCTTCAAATTCTCATAAAATATGAACTTCAAGATTACTGTGAAATATCGGCAACTGAAAACATACTGAAGAAATACAAAATAAATTGATACATCTATAATTAAAGTGGGGTTGGAAACTTAATTACAAATAAAGTACACACAACTATTGATTCTAAAACACTTTTTTTATGTATTTAAATGTAAATGTGTATTAACCAATTATTCACAAACCATTCATCTGAGCCTCCCAAGAGGAATTGAAAAACTAAAAATATAATTTCTCTATTTGCTATCTTGTCTATTAGGGTTACTATCATGATTAGATCATGATTTCACCTTTGAAACGGGTGGAGAAAGCAACAAATTGTGCTGTTGAGCTGAGGGGGTTGTGGTCTGTTGTTTTTTTAGCTTGTATTTTCCAATTCAGTTTTATGTAGTATTCCACAAAATTCTCCTGAACCTTGGGGCTCTGTATAGTTCTAATAAATGTGGACAAACATTAGTGTATTAATAAGTAAAATCAAAACATAACACAAAAGTAAAATCAATGAATCTGTACCAGAAGTGATAGTGCAACGTAGCAGATAAAGATCAATCCTCCTCAAATTGCCAGTAATCAGCTGGATCCTTGGTGCGTCTGGGGGGAGGACACACTAAGAGTCACTGAAAAGTCCTTAAAAAGTATATTAATTTACCATTCCTTTAAACAAGTTTAAACAAACTTTATTTTAAATAGTTTGTACCAACATTTGCCATTATGAGACAATCTGGCAATGTGAATACAGAGTACTGTCAGCTTTGAGAGTGTTAGTTATTAAATGTTTACCAATTTAACCATGCACCCCCATCAGAAAAATGTGAACCACCAAAAGAAGACGTGAATTCACAACAATGGACTTTTCACATATATATCATAGCGAGGTAAACACAGTTGTGGCTAAAAAAAAAATATTGCCAATGGTACACCTAAATCAAACCAACCATCTAATAATTGTATTAACTGCAGCTGCGTTTACCCTGTTATAACATGTATGAAGGTCATGAGGGTATTTCCCTTAATGTTCTCCTGAAAATTAAATAAAGGATTGATGATGATGATGATGACTAATATCTTATCTTATATAGTACTGCATTGGATATTGGATGGACTTGTCTCTCTGTTGGGTGTCTGTTCTCCCCCATAAACCTTGTTCCAAAGCTTGATCTAAAAAAATGTAAGCAAGTTTTTTTATCATTAGCAGTTATCAGTGTTGGAAATGGGAATGTAAAAATTGCTCAAAGAAACAGGCAGCTACATAAACACTACTGATCAAAAGTTTTGAAATACTTGACTGAAATGTTTCTCATGATCTTAAAAATCTTTTGATCTGAAGGTGTGTGCTTAAATGTTTGAAATTAGTTTTGTAGACAAAAATATAATTGTGCCACCATATTTATTTTATTTTAAAACTAAAACTTAATTAAAAAAAGTTTTTGAAATTAATGACTTGGACCAAATAATAAAGAAAAGAAGCCACTAAGTGCCTAACATAGATGGGAACGTCTTAATTACTGTTTAAAAGCATCCTAGGGTGATACCTCAAGAAAATGTCAAGAGTACAAGTCTGCAAGGGGTGACTACTTTGAAGATGTTAAAATATATTTTTTTAGTCACAACATAATTCCCATAGTTACATTATGTTATTCCATAGTTTTGATGAATTTACTATTATTCTAAAATGTGAAAAAAACTATAATAAAGAATGAGTGTTTCAAAACTTTTGACCGGTAGTGTACATAACAGATTTGGGCCAAATATAAATATATGCCATAGCATATATTTCTGTCTTATAGTTTATCATCCATTGGTGCCACGTTATGTCAAGTGTTTTATCAAGTCTATTTTAATTCAGCTATCAAATGTGCATATTTTGAAGTTTAAAAGAGTTAAAAGTTTTTACCCAGAATGCATATTACAGTGACCTTCAGATTGCAGAGCTACTTCCTAGATAATTCTGTGTGAATGACCAGCCTCCATACCCAATAATGACAAAGCAAAAAACAGATTTGTGATAACTTTGCAAATGTTTTTTATATTAGCCATGTCTATAAGACATGGCATATTGTTCTGTATTCAGAGACTGGTGACTGCTGCCACGTGGAAAGATTTTCTTGTGCTGCAAAATGCCTCCGATTGATTTAAGTGGACAAAATCTTAATAGTATGAATGAGCAGAAAGGAATATAGATGGGTTTATATGGTAGATCAGTAGGCTTTTCTTCTTGAACATTTGAGCCTCTAATGTGTGTGTGTGTGTGTGTGTGTGTGTATGTGTGTATGTATATTAGCAGCTTCTCCTTGATTTTGTTCTGTAATCCCATTATAGCTTGCCTTTTTAAGTGCTGTCAAAAAAAAAAAAAAGTTTGGCTTCCCACACTAATCGGCCAAATGTGAAAAGTTATAGGCAAAATAATAACAGATTTATTGGGCTTGTCTATAAATCATTGGATTACTAGTTTTAAATATAGTCAGTAATTTACGGAGGTTATGCCACAAATTTGGTCTGTAAACTGGATACTATAAACAACACAACCTGCGATAATTATAATCACTGTGTTTGTTCACGTGTACTGTATTCCATTGACTAGGACAATCAAATCATAAGTCATCTATTAGTTTTATAGTAATATGCGCTGAGATAAATAATGTTAGCTGTGGCCTTGATTCATGAGTTTTGCTTTTGGAATACACCTGCATGACTCTCTCTGTCTGTGGAATGTGAGCTTCAATAATTAGTGCGGCTCCAAGCATGCTGGATTAGATGTTTGGCAGTCACCTCTCTCCCATCCTGTGGGCGAGCTCTCATCTCTTATATTACTGAAGTCTTTCTCACAGCTACATTCCAGAATATTTAATTCACTCACTTCTGTTCAGTTTTTTTTTTAGACTTTACAAAGAATGAATTGCATTTACCCTATTAGCACTGTTTATTTGTATGCACTGTCTGCATTTTTTAACATGATTCACTAATGGAAGTATGCAAATCAGGTAACAGTGGCCACAAAACCTTCGCTGAATGCAATTTGCAAGGGTTCAATTCCCAATCTTATGGGTCAGTTCTGAGCACTGCGTTGTAGAGGATGCAGCAGACTACCGCAGTCTAACATTATATACAGCAGTGCTCCACCACTGAAATCCAGGCATCTGTGTTTCCTCATTAAAATGTCAAAAATGTGCTTATCTAAACGCTGCATTTTTATATGCTGGTTATAACACTCATTTTCATTATTTGATTTTCAAATAAGAAGTGCTGTAATCATCAATAGAAAATGTAAGCAAACATCTCTTTTTAATAAAATTATGTTTACCACATTCTTTGTGCAGGTGGGTGATTCTCACGAAACCTATAAAAAAAAAATAAAAAAAAAGTCCTTGTCCTATTTTACTTTTTAAAAATAATAATAATGATGATAATAATAAAATAAAATAAAAAATAAATAAAAATATATATATATATATATATATATATATATATATATATATATATATATATATTTTGCATATAGAAAATAAAACGTTTTTTTTTTCCCTCCCCAATTTGGAAAGCCCAATTCCCAATGGCAAGATGATTCAGATAGATAGCTAATTATTCAGTTTGAAATGTACTGCATCTATAGTCAACATTTGGCAAGTGATCATTTTGATTAACATTGCTATTTGAATTGTAATGATAAATGATTTCATATCGCTGCTCAGCGTGAAGCGCTAGAGGGTGTGTCTCTATCTGAAGGGGTTTATGAATATACACACAAATTGTTTGATATACAATGAGTACTTTCTAGTTAAACTTGATAATTTAGATATTGATTTCTAGATAACTTTTTAGATAGACTTGGTTTAGATAAAATGAATACCTGGCTAAGAATTATTATGCAGTTTTCTTATTTTATTATTTCTGAACATCTGGATTTTTTTCAATTGTATTTTACATTTACATACTGTTGACAACATAATTTGTGCATTTGTAAATTTTTCTTGCACACCCTTGTTTCCTATAATGAAAATAACTTTAGATTTATCTAACCAGGTTGCCTTGCTTTCTTTTAAAGAATGTACAATTGAATCATGTTGAAGTACATTTAAAAGTTTGATAAAAATCACAATTTTTTTTTTTTTTTTTTTTTACCATATCTCCAAACTCTACATCAGTGTCCTGAAAATGATGTCACAAGACAAAAAATCTCTGGTGTTTTTAAAATAATTTCCGTTTCAGTGGTTTACCCAAAATTAAAGTCTTGTAAAAAAGTGTTTGGCATCATTATGAAAAAAACTTTTAATGATGTAGAATATGATACATTCTGCTAAAAAAATCACCAAAATCCCCCCCAATATTCAATATATCTTGGTGTTAGTAAGGTGGCTCCAAAAAACTGCTTTTGGTTTGTTCCCAATCATGTTTCTGTTGATACGACAAAGAAATGAAAAGTTATAGCATTGCAAAAATAATTTATCATAGTGTACAACAAATCTGATAGAATAATTCTACATAAGAACTAATTACACATGCAAGCACAACAATGACTATAAGTTTGCAAAGCATGGACAAATTATTTTAGTAATGAGATTTCACAGAATGAGTGCCTTTTGACTCAATTAGTCTGCATCTTTGAATCTGTGTAATTTACTTGGCCCCATCTCCTAGTGGCCATATGTAACATTGCATCATGTGAATTATTTAATGATCTTTGCATCTAGTTACCTTTTGTTGTCATGTTTTTTTTTTACAACATATGACACTGCTATTGGATGAGTTTTAAATTTTTACTAATTGCAGTAATATGTACCGTGCAAATTGTTTTTATAAATTGTCAAAACTGAACACTTCATTTGTCTGCAAATTATGACCCTAGCAACCGGGCCAATTTGGTTGCTTAGGAGACCTGGCTGGAGTCACTCAGCACACCCTGGATTCGAACATTTGACTCCAGGGGTGGTAGTCAGCATCAGTATACGCTGAGCTACTCAGGCCCCCCAAAGGCTGTAGTTATTAATATTTTGAAAATCCTTTTTTTTCTTTACTTGCAGGTCTGCCGACATTTTCTTGACAGGTTTTGTGAGAATCACCCAGGTGAAATTAGCACAAATGTTAATTGCATCAGGCAAATAGCATTTACTTTTGAATAAATCACAATCTATAATGAGCCTAATTTACATAGAAAAGAGGAGTGTTTGCACAGAAAACAATGACATGGACTTAATCTATATACAGTATAGCACAGTGCTATTTCACTGCATTTTTAGTGCCTGTTTAAACTGAATTTCAGGTGGTTAATTAAGACGTATGTTTAAATAAGTGGTACAACTGTTTAGTGATGTCTACCCACAGTGTCTAGACATCAGGAAGGAAGAGGAACAAAACAGAAATAAAATATTTCCACGTCAAAATACAGCATTTCTTTCCTGCTGCATTGACAGGTTGCAGCTGTTGCTATGGTAACAGCAAAGAGCCAAACTATTGTATCAAACTGAATCGTGATAAGGATGTTGGAAGCTTCAGGTTTCAGTTCTCATCAAATGTTTGATGCATAAGATTAGGGCTGGGAGTACAATTCTAAAATGAACGGATTGTTCAACTCTGAAGAGTTTTTTTATCCAAAGTCGACTCCACTCATGGGTGTGACGTGATCTGTTGTCATTCATATCAATCATCAAAGCTGTGTAAAATATGTTTTCTATTACACTGTTTGTAATATAATATTTCACTTTGCCTCCCGTTTTTTCTCAAGAATGAAGAAAATTAGTCTTGGATCGACTCTTGGTTAATTCCATATTTTCTGGAATCGAACAGCCCTAATAAAACTGCTTGACATAAATCAGGTGCATTACATTTTTTACTTTTTGAATCAGAAAATAGTGAGACAAATTATAAATAACAATATGATTCTTTTAGTGAGATTGATCTACCTGAATGCTTGAAAGAGGTTCATATAAAAATAGAATAATAAAGTAAATAATTCATTTTTGATTGGCTGGTTTTTAAGCTACTGCAGGCCAGCCTGCAACAATTATGAAAATAGATGCGATTTGGTGTTTGAACGGCTGTTCATCGGTAATACTTATAATGTGCAATATGTATTTACATCTTAGATTTTTACAGTTTATGAGGAAATGTGATTCTAAGAAGTGGTTTTTAGGGTGGATCTGCTCTCTATAAGGCTCAGGGCCCTCCAGTAAATCAACAGTATTTTTTTCACCTGTTTTATCCTCTGTCAGGTCAAAGTCTGATTCTTTAGAAAAGAAGATTGTGTAAGCATACATATATTAAATCTGGGTGTGAATGGCCCTTTAAACTTGCATGTTAAATGTCTGCAACAGAATCATATGAACATGCAAAAAGTTAGCCAGTATTTATATCCTTTCCCACTCTTCCTTGCATTAATGTGAGTAGACATGAGGCACCGCATAGTAGAGCTGCAGACGCGGTTATGTTAATGACAGTAGACCATAATGCACAAAGCAGCAATAAAATACACAGCAGAAAATGCGAATTTATCTTTGTGGCTGATATGACTCCCGACAGTTCAGCTAAGCCAGGTTTGTGACAGGACAATTTAATGTGGTTCCAGACAGAGCACTTTTTAGACTAACGTTTTTTTTCACTTCTAAAATGAGCTTGAATAACCAACATGTTATGAGTCTTTCATAATATGATATACGATTTTTGTTTTTATTTTAAGAAAATTAATAAGAGATTTCATCATCTCTGAAATGGACAGCAAGAAAAGACTCGATTAGAGCTTACGATTAGAAGATTTCCATTATTTGATAGTCAGCCAATTCTTAGCAGCTAGTATTTTTAAGATGCACTGATGTGATGTTTGTTTGTTGTTGGTTCTCACTTTGAGAGTAAAAAAAATCAACTATATATATATATATATATATATATATATATATAGTTGATTTTTTTACTCTCAAAGTATTAGTATATTAGTTATAGAAGTTATTATTGTTCGGACTTTTGCTGGGAAGGAAATGTCGTGTGGAAATTTTATTGAATACCCCTGTTGTATAACATTAAGTAAATTTATGAGTGAAACTTTCCACCATCTGGGTACAGGGTAAAAATCGTATTTTATTTTATTTTCTCCTAAAACACTACATAGCAACACAAACTACCATAGCACTTTCCTTAACACCTGTTTGTCACTATGCACTGTAAAAGTTTCCTGATCCATGAGATTATTGCGTGTGGTGTCCAAAGTTTGATTTGATATATTTTTTAAATATTGCAAAAATGTAGCTGATGAAAATCTTTGAAAACATCACATTTACATGACAAAAGACAAAACACTTATTTATAATTATCAGTTTTGTTCAAGGTCATTAAATCAAAACTTTTATATTAACTTTCCAGTAAGTGAAAGGATTGTATTTGTGGTAAAAAAAAAGTGCCCCTATTATTTTTTTTAAGTGGGGGGAATAGATTTGTTCTGAAAAATATTCAAATGTTCATTATCTTAATTTTTTTTCTTAAAGCATTTTCTGTCTCAAAATTATTTGCATTAGTTGACAAATTTTGCACTATAACTATTTTTCCTTTATCTACACGATATCGCTATGTGAGTCTGGGGTAAAAGGCACCCTCACCACCTTTTTTTTAAAACGAAACAATACCCCATAATGACAATGTGAAAGAAGTTTGTTTGAAATCTTTGCAAATTTATAAAAAATAAAAAATGAAAACATCCTTATTCATTATTTTTAACCTCCTTATATGTGTACATTACGTTGTGGCTTCGCTTTAGGCCATCCATCCATCCATCCATCTTCTATAGCCACTTGTCCAATGTAGGGTCACGGGTAGTGCTGGAGCCTATCCCAGCTGTCTCGGGCCTAAGGTAGGGAAAACCCTGGACATGTAGGCAGTTCATCACAGGCTATGCATAATTTAATTTCATTTAAACCGACTGATCTCAGTTCAGGAGAATCCAGGCTGTCATTAAAGGGTTAAACGTTTGACGCTCTGAGTCATGTCATGTGACAAAACAACATGGGGCCAATCTCAGTTGAGTTTGTCTTTGGGAGGAATGGCAAAACTATATCTGGTAAGAAACCTCATTAAGTTTTCAGCACGAGGGATCGAATGTCCTTTTGAAGTGCTAGAGTGATCTGGTCTGACACTGAACCAGAGAAAATTCTTTTTTATTGAGGTTAAATGATAGTGTCATATTAATCTACTTTATATTGCTGAATATTATGTATAATAATGCTATGGGGCAATATAATCCTAATGTTAAATGTAGGGGTGTCCATGGTTAACCGATTAACCGTTAAAAATTGCGTAACCGAGTGAAACATTTTGCTCGGTTAAGTGGCGTCAATGGCGTGCATTGAATTTAGTTGTAATACATTTTTGCACCACCAGAGACTGCCAGAGCGCTCCCAGACATTTGTAATGTCCACAAGAAGTAGTCTTGACCAGATTTCTAATATGAAATCAAATCCTTAACAAAAAAACAGGGCTATTCTGGTGGGTGCGGTGACGCGCTCATGTAAGGGTGGCGGCGTGGCGCTGCCAATAAAGCTCCTAAAATCTGTCACAAAGAACCGGCAAAAGTAATGATTATGAATATGTAAAATATAGCAAGGAGATATTTTAATTATTTATTAATAAACAATCTTTTCTTTGTCCGTGTCATTTGCAAAGATGAAGTTGACGATGCTGACTCGCGGTCTTCGCAGTAACGCACCAGAGAGAAATGCACATTTCTTACGGATTACATAAGCAGAGAGCAGTCTGTGTCTGTTTTCTTTAGTTTTGAATTATTTGTGAGGCAAGGCTACCTTATACACTGAGTTTCGGTTCATTTATGAGACGAGCTCCAGTTCACGCGCCGGCGCCTCCGCGATTATATCGTCTGCTATATTTAATACTTATTTATTAAATCCAGGCAATTGGTTGGTGAAACATTGACTAAAATTAAGACACAATTAATACAAAACGAAATTCACTTTAAAGAAAGGTTTTGTGCTTTCTGTTTGATGTCTCTGTGGAAGTTTTAAAGCATCTTTCAGTGCCGCTTTCAGAGCGCTCACGTCCGTAACATTGTGTTTTCCTCGTATGCAAACTGAAATGAATATCAGTTCATGGATTGTGTGTGTAGGCTATAAGAGAGAAAGAGAAAATGCCAGTATTTCATTGAGACTTGAGATTAAATAAACGGCTTAAGTATTGTAGATCTTGTAGTATTAATTGTCACATGCAGTTACACATTTTCGGTTAAAAACAAGAAAGTGGCTGGTAAAAACATTGAGTGACTGGTAGATTTTGAAATCCACAGTGGCCGGTGGACAAAAAAGTTAATTTCCATCCCTGGCGCACACTATGGTTAACCGAGTATTAACCGTTAAGGGCCTCGGTTAACGGTTAATGAAAAACTTGAAAACGTGCAGCCCTAGTTAAATGTCATGTCTGATATGAGTAAATGATTATTATTTAACTTGATAAGCATGCACTTCAATTTAAATATATATTTTCGAAAATAATATTTAGATGTTATCAGAGACAATAATATTTTAGAATTTTTTAAAATATTTAATTTAAAATATTTAAAATTTTTGTAATCGGAAAGCAGCATATGTACCTAACATAATTTGTTATTTTCAGTAAGCAGAATTATTAGCTAATATTCCCATTTGGTGTCACCAATGCCCTGTTCTATCCCAGTTCATCACTGATGGATCATTTAGCACTTTAAGAACAGTACTTTTAGCTACATTTTTAAGGAAACAAACTGTTTTGCTTATGTCTATAAAGTAATAATAATAAAATAAAATTGTATCTTTTCTTTATTCAGGCTTAGTTTAAATAATCATGAAATGAACCGAGCCTTGAGTTCAGCATCGTGAACTGAACCGAATCGTGAGAATTTGAACCATTACAACCCTAGTAATCAGTACATAGATTCTGAATATTTCATGCTAAATTTTATTTTAATTTTGCAGTGATTGGATGATGCTGGCTATTACTTTGAACCAGTTCTGATAATGTCTGTATCATCTCAGAAACATGAATAACCAACACTCTTGGAAACATAAACAATTTGATTAAAAAAAACCTACTTTCTATAGCTTGGTATTACTTAAAATTTCACAACTTAGTCCTGCTGTCCACATATGTAGACATCAGTTTTTAGGAAAACTATTTTCTTTTGAGAAAATTTTTTTTTAGCATGTTTCTTAGGGGCTTCTAGTTAGGTAGGTTAGGTAAATCAAAAAGGAGAATAGAAAATGCACACAATGCTCGGGTGTCAGGAGGTTTAGGCAAACATCAGTTACCACTGCTAATTCTTAGGGTAAGGAGTTTTTCAAAAACCCTAACTTTAAATATTAAACATTGGTGTGTATTTCTGGCATGTAACTTGCTTGTGCTACAGACTGATTTATGCCTAAATTCATGTGCCTTGTTGAGGTGTGGTGTGCAATTACTTTTAATTAATCAGACTTACAATTTTCTGCTAGCAGATGATAAAACATACAAAAATAGGTTTACATTGAAGGAGGGACCCGAGTCATCATTAGGGACATTAAAGTCATATTTGGGGGTAGGATCTTTTGACTTAGGTGACTAAGCAACCACCCAGGACACCCTAGTGACCCCATAGCAACATGCAACTCTGCTAACAATGATTCTGTACCTCTTAGCAACTGCACTGCAGTGCCCGGCAACCACCCAGAACTCCCCAGCATCATGTGGTGGATGAGATTTGCACATGCAAGCACCAATTGCAATTTCTTCAGAAAAAAATAAAATCTATTTTTTACTTCCTCTGTCTAGACCTATAATCATTTTCCATCTTTGGACTGGAAAATGAGAAACTTGCTGCTGTAAAAAGCCACACGTTTAACTGCCCACGCATCAGAATCATTTCTAATGTCTTCAGCCGGTCACACAATAAAAATGACCAGAATGAGTTGAATATTAAGGTAACCTTCTAAGATGTTTTTAATAGTGTGGCTAATTAGCTATTAGAGCAAAACCAAAGTAAAAGAGAAGGCTAAATAAGTGCCTAGCTGTACAGTTCAGTGACCAACAAACTGTAGCCATGGCCACAGTGCTGTAAATCTTAGTTTACTGAATAGAGACTGTAGAGGCTACAACCTTGCAAGTACTGCAACTTAGAGTTTATACAATTGGATTTGTATATTGAATCAAAATAGCTAAGTGGTAAAGTCCACCTCCTGTATTGTTACTAATTGTTATTGCTTTCTCTTGTTTGTGAGAACTCAATATGGGCTTTTGGATCTGTACCACTACGTAAAGCCAACGTCAAGCAGATAAACTGATATGGCTTTTTGCACTCCATCCAGTTCTTTTGCTAGATGCCATGCAGGAATTGGTGATTCAGAGATCTCTCAGCAGTGATCTTTAACTTAATTTCTTTGCTCAAATACAAACCATGCTGTCTGCAGTGGCATTTTTCATACGCTAAATCTGCTTGGTGACTGCGCCTTTATGTTTGCCACAAAGTTGCTTAGGAAAAAAAATAAGGCTGGGTTGCATCCGATTCACATACTTATTGCTGGGCAATATGGCCAAAAATATTATCGCAATATTTTTTTTTCATATTGTTCGATTAATATATTTATCACAATATACATTTCATACCATTAATTGGGGAGGAAATGCATTCTACGTGTTTGTTAGTCCTCATGAATAGACGTAAACATAACTTGTTTGTTTACAAGTAAGCTGCTTTTAAAGTATAATCAGTTTAGGATTTAATCCTACATAAGGTGTGTGTGTGTGTGTGTGACCTCTTTTCGATGAAATTTGGACAATATTATCTTCAACTGATGTTTGACTTATATGAAGGTATTATTGGAGCAAAACAAATGAGCACCTGTGACAGTGGAATTTGTAGTTGTAGAGATTAGCCACACAATGTTTTAAGAGTTGCAAACTTGTAGATTTTTTTTTTTCTATCCCACTAACACAACACAACAGTTACACCTTCTCAAATTCTTCATTGCAGGTGCACAAATCCTTTTCTACGAATCACAAATTAAGAAACTCGTACGCACACATTTTCGCCACATTTGTTGCAGTAAATATGGTGCTAAACACATTCACACACCCGCATCAAAAAAATGTGAAGTCAAGGACAAATTGTGCTTATATTTAAACTATAAACAAATGTGAGTGATTTCAGAAAAAGTAAGAAAAACATACCTTTATTGGTATTTGCCACTGCCAGCTCAGGAAGATGCTCATGGAAGTTATTTGTTTACCCCTACTCGTTCGGGCACCATTTTCCGCCAATGGTGAGGCGCACAAACTAGCTCTTCTGATTGGCCAAAATTCTCTGATCTCTGAACAGTTCCCGCCTCTCCCTCTACAGATGCACAAATCACTTTTGCTCCATATTTTACACGGATATGTGGTGCAAAAGGGAGAAAACTTTGCAAGCGGAAAACAGTGTTTGAGACTCGTAGCAGCAGATTCAAGCAGTTGTAGTTTTGTACTTGTGTATGTGCGAGGGGAAAAAAAAAGATATTTGTGAGAAAATATTCTACAAGTGTGCAACTCTCATTGGATGAATTCACATATGGATTTGCGGATGTCAAATTGCAGACACAATTTGTCCTTGACTTTTGATGCGGGTGTGTGAATGTGTTTAGCACCATATTTACACATGTATGTCTATAAAGCCCCTATTTGCACTTTTTTATCAAGACTTGAAATATTATTTAAATACTCTTTGTACCTTCAACAAATCCAGAGCATTGAAAACCATTGTACTATGTAATGAATATAATGTCTTGGCATTGTTGAAAAATATACCTGTAGTATTGTGTACTATGTATACCCCTGGCTTGTTTAAAAAAAAAAAAAAAAAAAAAAGTCTGACGCAGGTGTACATTGACGGGTCCTTAAACAAGTCCTCATAATAAATCTCCATCTGATTGACAAATTTACTTGTGAAATGGATTGCTGTGAACTGTATGCCAATGATTGTCTTATGATCAATAATATGGTAGTAAACAATACATTGTATTCTAAAGCCACTTTTTGAATGGTCTTATCAATGATTAACTCTTCTGCCACAAGAATGTAATGCATTTTAATTATCTGAATATTTTTTTATTTTATATATATATATATATATATATATATATATATATATATATATATATATATATATATATATATATATATATATATATATATATATATATATAAAATTAATATTTAAAGATAACTATGTATAATTATTTTATCATTATATATTGAAATATTGTTATATGAGTGGCTTTCTCTGTAAATATTTGTATATGCGATTATTCGCGATTAATTAATCGGAACACCATGTAATTAATTAGATGAAAAATTTTAATCGATTGACAGCCCTAATTTAAACTAATATATTCATCCGCTTTAAGACAGGTTTCAGTCAAACAGAGCGCATCCAATCTACGATCCGTAATCATTTAATTAACAATTATTGCTTTGGTAGAAAGAGATCTAATGTTATTTTTATATGATGTGTATCTTTAATATGTTTGTTTTGTTCAAGTTTGACCTTAATCACATTTTTCTAAATGATTTAGTGAGTATTGTGTTTGGTAGTTTGGGGAACAGACACAGTCTCTATGAGATATCTAGGAGATACTGTCTCTATGTGTTGTAGTTTATGTGACCTCTGTGACGTCTCAAGGCAGCTAGCAGACATTCAGATTAACCAGTTTGTCTGCTTCCTGACCTGGGCCCCAGTTAGTCAAATACTACCATTATTAAGACTATGAGCCAAATTACTAGAGAGGAGAGTGGCACCTTCCCTGGAGGGACCGATTATGGTTTCAAAATGGCGTATTTCTCTGAAAGGTGAGGAGTTAGGATCCATGAAATTTTCATGCATTCATTTATTTTGTGGAATTGTATAATTTTCCACTGCCAACCTGACAATCTTTCACGGCACAGTGGTTGGGAAACACTGGATTAACCAATGTCGTAAATTTGGGGCGGGGCTATGTGTTTGTTCAACCAATGGAGGATGTCAACTTTTGTGTAGGTGCGGTCACCAAGCATTCAGAGTTAGCCTATGAAAAATGCCACTGCAGAAACCATAGTAGACTGACTGGGATGCACAAATTCTACACTTGTATATTGTTTAGAACATGCAGCACAAATCTGTTTAAACTTTCCAAAAATCTTTGTCACTTTAGCCATGCTTTTTGAACAACCTACCCACCTAACCATCTTCGAGCTGTCTACTATGACATGTACAGCAGCTGTCATACAGAAGATTAAATGGTAAAACAGTGCCACATCTACACTTTTAGTGTGTAGTAACAGTGCTCCAGGATTGGGACGTATCACATCTTAAAATTGCTCCTTGAACAGACAAGTGTAAAATCTTATCACTTAATTGCTACTTAGTTAAATATGTCTGCAGAATATTTGAAGTGTATCTCAAATCTCAAAGTGTATCTGTGTCTGTTTTTAAAGCTTCAGGTTGTTCCATCATGAACTTGGCCAAGATCCTGAGGTCCCCATGTCAGACAGAATGAAATATGGGGGAAATACTCTCTACACTCTCTCTCACTCATTGTCTTTCAGAGATTGATATTTATATAAAGAACAATTCTATTTTCTTGGCCCAGCTGATTGGAATCTGTTTAAAGATTTATGTAGGACAGAAACCATTGTGGCAGAGCTTAATGACTTTTACTTCATTCTTCTTGCGGGCAATGAATCAGCACTTACATGAGTACACCATATGCGTACAAGAACATTTAATATTAAATTTATCAGAATTCCTGAAAAGTTGGTTACACGCACCATCTAAAGAAGGTACTGTAGCTCCATAAAGTATATAAAGCAACGCTTTAAATTAATTCATTTACTTTCATAAGATTACAAAATATCAAACAAATGATGCGAGACCTTTTCTTGGAACTAGGTAAGCTTTTCTTGGCCATTTTTGCAATGACTTTAACCCATTTTTAGTGGATATATGAAGTCAGTTGTCCTCAAGTTCACTCAAGTGTCCAAGCAGAGTAACCACATGTGTAGTTTTCACATTAAATATGTTCCAGTAAGTTTAAATACCATGTTGAATACTACGTTTTGTTTTCATTTTGAACAGTATATTTAATAATTAACTTAAGAAAATTGTGTGAAATGTTTAATTTTGAAAGGTGTGGTCATGCTATTATTATTATTATTATTATTATTATTATTTTATAAAAGCACCATGGATTGATAATTAGTTATTTAATGCAATAACATTCATTCAGTGTGTCCAAATTCTTTATGGGGCCCCTGTATAGAGAACTACAGGCGCTCTGTAGGAAAAAAAACAGAAATATAAAGCTTATAGTAAGATCCTCCAAAGGACTTGTAGGGATATTGGTAGCTCTAGAGGCGAGCAGACCTATTCCTGAGGCTGGACCAGTGAGCAGATGACTGGAAACATTCACTTTCTGCCTCTCTCCTTGAAATCCTTTGAAGGCAGGAGGAATGTTTGCTTTTGTAGCCTCCGTTTCTTCCCTGCCAGCTATTTGCTCATGATCTCCTACCCTTGTTTTGAGAGGTATTACGTCCTTGGTTTTTATACTCAAACTCTTTCCAGGCCTTGCATACAATTTCCATGAAGGACTGCCTTGATTTAGGCTTAACATGCTTTTTTGTATAATGAAGGCTTTTCTTCACAAGGACTTTTGAACTTTTGACTGCATTGGATTTCCAAGCTTCTGTTCTATAACTTTGCTACTTTTGTCTCTATCTCCTTTGGAGGCTATAATAAAGATACATTTAGAGCATGTTTTTCAAAGACTGTGAAAGGTTAAATAAATTAAGGTTTAACCCCAAAATGAATATTTTCTCATAGTTTAGTCACCCTCATGCTATCACAGATGTGTATGACTTAATTTGTTCTGCTGAACAGAAACAAAATTTTTTTGAAAAATGTCTATCTCTTTAGGTCCACACAATGCAAGTGAATGGTGGCCAGAACTTTGAAGCTCCACATAAAGGCAGTATAAAAGTAATTCACATGACTCCAATGGTTAAATCCATATCTTC
Source organism: Moxostoma hubbsi (assembly GCA_032164185.1). NCBI lineage: Eukaryota > Metazoa > Chordata > Actinopteri > Cypriniformes > Catostomidae > Moxostoma > Moxostoma hubbsi. The sequence goes on along the minus strand of JAVLUX010000003.1, from coordinate 8,668,816 downwards.
AGGAGCAATATGATAGGTGTGGATAAGAACAGATAAATATTTAAGTCCATTTTTACTATAAATTCTCCTCCCTTCCCAGTAGGTGACTGTATGTCCAAAGAAAGGAAATCAACAAAAACAAAAGTGAAAACTATTGTATAAATGGACTTAAATAGTTTTTCACCGACACCTATCATATCGCTCCTGAAGATATGGAGTTAACCGATTTAGTTTTATGGATTACTTTGCTATAATGTGCTTTTTGGACCTTCAAAGTTGTGGCCACCATTCACTTGCATTAAATGCACCTATAGAGCTGAGATATTCTTCTAAAAATCTTGGTTTGTGTTCAGCAGAAGATAGAAAGTCATACACATCTGGAATAGCATGAGGGAGAGTAAATGTGAAAGAATTTTCATTTTTGGGTGAACCATTCATTTAACTCATTAACATAGTCACCTTGTTGATTATCTATGAAAAATAATAGAGAAGTGGGTGTTGAAATAAAAAAAAAAATCTGTAATCTGAACCTTTGAATTAACTTTTCCCTTCAAAGTCAACATGAAACAATATTCACAACCCATTCAAGTCAAACGAGATATTCAACAAGAAAATAAATAAATAATTCATCCATTGGGGATTGTGACAAGTGGGCATTCCATAACTGTATGGAGCCAGACCTGAATGTGAATTTGCTAAAACAATACCTAAAAAGGTGTTTGACTGGTGGTAAACATTATCTAATTGTTTTTGTGGCCTTTGGGTGACATCAACCGAAAAGGAAAGTCATTTCACAAGCTGTGAAAATTTTTACATTTTGATGTAACATGTAACAAGCAAATCTTGCACAATGAAATCAGGAACATGCATTAGTAAAGTACACAGACATAAATAGGGTCAATTTTAATTTCATGTTGACTACAAACTACACAAAGTAACAGTGATGTTGGTTTGAAACCCTGTCTTTTGTAGTTTTCTTCTTCTAATTAAAGAGGCATGACTTTATTTGGGCCTGTTTGATAATTACAGACTAAGCATTGTGTTTCTTTTGTGGTGCCAAGATGTAATTACACAGAAACACAGTAATTAACATGTACTCCTGTTGAATCTACAGGGTTGTTTTAAAAAAAATCACATAAAAAAATGTGCTAATAATTTTATTTATATTTATTCCTTATAGTGCTGCTGCTCTCTTAGGCTTCAGTCTCTGTCTGCCTAATATCATGAGCTAGGAAATTAAATGATGGTTCGAGACAGAAGTCTCTTTCTGCAGTTTTCAATAACATTGGTGTCAATATTACAGAACTGAACATTTTGTTCCAAAAGTATCTGTTCCTGAATTTGCATCCCACGGATTTTAGTCATTCATTGCATGATCAGTTTATTGTGACCCCAGCCTTCTATAATCAGCAACAGTACTGGATATATGTTATGGGCATCTGTTTTGCAGATTGTGTATTCTCAGCTTTCTTTCTTGATAATTGTCAGATCTCTTTAGTAATAGCGTGCTTACAGTATAAATGTACTGGTAATTTTGAACAAAGTAAGTCTTTATTGTTACACTTTGCTTTCAGTTGCTAATAACTACTATTATAAAAACTAACTTCATGAATAAAAACGATCATAAAACAGATAAATGTATCCAGTCCTGGATGTTTATTTGTCAATAACTATTTTAGACCCAAAATATACTTTGGTTAGAAGCAAATGCAAGGCACCTGCATGCAGGCCGTGTGACGCCAATAATTTCATGAACAGAGTGCTCAAGCACTGAACGCATGCTGCCTGATTTTTCTAACTGCACACTCTCTAAACATGCAGTATGCCTGTGCACCTGGAATTATTTCCAGTAATACTCAGTTGAGCCATTGCTTTCATAAAGGAGTGCTAGAAAAATATATATTTACTGCTAAACAACAGGAGAAGGTAAAAAAGTAGTGGTGGTGGCGTTGTGGGCTAAACACAGAACTGGTAATCAGAAGGTTGCCAGTTTGAACAACATAGCCACCACCATTGTGTCCTTGAGCAAGGTACTTAACTCCAGGTTGCTCCGGGGGTTGTTGGCCCAGTAATAAATGCACTAAGTCACTTTGGATAAAGGCGTCTGCCAAATTCATAAATAAATGAATAAATTAAAAGGAAAAGAAAACGGTTGATGTGTACGTCGAAAATGCACGTGTGAGAAGGTCAGCACATACTTGCATTTTTATAATTCCTTTCATAGCACGCATGCACCAACCGCCTGTGTGTGCACCCACAGTCAAATTAAGTATACTTTGAAAGGCTGAGCGTTCGACTGTACACAGGTGCTAAACAAAGTATATTTTGGGCTTTAGGGTCATTTGCCTAATAAAATGAAAGTTTTATGAAAATGTATGTCCTTAATTGTAGTCACAGCTAAAGGGGATACAGGCATTTAACAATGTCCTCTAGCCATGACTAAATTCACAATATAGCACAACTTCTGGTATGTTATTGCGTACATTTTGTAAATGAAATACAAGACTATAAAATTTACTATGGACCCATTGGCTCTCTTAAATAAATTTTAGAAGCCAAAAAGCTATTTTTGTTGTCAAATGACAGAATTGGTCCATATGACCATCTGATTAAATCTGACATCTAATTCTTGATTTGTTTGTATTTTCTCATTGTATTGACTCATTACATAGAAGAGTAAAAGTTGTTGTGGAATCATTTGTTTTGCTCAACATAATAGAAAAGGTGAAAAGGCCGTGCAAAAATCACTGACATGCGCTCTAATTCAATAATGCCATTTCACAAGATAGGATGAAACCGTTGATGAACGCACACCATCCTGATAGTCGCAAATGGTTACAAAATTTCAACAACAAAAAAATCCTTTTATTTTAGGTGCAGAAGTCTTTATTGTTTCAAGATAATTCTATATTGTTGCCCTTTACTTTCAGCTATTACATAACTACATATATTGCATTTGTTGACTGAATAAATTAATATTATATGCAGTGTGTTTGTTATGCATCAGCATAAATGTTTAGATTAAAATGGTTGCTATAAATAATTAAAATGAACAGTTTTTTCTCTCCAAACAGGCCCTTCCAGCCATGATTGAGGATAAGGGTCATCGTGTGACAGACTACTTCGTAGTGGCTGGCCTGACAGACAAGTCCACCCCACTTGAACAGGATGTGTCTGAAGCCAAATCCAGCGGACCCAAAGCTCCCATCACAGACTTGGCCGTCATCAACAAGTCAGCTGGAGAAACAGTCCCTGAAGGTTTCACCTGCATCGAGAGCACCTACAGCAGTCAGCCAGCCAATCTCAACCATGGAAGTCTCAAGAGCCCAGAACTCTTCCTGTGTTATAAGAGGGGCCGTGAGAAGTCTCCACTGATTGACATTGGGTGAGATTGTAGACTGAATGGCTGTCTATGGCTCCGTGTAGCTCTACCATAGATATTTAACTTGCATGTCTTTTATGATTATTATGCTTTTTGTTTGTATGAGCCCATATTAACTGAGAGACTGCATGGAACATTTCTGCTTATAAATTATAAATAGTCACACCACAGGGCTATTTAAGTGAAATGCAAAAAGTTAATGAACCGTGAAGTGTTATTTTTTTCGATGTCGAAATACTTACGCCTGTTTTACACCACACACTGAACCAGGACAGAAGCAGTGCCGTCTATGTTAATAAATGAGTGTATTTACATCAGAAGCTGAAGCACGATGTCAGAGCGTGGCATAAGCTGCACTGCTGCGGGAGTTTTGGTGTCAAGTCTGTTTTTGCAGTGTAGCTCATGCTGAATTAAAGTGACACTGCACTGAGCTTATACGAAAAAGTATATATTGCACAGAATAAGCATACATTTTAGTCTAGTGTGTTTTAATTTTAATTAGAGCTCACAGGAAAACCTAATAATAATAAAATAAAATCACACATTAGCAAAATTACATTATTATATACCATCACTATTTGAAAAAGTCATATTTGATCAAATAGACAGGCCCCATTTCCAGCAACCATCACTCCAGATGTACAACTAAACAAGAGGATAGAAGCAAGAACTCTAGTTTGAGAAATGGACACCTCACATGTCCTCAGCTGGCAGCTTCATCGAATTCTACCCACTCAACACCAGTTTCATGTACAACAGTAAAGAGAAGACTCAGTAGTGCAGGCCTAATGGGAATAATTGCAAAGAAAAAGCCACTTTTGAAACAGAAAAACAAAAAGAAAAAGGTTAGAGTGGGCATAGAAACACAGATATTGGACAACAGATAATTGGAAAAGAGTGTTATGGATATTTACCCCATTGAGCTTTTGTGGGATCAGCTAGACAGTAAGGTGCATGAGAAGAACCAGAAAAGACAGCCACATCTACCTGTATGGTAAGTGCTACAGGAAGCATGGGGTGAAATGTCAACTGAGTATCTGGACAAACTGACAGCTGGAATGCCAAGGATCTGCAAAGCTGTCATTGCTGGATGTGGAGGATTTTTGGATGAGAACTCTGTAGTAGTTAAAAAAATAATGTAAATAGTAATTTTTCACGTTATTAATGAGCTGACTATACATTGTGATCAGTTGGATGCCACTTTGGTGAATAAAAGTACCAATTTCCTTTTGACAGCTCGTGTAGTCGGTAAGGCTCTGGATTACTGAACAGAAGGTTGGGGGTTCAAGCCCCAGCACCGCCAAGACACCACTGTGTTGCCCTTGAGCAAGGCCCTTGATCCTATCTGCTCCAGGGGCGCCGAATCATGGCTGACCCTGCACTCTGACCCCAGCATAGCTGGGATATGTGAAAAATAAATAATTTCACTGTATATATGCAGAAATGTATGTATAATGTGTGACAATTGGGCAATTAAATTAAATTAAATTAAAAATTCAGAACTTACCTCAGTCTTGTATTGCAAGACACTTGTATTAAAGTGCTCTATTGCCCTCAATTTTTGGATTAAAAAAGGATTATTTAACAAAGGAAAAAACATGGGATGCTGTACCTGACTGTAGGTAAAGATGGTGAGTTAACATATTGGAAGTGCGTCCTTTTTGTGAGGGGAAAATATTCAACATTTAAAGAGTTTGGCTTGTGTTTGAACAAAGAGATATTGCTATTCAATGGTTGTACATAATTCCTTTTTCTGACTATATTATTAAGTGTGATCGAGCCAAACCGAGTAATCAAACCGTCCTGTTGTGCAAAACAACATTCAGGCTCATCGTCCTCCCCTATTTTTGCAATTCTGCGTTGTCGCTAGAGGCCCGTAAATGACAGACTTCACATTTAAAAAGAAATGGTCAAAGCGTCAATATAAATATACTCTTTGCTCGAAACATTCCCTATGCATTTATATATATTTTAACCTAAAATCTTTGATGTTGAAATAAAGTTAATGTCCTTATTATTTGTCATGTTATTTTTTTTGTCTGTTAATTGAATTAATTACATGGTATGCCGATTAATGAATCCCATATGCAAGAATTTGGTGTGAAAGCCCTCAAATAATTTTAGTTATAAAAAGTTACATTTAAATTATAAATAATATATATGTATGTGTATATATGTGTGTGTGTGTGTGTGTGTGTGTGTGTGTATATATATGTGTATATATATATATGTATATATGTATATATGTATGTATGTATGTGTGTATATATATATATATATATATATATATATATATATATATATATAACCAAAAAATTATTCAGATAATGAAAATGCAATACATTATTGTGATGACTAAAGCATTGATAAGGCAAAAAAATAGAATCGGCTTTAGAATCCAATATATTATTTATTTCCATATTATTGAACATAAGCCTATTAATGGCCTACAGTTCACAGCAATCCATTTTGCTAATTAATGTCAATCCGTCCAAGGTGGATTTAGGGTGCTTCTCAAACAAAAGTTTAGTTATGTCCTTCCAAGACCAGTTCCTCTGAGGCTGTAGGCTAGACTCCTCCTCAGCATTTAGCACTATGAATGAGACTGTCTAGTAAGTCCACATGGCTACGTCATAAATGTTTCTGCTTCAGGTGTCATGGTGTGAAAATTACAACTACTTTGTAGAAATGGAGGAAGCCACCAGGTGGGTGTACATCCGTTTGATTTGTTTTCCGATTAAAAAAGACAAAGTGTAAAGGATTGTGGGTGATTGAATGCCATTAAGGATGCACCTTATCCGTCCCCCAAAATGTGGTGAACGAAGGCTGTGAAACGAGGCTGCCTTCCAAGTGCCCTCACAATTGAGACGGCCTTCGATGTTATCCAGTCTAACGAGGTGGCAGCATTCCAATTAAGAAGCTTCGTTATTATAAGGCTTTTCTAAGGATGCGTCA